>CM051516.1:3931875-4582187 GCA_028015205.1 Mytilisepta virgata
CAAGAATTGGTAAACCACCATACAACCCATCATCATCATGCTTTATATCGTTTATAAAATAGTGGTGACGTATATATCCTGAGAATTCTTTTACCAAACATTTCCATATTCCATATGAAGAAAATATAAAGAGGCATCATTAAACAGGAAGTAGCTGTGCTACCGGAACACAATCGGTACTCAGTCTACTCACCTTACAACTTCATATCATGATCGTGCTTCACACTAACTTTGAAAAAGAACAATTTAAAATAATACGAAAAACAAATCTAATAAAAACATCCCACTTGTATTTACAACAAAATATAACCGACTCTTCGGCAATATTAGGAAGGGCTATTAAGAATCATTGTTATACAAAATGATGAAGAGAGCAACAGAATCTCATGTGAATCTTTATATAGACCGCCTATTATTACGTTAGTTTTTGAAATTTGCTCTGGTCACATGCTGTCATAATTTAGATTTTCATATAAATTTCACAATTTTCACGAATTTTTAATCAAGGTTTTTATCCCAAAATGGGGATTTCCGATAGTACGATTTTGCTAGACTAAAATTATGCTTTGGTATTAATAAACCGTTGAAATCAATTTTGTAGCAATTTATTTAGATAAAGGCCATATTTGGCATAGACTGAATGGACTATTATAAATTATAAATGATACAAATCTTGTTGATAAATCCAATATGTTAAATAAAATTTGATTGGATAATACAATCTATTTTTGGTTAGACTTAATTAAACAAAAGATTTGGGCTGGCTCTAATTAATTAAGTTTAGGTTAGGCATAATTCCAGTTTAGGCTAGGCATAATTATTTAAGGCCAGGCGTATTTCTAATTTAAGCTAGGCATTATTATTTAGTTTAGGCGCTAATCCTGCGAAAAACCTTTGGCATGTTGGAGGCATGGTTAAACAGGAAAAAGAAACGACATGTAGAAAAACCGACTCATGCATTAATTGTGCTGTTGTTGGTAGTTTTCTACTAAACATTTTGTGATGGAAGGACGGAAGGAAAAACAGAGGTAAACAACCCGAGCCCCCATGAGCGGGGATATACTAAAAACAACAGGCATTGTGTGAAACCTGTGAAGTAGGGCATATATTGCTGATTTTTTAAAGAAAGAAATGAAATTTTTAAAGTATTGAATAAACAAATATGGTTTACAGTTATTTACATGATGTGTGCTAAATTAAGTCATATACCCACATGCTATTTCGTACTTTAGTCCTTTAACAATGTTTATACACATAGTACATATATTGACACTGCTCACATGACTCCATAAATAGTTAGCTATTTTTAGAATGTACTACTGCGGAAAGTTAACGCTTTGTTGATTTTTCCGGTTTCATGATTAACGTTTGAATAATGGGTGGATGGAAATACGTAATGTGATTTTATTATATTTTTAGGAAGGAAGCAAAATAAAATTAATTTATTTCAATAATTGAACAAACATTTAATACATTGAATATAACAGTATACATGTATACATGTACTAGTAATCTTGTATCATTTTATCACGATGGACATATATATCAAACACAAATAGGGATGGGACGGGACACACTCTCGGGGAACTGCCATTGTAAAAGGATGGATGGTTGGGTAGGGTCGGATACTTTAGTATTCTGTAGCGGGCATTAGCCTATCCTTTTCGCAAACCACAGAAAGGGTCTTTCAGCGTGTAGGGAGTGTGACATTCTCCAAATACAGAACCCTGCACTGTGGTCTGAAGAAAGGTTGTATCATTGCAACTTTTGGCCTCAGAAGAAGAGTTCATGTTTTAGAGAAAGTATATTTGTAGGTTCTTTTTGGTATTAGAATACATCGAGGGGAGTCAGGAATTGGTCGTTGCCGGGAAAATCGAGCATAGGGAGGTTTTTCACCGGCCAATTCCTGACACCCCGAGGTGTATTCTAATACCAGAAAAGTCTACAAATATACTTTCTGTAACTTATATACCGTCAATTAAATGAAAATTTAAATTATTAAAAAAAAATCTAGCTTGTTTTACACCTAAAATATGATGGAATGTTCCTATTCAGAACCACTTAAAATTCTAAACATCCCCTTGTTAACATCAAACCAATTGAAATTAAGTACTAATCAAGTACATGTATATATTGTTGTGGTTTTTTGCCAAAGGCATAGTTAACTGTTTAACTAAAAGACTGTCATAAATTAAAATACTGGCAACGTGAGAAAAAAAATTACATATAAAGTTTGGGGGGGGAGGTCAGTTGGTAAAATATGCACCCCCATTTAACTTCTGGAAGGCAATTACATGTATAAAATAATCATGTGTGGTGCCATACATGTACTTTCTTTTTTACTTCCAGAATTTCTGCCCATCCCCCGCCCCCCCATAATTGTCCCACCCCAGAACATACCTTATTTATCCAAACATCTCTGTTAGAAAAAGTACTCAGGAAATGTTTGTAACTATTATACATGTACCTCTGGCTATACATCCACTTTGTTGGTTGAAGATCCTTTGTTTTAAGAATGACCCGTCCTAGATTATTATAGAAAATATATAATAACCTTGTACACACATACAACAAAGAAAAGTGGTATTGCCCAGGTTTTTCTTTGAAATAAATACTTTGCTTTCTGAATAGACAAAACCTTCTATAGGCATATAAAGTTTATTATCAACTAAAAATGTTACTTAATATCATATAAGCATAATATTTATTCTGTTAAGTAAAGAATCAAAAATTTATTTGATAACGCAAAACAGAATAATTTCACACAGGATAATTTTTTATTGTCCAAAAACTAGTATTTTGACTTCCAAGTCAAAGATATTTCAGTTTTGGGTAGTACATATCAAGTAAAAACTTCATACTTATTTTCATGAAAATTTCATCGATTTAGGAAAAACAATAAACAAACAGCATCCATCCAATCAACATCCATTTAAACTTATTAAACGTGAAAACATAAACAAAAGTTCTGCAGAAAGTCGGGGTTGTACTTATATCAAATACACCAAAATATTTTAAACTAAAAATGTTTTAAAAATAATTTATAAATTGGCGGGACAGCTGATGATCGAAAGCTTTATCAAAACCCATGAAATATACATGTGTTGAATATTTATTATAAAATCTCTTCTTTATGGTTTATATATATATTACACACAATTTGGAAAAAAAACTTGCCGATTACAAACTAATCGTACACTGAAAATATGAGCATACGTACTATGGTTAATATTTAACACATACATGTAGACGAAAATAAAAATACAAACTATTTATATATCATAACAATTACCATCCAATGGGAATTAAGAAATAATTCATTTCGGTGCTATTTGACACTAAGGACAACTTCACAGGTAATTCTAACTTACATTAATGTCAGATTAACTTGTGGCGCGGGTTCTAATGTGTTGATGAATTTTTACACTTTATACTTGTACATGCACATGTTTATTATCAAAATAATGGATTTCTAAAGTTTTTAGATCGGTCCTTTGCTACTGGCCCCATCACCAAATCTTCATCCTTAAATGGTTGCTCTCAGAAGCATTCTCTTTTGTACACTTTTGACTGGGTTAGAAAAATGTAAGGACGTTTCTGGATGTGCATGAGTGCATGATCGAGTGAGTATGATGTCATTTGAGGATTTTTTTCCAAATTTTCCATGTTGTGGAACTTTTTCTTTTCTTGCAACAATCGTACTCATTCTAGAGCTTTGAACCTAGATCTTGGAAAATTTGCAGGATTATTATGGACACATTGAAGATAACTTACCTTAGGTTTGGAGAATCATTAAATACAAATTTAACACAACCTGGCATGTGTCTGACGGGGAAAGAGTGTTTCTCTTTGTGAAATCAACTTCCCTGGATACTTTATTTGCTGAACGTTTATCGACATATTAAAGATTTACACGAAGGAAAATTATCATTTCATACACGTACCAATATGTTCTAATTCTGATATGCCCCTTATAGATTCCACTTGATGTGAACCAATAATTCATCCGTCCTTATAATGAAATTTATTCCTTTTCCTTAAACATGTAAACGTTCATAAACGGTTCCAGTAGTTTTACGAACTCTTCATACACCTTTTAATTATTTCCACATAAACTGTTTATGATGTATGATACTTAACGATTTTGTATACTCAGCTCGTTCTGCACCTTCAATGCAGATCTATTAGATTGATTTATATTTATATACACTGTAAATAGATATAGAAAATATATGTATTGAATAAACAATAAAATGGAAAACAGAAAACGCGAACGTTACCAAATGACGTTACGTCAAGAGTTATCGATCTTGACGCTATCGTAGCTTACTGTGAATCACTTGATTTTTTAGAATTTGATCATACAGTGATTGTATAAACAGAGGGTTATGTAAGGAGTCATGAGTTTATTATATGGAAAAAAAATGTTATTGATACTTCAAATTAGCATCTTTTTTATTTGCCTATATTATACATTCATATTGGCGAGATCTAATCTGAATAATCGGAACAGATATCCATGTATCCAGAAAAAGCGGACGATAAGATAAATTGCATATCCAGATAAAGATATGGCCCTAAAACAAAACAAAAAATTAAATAAATTGAAATCAGGAAAATATATAAGAAAAGAAGTAGACAGAGAACAAAGAAGGAAAAAAAATAACAGAATATCCCCCCTTGCTTTTCCACACTTTGTATACAAAGTATTAAAAAGAATACATCATGTATATATAAAACAATTCTTTTCAGGAAATATGCATAGAAGATTGTTTCATTCATAAAAGCGTTTTCCACATTCTATCAGATTCAAAGTATAAACTGACCCTACACCCTACACCAAATGTATTTGATGTTCACTATTCTCTACTAAATAGTACGGTTTTAGATTGTAATTCTCTACTAAATATTAAAAGGAACTATGTCTAAAAAGGGGAGAAAAACGTGTGTTCGTCTTCTTTCTGCAAAAATTCTGGTTTTCCTTGATTTTTATAAAGATCATTAGAAAATATCACGATAACTTTACCCGTAAAATTCCTGTTCCCGAAAATCATAGGGCTTGCAGGAAATCTCAATCTTCTTTTATAATGACGTAAAGAAGCGATTTACTTGATTACAAAATGGCGAGCCTGTGTCGCGCTCACACAAACACACACAAAAAAAAAAAAAAAAAAAAAAAACAGAGAACAACCCTACTAGATAAATGTAATCAAAATGTTGTTGTATTTTTGGATACCCTACAGATATTTAAGTTTAAACACTCGAATAGGCAGTGTTCTCTAGTATCTGCTATTCCAAACGAAACTGACGACGCACAAAATACAAAAGAGAACGTTGCTGTTTTGAAACAACTTATAAAAACTCCTTTAGTCCTTAATTTTTATTTAATTCAATATATTTATTGGATAAAAAACCAAACTGAAAAAAAAGAAAAGTCAGCAATTAAGTACCAATCTTTTGAAGAGATTTCTTTATTGTCCAAGACACATTTTGTTCATGTGTAGTAACTACATGTAGTAGCCAACACGTCACAAAGTTCTACCCACGGGTTCTCTACCTCAGTCGTGAAATTGTCAAGAATGTTTAGATGTTTGTGAAGGAGAATATGCATGGATTTTAAAAGTTTTTTATTCAATTTTCTAATTATTTTTTTTTACACAAAATGTATTTGTCAAGCCTGTGTCTAATAATTTAAGGCATTATAAAAATGTCTTTAGATATTTTATGAGTATATAATATGTACATATTGAAATGGCTGTGATAAACTGGTAATTTATAATAAGTCGTAGGACTGGTCTGATCTGCTGTAATCTCTGGTGTATGTTCCTAGAGCACAGATCTTAAACCAAGATTATGTTAACGTAAGAGACCAGTTAATTAAATGCCCATAACGTAATTATTATCGTGTGTTTGACACTATCTAACCCCTGATTGTATTGCCTGTCACTTGGTCGTTTTCGATAAATCAGTCCAGGGCATAACATTTCTGCTTCCAATCGCATTTGAAGTTTTCGTGTTTAACGCCTAATAATTACATATCACATTTTGCATAAGGACTCATTTTCGAAAAATAATTTCGATGATTTTTTCCTGATATATAATACCATCCAACCCCACAAAATAAAGTTAATATATGATAAAATATAATTATGAAGACGAATTCACTTCGGGTCGCTTTTTTCTTGCTTCAAATAAGGTTAAAATGTGTTTCTTTTACGATTCTTGTGAAATTATTCAAGATGACACCCATCCCAATGATCAGTTTCTACCTTGTCATTACAAAATTAATGTCGTTCCAACGAGTAAATAGAATTAATTATATAATATGTCAAATGTTTACAATATATAAATACCGAAAAAGATAAATTATTAATTCAAATAAATTTAAATGTAACTTATCTGACATTTGAAATTATATTTCATCTCTGCACTAAAATTTGTGACCATAACCCTTTTTTACGTGTAGTTATGTTATGTTTTGCCAGTTTGTATAAATTGGTGATCAATTTCATATTTAAAATAAGTTTGGTTTTTGGTCTTCCAAATGTTTCGGTTTTAATGCTTCTGATGAGAGGGAATTCCTTGAAATGCGTCGTATACAGCATAGTATAAATTTACTATATCCAATATTAGTATCTTTGGATTGTTATTTTGAAACTCCTGGGACGATGCCTCTGCATGGTGGACCCTAGGTCCCCGAGGGTATTCGCCAACCCAGTCGTCAGATTTGTCTGACATGAATATTCATTGATTTGTTACAGAAATTACCAGTATTTAGCAAAATTAAAAAATAATAGAAATACTAAGGGTTCATTCCTTGTATTGCACATGGTAGATCTCCTTAGCTGAAATTTGGCTTCGTATTTCGGTGTTTTTGGTTATGAGTACGTCTTGTTTAAAATAAGTTTGGTTTTCGGTCTTCCAAATGTTTCGGTTTTAATGCTGCTGATGAGAGGTAACTCCTTGAAATGCGTCGTATACAGCATTGTATAAATTTACTATATCTAATATTAGTATCTTTGGATTGTTATTTATTAATTATTGTCACAATTTCATATATTGCAATTATAATATATGTGAAATGTTACTACATATTTCAAATGAAAAGTTTTTTAAAGTGAAAACGAGGAGTACGTGCTATAATCAATACAGAATTATCGAAGTACGATAAATCCCTGGCATGAATGGGACCAGTACAAGATAATTGAGTAACCATACAATAAGTCTAAACAGGGTTACCTAACTTAATCATGACCGATATAGTTGATATTTAACCGGTGTAATAGGTGACAGAAGGTACGCAGTTTTTGTATTTCCAATGGACTCGGAGATGAGTATTTTTTAACGTGAGGATTGTCGTAAAATTTTCATGCAACCAATCAAACAGCAGATTTTAATAAGTAAACACGAACTACTAATCCAAATTGACTTATTTATGGACCACCGAGGATATGATTATCTTTAAGAGATTTAAAAGACTCTGATGAATGGGCGTATCTTTAAAATAAGGAAACCGCCTCGGTGGTCTCGTGGTAGCGTGCTCGCCCCGAGTGCGGAAGGTCGCGGGTTCGATCCCCAGCCGGGTCAAATCAAAGACATTAAAATTGGTATTTGCTGCTTCTCCGCCAAGCACGCGGCATCTAGGAGTAAGAGCAAAGACTGGTCGGCTCGGAGTCAGTATAATATGTCCGAGTGAGGTGATATGTCTTCCTGCGGACAGTTACCTCGTGAGCTAGCACATTAAAAATCCGACTTAGCGTGTCGGTCTAGTACAAAGCAGGGACCATATTCATTATCATATCAACATGTTCTCGTCCTGATATGCACATGGTTGCCACTGGACATTAAACAATAATTCATCCATCTATCTATCAAAATAAGGAAAATTAATAACTTTACATTGAAGTAGTATTTCATTATATACATCAACAGAATTATTTGTTAAATCAGGATTCAGATTTCTGTAAGAGGGTCTGTGATTTGTTTAGAACTTTTTATAAAACAATCGTGATAAATATAGATTATCACATGGCATTTTCATATCAGATGCCTTATCACATATTTTATTGAAGTAGCGCCTTATTGCATGTGTAATAAAAGCGTAATTTACGGCATGCTACAATGTTATTTGCCTTCGGCAATAACATTTTATCTACCCCCTTGAGAGCATCACCTACGTAACCGCCCAATTGTATATAATCGTCTGATCTTGTATAGGAACAGCAAGGCGCTGGTCAAACGACAGGAAAATCTAACTTTAAAAATTACTTCTTTTTAGTGGCAAAATATGTGATAAAAAGATTAATACCTGACCTTTTGCATATTGTTCTTGTTATTAGCCCGATACCTTGATATCGACCCTGAGGGTTTATTATCAGTCCTAGGTCATAATATCAGCCCGAGAGCCGCCATGTTCAACGGATGATATATGATCGAGGGCTGATAAATTAATATGTAATGATCTTTTTATCATATCACCAGCTGCAAACACTTTTGTTTTTGTATTTTCCTGCCTATTAAGCATATTTGTCTAAATTTATAATTTTTTCCCCAATTCATTTCTACAGTAGTAGAGGTGAACAACATCACTACACCTAAGGGAATGGCATTTAAAGATACATAATTCTAGTTAACATTGTTTATTTAATAACAGTAACAATTGAAAAACACAGATTCTGTCAAATTATATCAGTATTCGGTGGTAAATTTCAGTATGATGAAATTCAATACAGAAAAAACGAGTACCTGAATGATATTATAATTCATGTAAAATATTTATTTGAAATGAAATAATGTAAACAAATACTTCGTCTATTTTTTTATCCCATTATCGTGAATACTGCATTTCCTCTTTCTGAAAAGTCTCGTGTTAAGAGAGCAGATTTTTTTTTTACTTTCTTTGAGATATTGGTTGATTATGCGTAAAATATGACGTCATCACAAACAAAGTAATGTTGTTAAATATATATCAATTTTGGGGTGAAAACGTTTCAACGTATCATGTACCGCATCATATCAAACATACATAGTTGGCTGTCATTATTTATGTTTTTTCCAGACATTGACGAACAGGTATGTAAAAACAACCTGAGTGGTGACGGAAGAGGTGTAATAAATATTCCGCGAAATTATATCAGCCCGCTAACAAGAGGTGATTATATGCCAATTTTCATATCACACTTCATATCAACCCAAGATGTCCATATCTACCAGAGGACCGTTAGGCCCGATGGTAGATATTGGTCGAGGGTTGATATGGGATGTGATATGAAAATTGCCATACCATAACTTGTTTATCATATACTTCAACCATTTATGTTCTTGATATGTCAATGTGTGAATATTATGGAAATTTGCAAATCTTTGTGAACATGTTAAACCTTTCTTATGTTCATACTCTTTTCATTCAAGGGCTACTACGTGGAAAAAAAGAAACTAGCCCAATCCCCTTAATTTCACTTTTCGTGATACAGATGACGTGTTGTCGTTAAATAATGACAAATTCCAAGACTTTCTACATCTCATCTACCCCAACTGAGCTTGAAATTAAGGATACATTACACTTACATCAACGTCCGCTTCATACTTGGATTTGTTTCTTGAAATAAACGATGAGGGACATTTGAAGACAAAACTTTATGACACACGTTGTGACTTCAACTTTCCTATTGTTTACTTTCCCTTCTTGAGTAGCAATATACCAGCATCGCCTGCATATGGCGTCTACGTTTCTCAGCTTATCCATTATTCAAGTACATGCGTAAATTACCCTGCCAAAAGAATTACTGCTGTCACAAATACTTCTTAGCCAGGGTTTTATCAGTGATAAGTTAATGTCATAATTTAGGAAATTTTACGGTCGTCATCACGTCCGTTACAGTGTTCCATATATGCAAGATGACTTGTGACTTCCACCGGATTCAATTTGTTGAACTTCACGACGGGTGCCGTATACGGAGCAGGAAATGATTACCCTTCTGGGGCACCTGATTTCACTCCTGGTTTTATATGTGTTCGTGTTGTTCATTGTTTTTGAATTTTCAGTGTTTTTCTGTTGTCCTTGTGGTTATTCATTTGTCTTCCAGGGCTTGTCTGTCTAATAGATTGCGTTTTTTGGTTTGCTGCTATATTTATCCTCTTTTCAAATCACCGTCTTTGGTATAAGAAACACAAACACTGTTGAACATTGCACAACACTTATTTTATTACAATTAATGTTAAATTATACAGAACAAGACGAACACTTTCTAAATTGTACCACATAAATAATAGTCTACAGCACATAAACTCTAATGAACATCGATAGCGCCTGTTCTCAGTTATAGTGAGGAAAAGCTGCACATGATCATGGAACACCATGTTCTTTACGAGACTTGCAGAACATACAACATATAGCATTAAATATCTCTGAACAGTTACATTATAATATTATCTGCATTTTAAATGAATATGAAAATTAGAACAAGCTAAAAAAAATAATCCAAAGATACTAATATTAGATATAGTAAATTTATACTATGCTGAATACGACGCATTTCAAGGAGTTACCTCTCATTAGCAGCATTAAAACCGAAACATTTGGAAGACCAAAAACCAAACTTATATTAAACAAGAAGTACTCAACCGAAAATACCGAAATAGGAAGCCAAATTTCAGCTAAGGAGATCTACCATGTGCAATACAAGGAATGAACCCTTAGTATTTCTATTATTTTTGAATTATGCTAAATACTCGTAATTTCTGTAACAAATCAATGAATAATCATGTCAGACAAGTCTGACGACTGGGTTGGCGAATACCCTCGGGGACCTATCCTTTCCAAACAACACTAAATTCCTTAAAATGTTATTACAAATAACAACTAACCTAAAACATAAATCTGTAATAAGTTAATTATGATATCCTCTGTTCAAACAGTGGACTGACCAACAACAAATGTATTTTGATGGGCAATATTAGCTACTAGATGTGGTTTCCAGCATGTCGGTTTCAGTTGATCTCTAAATTCCTCAATTCGGAATATGTATATAAATGGGTCACATAATGGGTTCAACAATAGAAGCAAATTTATTATGCGAATGTTTTCAGATACTTCATCGTAAGATTTCCCACTTATTACCAGATAAAATCCGTATACTGTTCTTGGTAATACTGAACAAACTGCTACGATGACAATACAACTTAATGTAAGTACATTTTTCTGCGTTTTGACAGCTTCTCTTTTCTTCTTCAAAATTTGAATCTCTGATACTCCGTCAAAGACTGTTGTATTCTGTTGATGCTTCACTATCCGATAAATCACAGCAACATGGCAGATCGCTATGAGAATAATAATCATCAAAATTGGTATGTCAATCCAAAGGAGGAAACTTTTCTGTGTACTGTATCTTGGATCACATCCATTAGGTATATGTGTGTTGTCCATAAATAAGAACTCAAATAAAACTCTGACAAATACATAAATGTACATAATAATGAAACCGATTCCAACACTCCGATTGCTCGTGATTTTCATCAAAATACGATATTTCCGTGTGAACGTGCAATTTAAACGTTCTATGCAGATATATAAGGTTTGGAGCAATGAAAACAGAATTATACCCGCAATCATATGTTTTAGGATCAAACACTGGTATTGCCATGTGTTATCCATATCGCTTCCTTTAGTTTTTAAAACAGCCTCATGCCATATATATTCTGATAATAAAAGTATGTCACTTATACTCAGGAATAAAGTTAAAGTCAGAAATCGATTTTTCAAAAGACTTTTTGTCTTCATCAAAACGACTACTGAACAGATATGGACAGTTATAAGAATCACGCAGAAGCATATAACAAAAATCCACCTCATGATAAAGATAACAACAAGAGAAGTCCTTTTACTTAATCCTATTCGTAAACTGTTTATAAATCATTTAGATAGGTAAAAAATATTTTTTATAAGTTTTTGTTTTTAAATTAAACAAAAGATATATTTGAAATTTTTAGATATGACTGAAATTAGCAGATGCTCAAAATATCTGCATTGTGTTTAAAGCTATTTTTGCGTTAATCTCCCTGCATAATTAACAAATCTATGAAAACGACATTTCAATCTAAATTTAAAACAATGCCAATTTTCGCAGATAAACATAGAGTGAATTTACCCTTTTTCTATGACTGAAGGTAATATAGGTAATTCCGGCTAAAACAGTGACAATGATTAGTTTTTCCTACGCTTCATAATATAAGTCAAATATATAGTGTATATCATCAGGACAAATAAAAAAGGCATGCCTCTCTGACCTTTAACATTTTTCAAAATTAGTCTCAGAAGGAAATAATTTTCTATATAGTCTAACGTATTCGGACAATAATTTATTACGTGATTAACTTAATGTCCTTGATTTTCCGGGCAAAATAGTCACATAGATTTAGTTGATATTGGCAAACTTCGGGAAAACCATATACATCTACCTGTGAATAAATAAAAAACGATTAATAACGTTAACATGAATTAGACGAATACGAAATTCATAAATATTCAGATATGTACGTACAACCCTCCATATCAATAAAAATTGAAGCTGCTTGGCAGAACATCCTTTTATGAGAAAATTAGTCAAACATTATGAGCCGATGATTTGAATTACAATGTAATAAAATGGAGAAGGCTTATTATTGACCGAGTTTGTAAATGACCCAGGAATCTTGCCATCGAAGTTTTGTTCAAGCTGGTCATGTGTTTAAAGGAAGCCAGTAGACGGAAAACATGACAATAGTTTAAATATGCGTTTTATATGGTATATGTTTCTGAGTTCATACATGTATAACGTGTGCTATTACTTATAGATACCTTTGATAGTGGGTAGTAAATCCTTCAGTGTTTCTCTCCATTCCCAGTCATTGCTTAAACGATAATGACACAAAGATGGCATTAATCTTAATTTTCTTATGGAAAATTATTTATTTCATGTTTGGATTTATTCTATTCATTTTGTTTTCTTTTTCTTCAACAAAATGAAAATTTTGTACAGAGTAGTTTTTATTTCAAAATAAAGACAAAATAGCTTATTGGTACTGATTTGTTATCTCACAATGAATGAAAGGTATTTGATTGATATAGAATTTTTATCTAACAACTAAGCTTTTAAACCATGTAAACTGTATTCTAGTTTGCTAATCTAGACTTAACGCCTAATTTTTCCAGTTACAATGAGATCCCAGTCATAAACTAATTCTTACCGTATCGGAAAGCAAAACGCTACTGACAGAAAAAAAAATACTGTAAAGACCAACGTCAGTCGTCTTAACTGCAAAGCACATTTTGCAACTGTAAATGACTGCAAAAATTAGTTGCAAACTAGATATTATTGTTACGCTCAGCGTAAAGGATGTCCCCCAAACGTCCCCATTGCCACAGGCCTCGTAATATCAATTTCTACCGTTCACTGAATTTTTTAAAATTTTTTTCTTATTTTCTTGGATTTTCCAATATGGCCAACCGAAAGCCCTTGTGGTGACCTATTTTTAAAGCAAGTATCAAGTGTCCACGGACATTTTAAAATATTTTGTATTTTTGCTGATTTCATGGCAACGGCAGCCATTTTGAAAAAAATCAGAGTCAAAAAGAACATCTTTGCATACTTGTCTACCATCATATAAAATTTGGAGTGGCTAGAACATATAGAACAGTGTTATTCTAGAATGTTCCATAAAACCGCTACCTCTTTTGATCCCCTAAAACATACTTTTTAACCATCCAATCTTAAATTTGGTGTTATTTGGACAAACAACAAACATGGGGCTATATCTCTGTAAAATATTGAAACCATCGATTTCCGAGAACTAGAGATCTAAAGTTCATGGACATTTTTTATTTTGGCTGTTTCCATGACAACGGGAACCATGTTGAAGTTTTTAATATGACTTCAGATAAAACTTCAGATTTCAGATGGTGCTCTATTTTTGTGCCATGTTTGGTTCAATTCCATTCTGCTGTATTCTAGAACGCTCGCGGACAAAACTGGGTAGGACAAAAGGAGAATAATAACTAGATAGAATTGTTACGAACAGCGTAACAGATATCCCCCCCCCCCCACATCGAATTTTTTTTTTAACTTTTTAACATTTTTTTTAATATTCTTTTTTTTCGAGTGACAGCCATCTTGGAATCGCAGCCATCTTTAATTTTCCAATATTGCCCACCGAAAGAACTTGTTGGGACCTATTTTTAAATCAAGTATCACGTCTCTACGGACAGTTTAAAAAGTTTCGTATTTTTGCAGTTTCCATGCCAACGGCGGCCATTTTGAAAGTCAAAAAGAACATCTACGGATACTTGTCTACATCAAATAAAATTTGGTGTGGCTAGGACATATACAGTATTGTTCTAGAATGTTCCATGAAACCCCTCACTCTTTTGATCCCCCTTAAACATACTTTTTAACCCCCTAAAGTCTTAAAGTTGGTGTCAATTGGAGAAACAACAAACATGGGCCTATATCAGTATATAATATTGAAACTATCGAGTTAACGGTTTCCGAGAACTAGAGATCTAAAGTTCGTTACATTTTGACTGTTTCAGTGAAATGTTACGAAGTCTCCGAAACGAAGTAACTGATATCTCGAATGCCTTACATTGTATTAAAAAAATATTTATTTTTCAGAGACTGAATTGGGGAAATTTTCCCATAAAGTTTTTGCATACTTAATGGAGAGGTTACTTGAAAATCGCGAGTTTTACAGTCATACAATGTCACACTTGATCAACAGAGATATATATTTCAATATTTCTGAACCGTTTACGAGAACTTATTTTATTGTATGGTGTAATAAAATGCATTCGGTTTCATTAAATTAAAATAATAAAAGAGACTTCTTACCTGCCGTGATTATTCCTCCCAAAATTTAAATCATATTTATATAAAATAGCACAATTGCAACACAACAAGAATTTTTTTAATTTATGACCAAGCAAATGAAATAATAACTATTTTTACACTTTATGCATGTTATGTCTGATACATTGATGTCTTCATTGTATCAATATTATATTATATCTACAATATGATTTAACAGAAAATAAATTTATTAAAAGATAAAACATCACTTTTATAATAAAAAAATATCTGCGTTGCTCATTAAATCTATCTAGTGTATAAAGAAAGACAACTCTTTTTTTATCACAAGAACACCTACAAAAAGGGGGAAAAACAACTGGATAGGCATCCGTTAGGCATGATCCCCGGCCATTAGCAGTACCCTGCAAAAATGCTTTCAACGGGTTAACAAAAATATACATGTTTTTACAATTAAATTTGAGATGGACGGGTTTATACTTTTACAAATTACTCTATAACACCCGCGAAATCGCAGAAAGAAATCAGTGTCATATTTTGATAGACATCATCCTGAAACAACATTTCTTCTCTTAGTAAGTGACCCTGTCGACCTTTTACTCACTGGAGTCAATAACAACTGGATTTTTTCTCTTTTCTTTTCATTCATTTGCGTAAGGGCGAGGCAAAATTCAACTTAAACATA
This sequence comes from Mytilisepta virgata, assembly GCA_028015205.1. Taxonomy (NCBI): domain Eukaryota; kingdom Metazoa; phylum Mollusca; class Bivalvia; order Mytilida; family Mytilidae; genus Mytilisepta; species Mytilisepta virgata. The sequence continues at coordinate 3,947,401 of CM051516.1, forward strand.
TAAAATGTAAAGATATGGTGTAAGCAGCAATAAACTTATAATGGTCCTTTTGACCGTTTTATTTTGGAAACGGTGTATCTTTTAAAAAAAACAATTCTGCAGTAACTTTTTGGGGGTTTTCGTGAGGAATCATTTGTTTAAGGTATTGTCATGAGCATAATGATTATCCCGGCCAGCAGTTTCGAATCTATTCAGAAACACTGGTGATACATCCAGTGTTTAAAGGGATGAGACATGAACTCTGAGGATATCTGAGCTTTTCACAGAGAATAAAAAATGTTTATAATTAAGGGTCAAGGATCTCAATGTCTGTTTTGATTTTCTACCAGGGAATACCCCCATTCCCCGGAAATGTGTAACATCATTTACTGCGTCTACTTATAGGTAATTAGAAATATATGGGGTTACGGGGTATGGATTTAAATGGTTTATGATATTTGACATTGCGTATTAAAACGTGTTAAAGGGAAAACCATTTTCACGGATCTTGAAATACATGTGTAATTAAAAATAATTGGGCGAGGATGACCCCTCCTTTTTGGTGGGATGTTAGGTTTTCATCAATCGGTTTGTCTTGTTATATAGTTTAGGGATAGGATTTGAACGAGATAATTATTGATTTGAAGGGAGTGGTGAAAACCCATTGAAAAAGCGAGGTATGTGTCATTTCGGTGCGTCTTACCATGGGGAATAAGAAAATATATGGTTTAAGGGTGGGGATTTTACAGTTTATGAGATAATTGAACATTATTGATTTGATGGGAGTGGTAATAACCCCCCGGGGAAGCGAGGTAGGTATCAATTGGTGCGTCTTACCATAGGGGATTAAGAAAATATATGGTTTAGGTGTGGGGAGTTTAACGGTTTATGAGATAATTGAACATTATTGATTTGATGGGAGTAGTGATATGCCCCTGGAGAAGGGAGGCATCTGTCATTTGTTCGTCTTATCATGGGGAATAAGAAAATATATGTTTTAGGGTGGGGATTTTAACGGTTTATGAGATAATTGAACATTAGTGATTTGATTTGAGTGGTGATAACCCCCTTGGGGAGCGAGATATGTGTTATTTTAGTGCGTCTTACCATGGGGAATAACAAAATATATGGTTTAGGCGTAGGGATTTCAATGGTTTTTCAGATAATTGGACATTATTGATTTATGGGGATTAGGATCACCCTACTGAAAGAATGGGGTATATGTCATTTAATGCGTCTTGTTACGGAGAAATATATGATTATTTAAACTATTGATCTTAATTGCATATGAAATTTTTCAAAATTATCGACTTTGGGGGGAGGGGATGACCCTCCCCTAGAGGAACGAGGTATATGTCATTTAATAGATGTTGTCACGGTGTATAATAAGATATGATATGAGATGGTTATTGGTCACTCTCGTAGAGTTTTTCGATGAAAAAATTCCCCATAGCTCCTATAGTAAACCCTGAGCCTCTTTGAACTTCTCATTACACGTCTCAGTGGCCCCCATCAAAACATGAATAGTATTAGGCATATCTAGAAACATTGGTCTTTCTCCATTGAAAACCTCAGGTCCATGTCTATGACCGTTATTGAGAACTCGAACGAACCAAATCGGAGAGGAAGAAAAAAAAATGTTCGATAAAAATCGCAAAACAAAATCTTTGTTTGGGAGACTTATTCACTAAAATTGTCATTGCAAGCAATAGCTTTTTTGTTGTCATGGCAACTGTAGCCATTTATCGAATTTTGAACCCCTAAAACTTGTAGAGAAACTTATGCACATGTTAAAGGTCCTTACTGTAAAGTTTATTTTAACAAAAATCCCCCTTTTTTCTTTTCACGGCAGCAATGAAAAAAAAGAGGATAAATATACCTAAGGAGCAATCCAAAAAACGCAATCCTTTAGACAGACAAAACCCGGGAAGACGATAAATTAACAACCACAAGCACAACAGATTAACACTGAAAACTAAAAAACAATGAACAATACGAAATCCTATAAAAACCAGCAGTGAACTCAGGTGCTCCGGAAGGATAAGCAGTTCCTGCTCCGTATACGTTACCCGTCTTGAAGTTCAACAAAGTCAATTCGGTGGTAGTCTCACATCGGTGGAGGTACATGAAATGTTACGACAGTGGGAACAGGTCCAACATCATCTTAGATATTGGAACACTGTAACGGTCAATCTATTCGTGATGACGACCGTAAAATTTCCTAAGCGATGACACCAACTTATCCCTGGTAAAACCCCTGTTCAGATGTCCCCCATTGTCTATTTCGAGAAACAAATCCAAATATGAAGCGGACTTCGATGTATCTGTAGTAACCTTTATTCCAAGTTCACTGGGGTAGATGAGATGTAGAAAGTCTAGGAATTTATCGTTATTTAACGACATCACATTATCTATATAACGAAAAGTGAAATTAAAGGATTGTGCTAGTTTCTCTTTGTTTTCACATAGAAGCCCTTGAATGAAGTCCGCTTCATATGAGTACAGAAAGAGATCGACAAGGAGAGGAGCACAGTTGGTCCCCATTGGAATTCCGAATGTGTTGAAAAAGTCGACCGTCAAATTCAACAAATATGTTGTCTATGAGAAAATCTAACATGTTTGTTATTTAATCCTCAGAATACATTTTGTCAGAATCGGAGTATTTCTTAACAAAATAAGCTTTTCTCTACCTAAAACTAGAAATTTATACATGCGTATGCCATTTTTCTTTTAAAAAAAAACATTGATGAACTAGTTGTTTCAATCGATATTTTAATTGAGAATGTGGTATGGTAGTATAGAGTTTAGAGAAGTCGAATGTATCTATACTGTTGCATGTAGCCAACGATTTTGATTTTAGTTATTGTAGTAAATTTTTTGAGTTTTCAAGAATCCACATCTGATTGACGACACTGGTGGAATATGATGTTTCACAGTAATTCTGAAGGCCCTCTTTAATACATGGCAATATGAGTGTTAAAATCTTTGAAGGGGATTTCGTAGAGCAATTAGCTGATCCAGCAATGTACCTTTGTTTAAACGGATTCCTTATGTAGTATAGGTATCTAATAAAGAACAGGAAGGTCCATTTCTACACCCTAAAGTTGTCCCACCGATTCCATTTATTTTTGCAGAAATCAGTTTGACTCGATGCAAGGAATAATCCTTCAAAGTTTCAAAAAAATTGGATGGGCAAATACTGAGAAACATAAAATATACTTTTTCCAAAAATTTTCAATCTTTTACCGTTTCCATGGCAACGGCGGCCATTTTGAAATTTTTTAATGTTACATGCAAAACTAGACTTGGTGATCATAATTACTGCATGTGCAGTTTCTTTAAGATTGCGAAAGCCATCTCTGAGAACTCGTGCTTACGAAATTAGTTGGAAGAAGAAGGAAAAACCCCAAAGTAACGGAACAATAACATTTTGTCACCCGACTACGTTCGGTGTGAAATAATAAGTAACGGAGTAAAAACAAAATGTTCCCCACTTCGTTGAGGGGACATAACTAGATATAACTGTTACGCACAGCGTAACGAATGTTCCCACGTTCCAATTGCCACAGGGTCTCCTAATATCAATTTCTACGGCTCCTTCAATTTTTATGGCTGATCGAAAGCACTTCTGGTGACCTATTTTTAAACCAAATTTCAAGTCTCTATGAAAATTTCAAAATTTTTCGAATTTTTGCTGTTTCCATGGCAACGACGGCCATTTTTAAAAATTTCAGAGTCAAAAAGCACATCTATGCATACTTGTCTACCATCATATTGAATTTTGAGTGACTATGACAAATAGAACAGCATTGTTCTAGAGTCTTCCATGTAAGACCTTTATAGCTGCCAAGTGTTCCACCAAACAATTGTCTTAACTTCTAACTTCTATTTTAACAGCTATCAAAACGGGCCTCCAAAGTTATTGTGAGACAAGCTATTCAAGAAGTGGTGTCAATCAAATGTGGATATTAAAGAACTTCAAAGATTTAAAGGATATTTTACGATCTCGGTCCATTTCAGTCTGTAACAGCATAGATAACATTTGATTTCTCTACCCTCTATTACACCATTCCTCATTCACATCTGAAGGTAAAGTTGAAAGATCTAATCCATCGATGCTCTCAAAATAAATATGGCAAACTCAGATACACATACATTGTCATTGTTACATATAAATCATACTTTGTTAAAGACCACTCTAAATCTAACAAAAAATATACAGAGGGCGAATTTGTTCTGATGATTGAATTTTTGATCGACAACATATTTGCTCAATTTGGTGGACGTGTTTTCCAACAGACGAGTGGCATTCCTATGGGTAGGAATTGTGCGCCACTGCTGGCCGACTTGTTGCTTTACTCATATAAGGCAGACTTACTTCCTTGACGGGCTTCTTAAGGAAAAACAGAAGAAGTTAGCTCGTAGCTTTAATTTCAGCTTCCGCTACATAGATAATGTTTTATCACTCAACAATTCACGTTTTGGGAATTTCTTACATCTCATCTATCCCAATGAGCTCGAAATTAAGGATACCACAGACACTGCCTAGTCTGCATCTTATCTTGACCTTCACCTCGAAATTCAAACCAGGGGAAGGTTGAATTCAAAACTTTACGACAAACGGGATGACTTTGACTTTCCAATCATCAACTTCCCATTTTTGAGCGGCAATATTCTAGAAGTGCCGGCGTATGGAGTATATATTTCACAACTGACATTGACTTCCGGAACAGAGCCCGGTATGCTGTTCCTAAGTTGGATTCATCCTTATTAAAGTTTTATGGACGTCATCATGACTTGGTTGACAGATATGATAAAACCGTTTCCCAAATGAAAATGGACCTGTTCCATTGATTTTATCGCTTCCTCATACCGGATTGGACATGGGCAGCATGGCGGGTGTACTGCAGGAAGCAGAGACTGCTTACTCTTAAGAAGCACCTGAGTCTACCCCCGGCTTTTGGTGGGGTCCATGTTGTTCATATGTTTTTAGTTTTTAATTGTAACGCACGTATTGTTTTGGTCTTGTCTTCGTTGTTCTCCGGAGATTGTCAGTTGTTTCGATTTTTTCCTCCTTCGAAAATCCCTTTGGTATTTCTTGACTTTACGTATGCTTATATGGAAACCCATACATCTTTTGATCCCCTAAAATATACTTTTTTAACCCCAATCTTGAAGTGAGTGTCATTTGGAGAAACAACAAACACTGTGCTATATCTGTATAAAATATTGAAATCATCGAGTAAACGGTTTCCGAGAACTAGAGATCTATGTTTCAATTGGCAGCTCTAGGTGATCCTGGATTTTTGTGCCAATTTTGGTTGCGATCCATTCAGCCGTAGGACGACAGGAGAAACGGGGTAAAACAATATGCTCCAAACTTCGTTGGGGAAACATAATAACTGCAAACGTTGTGTCAGACAAACTATTTCCTGCTATGGTTGAAATATGACTGCCTCAGCCATTTTTACCGTTGGGCAGACACATTTTAACTGACACAGCAGTTATCTGTGTTCTGGGAGTAGAAATCTCTCTGTAACAAATTTTTCGTGTTGTCGCAAACGCAGTCTGATTGCCACAGCATTTACCAGGGTTGTGATAGACTGATTATGACTGCATCGACGTTTTACAAGGAATTTAATTGAAAAAATAACCTGTTATGAAATAAAATAAACGAATAGAGAAAATTTATTTATCTCAGATTGCTTAGAAAATATACAGATAATATGTAATCTATTTCATGTGTATTTGACTTTAACTTTATAATTTTGAAATAAATATGTTTATAAAATATGAGTTGTCATGACAGTGTCAATCTGCACAATATAATAAGCAGACACCTTGCTGTGATTTGAACAGTAGGGGGTGTGAAAGTATCTGGCAGTTTTGCAGAGAAACTTAATTGCATTACATAAGAGGCGTGGTTTTGTTGAAAGTTGCAACTAATAAGATTTCATTGATTTTCTAACAGTTCAGTGATGAATAATAATATATTGATTGATAAAAAAGATAAATATATGCATATTGTCTAAAAGTATCATGCAGATAAATTTTATATCGCACTTTATAATAGAAAATAACGCTATCGTTCATGTTTTTTGCTCTTGATTATCTTTATTTGATTTTATTTATTTATTTATTTATTTTTTGTGGTACACATATTTTATTTTTTCAATTAAATTCTTTGAAAAAAGTTAAAACAGATCACCTTATATGTTGAATTCAACAATATATGTCTGTGAAAACATGTAGTACGTTGATGTACTCATATTCAGTCTATCACAACTCAGGTAAATGCTGTGCCAGTTGAATTAAAGCTATATAAAGATGGCTATCGTTTGAATAAAAATTCTACGTGGAAAGAGAAGCTGGTCAGAAAATATTTTTCTCTGTTTTAAGACAAACTTGAAGCCTTATTAGAACTTAGTTCTAGTATACATATTACAACGGATTTATTGTAAAACACAATAAATGAAATAAAATTAAAAAAACCAGGCATGCTGAGATTAGTCTGAATTGAAATAAAAAAAAGTTTGAGTAACATTTTACAAAAAAAAAATACGTTACCCAAATGCCCCTGTTTACAATGAGGTTATGGTTTTGTCAGGCATAAACGTCGTCTCCCGAATGAGATCTTACATCCTTTCCATTTGTCGTGTTGGAATGTCTTTTGGAAATTTTGGCAACTGAAAATTTCAGCATTTTATGTAAACATTAGTCTAACTTTGTGAGCCACTTAAATTTTTACTTGTTATAAAACATAACTGTTGTGTTTGCTAGAGGTCTTCTTCAACAGACGGTCGCAAATTATAATCCATTGTACACCTGACTCCAAAGTTGAACAAACAGGGCATTGCACATTTTGTAAAAAGAATATATATAGCCTTGTTCTTCATTCGAAATTACATTTATACATACGATTTCTAGTACAGTGTTATCAAATGGAGAGGGCATTTCATTCTTTAAGTGTAAATTTATTCCATTTTAATTATTATTATTTTTATTAGACTTTTTCCCAACAAGAAAATTATGAAAATATAGCAAAAATTATAATTAGTCTCACAATCAAAGAAAATGTTTTCAAAGAGATATTATATAATACATAAAATTAAAGAATTAAAACTTACAATTGTCTTCAGTTTCCTTAAGACTTCTGGAAAATACATTGTCATGACATCTATATATATTGTATCTAGGTTATCATTAAGTGTCCAAGAACTATCCATTATGACTAATTGATAATATAAGAATAAATGAAATTATATTGGAAATGTAGATGAAGGAGCATCATATTATTATAAAGTTATTATTTACAAAATGTGGCGATGTTTCAGAAATGTAATGACAATAATCCCTGTCATTAGCGGTAAACGTCGGAAACACTATTTACCTACCTAATTTACTGCCATAGACGCCCTATACCAAATTCGATGTAGTTTTGCAATTCGGGGGGAAATGTATGTGCTCAATTAATATTTTAAACTTTTGTGGTTTAATTATTTTGCAACGAAAAGCATAAGTTTCGATCATTATGTATCATGGTAAAGAAAGAGCAATACACCATGTATACGGGAATAACGATGTTGCGGTGATATATGTTTATCGCATCAATACTCTTGAATATTGTACCCAGCAAAATATATTCCCCAATTTACATGCAATATCCCTTTTATGTTTTTTTTTTACATCTTTTAAATGTTAAATAAGTCATTTGTAAAGCAAAATTTAAATCTCGTCACTTGGAAACATATTCGAAAATTATATAAATTGATACTCAAATGCCATGACCCAACCAAATTTCTACTGTTATTTTTTGCAATAATTTTAATACAATTCTTATCCGTACTTTTTTAATAATATCATATACTCTTACATAATATTGTATCGTTTCCGGAATATACGGCCGCTCTAAAACTTCCCACAATAAAATCATATAATCGAAGTACATATCCTGTTCGAAAGATTTTGAACATACTTTGTTTTTACACTCTAGTTTAGTATATCCTAAAATATATCACTTTTAATTATGATTAAAATATATTAGTTGATTTCAATAGATTCGGACGAGGCAGATTTTAGTCGGGTTTTCAAAGGCTAATCAACCTTCTATTTTGAATAGATTTGGCAATGTTTACTTTGGGAATCGTCAGCGCTGTATAGAAATCTGCATGCTCGATAATAGTGCTTCATTTATACTGTTGTGTGGATAGTGGGCAATCCTTTTGTAATATTACTAAAACATATATTTAGAGAATAAAATCCCCTACTGATTTTTTTTAACTTATAGAATAACTATTGTGAAGTAACGGAGTTCTGTTTTCGAAAGAAAACAGCTGGATCTATGTGTTTATAACAGAGATTTTTTTTAGAAAACCATTAAATTTTAGGACGTTACAAGAGATCCTATAACGTCACAATGTGCATATTCTGGCGACGTGATTACCTCCTCATTCTACTGTTTCGTATTTCCTTATCTCGTTATCAATGCCTGTTAACTGAAATTTTGGGCCTTTTATCTTTACGTCTGGTTGTTTCTGTTTTATTTGTGTCCATTCTTTTCTTTCAGCCCGTTCGACGGCTCTCTGGCCTCCCTTTTCTTTATTTAGTAAATAAACTAATTGGTGACATTTTTTTAAATTTTATTTTCTAAGATGATTGTGTAAACGCTAATACCTTTCGTCACTACAAGTTCATTCTTGAAATGTTTAGGCATCGACAATTTTTGCGAAACAGTTATTACTAGTTCCCTGTGACTTTGTTATCCACATGCGATCCCGTGATAAAGATCAAATATTAGTATAATATAGTAATTAATGGTATGAGGCTAAGAAACTCAAGTAAAGACAAGGTATTTACCTCAGTTCCAAGCCGAATACAACTATTTTCTATATTCTTCTATAGTATACTAATATTGTTTTTATTCTGGAATATCGGCATCAAAATAATTTCGTATAACTTGAAAGTATCGTGATTTCTAAAATAAACCTTACGAAGGCCTTATGTTAGTCTATAAAGAGGGCGTGTTTATACACATGAATCCACACACAAAGTGAAATATTTTTCGGAAATATGTCCATTTGAGGAGATAATAATGACAATTTGAAAATTTTAATAGATAACGAGCTGGAAATGTGTTATAAAAAATTGGACAAAACAAGAATAATTTGTCGAAAAGTAATTTTTAAAGAATCTAACATAATCAAACCGACTGTTATTACTTAGTACCTGTAGTGGGCGGGGCCTAATGCTGCATTTGTATAGTATACAAATACACAAATACAGCTTTCATGTTATTTGTCTGTTATAATCCTGATTACAGGATACATCAATTGACCTGTCTGGTCTGCTGAATATTGTCACTTTGGCTAATACCCGTTATTTTTTCATTTTCATTTTCAAGGGAATGCACTTAAATAGGCCTTGTTTCCTGGCATTATATTTAAGTGATAATGAAACAAACTTATTATGTACTTTTAAATATTTGTAAGCTAAATTTCAATTTCAGAATATTATTTCAAGTCACATTGGATCTTTTAACCATATCAAAATTTAAGGAAAGGCATTTAAATTTATACATATTGCATATTTTCTTCCGTATTTCACATTAAGAATTTCAATATAAAATGTATCTGAAAGCCATTGTAAATAGAATACTGGACAGTGTATTGCAAACCAGTTAATGCACACTTCAGCACTGAGCGGAAACATTGATTGTACACATTTCATTTGGTACCTGAATTTTAAATAGGTATGTTATACATATTAAGTAACTAAAGTCAAGGAATACCTGAAGGATACAAAACCCCGGAGAACAATAAAGACAAGACCAAAACAATACAAACATTACACTTAAAAACTAAAAACAACATGGACCCACCAAACAATCGGGAGTAGACTCGGGTGCTCAGGAAGAGTAAGCAGTCAATGCGTCCTACAGGACACCCGCCATGCTGACCATGTCACATCCGGTGTGAGGAAGGGACAACATCGATGGAACATTCGGGAAACGGTTTTTTCATACCTGTCAACCAAGTCATCATGACGTCCATTTATTAAATACCTACCTGAAAACTATTTTCGCCTATTGTTAGCTATAGTTTAATCCTTTGTAAAAAAAATCTTAAACTTTTTCGGAAAACGTTGCACAACGGAAAGTGGTTATTTATCGAAGAAGGTTTTTCAGAGACATTATACATGCCTACCGAATTAAGATCCACGTTTCGGATTTATACCAGAAACCATCGCAATTTTGCAAAGTGTTATCGTTTAGATTTTGTGTCTATTTTCATATCGGATTGATATTTTCCAAATAAAGAGGAAGGGAAGCGTTATTGCGAAAGTGGCCATTAGCTCAAAACATGACTTTGATTGGTTAAATCAAATAAATCCATTAGCGACTTTTCAAGGTTTATAGACAAAAATTCAAAAATCTCAACATCGATGATATGGGAAATCCCGAAAACGAGTTCTGGGATTCGTACAGCTTTGTACGTTGCGAAACTCATATCTACTCTACCGTCGTAAGATGAAAACTTGCCAGTTTGCTCTAAATGATACATGGACATTAGTGTGCACGCAAATGTAAGCTGTACGAAAACTTTTATTCTTCTGACTATATGTTGGGACCTCGTATTGAACAGTTTCCAATTAAATCATACGTACAACTTAGCAAATGCGATGAGGAATCATTATACCGTGTTATGCTTGGCAAAACACAACAACCCAACTTATGGAAGATGACATGGAGTCCTTCCGTCATTTGTATTATATTCATCTTGTGAAATCTGCCGCTCATTTCAACAGAGAGTTGAAAGCTTTGTAGATGACCCGTGTGGCATCGTCAGCAAGACGTACTGTTTTCTTATTAGTACATTTAACTACATAAATAAAATATATTTAAACATTTTAATTCTTATGTTGATACCCGTACTTTGAATATCGCATGAAAATGGAAATGTGTTGATTCTGGGTGTCTTTCACGTTGAAAGCTGTCTCAAAGGCGTTAATTTGGTTAGTTTGTCTTAAAACTGTCTCCCGAAACGATATAAGGTATGAGAAATTTTTTTTAGTAACTTTTTTATTTTAATATTTTTTTGTTTTGTTTATTTTTCAGTGTTTATTTCTTATTCTTATGGTTGTTGTCCTCCCAGGTTTGTCTGTCCAATGGATTGTGTTTTTGGGTTTGCTTCTTGGGTATATTTGTCCTCTTTATTAGTTATTTTTAGCAAATCTTTAGCGATCACATACCAGGCTATGCCAACGGAAATTTTGATAGACGTTTAAAATGGCCCTAGAAGTCAAATAATTCAGGGGGAAATAGCCCTACGTCTCTAGGTTTTTTTCTGAGAGGACCGCAGCGAAACGAGAGGAAACACGCTGAATATATAAAAACGAGTTCAAGATGTTCCACGTTTTAAACTTTTGAACCAGTATACGTACCTATTTCTTCCACAAATACTCGACCTATATTTCCTGTACTTAGGCAAATTCATTGAGCAGCGTCGACGAAGTTAAATAACGTTACGCCTAGTTGTATGACAAAAGAATTTTGATAATACGTCGCAACTGTGGGAGATTGATGCACATGCAACGATCTTCCATGTGTCATCTCCCAATGATAACGAGCATTTACGGACGAATGTACGTTTTTAGAATGGTTTATAAAACAGTCATGATTATATACAGTCAGACATGATACATAATTAATAGTTCATTAATATCGAACATCATGATTTTTGGTTGAAGAACATTTGTAATTAATGATATCAGAGAAGCAAAAATATAATGAGAGACAATTACAAGTTCAGGAACAAATAATTACAGTTTTAAATGACGTAGAACGTTGTGAAACGAATTCTGAACTCCAAGATGACATCAGCATAATATAATATGATAAGACCATTGTGATCATCTGAAAAGAATTATTATATCAATGTACAGAAATAAGATTAATATATTCAAGCAGGTTTCTTTTTATTTGTATAATGTAACTAAATATGATGGGACGCTACAATCAGTGTGGTTTGTATCCAATTCGGTGTCAGAATAATGGGATAGAATATTAAAGCTCAGCTCCCAAAAGCTACAATGCCCTCAACTGAATTTCCCATGGATTTCATCACATTGTTAATATCGGCAAAAGAATACCGAAGCGATGAATCAGTGGGAAAAATCCATAAATTCCGTATCGAAGTCACGAGAATGGAACACAATATACCAATGTCACAAGGATACATGTATAACTAAAAGAATAAAAAATATAAATAATAAACTAAACAAAAATAGAACAAGACAGTACAGGAACTAAAGTACTAGCAATGTCAGCTCACATTAAAAACCGGATTTACATGCTAACCCCTCCGAAGACCTGATGTAACGACACCCGTCGCATTTCCTCTGATTAAAATCAAGTGAAGTGTCAAGTCCGGTGAGCTGTCAATTCTAGAAGGACGTAAAATGTAGCTGAAGATATCTAGTCTCATACCTGACATATAAACTTTGAATCCGCCAATATTTATAGTATAACTAATCGCTGGTTTCAAATACCAGAAATAAACAACGATGAGCTACGCAGTAAATCACCAGTACGAGAGGCATACGAGTTATTTATAGCTGTAGTTCGGTCACGAGTTGTTTATTTCTGGTATTTAAATTAAGCGATTAAATTATAATTTTTATTACATTGTACAGTTTCTATGATTTTAGCCGAAATAAATTCAATTAAAACACACTATGTCTTTTAATCTCTCCTCCTCAATTGTAAAGTCACTTCCTAGAGAGAGAAACACCGGATGTTTTTTCCGTGATGCAGGGGTAACCCTTAGCTGAGTTTGGATACCTGTTTATTTTTAATTTTTTTAAATTTTGGATGGTTTTGCTTATTAATTCATTATTATATCTTTGACTGGTTTTCAAATATTTTGATCTCGAGCACTGTTGAAGAGTGTCAGTCAACGAAATGACCATGCAGAGCGTCAAATTTATTTCTGCATTCTGTGATATGTTTTATTACTACCACTGGGTGCGGGTGGACTGTTAGTCCCTGGGGGAATTATCAGCCCAGTCCTGGCTTAATTCATTACTTAAATGCCTTTAAATTTTCCGTTCAAAAGTTCGCAAAAATTACCAAAAACTTCTAAGGCTCTTCCTTTTAATGCAGAGGTGAGTTTGGATACCTGTTCGTTTTTATTTATTTTTTTTTATCTCGTGTACTATTGAAGAGTTGTCAGTCAACGAAATTGCCATACAGTGCATCAAATATCACTGCAGCCTATCAACTCTGCGTTGTGAGTTTGTGCTTCGCTTTGCAAACAACAAAAGAGTGCACTAGGCATCAAACCGTAATGATAAGGTTTGTCGGTTACCTGCTCGAGGTCGGCGGTTAGATCCGGGTGCTCCGAATTCCTCTGCCACTAAAATTAGATGCAACACGATGTGGTGATGTCAGAAAGAAAGGTTTCGGCCGTTGTCAAAAAAGGTCAAAATATAAGATCACTAGTGATAAATTAAATCACAAATAAACAAAACTTGGTTAATCCTGACTCTGCAGTATCGGTACGAAGAAAGGCTATCTGTTGATTTTTTTTCCTGTAAAGAGCTGCTGATTTATGTCAAATGATACTGACTCAAAAGGCGTACATATTTTATAGGGATAATGGAATAAAGGAAAATTAAAAATACAAAATGGCAACAATAGCATTAATAGTTTTCACGAAGAAGTTGTTCAAACCAGTACCGTCTTTACTCCGCAATGTGAGGCAATATTTATACGTGTTACAGCGATATACACGGGTTATATTTATACATTGGCTGGTATATTTCGACTGTGTATATTGTTGATTTGGTAGTTTGCAGACATCTAATAAAAATATATGATTTAACTGAAACCGGTACCAAGTATTCGCACATTATCTTTCCAAAAAACTCAACCCAGCCCCTCCCTCAATAATAATTATACAGAAAGAATATAATTTTTTGTGTTGTGTCTTATTTTTCAGAAATTCATGCTCAAGACATCTTTAACTAAAACAATTCTTCTTAATTCATCCGAAAGTGAATAATATCTAACAGGAGGAAATATTCGTACACGTGATGAAACTTGATCCGGAATATGAACGTTTATAGGGATTATTGGCTACAGCACAAAGGTGTTTTCAATGGATATGTGACGGCGATCATTTGATCTAATTTAATAAACATTTAATATTCTTTATTTTTCATTTTCCGTTATTTTTCGTAATATTTGCCAAAATAAATGTATTTAATTACTTGTTTCGTTGAAATATAAATGATGGAGTCAGTTTGGGTTGCACTTTCAGATGTTATTTTTCATTTCTTTGGAGGTTTGAGATTATGGTGTAAGTGAATATGGGATCTTATATTCGACAATTTTTAAGTATTTTTCAGCAGATTATGGTGTCTTCATAAGATGTCATTTAAATAATTCTCCAAACGAAAGCATAAAATTTGCTAATTGTATGAAAATAGAAAGAAAAAGGCAAATCATGAGCTACATGTACAAATCAAGCAACACACCTTATCAACAGCATTCCAGAATATGCATTTTCACGGTCAAATTGTCTAACCTATTTTCTCATTGACTGATTTTGTGTTTGTAACATTTGTTTTAACTTATTGCTAAAATCATCTAAATATTTATTCATATACTGTACAGATCTACTTTGACCAACATAGAGTCAAATTGTACTAAAAATGATGCTAGGAGCCGGCCTGAACTTTCGACTGAGCTCCAGGTCTTTCAACGTGTTAAAGGCCTTACAATGACTATAAGATAAAGAACATCCATAAAGCACACTATTTCACAAATATTCGTACAACTAAGATAAGTAGTAAGTTGAATCTGGTTTCAAGTTTCTTCAGTGTCTTTTTATTGACATCCTGCAACCAGTCTCGTCCGTAAGAATGTTTGTAAACCTCTCACTAGTTTCTTATTCATATTTCTTTTGTCATTACCGTATTTTCTTCCGTATTAGAAAAAACAAACTGTGCTGAGCATTGTTCAACATCTTTTTTTTATCAATGTTAAGTTATACAGAACACCTGGAAAAATATCAAATATCATAAAGAATATTCTACATCATAAAAACACAGTTATAATGAGAAAAAGCTACACATGATCGTAGAGCATCCATGTTCTTTGCGAGACATTCAGAAGTTTCAACAGATCATTCAGTATATCTAAACGGTTTTATTATAGTAAAGTCAAGAAATACCAAAGGGATATTCAAAGGAGGGGAAAATCGAAACAACTGACAAACTCCGGAGAACAACGAATACAAGACCAAAACAATACATGCATTAAAATTTAAAACTTAAAACATGGACCCCACCAAAAAACCTTCGGTAGACTCGGGTGCTCCGGGAGAGTAATCAGTCTCTTCTTCCTGCAGGACACACGCCGACACACACCAAGTCGTAACGACGTCCATAAAACTTTAATAAGGATGACTTCAACTTAGGAGCAACATAGCCCTGTCTGAGCAACTTTTCTGTCAGGAGCCGGGCTCTGTCCAGGAAGTCAATGTATATGTCACAAGCTCTGGAATAACGTACTAGATATAGACCATACATCTGCATTGTAAATGAATTTGAAAATAAGAACAACTGAAATGATCTATCCTTTCCAAAACAAAAGTAAATTTTCTTGAAATGTTACTACAAAAAATAACCTAAATTTAAATCTGTAATAAGTTAATTACGATATTTTCTGTTCAAACAGTGGATTGACCGACAACAAATGTATTTTGATGGGCTACATCGGCTATTAGATTTGGTTTGCAGCATTTTGTTTTCAGTTGATTTCTAAATTCCTCAATCCGGAATATGTATATAAACGGATCACACAATGGGGTCAGTAACAGGAGATTGTTAGTAATGCGAATGTTATCAGATACTTGATCGTACGACTTCCCACTTGCTACCAGATAAAAACCATATATTGTTCTTGGTAAAATTGAACAAACTGCTACAATGACAATACAACTTAATGTAAGTACATTTTTTCGCATTTTCACAGCTTCTGTTTTCTTCTTCAAAATTTGAATCTCTGATAATCCGCCAAAGACTGTTGTATTCTGTTGATGCTTCACTATCCGATAAATCACAGCAACATGGCAGATCGCTATGAGAATAATAATCATCAAAACTGGTATGTCAATCCAAAGCAGGAAACTTTTCTGTGTACTGTATCTTGGATCACATCCTATGGGTATATGTGTGTTGTCTATAAATAAGAACTCAAATATAACTCTCAGAAAAACATAAATGTTAATAATAATGAAACCGATTCCAACACTCCGATTGCTCGTGATTTTCGTCAAAATACGATATTTCTGTGTGAAGGTGCTATTTAAACGTTCTATGCAGATATACAAGGTCTGAAGCAATGAAAACAGAGTTGTGCCTGCCAGCATATGTTTTAGGATCAAACAATGGTATTGCCATATGTTATCCAGATCGCTTCCTTTAATATTAAAAACCGTTGTATGCCATATATATTCAGATAGAATAATTATGTCACTTATACTCAAAAATAACGCTGAAGTTAGAAATCGATTTTTCTGGAGACTTTTTGACTTCATCAAAACGATTACTGAACAGACATGAACAGTTATAAGAATCGCACAGAAGCATATAACAAAAATCCCCCTCATGATAAAGATAACAACAAGAGAAGTCCTTTTGCTTAATTCAATTCTTAACTATTAATAAATCATTTAAATACGTAAATATTATTCTTCCGCAGTTTTTTTACTTAAACAAAAAATGTATTTGAAATTTGTAGATATGACATGAAATTAGCAGATGTTCAAAATATCTGCACTGTGTTTAAAGCTACTTTTGCGTTAATCTCTGATGCAGAAATTCCCCTGTATAAGTAACAAATCTATGAGAACGAAATTTCAATCTAAAGTTAAAACAATGCCAATTTTTGCAGATTAACATAGAGTGAATTTGCCCTTTTTCTATGACTGAAGGTAATATAGGTGTTCTCTCTTCATAGCATGCTCATTGGAAAAGATAATCTTATTAGAATGTACACCCGTCCTTTGTGTACTCCGGCTAAAAACAGTGACAATGATTATTTGTTCCTGTGCTTCATAATATATGTCAAATATATAGTGTATATCATCAGGACAAATAAAAAAGGTATGCCTCTCTGACCTTTAATACTTCAAAATTAGTCTGAGAAGGAAATAATTTTCTATATAGTCTAAAGTATTCGGACAATAATTTATTACGTGATTAGCTTAATGTCCTTGATTTTCCAGGCAAAATAGTCACATAGATTTAGTTGATATTGGCAAACTTCGGGAAAACCATATACCTGTGAATAAATAAAAAACGATTAATAACGTTAAAATGAATTAGACGAATGCAAAATTTATAAATACTCAGATATGTACGTTTCAAACAACCCTCCATATCAATAAAAATTGAAGCTGCTTGACAGAACATCCTTTTATGTGAAGATTAGTCAAACTTTATGATCCGATGATTTGAATTAGAATGTTATAATATGGAGAAGGCTTATTATTGACCTAGTTTGTAAATGACTAAACCCAGGAATCTTGCCATCGAAGTTTTATTCAAGCCGGTCATGTGTTTAAAGGAAACCAGTAGACGGACAACATGACAATAGTTTAAATATGCATTTTATATGGTATATGTTTCCGAGTACATGTATTACATGTGCTATTACTTATGACATATCTATGATAGTGGGCAGTACATCCTTCAGTGTTTCTTTCCCTTCCCAGTCATTGCTTAAACGATAATGACACAAAGATGGCATTGAACTTAATTTTCTGATGGCAAACTATTTATTTCATGTTTGGATTTATGCTATTCAGCAAAATGAAAATTTTGTACAGAGTATTTTTTATCTCAAAATGACGACTAAATAGCTTATTGGTACTGATTTAATATCTCACAACGACGACAAAAGATCTTATTGTTACATACTGTTATCTCACAGTGGTTGAAAAATATCTGATTGGTACGGATTTGTTATCTCACAATGAATGAAAGGTATTTGATTGATATAGAATTTTTATCTCACAACTAAGCTTTTAAACTGTTTCTTGTTTGCTCATCTAGACTTAACACTTAATTTGTCCAGTTACAATGAGATCCCAGTCATAAATTAATTCTTACTATATCGGAAAGCCAAACGCTACTGACAGAAGAATTTACTGTAAAGACCAACGTCAGTCGTTTTTTAAGTGCTAACGACATTTTGCAACTGTAAAAAACTGCAAATATTAGTTGCAAGCTAGATATAATTGTTACGCACAGCGTAAAGGATGTTTCTTCAACTTTCCCATTGCCACAGGTCTCCTTATATCAATTTCTACGGCTCGCTGAGTTTTTAAATTTTTTTTTTTAATTTTCAATGGGCGGTCTTCTTGGATTTTCCAATATGGACGACCGAAAGCACTTGTAGTGACCTAATTTTCAACGAAGTATTAAGTCTCTACGGCCGTTTAAAATATTTTGTATTTTTGCTGTTTCCATGGCAACGGCAGCCAAATTGAAAATATCAGAGTAAAAAAAACATCTTCGCATACTTGTCTACCATCAAATAAAATTTGGAGTGGCTAGAACATAAAGAACAGTGTTGTTCTAGAACGTATTTTTGCCGTTTTCATGCCAACGGTGGTCTTTTTGAAAATTTTAGAGTCAAAAAGAACATCTACGCATACTTGTCTACCATCATATAAAATTTGGTGTGGCTAGGACATATACAGTATTGTTCTAGAATGTTCCATTAAACCCCTACCTCCTTCGATCCCTCTAAAACATAATTTTTACGCTCCCCCATCTTAAAGTTGGTGTCCTTTCGAGAAACAACACAAATGGGCCTATATCAGTATAAAATATTGAAACTATCGTGTAAACGGTTTCCGAGAACTAGAGATCTAAAGTTCGTGAAATTGTTTTACATTTTGGCTGTTTCCATGGCAACGGGAGCCATGTTGGACTTCTTTATATAACGTTGCAAAACTTCAGAAGGTGCTCTATTTTTGTACCAAGTTTGTTCAATTCCATTCTGCCATTTCTGAGAACACTCGCGGACAATTCTTGGTTAGACGAAAGAAGAATAATAATAATAACTAGAATTGTCATTGCAAGCAATAGCTGATGTCATCCCGGACACTTTTTTGTTGCCATGGCAACTGCAGCAATTTTGAACCCGTTATACTTGAAAATAGAAAATATTTTGTTCTGTTTTAAGACAAACTTGCAGCCTTACTAGATTTTAGTTCTAGTATACATATTACAACAGATATATTATAAAACACAATAAATGAAATAAAATAAAACAAACCAGGCATGCTCAGAATAGTCCAAATGGAAATAAAAAAAGGTTTGAGTAACATTTTACAAAAAAAAAAAAAAAAAAAAAAATACCGAACCCAAATGCCTCTATTTACAATGAGGTTATAATTTTGTCGTGTTGCAAATGTCTTTTGGAAATTTTGGCAACTGAAAATTTCAGCATTTCATGTAAAGATAAGTCTAATATTGTGAGCCACTTAAATGTTTACTTGTTATAAAACATAACTGTTGTGTTTGCCAGAGGTCTTCTTCAACAGATAGTCGCTTTTCAAATTATAATCCATTATACACCTGACTCCAAAGTTGAACAAACAGGGCATTGCACATTTTGTGAAAAGAATATATATAGCCTTGTTCTTCATTCGACATTACATTTATACATACGATTTCTAGTACAGTGTTATCAAATGGAGAGGGCATTTAATTCTTAAGGGTAAATTTATTCCATTTTAATTATTATTGTTTTTTTTAAACTTTTTCCCGACAAGAAAATCATGAAAATATAACAAAAATTATAATTAGTCTCACAATCAAAGAAAATGTTTTCAAAGAGATATTATATAATACATAAAATTAAAGAATTAAAACTTACAATTCTCTTCAGTGTCTTTAAGACGTCTTGAAAATACATTATCCTGATATGTATATATACGGTATCTAGGTAATCATTAATTATCCATGAACTATCCATTATGACTAATTGATAACATACGAATAAATCAAATTATATTATTTATACAGGAAATGTAGATGAAAGAGCATCATATTATTACCAAGTAATCAATTACAAAATGTCCAGTTTCCCAACAATTCCAGCAAAGTTATTTCCTTCATATCATTTAAAAAAATGTGATCATAAAAATATCAGATGTTTCAGAAAAATAATGATAATAATCCCTGTAATTAGCGGTAAACATAGGAAACACTATGTACCTACCTAATTTATTTCCATACAAGCCCTATACCAAATTCCCCGATATACAAACAATATCCCTTTTATCTTGTTTATTGTAAATCTTTTAATTGTCACATAAGTATTTTTTTAAACAATATTGCGAAGAATAATTTTTTTCTAAACCAAAAATAGTGGTTAATGGTATTGTACGATATGATAATAAAAATGTGATTTCCGTTACAATGAACATTTCACTTCCACACATAAAGAAAGGCTTTGTGGACTTTTATGTATCAATGCTAACCCTTTCTACTATAATAAACTATTGAGGCAGTATTAGAACTTAAACAGCAGGAGTTCGTATCCATAAAATATCAGACGAAATTGAGGAGTAGCTATGTTTAATTATTTGCTAAATTGTATAATGAGATGTGATCAACTGACCAAAGGTTATTCTGCATAAACATTCCAAGATAAGCATCCACTGCATAGAGAGAAAACATTTCAAAAGAAATAAAATCTTAAAAATATTCACGGAAAATATCAAATGATTGATTTTTTTATGTATTTACAATCTTTATTTGCAACAATAAATATATATAGACCAGAAAATAAAATATCATACACGACGAGCAAAATATAGAAAACAATGACCTGCATGTTGTATTACACTAATATCGAAAAGTGCGAATTACATGTTCCTGCACCAATACGCTGACGATACGAAAACTTTCATTGGATGACGAAATACTGAAAGAACCGCCTGATTACCAAGTTATTAAAATAAAAGTGAAAGGAGTGAGTATGGTTTCTAGTTATTAATCAAGCAATATCGAAATCAACGCAATATGAAGTGATGGCATCAATAAAATTATTATGTAATAAAATTTAATTTAGCCCTTTCAAAATACTTGGTTGACTTATATTACTATTACACATGAGATACCGATGTTAGTGGATATTAAGTCCATTAGTGTTTCTAAATTTTTAGTACTAGTCATCGAGAAAAGGAGGCATTGTACTAATGTTTTTTGTACATGTATGTGCTGTCTTGATCTAATTCTGTTTATGTTGTCTTTGTTTTATTCTGTTTGTTATGTTACATTGTCACGAGTTTACTTGGCCCTTGGATTTCGGTCTTTGGAACTTTTGCCTTTATATTGTTGCTTTCTGTTACCAATATGTATGTAGCTTAATTATGAATTCTGTAGGCCAATACAAACATATTTATATTTTTATCAGCTATTCATAAGACACGTTATATTGTTTTTTTTTTATTTCAATGTCAAACATATAGGGTTATTGACTTTTCTTAAATGATTCCACTGTATGTCATTTGTTCATTGCCCTGTCGGGGTCGAAGATGAAACATAAAACGCATTTGATTCTGTTGCACAAGTTTTTATACGTTACGAGTGGATGTATGTTTGCGTGTTTGATATGTGTTTTGGGTATAATATTTATTTCAGACATTTTGTGATTTCGGTTTAATTTTCCCAGAAAATGTTTACATGAAGCACTAGTAACGTGTTATGCAATCTGTGCACAAGTAAAATTTTGGAAGCTATACAACCTTCTTTTGCGTTGTTCGGATTTCTAATCAGTGCATAACCTCACATCTCTATTCATTTCAAGATAATACAATAATAATGTTTGTACGTTTAAGATGTAAACATGAGAACAATAAGGTTTCCAGGACAATATTGTCTTGATTCCGGCTAAATGTCCTGTTTTCACTCTTTAAGCTGATGCACGACATGTGTGATAATTGTTTTAGATACTGCTATATGCCTATACCAAATCAGGACCATTACGCTTATTTCCACTTTTCCGGTGCTTGCCTTGCTATTGTCTGCCCCCTAGTAAAGTGCTGCTCCAATGCTGTGAAAATATTTTGTCTCTTGACTTCTGTCTTCAAGTTGATCACTTTTTGTTTTATGATTTCTTGTTATTTTTGCCAATATGACCATTTTCTGCTCATCAGGACCGACTCCTGAAGAGACTCAACAGCAAAAGTAAGAGCCTTACGATTTACCCCCTGTCATTACGCCTTACGCCTTACGCAACCTTTCTCCTTCTTGGGGCCTCGTGTACAAGAGAAGTTATAGAACCGTAACAGGTTTATTATCACCCTCCATTAGCAGCGCTAGTGAAGTATTCCTTAAGCTCAGTTGGTAGAGCGGTGGTTCACTTCTTCCGGGTTCGATCCTCGGTTGGTGCGGTATGTAATTTTTGGCAGACAAATCATGCTATACCGTTAAAGTAGCTCTAATATGTAGATACAACCAGCAGCAATTTGAAATTATTTTTTCTCAAAATTATTACAAATGGTGCGAAACTAACTATACTGAATTGAAAGGTGTCTGATATTTATGAGTCTAACATCGATAATGAGAATAGCAGTGATAACGGGCACAATGCAAAAGTACAAATTATGGTCATGAGACGTCGTTGGCAATGAAATCAAACATTTGTTTCATTAGATTTTACTCACAGCTGACAATGTGACGGTGGCGTTAATGGAATACGACATGCTTACCTTTTTGGAGTACTTGGATTAATTTCACTGGGAGTTCAAATTGCTTGTGCTTTGGTTTCTGGGCTGTCTTGTTCTAATTCTCTTTAGTTTTTTCTTTTAGTTCTACCCAAGTAGCACAAAACATTATCATGATATTTTTAAAAGATCAGATAAATGTTTTTCAAAAATGTTATCAAAATAATATTTTCAGGATGTCATGTTAATGTTTTTTTTGATAATCTTTATAATGTTCTCTTGAAAAAATTGATCGGAAACTTTTCAAAAATATTTTCTGTAAAATCATTTTTCAAAACTATCTGAAAAACATCTTTTTAAAAATGTATAAAAAATATCATGAAGAAATATTTTTGAAAAATGTCTTTAAAACATTACATTTCATGTTATGGTAACATTTCTATAAAATATTCTGACAGAAATATTTTTAAAATATGAAAATAAATTGCTGTAAAAATATTTTTCCCAAACATTTTAAAAGCATTTTGCAAAAATATTTTTATAAAATTTATGATAAATATTATTGATTCACCTTTTAAGAATATTTCATTTAAAATGCTATTAAAATATTTTCACGATATTTTTCAAATATCAATAAAATGTTTCAAAAAATATTTTTATTTAATGTTTTCTATATGTGAAATAAACATTCTGGTAAAATACTTTTTAAATTTGGAAATAGATTATATAATTTATTGTAAAAAGATTTTTTACAAAACGTTTTCAGAACATTTTTGAAAAATATTCTCTGAATATAACATGTATAAGATAAAAATAGTTTATCATAACGTTGAGATAATGTTTTTAAAACATTGTTTACGTCTGTCTGCAAAATTGCATTCATTGCCATGTTGAATCGATTTGGTGTATAATAACCGATAAACACTTTTTTTTTAAATATCAGACTTTGGCGTGTCGGTGTAAATGTTTGGATTTTCGGTTTTCGGTTTATTAAAATGTAACTGGTTCCAGATTTTTCTACCAGCTTGCAAACAATCGACAATATTCATTGTAAACCAATGACCGGAAGTGTATTTCCGCGGTTTTGAAGTTGAAGACGACGCCTAATGTCTACAAGTACGAGTAAATCAGTCGTGTTTATTATCTTCTGGTGATAGCAGTAGGTAAGAAAATAAGCTAAGATAATGAACTCTTTCTGTACACATCGATTTCTGTGTGTTATTTTTTCACTCGACGGTCATGACCATTGAAAAAAATCGATGAAATTATATCAACAACTTGAACAGCGACAGAGTGGACACCTTTTGGCCATTTATTAAAACATGAAACAAAATTACCTGTACAGTAAATTGGAGATATATCCGTTGAACCCTTGACTGGACTCTGTTTAAACTTAATTTTATTTTGTCAAGGTGTGAAAAGAGGGGTGGGGGGTGTGTTATTTTTGAACTCTTATCCTATTCCAAGTCAGAGTATTCCAATGTATATTCGTTGGGTTTTCTTACACACCAATAGTATCCTCACTTTCGGAGTTTTTCTCTCTTTTCATTTAAAAACAAATAGGCCTGTAAAGTAAATCTATATGACTAAATTGTATGAAGGTCATCCGCTGTGTGTTTGTTTAGTTGGGGTTTTACGCCGTTTTCAACACATTTGGCTATTTTGCGGTGGCCAGTTTTTATTGGTGGAGGAAGCCGGAGTACACGGAGAGAGCTACCGACCTTCGGTAGGAAAATTGGCAATCCTTGTCAATTTAGGTCGGAGTCGAACTATCCTCTGTGTGACCCACACACTTGAGTACGTGATTTCTTGATGAAAATCTCTGGTTATTACATTTATTTACATTTCAAATAACATTTTGGTATATGTTGAAAATCCACATGGTTCAAAGTCTTTGAAACAAAACTTGGGGATGTCATACTTTTTTCCAGATTGTAGATTTTATATGTGTATGTACATTGATTTTTGGTCTTATTTTTATATCCGGGGAATATTTTAATACTTTGATTTTCTTTTTAAGACCAACCGTGAACAAGTAGAAGAGTAAGAAATAAATCTGTCATTTAGAACAATAGAAAGAAGGTTGCTAGCTGTTATAATAGTACTTGGTAATTTGATATTTATTAAATATTTGTAAAATAAAAGGCCATCTTACATGTTGTTTTATTTTTTGAAATTATTTTACATGAAGAAATTTTAGACATAAAGTGCTAACTGCAATTAGGAAAAAACTTTATTGTTGGGATCTAAATGATAAAATATTAGAATAAAGACAGGATTTTTTTGCCAGCTGATTGTTGTGCATAAGTTTAAGTTTTAAAACTTCAAAGTATTTACAGTGAATCTTGACTGTCGAAGTGTCAGAGAACTTAGAGAAAACTGTAACTTATCCTGTGCGTCAGCTCATTTATATTCAGTCGTACATGAACATGCATAATTGAATCAATTTAATAATCATTTTCAGTAATAAAAAGTGTGAAAATAATTTACATTTGGCTGTTTTATGAATACTGGTACCTATGTAATGTTGGAATAAAATCACCTGATTTTTTAATAATGAAAATTGCTTTTATCCTATTTTCAGATAATGCTTCATGATACAAATTAATTTGAAGACGACCCAGTGTCTATTGCAAGATAAACCAGATGAACAGAAAGAAAATGAATGAGTTGTGCATAATTCTGGAAAGTGTTTTTATGTAAGTTGATTTTAACACAATTTTTATTTCATTTAGCATCTTTGTGTGAATTACAGTTTTGTCTTCTCCTATCTGACCTCTTGGACAGTTATGGTGTATATGGAGGCCTGTTTCATATTTAAAATCAGGCCATCAACCAAGTTTTCTTGCTTGAAGCTTCATAAAATTAATCCTTAAGTAGTCATCATTCAGAATGAAATTTATTTGATATAACCCCACCCAGTTGAGCAGTACAGGCTTTGAAATCCTCATTTCGGTCTAAGTCTGACATCTTTGGAGTTGTTTGAACTGTGTTATAGATTGTTTTCACTTTGATAATAAATTTTAATTTTGTATTGCCTGCTTATCAATGTAGACAGGTACATGTAGTAATCTCACATTTTTGTGATCATACGTCATAACAATTTCTAAACATGTATTACATTTGTATTTTTTATTTTTAAATGTTTTCCATTAATTTTTTGCAGATCCAGACAGGAAGTAAAAGAAATGAACAGGATGGGAGTGGCAGGAGGATGTATAAAATTATGAACTTTTTTCTGAAATATTGATGAGACTAAATTGTAAATACAGATTTGTAAAATTTGTTTGAATTTCAATACGAAGACAAAAAAATAAATGTTAAATCAAAATATTTTTTCGTTTCATTTATATCCCAGAGTAAAAAGTAGCTGTTTGAATTTGTTTGTCTTTGTTGCAAATAAAATTAAATTATAATACGTCAATGAGAGAAAATATCATTTGCAAGTTGGGAAATGAGACAGATTCTTGCCAAATAATATAAACATTACAGTCTGACAGGAACATTGTAGAACATTTTATTTGAAATATCCAAATGGTCAGCTGCAAACTGAAAGGGTATCTTAAAATGTAAGGAGTATATTTTTCAAACATTTATGTAATAATGTTTATGATATTAAAAAAACAGTGGACTGATGTTTTGAAGTATGCAAATATTATTATAAAAGTATTTTCAGAATGTTATGGGAACATTTTTACAACATTTTAAAAATATTTTGCTGT
The DNA here is from genome assembly GCA_028015205.1 of Mytilisepta virgata. Taxonomy (NCBI): domain Eukaryota; kingdom Metazoa; phylum Mollusca; class Bivalvia; order Mytilida; family Mytilidae; genus Mytilisepta; species Mytilisepta virgata. The sequence continues at coordinate 3,973,853 of CM051516.1, forward strand.
GGTTAAAGAAGAAATGTTTTCAGGATATTTATTAAATGTTTTGGATTTTTGTATGACAAATGTTTAAATAATACCAAAATAAAATTGACATATAAATATTCTAAGAACATTTTACTGATGTTTTAAAGTACAGAAAATGTTTTTAAAATATCATACAAATGTTATCAAAATGTTTTAACAATATTTTTAGAACATTTTCTATAAAATGTTATTTAAAAGTTTCTAGAAAATGTTTTTCAAATGTTTATTGAAAAATTAAGACAAATGTTTCCATGATATAATAAAAAAATTCACATTTTGATATCATGGAAACATTTAACTGATGTTTTGAAATACAAAAATGTTATTAAAATGTTGTATGAATGTTATCAAAATGTTTTTCAAATATTTTTAAAACATTTTTCATTAAATGATATTTTAGAAAATGGTTTTATGATATTTATTACATATTTTCAGATCATTATAAAAAATATTGGGGTGATGTTTTAAAAATATTTTGGAAAAATGTTTTAAAAAACATTAAACCGCTGTTTACTGCGCCATACATTTTAACATTTTTTTCATATTTTTCTGCGATAGTTTTACAACATTATTGACAACGTTTTAAAAACGTTCTAAAAACATCATTGTGTTACCTGGGTACATCTTTTTGTCATTTTCCCACTGTTTTCTCGCTTCAGTATTCTTTTACCGATATTCCAAGTACATCGACTAGAAAATAATACGAAAATATCGAAGATGGGTTAAATGATAAGGCACGAATGATAGCGTATACATGCATGTTTGAACACAACTGAGACGGCATTACCTAGAATTCGTTCGAAGCTGATGTTTTAAAATATTCTTTTAATCCAAACAGCCTTCTGTGCCTTGTCTGATATAGACGCTTCAGGCTGACTCCAAGACATGATGTCTTTATTTGATCTTGTTGCGTTGAATTTGTTTGAAAATATTGGGCAACAGGAATTCAAATCAAAGTAAGAGTAAGGAAGAACAGAATGGCCATTAAAGATGGAAAATATGTCATGGTAAACGTTTTGTTAGATAACATAAATTGCTACATGTGTCTTACTCATCTTCCTTTTGGACTAGGTAGATGGAAAGTCAGAGTCAAATACAATTATTCATTTTCAGAATTGTGAATTTTGTTATGTCTCCTTATGAACTTGACAACAACATACCGAAAGCTGTACATGTAGTCTGAAAATATCAATATTTCATTTACATTAATATTATTTTACGTTTTATAAAGTACTATATTATAGGGTTTTAGAATGGGTTAGATTTTCTCATAGACAACATTTTTGTTGAATTTGGCGGTCTAATGTTTTAACAAACAATCGGCATTCCAATTGGAACCAACTGTGCTCCTCTCCTCGCCGACCTGTTTCTTTTAAAAAGTTTACAATAACAATAAAATTATGAATTTTGTCCCATATCAATGCTACAATCTCGTCGGAGCATGGTTCATTATTGATGCTAGAAATGTCAGTTTTATGTCTGTTGTTTTTCATTTTTATTTTGTTTAGAGAATCTATAATATTTTAAAGAAAAGGAAGACATCGATTCCATTCGAAACATCTGTCAAAATATCAACCTCATAAAAAACTTTGAATATTTATTGACCCCTAATTCATTTTTTTTTCGACATTGCCATATGCACTTATTAAACAGACATGTGCATATCTGAAGAAATTGATGTAACGTAATTAATTACAAAGTTTAAATATTTTTCTGTAATGATAAATACGACAAATATACAAACTGGACATATTTGGGTAATATAGATGTAGTTAATATTCTACTTGATTATATTTAATTATATGTTGCTTTCGGAAAAACTGTTTATCTTCAAGTAGTTTGTACTAACTGTGCCCCGCTAATAAGTAATTTATATCACCATTGCTACTTAACGATGTTTCAACAAATTCAACCTGCATCAGACAAATACAATTTTGCATCAGGGGAACAGTCATCATAACCTTTAAATAACTTTGTTTAAATCTTATTTTCGTTACACAGACATATTGTTGGACTTTAATAGCACTTGTAGGACTCTTACATACCTGCCTGGTATGGAAATATTCTTTTCTAGGCACATAATTTCAAAAAATATCCATCTGACCTTAAAGATAATTAGAATGTAAGATCATTGAATCTCCTTTTGTTGGCAGAAATATTGATTTGTTTACATGTATAAGACCTGTATATTACATTAGTACATGCATCAAGACGTAGGTTAATGGTGTTACAATATGAAATCCTCAGAAAAGTGCTGAGTCTGCTTTCACTTGCTTTGGGCATTCAACCAAATGAAAACCAGATAGATCAACAATGAAATACCAATCAATCAACGCAACACAAAAAAAAACAGAAAACCGAAGAAAAATAACATTAAACACCACAAAACACAAACTTAAACACAACAGAGAGTCAGGTTTGTCTGAATTGGAATACACATTGAACATGTGTGCGTACTGGCAAGAATATTATGGTCACGGGTATGCATTATATTTAATTATTTTAGTTTTTCATCATTATTTGACCAGCTTCCACTGATTTATACAATTAATTGCATTGTCGCAATCATTTAGGCTTTCACACTCAGTGATCAGATGGTGAACATTATATGCCTTTTTTCGGTTTGTTTCGGTTTGTTCAATTCCGAGATGTTGTCGTCTCGACTTTATACTATGTACCAATTCTTTCTGGTGTTTAACCACTCAGCCTGCGAGATAAAGCTAGCAGATGTGTGAAAAGTGACAATCAAATCATTTTCATCATCTTTCCAAATTTCTAAGGGATCAGGGCGTCGAAGTCCAAATAAAGGATAACCTGAAAATCATTTTTAAAATCTAAACGGAGTATTTACCATGAAAATTAGAAATGATTAGCAATATACCAGCATTTGGCGTCTATGTTTCTCAGCTTATACGATATTCAAGGGCATGCGTTTAGTTACAATGACTTTCGACAAAGAGGATTACTGCTGTCACAAAAGCTTCTTAACCAGGATTTTATTAGGGATAAATTGATGTCATCATTTAGGATATTTTACGGTTGTTATTACGAAATGTTACAGTGTTCTAATATCTAAGATGATGTTGGACCTGTTCCCACTGTCGTTACATTTCATGTACCTCCACCGATTTGTGACTATCACCGGATTGACTTCGTTGAACTTCACCACGGGTGCCGTATACGGAGAACGAACGGCTTACCCTTCCGGAGCACCTGAGTTCACTTCTGGTTTTTATAGGAGTTCGTGTTGTTCATGGTTTTTTATTTTTCAGTGATTATTTGTTGTGCTTGTGGTTGTTCATGTAGATTCCCGGGATTTGTCTGTCGATTGGATTGCGTTTTTTGGATTGCTCCTTAGGTACATTTGTCCTCCTTGTCACTTATTTGGTAGGACAATTAACAAATCTAAATTATATCTGTTCAACATTTTCACTGCTAAAGGAAAAAACATCAACATGTACTTTGATATGAGTCCTGGCCTAATACTTAAATTCCAGTTTATAGTAGAATACCAATTCTTTCAAAATTAAACAAAAAGGAATTCGTCCCCTGCCTTTAGGTATAGTAGTTTGAAACTAACTGATTGACCCGACTCTCACTTTCCATATTATAAAAACATGCCACAAGAACTACCTTATAGTTAATTCTGGCATATCACTTGTTCTTTAGATTTTGTAATAATTAAGGTAACTAGTAACTAATTTTCTGTTTGGAATTATATAATTTTGAGGTTGTGTAACTGAAACACTTATTCAAACTAATAATTAACGTTAAACTCAAATAAATAAACTCACTCGGATCACTTTATGTCCATCGTTTGTTTGTGTTTTAAATAGCCAGTGGTTTAGTTTTTGTAATGTGTCAATCCTAATGACAGTGTAATTGAGTTTAATTTGCTAAGTGTTTTTATTTATTTTGGTCATATCTTCGTGATACACAGTGTTATGTTAATTTCTCTCATTCAAAGCAGTTTGAGACAACGTTTCCAAGACACCAATTTGGAATATCTTTTTCTCACATTTCTGTGTTTGGGACAGTTATATTCCGTGTGAGACACCAGTGTGAGATTCATGAATCTCACATCACATGACCTACCTTTGACGTAACAATGCACAACACGTCACGTTACAATGCTAGAACGTCAAAAAACACACAACTTTGCACAAATGGTACGACAACGTTGAAATTAACATCGCTTCAATTTGAAAACCCCTGAAGCGGAACCTAAAAGATATCTTTTTAAAGTTTTGTACCTTTGGTACAAAACCAAAACGCATACGATCTTTTCAAATATGTAATTTATTTTGCACTAGGTTGGCTAGTTTAATAGAGCGCATTTTCGTGTCATGGTCGCCATGTTTATTTCTTTAAATATTCGGCCGAGAAATATGAGAAAAATAATCAGTCTTGGTAAAAAATGTGAGACTGGACAATTGCACCCTCGGGTTCACATTTGCGAACCAGAAACTCAGCAAGCCTCGTTTCTGACTGGAAAATGTGAACCCTCGGGTGGAATTGTCCCATCTCACATCTTAGACCATGACTGCTTATTATAGTCTTACATCACGTGACACCAAAATTCACGTCACAGTAAATTTCTTCGACATTGTGATGTCAAAATCTCAAGACAACATCAACTGTCCCGGTATGGAGAAATAAAAAATTACTAAATGATTCTCATTAAGAACTCAGTTTTAAGTCTTATACTCGTTTTGACATGACCCCTTGGTCATTTTGACAATTTTGGATTCTTGCTTTGGTCTTCAACATTTTAGGCCTTGGCCACAACTTATTTTTACCACTGAGTCGATGCCGCTGCTGGTAGACTCCAAGTCCCCATGAGGTTATCCCCAACTCAGTTGCTAGTATTTCGATACTAGTCTGAAATTGATACTTAATATTAACCGTTACAAAATTGTAATATTTGTGAAAACTAAGGAGTTTCTCCCTCATGCATAGCTCTGTCCTTTGATGGATTTAGCTTTACCCCTTTTGACAATTTGGGTATTTTTGAATTTGCAAATCTTGTGCATAAAACTGGTCAAAAAGAATTTTATTCAAATTTGTTTTACCATGTCCCCAGTACTAGTCGATAAAGTAGCATAAGTCATTGAATTGTATGTCATTATTGATCATTCCTTTTATCTTTGTTTACTTTATTTATGATGACTTGTGCTACTTTACCGACTAGTACTGTGGACATGGTAAAACAAATTTGAGTGAAATTCTTTGTGACCAGATTTTCAAATTCTAAAATATCAAAAATTGTCAAAAGGGGTAAAGCCAAAACCACCATTAGCGGCATGGACCCAGTGGTTTGATGCACATGATATGCAAAAATCGTCGATTTACAAATCATAGGTTGTGATCAAGGCCTAAAATGTTGAAAACCAAAGCAAGAATCCAAAAAGTTGAAGAGCAAATTCAAAATTGAAAAAAATGGCCAAGGCGTTAAGTCAAAACTAGTATAAGACTTGAAATTGAATTCTTAATGAGAATCATGTGGTAGTTAACTATTTAAAAACAATTTCTTTCCATACCCGGGGATTTGATGTTTTCTTGACGCTTTGACATTATTGTACTGTGACGTGAATTTTTGTGCCACGTGATGTAAGACAAGAATATTCCATACGAATGTCTTTCACCGGGAAATGTTGTCTTCAATTGCATTTAATGAGAGAAATTAACATAACAAATACATAGTGTATCACGATGATATGACCAACGAAAATAAAAACACGTAGCAAATTAAATTCAGTTACACAGTCACTAAGAATAACACATTACAAAAACTAAATCACTGGCTATGTAAAACACAGACAAACATAAATGTTAAATGGATGGAGTTGATTTATATGAGTTTAATATCTATTACTCCATTATCTGTTTGAATAAGTGTTTCAGTTACAAAACCTCAAAAGTATATAATACCAAACAGAACATTAATTATAACAAAAATCTAAAGGACAAATAAGTCAAGAAATACCAAAGGGGTATTCGAAGGAGAGGAAAATCGAGAAAACTGACAAACTCCGGAGAACTACGAAGACAAGATCTAATCTAGAAATTTTGCCATCCCAGCACTGCACAAGTAAAAAAAAAACAATTAACAGTGAAAAATTAGGAATTTCACTATTTCAGTCTGAACCCTAAATCAAATTTCAAAATTGAAAACCTTATTGCACATCTACACATAGTGAAGAACAGTATTATAAACAAATGAAACCACTGAAACAAAAATTGAATAAGTATTTCCAGAGACAAGGTAAAATTAGCAATTTCACAATTTTCGGTCCCAAAATTTGATCCCTTCATAGATTTTCAAAATTAAAAACCTTTTCAAAAATCTAAAGAAAATAAAGAATAATATATATACAAATAAATTTGCTAAATCTAAATGAAAAATGAAACAAGAGTTAAGGCACAAGCTTAAATTCACTATTTCCGGTATACAACCCATGTGGGCCTCGAGTTGTCAAAATCAACATTCTAAAACCTTATTGCGCATTTACATACAGTATGTGACAACACTGTGTAGAAATTAAAAGCATAAAATGAAAAATTAATAAGGAGTTTAGTTTAAATTTCCAGTTTTCGAAATTCGATATCTGTTGGCCTCAATTTTGGATAATAAAAATTCTAAAACCTTATTGCCCATCTATATATGGTATGTAACAATATTGTATAGAAATTAAACGCATGGCATGAAAAATGAAAGAGGAGTTTAGGTCACAAGCTTAAATTCCAATTTTCGAAATTCGACCCCTGTGGGTCCAAATTTTAAAAAAATCAAAATTCGAAAACCTTATTGCGCATCTACATATAGTATGTGATAATACTGAATAGAAATTAAAAGCATAAAATGTGAAATGAATGAGGAGTTAAGGTCACAAGTTTAAATTTCCAATTTTTGAAATTCAACCTCCCTGTGCCCCAATTTTTGAAAATCAAAATTCTATCACCTTATTCCGCATCTACATATAGTTTGTGACAATACTGTCAATGACTGTATAGAAATTAAATACATGAAATTAAAAATGAACGAGGAGTTCTGGAGACAAGTGTGGGGATAAAAAAGCAACAGTCATAAAAGTGACATTTCTAGCATCAATAATGAATCATACTCCGACTAGATTGTAGCATTGATATATGAAAAAATTCATAATTTCATTGTTATTGTTAACTTCTTAAGCAGGCTGTTGAAAGACGAATCCTTGGCAACGACGCTAGAACTGTAAAAAAAAATATCCATAAGGATACACTAGTCGAAAACTAATTTGAACTTAACGCCCTTCTCTGTTCTGAAAATGCTTTAGTTTTCAATTCTGGTTGATAATAAATTCAAAATTAGTTTGATCTAGAGAATTAGTCAAGGAGAAAAAAAAATTAGAAGTCATATTTCGTGATAAGCTAATGCTAGCAAGAAGTTCAAAAGTTTAATGTTCATTACATGACGTAGTATTCATTCAGGGACGGTAATTATTATTTCAATATTTGTAATTAGTCTTCATTTTCTATGATTTACATGTATAAAGCTACTATAAAGAATATTAAATTCTGTATATGCATGAACACATAATTGTATATCTTACCTATCAATGTTCACGATTCTAATTTATTTCGTTATATCAGTCAATTCTATGATTTTGTCTTTTAAAATTATATTACAATAATAATAGTAATAATTTTTGGTAGAATATATACGCGGCTTTTCTAATGATGTAAAGAACTGCTTACCCTTCCGGAGCATCTGAGTTCCTGCTGGAGTTCGTCTTCATTGTTTTCTAGTTTTCTTTGCGTGGTTGTTTTCCCGGATTTGTCTTTCCAATTGATTACGTTTTTTTTTTATTTGCTCCTTAGGTATATTTGTCATTTTTTTTTCACAAAAGTATTGGTTGGTACAGTTGAGAATTTTTGTCAGAATAACTTCTTCCGTTTTTTAAAGGTTTTGTTATGCAGGATGATTACACAAATATTGTATAAATGCATATTAGATGGGTAAGAATGATGCATTTTTCATATACGAGCGTATTACGGTATGAGACTGTCAGCGTCGTCAGGGCACGTTGGTGTCCGTAGACATGGTAGACAGTTAAGTTTCCGCTCATTTACTTTTGTTCTTTTCAACGTGTTATTATGATATTTTACCACAATGGTCCCTCATAAGAAATTCAACTTTGGGTTGATTTTGGGATATCTTGTCCTACCCGTATTTTCCTGGGGTTCATGAAGACATTTGTTTATAATTGTGGTGTAACTCTCTTATATTTTTATCTGATTTTTGTGATTTTTGGATTATAAAGTTCCTTAATGAAAACGAAAAACTTCTCAATTATATGTTTTTTACCATCTTTGTTCGTTTTAGAGATATAAGGGGTCGACAAAGGGACACGCCTTAATTTCTGAAACTTGTTTTATTTCTTTAAATTTGTTTAATTTTCCATCCAGTTTTAATGGGGATTTTACTTTCAAATCACATTTATGAGTGCTTTAATTAGTTTGTCAACATTTTTTTCTATCTCATATTGTTTCTGAGATTTAAGGTGTTAAAGTTGGAGGAAACATTAAATTTGTACTTTTTATCTTATTTTTTAAGATTTTGACTTTCTGTTATAGTTTTCGAAATTCACCGGGTTAAAGGTGCCAATTCAATAGAATCTTTTAAAATAAAATGCTATTATAAATATTGTCTTGAACGTTTTATTTGCTGAATATTATCATTTTGACTGTTGTTTTAAGGGCAGAAACAATTAACCAAAGACCCACAGAAATACCAGATAATCCATATCATTCACCTTAGTGGAATTAATTGCCACTTACGGAAAATGATTATTATCAAAGCTATTGACTAGACAAGTCCTTTTTGTCATGCAGATGTCAGGATTAAGTTCAAAAGTTTATGATTCGTTATACAACGTGGTGTTGTCTTCTAGAAACTGTAATTATTTATTCCTGTACTTGTGTTATTATTTAACAAAAGAACTCTTAATTAGTTTTTTTTGTAGTCTAACAATTTAGACATTTGTAGTTTGATTTGATGTCTCTATGACTTACGATCCTTTGAATATATCAAGTAATCATTGTATTGCTGACAAGTTTAAAAAATATGTTAAAAAATCATATGCAGTCACATAAATATCTAAGACAGAGTTATGTTCAGTTTTTGTTGAATACGTCTTTGTTTTGCGTTTCCCTCGTGACACTCTCGGTTCACATCGCAAGTGCTTTAATTTTTGTGATGTCTATGTTATGACTATCTTAGGTTCAGTATATTTATTTACTATTTTGGTTGTCTCTTTGTCTCATGTGTTCGATCTTACGGACCTTCCCCACTTTTTACCGTTTTGGTATTCCTTTGTGGATATATTCCACCAATTTTAAACATAAGTCAGTGTAAAAGGGCTATGGAGCTATATTTGTTATATGGTGGGTTTAGTCGAAAAGTCAAAGGGAAGATAACGCGATATAAAGCAACAGAAGCGTTCGATTCATGCTGAGGAACAGCAAAATCTATTCTAAAATATGCCAGTTTATGGGTAACTAATAGTGTGCGCAGTTTTGTACACATGTGGAGCTCTATCAATACATCATTGAAATAAAACAATTGGTAAACTGCAAAAACTGTCATCCACTTTGAATACAAAAGAAAAAAAAGCAAAAAAACAAACACGAAGTCATCCACAAGATATAATGATCATAATAGCAGAAACAGGAATCAAATTTGCCGGTTTTTTTTTACAAAAATGTAAGACCTCAACACGAGATGAACACTCAATAATCCGCGAACCGTGTTATTTAAAAAACAGGACTGAACGCAACACTTCTTATAATTTAATTTAACGTCTGAAACAGAGCGTTTACCATATATGACGTCCTTGAGGCTCTAATCGTCGACGTGTCACAGTGCTATGGACGTGACAACAGAGAGAGTTCGATTCATGGTGAGATACAAAGAAAATAATATTATTCTTTTTTTTGGTAGGGTCCATGTTGTTCATACGTTTTTAGTTTTTAATTGTAGTGCATGTATTGTTTTGGTCTTGTCTTCGTTGTTCTCCGGAGTTTGTCAGTTGTAACGATTTTTCTCTCCTTCAAATATCCCTTGGGTATTTCTTGACTTTACTTATACATTTACATATAACTACCATCGTCGGCAACCCACGACCAGTCGCGCTTTGCTACACTTACTGGCCGTGGGTCAATTCATTCATTTTTCCTCGTTCTCATGAATAATCCATGAATCATTTCGATTGGTTTCCTCACGATTCTGTAATGGGAATACAGCCAATCAAGTGATGGTTAAAAGACGAGCTTTGTGTCAAGATAAATGTCATCGGCGGTATGCAATTACAGTGCATTTTCGATATAGATTTCAAACAAAGTAAACAACTTTTCATACCTTCAAACAGAATGCATTACTGACCACGTGAAAAAAATTACTACACAACAAAAAATTGTCATCTGCATTACACACTTGGACACGGTGTTACTTTCCAAAGAACTTTTAATCTCCAAAGTGGAAAACGTCACTATCGTTACAATCTCAAAAGTGTAAAATTCCATTATTGTTATAAATAATTCCAATGTTCAATTAAATTCATGAATATTCAGGAAAATGAGAAAAAATGAATTGATTGACCCACGGTTGGAAAGTGGTGCAAAGCGTAAGCGCGACCGGCCGTGGGTTTCCGACGATGGATACTACCACAGTGCCCATTTTAAACACATGCGGAATTGCTTGAATACATTATCAAAATAAAACTACTGGTAGTGTTCCTGCCAAAATCTGTCATCTGTTTGTCTAAGGAAAACAGAAAACAAACTTGAAGTCATCCACAAGGTAATGAAGATAAATGCAGTTTGTTTTATGTACAAAATTTTTGTGGTATTCATTTACATTATGTTTATTACGGATTGACTGTATTTTTGTTTTTCCATGAAGAAATAACTTCAGTCACGTTGTGCACACCAAAGACTGATAATGAAATTACAGTCAGTTCTTAAAATTTATTTAGGTAACCGGTACATAGTAGGAACATTGCAGTGTTGGGTTGAAACTATTCAGTGTGGCTTTAATGTGTTGTTCAGCTATGTCTTTTTCTAGAAATCTAGTCTCAACCAAAGTGCTAGAATTATCTTATTCCTCTCTTAATGCATCAATGTCGTACTTTTTCCGATTATCAGATATTAGCTGCCTTATCTGATGGAACAAGGACAAACATTTCACCTAATTCATTGCGTTTGGTTTTTATTCTAGATAGAGATAACTTATAACCTGTCTGTGTAGTGCATGTTTGTCACAGTTGTTTATAAAAAAATATAATCAATGAGATAGAAGTAACTATCTATAAAGTTTATTGTATCAATTTTAAATACGAAATACAAGAATTCAATGAAAATAATACTAGAAATAAGTTACTACTTAAATAAACATCTTGATACAATATCATTTACAACACAAAAATAGATTATGGTGTAATATATATCATAATAACAATAACGAGCACACTGTTCCTGGTGAGCAGAGAAATAGTTATATAGGCAAAAATATATTTTTTTTTTAGAAAAACTGTCACAAACATGCACTATACAGACATATAGACATAGGTAATAAGTTATCTATACCTAGAATAATAAACTGTTATCACAGAGATATGTCTCGCCTTTTTGTAATTTTGATTATGCAAATGTTGAAATCATAATAGCAATACCTTAACAGCTTACACAAGTTATACAAATATTCAAAGTCAATGAACCATGACTGAGTTACATGGTTAAACAATCTCCATTTAAATGAGATGTGTGAATGCTAATACAACTGGATACCAAATACCATTGACTTATTATGTCGTTCCCAAACCTAAATACAAAAATTTTGTGGGAAAAATTTGGTTGATTATATAGGGAATCACTGATGCGTGACTGGAGTGGGCCCCCCTTAGGTCAGTCAGCGCCCCCCCCCTTACAAAAAGTAGGGTCCACCAGCAGAGGCATCATCCCAGGAGTTTCAAAATAACAATCCAAAGATACTAATATTAGATATGGTAAATTTATACTATGCTGTATACGACGCATTTCAAGGAGTTACCTCTCATCAGCAGCATTAAAACCGAAACATTTGGAAGACCAAAAACCAAACTTATATTAAACAAGAAGTACTCAACCAAAAATACCGAAATAGGAAGCCAAATTTCAGCTAAGGAGATCTACCATGTGCAATACAAGGAATGAACCCTTAGTGTTTCTATTATTTTTGAATTTTGCTAAATACTGGTAATTTCTGTAACAAATCAATGAATAATCATGTCAGACAAATCTGACGACTGGGTTAGCGAATACCCTCGGGGACCTAGGGTCCACCAGCAGAGGCATCATCCCAGGAGTTTCAAAATAACAATCCAAAGATACTAATATTAGATATAGTAAATTTATACTATGCTGTATACGACGCATTTCAAGGAGTTACCTCTCATCAGCAGCATTAAAACCGAAACATTTGGAAGACCAAAAACCAAACTTATATTAAACAAGAAGTACTCAACCAAAAATACCGAAATAGGAAGCCAAATTTCAGCTAAGGAGATCTACCATGTGCAATACAAGGAATGAACCCTTAGTGTTTCTATTATTTTTGAATTTTGCTAAATACTGGTAATTTATTGTAACAAATCAATGAATAATCATGTCAGACAAATCTGACGACTGGGTTAGCGAATACCCTCGGGGACCTAGGGTCCACCAGCAGAGGCATCATCCCAGGAGTTTCAAAATAACAATCCAAAGATACTAATATTAGATATGGTAAATTTATACTATGCTGTATACGACGCATTTCAAGGAGTTACCTCTCATCAGCAGCATTAAAACCGAAACATTTGGAAGACCAAAAACCAAACTTATATTAAACAAGAAGTACTCAACCAAAAATACCGAAATAGGAAGCCAAATTTCAGCTAAGGAGATCTACCATGTGCAATACAAGGAATGAACCCTTAGTGTTTCTATTATTTTTGAATTTTGCTAAATACTGGTAATTTCTGTAACAAATCAATGAATAATCATGTCAGACAAATCTGAAATTATGTGCAATTCTGTAAAAATTGGTCTTTCTCTCAATGACTTCAGGACTTTAAATTCATACTGGCCTTTCCTGAATACCTCATATTAGTATTGAACTCTATGACAAGATAGCATTCAACCCTTTACGGAAGAGTTATTTCAGATTTACATTTAAAACGAGCACATTCTGACCCTGCTATCTAAATTATGTACCGTCCACTCTAATTTTAGCAAGCGGTAACCGTGTTGGTAATCATACTGCATTGGTTGTTATAGTTATTTTTAAACGACGGAGTGTCAGGATAGATAAGGGGAAGGTTTGGGTACCCATAAAACCGGTTTATCACTGATCAAGTCTGTACCAAGTCAGACTATCCTGACTTTGTTGTGTTCATGTTTATGTTTTATGTTATTTTGTGTTTGGCGTTCTGTCAATTGGGTTACTTTGATTGATTGTATTTCATTGTTGACCTTTCCTGTTGTCCGTTTTGGTGTTAACATAAAGCTATGGAATATTATTTCATCAGAGAATAGTTTGTGTTATTATCCCTCAGTATGTTTTTTTTCTATATAAAAATCAAGATATTAGTTTGACTATTTTTTATCAAACTAATCACCGGTAAATAGTGACCAGTGAATATTATTGGAAACCTTTGACCGGTTTATTTTGATAATATTTTGAAACAATTCCGCATGTGTTAAAAAATGGGCACTCTGGCTGTTATACATCGTCGGACACCCACGGCCCGTCCCGCTTACGCTTTGCTAGACTTACCGACCGTGAGTCAAGTCATTCATTTTGTTCACGTTTTCATGAATATTCATGAATATAATTGTTAATTGGAATTACTTCTAACAATAATTGAATTCTACACTTTGGAGGTTAAAAAGTTCTTTGGAATAACACCGTGCCCACGTGCGTAATGGAGTTGACAATTTTTTTTGTGTAGTGATTTTTTCACGTGGTCAGTAATGCATCATCATTGAAGGTATGAAAAGTTGTTTACTTTGTTTGAAATCTATAAATACAAGGCGATGACATATCTTTACCCAAAGCTCCTCTCTTAACTATAACTTGATTGACTGTATTCCCATTACAGAATCGTATGGAAACCAATCGAAATGGTTCATGAATTATTCAAGGGAACGAGACGAAATGAATGAATTGACCACGGTTGGTAAGTTTAGCACCACGTAAGCGCGACTGGTCGTGGGTTTCCGACGATGGGTGTTACCCGTAAATGACTTGTATAAGAATTATATTGTTTTGTTTGTTTCTCAGCATGAATCGAACTCTCTCTGTTGTAACGTCTACGCACTGTGACACGTCGACGACAAAAGCCTCTATGACGTCATAAATGGTAAACGCTCTGTTTCAGACGTTAAATTAGATTATAAGAATATAACATTAAGTTCTGAATGTTTTTAAATAATACGGTACGCGGATTATTGAGTGTTCATCACGTGTTGAGGTCAAAACAAAAGTTGAAAAGGTCCGTAAGATTGAGACAAAGAGATAACCAAAATAGTAAATAAATATACTAAACCTAAGATAATCATAACAAGACAGTGAAAAATCTAATGCACTTGCGATGTGAACGGGAGTGACACCAGGGAAACGCAAAATAAAGACGTATTCAACAAAAACTTAACATAACCCTGTCTTAGAAGTTTATGTGACTGCATATTAATTTTTAACTAATTTTTTAAACTTGTCAGTAATCCAATCATTCCTTTTTATATTGAAAGGATAGCAAGTAATAGTTGCACTTTTTCATAGAGACACATGAAATCAAACTACCAATGTCAAAATTGCTAGAGTAAAAAAAACCTAATTAAGAGCTCTTTTGTTAAATAATAACACAAATATTAACAAAATCAGAAAGAAGAACAATTACAAGTACAGGAATAAATAATTACAGTTTCTAGAAGACAACACCACGTTGTATAACGAATCATAAATTTTTGAACATAATCCTGACATCTGCATGACAAAAATGACTTGTCTAGTCAATAGCTTTGTTAATAACAATCTTCCATAAATGACAATTATTTCCACTGAGGTGAATGCTATGGATCATCTCGGTATTGCTGTGGGTCTTTGGTTCATTGTTGCTGTCCTTACAGCAACAGTCAAAATGATAACAATCACCTTTAACCCCGTGTATCTCCAAAATTATAGCAGAAAGTCAAAATCTTTTGACATACTGTAAAAGTAATCATCAAGATGAATTTTAAAGAATCAGATAGAAAATAAAAATTGTATGTTTCCTCCAACTTTAACACCTTTTATCTCAGAAACAATAAAAAATAGAAAAAAGTTGACAAAACAATTAAAGCACTTATATATGTGATTTGAAAGAAAAATCCCCATTAAAACTGGATGGAAAATTAAACAAATTTAAAGAAATAAAACAAGTTTCAAAAATAAAACAAGTTTCAGAAATTAAGGCGTGTCCCTATTTCTACCCCTTATACTCTAAAACGACAAAAGCTGGTAAAAACAGATAATTGAGAGGTTTTTCGTTTTCATTAAGGAACATTATATTCCAAAAATAACAAAAATCGGATAAAAATATAAGTTACACCACAATTATAAAGAAAAGCCTTCATGAACCCCCGGAAAAAGCGGGTGGGATAAGATTTCCCAAAATCAACCCAAAGTAGAATTTCTTATGGGGACCTTTGTGGTAAAATATCATAATGACACGTCGAAAAGAACAAAAGTAAATGAGCGGAAACTTAACTGTCTACAGACACCGACACCAACGTACCATGACGACGCCGACAGGCTCATACCATAATACGACCACAAATATTTACGATCGTATAATTATTGACAGAAATGAAAAATACATCATTCTTATCCATCTAATATGCATTTCTACAATATTTGAGTAACCATCCTGCATAACAAAATCTTTGGAAAACGGAAAAAGTTAGTCTGACAAAAATTATCAACTGTTCCAACCAATACTTTTGTGAAAAAAAGACAAATATACCTAAGGAGCAAATACAAAAACCGTAATCCATTGGACAGACAAACCCGGGAAGACAAATGAACAACCACAAGCACAATAAATAAACACAGAAAACTAAAAAACAATGAACAACACGAACTCCTATACAAACCAGGAGTGAACTCAGGTGCTCCGCAAGGCTAAGCAGTTGCAGCTCCGTATACGGCACCCGTACAAAGTCAATCCTGTGGAAGTCACAAATCGGTGGAGTCACATGAACTGTTACAACAGTGGGACAGGTCCAACATCATCTTAGACATTGGAACACTGTAAAGGTCAATGAATTCGTGATGACGACCGTAAAATTTCCTAAGTGATAACATCAAGTTATCCCTGATAAAACCCTGGTTAAGAAGATTTGTGGCAGATGAAAATAGAAATATAATATATATATATCTTCATTATAGATAAGATGGACATGGATAAGAAGATTGGTCAACAATGACACATTAATCTACAGACAAATAATAACATAAAACAGGACAAAACACATTACAATACATGTAAGTCACATGGCATGCATTGGATTGGTACAAACACTGAGTAGTTATAAAAATAACAGGAAGAGTTTTCCACAAAAAACATACATCTATACTCTATGTGAGCGGAGAGGGGGCGGACGGGCAAAGATGAATGAGTATGCAGTTCGACTATTTGTCGCGCAGGTAGGAGGATGCAGACAATGAACAGTGATACCGATTTTATGGGTATCCAAACCTCTGTTTTTAACCTGACACTCTGGGGTACAAATCATGCTATAAAATCCAATACCAATACAGTGTGAGTTCCAACGTTTTTTTTTTTTTTTTTTTGAAAATCTGCTTAAACTAATGTTCCCACTACCAAATTATCCTGGAATACGACTGTTTGGACAGTCACACATTTTAAATTTCAAAGACAAGTTTTGCTAGTTAATCCTCGCTAACACCCCCCCCCCCCCCCCCATCCCCACCCACAAACATTTAAATGGATAATTACCGTCCCTGAATGAACATACTACGTCATGTAATGAAAATTAAACTCTTGAACTCCTTGCTTTAGCTAATCATGAAATATCACTTCTGATTTTTTTTCTCCATCAGTAATTCTCTAGACCAAAAATAGTTTTGAACTTATTATCAACCAGAATTGATAGCTAAAGCATTTTCGGAACAGAGATGGACGTTAAGATCAAATTCTTTTTCGACTAGTGTATCCTTATGGATTTTTTTTTTACAGTTTTAGCGTCGTTCCCAAGGATTCGTCTTTCAACAGCTTGCTTAAGAAGTTTACGATAACAATGAAATTATGAATTTTGTCCCATATCAATGCTACAATCTCGTCTGGTTCATTATTGATGCTAGAAATGTCAGTTTTATGTCTGTTGCTTTATTTATCCCCACATTTCGAATGAAGATATTTGTAATCGGTCCGTCTGTCCGTTCGTCTGTCTGTCCGTCTGTACGTTTGTCCTTCTGTCTGTCTGTTAGATAATCTTGCCTCCAGAACTCCTCGTTCATTTTTAACCTCATGCATTTAATTTCTATACAATATTGTCACAAACTATATGTAGATACGCAATAAGGTTTTAAAATTTTGATTTTCAAAAATTGAGGTCCACAGGGATCGAATTTCAAAAATTTGAAAATTGAACTTGTGACCTTAACTTCTCATTCATTTCTCATTTTATGCTTTTAATTTCTATTCAGTATTATCACATACTGTATGTAGATGCGCAATAAGGTTTTCTTATTTTGATTTTTTAAAATTTGGGTCCACAGGGTCGAATTTTGAAAATTGGAATTTAAGCTTGTGACCTAAACTCCTCATTCATTTTTCATTTCATGCATTTAACTTCTATATAATATTGTTACATACTATATGTAGATGCGCAATAAGGTTTTAGAATTTTGGTTTTCAAAAATTGGGACCAACAGGTGTCGAATTTCGAAAACTGGAAATTTAAACTAAATTTGGCTTCCTATTTCGGTATTTTTGGTTGAGTACTTCTTATTTAATATAAGTCTGGTTTTTGGTCTTCCAAATGTTTCGGTTTTAATGCTGCTGATGAGAGGTAACTCCTTGAAATGCGTCGTATACAGCATAGTATAAATTTACTATATCTAATATTAGTATCTTTGGATTGTTATTCTGAATTCCTCGATGCGGAGTATGTAAATAAATGGATCACATAATGGGTTCAACAATAGAAGCAAGGTTATGATGCGAATGTTATCAGATACCTCATCGTAAGATTTCCCACCTACCACCAGATTAAAACCATATAATGTTCTTGGTAAAATTGAACAAACTGCTACGATGACAATAAAACTTAATGTAATTACATTTTTTCGCATTTTCACAGCTTCTCTTTTCTCCTTCAAAATTTGAATCTGTGATAATCCGTCAAAGACTGTTGTATTCTGTTGATGTCTCACTATCCGATAAATCACAGCAACATGGCAGATCGCTATGAGAATTATCATTATCAAAGTTGGTATGTCAAGCCAAAGGAGGAAACTTTTCTGTGTACTGTATCTTGGATCACATCCGTTGGGTATATGTGTGTTGTCCATAAATAAGAACTCAAATAAAACTCTGAGAAATACATAAATGTACATGATAATGAGACCGATTCCAACACCCTAATTGCTCGTGATTTTCATCAAAGTGCGATATTTCTGTGTGAAGGTGCTATTTAAACGTTCTATGCAGATATACAAGGTCTGAAGCAATAAAAAGAGATTTGTGCCAGCCATCATATGTTTGAGGATTAAACACTGGTATTGCCATATGTTATCCATATCGCTTCCCTTAATATTAAAAACCGTTGTATGCCATATATATTCAGATAGAATAATTATGTCACTATATTCAAAAATAACACTAAAGTCAGAAATCGATTTTTCTGGAGACTTTATGACTTCATCAAAACGATTACTGAACATATGTGGACAGTTATAAGAATCGCACAGAAGCATATAACAAAAATCCACCTCATGATAAAGCTAACAAAAAGATAAGTTTTTTGCTTAATCCTATTCTTAACTGTTAATAAATCATTTAAATACGTAAATATTATTCTTCCTCAGTTATTTTTTTTACTTAAAAAAATATATTTGAAATTTTTAGATATGACTGAAATCGGCAGATGTTCAAAATATATGCATTGTGTTTAAAGCTATTTTTGCGTTAATCTCTGTTGCAGAAATTTCCCTGCATAATTAACAAATCTATGAAAACGACATTTCAGTCTAAAGTTAAAACAATGCCAATTTTCGCAGATAAACATAAAGTGAATTTGCCCTTTTTCTATGACTGAAGGTGGAATAAGTGTTCTTTCTTTATAACATTAGAAAAGATAACCTTATTAGGATTTACACCCGTCCTTTGCAGATTCAGTGACAATGATTAGTAGGTCCTGTGCGTCATAATATATGTCAAATAATGGGTGTATATCATAAAACAAATAAAACAGGTATGCTGCTCTGACCTTTGAAATTTTTCAAAATTAGTCTGAGAAGGAGATAATATTTTGTATAGTCTAAAGTATTCAGACAATAATTTACTACACGATTAGCTTAACGTCATTGATTTTCCAAACAAAATAGTCACAGAGATTTAGTTGATATTGGCAAACTTCGGGAAAACCATATACATCTACCTGTGAATAAATAAAAACGATTAATAACATGAATTAGATAAATACTCAGATATGTCCATTTAAGACAACCCCCCATATCAATAAAAAATGAAGCTGCTTGACAGGAGATCCTTTTATGTGAAGAATGGACAAACTTTGTGAACAGATGATTTGAATTACAACGTTATAAAATGGAAAAGGCTTATTATTGACAGAGTTTTTTAAATGAATAAACCCAAGAATCTGGCTATCGAAGTTTTGTTCAAACTTTTTATATGTTTAATGGAACCCAGCAGATGGAAAATGATGACAATATTTTAAATATGTGTTTGATTTTATATGTGTAGTATTACTTATGAGATTCCTATGGTAGTGGGTAGCACATCCTTCAGTGTTTCTCTCCCTTGCCAGTCATTAAACAATATTGACACAAAGATGGCATTAAACTTAATTTTCTTATGGTAAATTACTTATTTTATTTTTGGTTTTATGCTATTCATGTGTTTCCTTTTTTCCTCAACAATATTAAAATTTTGTACAGAGTAGTTTTTATCTCAAAATGAAGACAAAATAGCTTATTGGTACTGATTTGTTATCTCACAACGACGACAAAAGATCTTATTGTAACAGACTGTTATCTCAGTGATTGAAAAATATCTGATTAGCACAGATTTGTTGTCTCACAATGAATGAAAGGTATATGATTGATATAAAATTTTTACAATTAAGTTTTTTAACTGTAGTCTAGTTTGCCCTCTAGACTGAACACTTAATTTCCCCACTTACAGTGAGATCTCAGTCATAAACTAATTCTTACTATATCGGAAAGCCAAAAACTACTGACAGAAAAATTACTGTAAAGATCAACAGTCGTTTTTTAACTGCAAAGGACATTTTGCTACTGTAGATGACTGCAAAATTAGTTGCAAATAACTGCAAACGTTGTGTCAGACAACATATTTGCTGCTTTGGTTTGAAATATGACTGCCTCAGCCATTTTTGCTATTGAGTCAGACACATTTAACTGACACAACACTTACCTTTGTTCTGGGAGTAAACATCTCTCTGTGACAGAATTTCCCTGGGTTGAGATTGACTGAACATGACAGCATCAGCTTTTAACTTGTTTTCACTTACATATATCTTTGTATCAAACATCATGAGGTGATCCGTTTTACTTTTAAGGGTGTTAAGATTCAAGGAATTTAATTGAAAAAATAATCTGTTATGAAATAAAATAAACGAATGGAGAAAATTTATTTATCTCAGATTGCTTAGAAAATATACAGATAATAAGTAATCTATTTCATGTGTATTTGATTTTTAACTCTATAATTTTAAAATAGATATATTTATAAAATACGAGTTATCATGACAGTATCAACCTGCACGGTATAATTAGCAGATATCTGCAGGTATCTTTATGGCATTTTCCCACTGTTTCCTTGCTTAAGTATTCTTTTACTGATATTCCAAGTACATCGAATAGAAAATAATACGAAGATTTATTAAATTATAAGGCATGCTTGATAGCGTATACAGGCATGTTTAAACACAGAGAAGACATTCCCAAGAATTCCTTCGAAGCTGATGTTTTGACATAAAGAACCCATACATAAAAAGACAAAGGCAACAGAAAAACGCTAGAGAGAAGAAAAAACTACAAATGGAAAGAATCTTGAAAAATATTTATTAGAAATAGGCTTTTAATATGTGCCTTGTCTGATATAGACGCTTCAGACTGACTGCAAGACATGATGTCTTTATTTGACTTGTTATTGTAATTTTGTTTGAAAGTATAGGGCGGCAGGAATTCAAAACAAAATAAGAGTAAACAAGAACAGAATGGCCATTAAAGATGGAAAATGTGTTACTCGTTGCAATCATGGTAAACGTATTGTTAGATAACATACATGGCTACATATGTCTTTCTCATCTTCATTTTGGACTAGGTAGATGGAAAGTCATTGGTGATAATTCTTGCAATCAATTTTATTATCTATTTCAATCTGACACTCGTTTATTAAATAAAGTCAAGTTATACCAAAAGGATATTTGAAGGGGGGTAAAACCGAAATAAACAAACCCCGGAGAACAAAGGCAAGACCAAAACAACATAAAAACTACACATAAAAACTAAAAACATATGAACAACATGGACTCGGGGTAGCCTCAGGTACTCCGGAAGAGTAGACAATCTCTGCTTCTTGTAGGACACCCGCCATGTTGCTCCCATGTCAAATCCTGTCTGAGGAAGGGCCAACATTAATGGAACAGGTCCATTTGCATTTGGGAAACGGTCTTCCATACCTGTCAACCAAGTCATGATGACTTCCATAAAACTTTAATAAGGACGACTGCAACTTAGGAGCAACAAACCCCTGTCCAGCAACTTTTTTGTCAGGAGCTGGGACCTGTCCAGGAAGTCAGTGTATGTCACAAGCTCTGGAATAACGTAAGAGTTGTAAAATATACACTCCATACGCCGACGCTTCTGGGGCTCAAAAATAGAAAGTTGACGATTGGAAAGTCAATTTCATCCCGTTTGTCGTAAAGTTTTGTTTCAGACTTCCTTTGGTGTTAATTTCGAGGTGAAAGTCAAGATAAGATGCAGACTTGGCAGTGTCTGTGGTATCCCTTATTTCGATTGGGATAGATGAGATGTAATTAGAAATTCCCAAAACGTGAATTGTTGAGCGATAAAACATTATCTATCTTTTCTTTTTCCTTAAGAAGCCCGTCAAGGAAGTCTGCCTCATATGAGTAAAGGAAAAGGTCGGCCAGGAGTGGCGCACAATTAGTGCCCATGGGAATGCCAATAGTCTGTTGGAAAACACGCCCCCAAAATTGAACAAATGTTGTCAATCAAAAATTCAATCATCAGAACAATTTCACCGTCTGTATATTTTTTGTTAAGAGTGGTTTTTACAAAGTATGATTTATCTCTACCAATGACAAGGTATGTGTATCGGCTGTTGCCATTTTCATTTTGAAAGCATCGATTGATTAGATCTTTCAACTTATCCTTCAGTTGTGAATGAGAATTGTGGTTAAGAGTGTAGAAAATCAATTTTTTTATGCTGTTACAGAATGGAATGGACCGAGATCGTAAAATATCCTTTAAGTCTTTGGAGTTCTTTAATATCCACATTTGATTGATACAACTTCATGAATAGCTTGTATCACAATAACTTTGGGTTCCCCTTTTGACAGCTGTTAAAATAGGAGTTAGAAGGTGAGACATTGGTTTGGTGGAACACTCGGTAGATTAAGCTATAAAGCGTTATTTGTACGGACTCTTATGTAACGTGGGTATCCAGCACAAGATATGAAGATCACAATCATCATCCGTGATGGAAATACCAAATGACGATAAGAATGATCTATGATTGTCGGTTATTTCTTCCTTTGAAGAGACTACTTACGCTTCCGGAGCACCTGAGTCTATTCTCGGTTTTTTTATGGGGTCCATGTTGTTCATATTTTTTTAGTTTTTAAATGTAGTTTTTGTACTGTTTTGGTCTTTCTTCGTTGTACTTCGGAGTTTGTCAGTTGTTTTTGATTTTCCCTTCCTACAAATATCCATTTAGTGTTTCTTGTCTTTACTCTAAATAGGATAAAAAGACGTGAAATAAAACTCTAGCATCAATAATAAACCACAGAATTGTAGGATATTATTTGGAAAATAATATTTCATTGGTATTTATGAAATACCCGAGCAAGATGTTTAAAGACGAATATCTTGGCAATGACACTGGAAATGTTAAAAAACACAACCAATACGACAAATAGGCATAATCTGAAAATAAAGAAATTTGAAGAAGTAACTCCACTAACTTCAATGTAGTTGAAATAAGTCAGTTTACTTTTAAAGTATCTGCTCAAAACAAAGAGTCTGAATGTTGAAAAGTCACACAGTTGTAAACTTTAACGGAACTTGATCGATAAAAGTCACTGTAAAAATTTTCAATTGTCCTTACTGTCCACATCACCAAATCTATTATGATTCAGTAATCTCTTCACATTTATCCCAACATTTCAATTTTGGTTGCTTTACTAGTTTCTTACATTAATTCCTGTAAAGAAAAACGGTGTTGTAAGTTGAATAACAAGCAAAATGTTAAAAAAGGGGGGGGATTCCCTCCAAGTCCAAAATAAAAACTAATTCAGGAAATAGATACGATCATAGTTTATTAAAATGTATTGTTACAAAATAAATTCTGTCAGTCAACCTTAAAATTCACATTATGATTTATGATCATATACTAGATCATAAGATCATAGTAGATCTATATTAAAATTTATGGTAAGAAAATAAATTCAGTCAGTCAAAATTAAATTCACATTAGGATTTACGAGCATTCATGCATAATTAATTTGTTTCCCTGTCACAACTGATGATTTTGCTTTAGAAAACTTTCATTTGTAGGTTAATTCGAAAGCAGTCGATGCACAATCTATATATATATTTCAAATTACTTACCAAACTTTGAATTAAACATCCGAAACCATCCAATTATTAAAAAATTCAACTGGGACTGCGTTAACAACAACTGCCTACCGATATTTGAAAATTTATCATCATGATCACGTGACATAACAAGAGACAGAAAACACGGAAATCATGACGGATATTTATTCCGCGTTTTTTAAAAGATATTTTTAACGCCTTAATCTTGTATATAATGCTCTATATCAATTTGATTTTTAAAGAAAAAACATTACTATTTACAATCCTCTATATTTTGTTTTCGTTGTTAAACTGTCAAACTGATAGAACTTATTAATTAATTGTTATAATTAGTTATTTATGTAACATCTATTTTATGAGTGAACATTCATGACGTTGGTGTATTCTATAAGCTTATATAAAATAAAAGGATTATTACATTTGTAATTCATAATCAGTAGATAAAAAATCAAGTTTTTATTTCTTTTTTCATTGTTTAATATATCTGTAATATAGTAACTTTCTTCTAATATGCATGAATTTATATATATGATATATATTCCTTGTGATCTTGGTCAAATACTATAACATTGAATTAACATTAGACATGTTAGAATGACAACCTAAAATCGATGATTGAGGGAAGAGTGTTACGTTTATTGAAACAAAATTGAAGCTCCAACCGACACAATTTCAACTAAACATAAATCAGTTGGTTTGTGGTTGATTACAGGATGGGTTTGCAAATTGTGTAGTATATAAAATGTTTCACCAATATCTACTGCATGCTACTTGACCTTTTATTGTGTATTTAATTTTTTTTTTTTTTTTTTTTTTGGGGAGAGGGGATTTGAATTTGATTTCGAATTTTTTTTTATTAATTTTCATACTTTTCAGCCATGATTACTGCTGATGCAACATAAATTGTTGAATTGTGCAGTGCATATTTTGGTATATACGTTGAATTTTTATCAATAAGCCAACAGTCCATTTTGTTAAATTGACACGTACATGTTTTTGGATTCATAATTAAAATATGTATTAGTGGTCAAATAAAAGCAGCAAATTCCTACAGCCCAATAATAATGTCTCAGTTATTCCTGAATGTAGTATTCTATATAATTTAAACATTTCACCAAAATACGCAAGCAATCATTCAGCAATACAAAATAAAGAAAACAAAAAAGTGTTAACATACTACATTTTTACTAATGTAGGAAAGCACACATCGTAATGAATCAATAAAAATCCATATTAAAATCGGATGAGTTAAAAAAAAATCATTACTATTCATTCATTCATTCATTCATCCATTTCTTTATTTTCCCGTAAAACGAGATTATATGAATATGACACTATAATACAATACAACAATAACACAATTCAAGACACAGTTGTATAAAGAATGACTAAATCAAACATATTTACAATGACGCAAGAGAGATAAAGGATCAGTAAAGTATGGCAGAAAAAAAGAGGGGGTTGATATAACAAAATATCACAAGGAAAGTCTGTGATAGGCCCTTGCTGATGATATTGACATATCTACCTTACTCTACGTTCTTTGTTATATTTAGCCGAAGCTTTAACAATGTGCATATAGCAAAGTCGTTGTAATTCTTCCAGTTCGAACGGACTTAGATTTAGCATAGGCTCTTCTCCTAAAAGTACGTGGAATAAGATGTCTTCGCTGGAGGAATCAAGTTCTATGAAAAGCTGTAGCGGAAAGTTTTCTATAATTAGGTCCCAAACGATATTTCGTAGATCAGCGGACAGTTAAGACATGCGTCGGCGAACATATCGGTAAATCGTCTATCACAAATTTGGCACAATTGGTATTCGTTATTTGGAACAGATGAAATCAGTTTTGCAATAAGAAACGCAGTTTAAATTTCGTGGCAATTTTTCGGAAATGTCCATATTTTAGCAACAGATACTGCATTATGAATGTCAATGAAGCGTCGGACATCTGAATTCGAATTTATACGATTTAACCAGTCCTGATCGTGTTTGAGCATAATAGAGTTCTTTATCGTTCGGTCCATTGTTGCTTTTCGGAAAACCTTCCGTTTGATGTAAAGTTTGTTAAAAATTCATAAAGTTTGTACTTATTCAGAATGTTAATGATGTCTGGAATAAACCCAGTCTGATTTCGGCCATCGAGCATACATGTATAAAGTCTCTGTAAGAAAATTTTCTTTGCCAAAGTGTTATTTCCCATTTTACAAATTTTCCAAAGAAAATAAGTTTCCTTTTGTCTAATTCACACATAATGTCTCTTAATCCAACCATGCTTCCACATATATCTGAACGAAATGTGGTAATAAATTTTTGTGCATGTGTCACTTTTCATGCCTTTTGGTACCTTTATCTCTAAAACGGTAAGAGATAACGAAAAACGAATCTGAAACAGTTTTTCCATTTTCGTCAAGGAAAATTTAATTAAAATCTTATAAAAATCGGGGGAAAATCTAAAAATATAGACACAAATTATCAAAAAACCCTTAATCACCCTCAGAAAAACGGGAGGGGCCAGATATCCTAAAATAAATCCCAACCTTTATTTTTTATGTTGGAACATTGTGATAAAATATCGATAAAACAAAGGTAAAGGAGCGGACAGATAAAAGTCTACGAACGACGACAGAGCCACTAAACTTCCGCAAATATTAGTGGTCACATAAAAACAGTGCATTAAAGTTGATAAAAGTTAGTATTTTAGTGTTTTTTCAAATACTATGTGTGCTTATAACATGTTATAATTAATAGAAATAAGTAATTAGAAGATACACGTAATTAAGAATTAACGTTTAAGTATTATATATATGAAATATAAGTAATAAGAATGGTTTAGTTATTACTTTAGTAATACCTTTTGAAAATAAGTAAAAACAATCATGGTTAAGTAAAACCAATTATTTCATATCAGAGAAAATTTAGTTGTTTTTATTAGTTAAAACATGGTCATGTGGTATTTATTAATCTCGTTAAAATGCCAATCAGGCATTATCATGATAATGCTCGTGGGCATTACCACACGTTAGTGGCTGCTTGCAATTTAGAGTTGCGTCCCCTTTTTAAAACGCAAACGTGATGCAGCAGTTGTTAATTAAATTCTAGACATTTCCAGATGAAATTTTGGTTTCAATGAAATAAAAACAATACTTGTTCAAATAGTATTGTTGTAATATTATGTAACAGGGCGACATTTTTATGTATTTAGTAGGTATGCATATTTCGAATAATAAATTCTTGTCAGTAATGCTTGAAGTAGAAAAAAGAATAGATATGGGGAACTTCCATGAAAGTACAATAATATAGCATACCACCAAAAGTAATGACAGAAACATAAACACACATCCAGAGGTCATCATGAGGTCTTCAACATACATGTAAATGTAAGGAACCCACACCCAGCAGATTTATATTCTTCAATGAAATAAAGACAATAGTGGCTTATAAAGAGGGCATTATCATGATAAATTGACTGCCCTCGGGACAGATATTGCCTTCAATATTGATAATGCCCTCGCCTGCGGCTCGGGCATTATCAATGTTTCAGGCAATATCACTGTCCCTTGGGCAGTCAATATATCATGATAATGCCCTCTATATAAGCAACTTTTGTATAAGTAATAAATTACTAAAGTTTTTACTAAATAACAATCCAAAAATACTAATATAAAATATATTAAATTTATACTATGCTGTATACGACGCATTTCAAGGAGTTACCTCTCATCAGCAGCATTAAAACCGAAACATTTGGAAGACCAAAAACCTAGCTTATTGTAAACAAGAAGTACTCATAACCAAAAATACCGAAATAGGAAGGCAAATTTCAGCTAAGGAGATCTACCATGTGCAATACAAGGAATGAACCCTTAGTATTTCTATAGTATTTTTAATTTTGCTAAATACTGATAATTTCTGTAACAAATCAATGAATAATCATGTCAGACAAGTCTGATGACTGGTTGGCGAATACCCTCGGGGACCTAGGATCCACCATGCAGAGTAATAATCATTTCTAAGTAAAAGTTTTTTTAGAGTATAAGAAATCGAAATTAACGTGCTCTGAGTACGTTTAAATCAGTTTGGATTTCAATTCTACTTTATTGTAAATTCTAAAATATTTCGGTCATGGAAAAAAAATATCAGAAATCATATTTCATGATACGCTAATACCAATAATGAGTTCAAAAGTATAATGTTCTTTACATGACGTAGAATTATTTTTCAGTGTCTGTTATTATTTATTTTCATATTTGTAATTAGTCTTCAGTTCGTATGATTTACACGTATAAAGCTACTATTAAGAATCTTAAATTCTGTATATGAACGAGAGCACAATTATATATCTTATCTATCAATGTTCACGATTCTGATATACTTCTTGGGTATCAGTAAATTCTATGATTTTGTCTTTTAAAAGTATAACAATAATAATAATAATAATAATAATAATAATAATGTTTGGACGAATATATAAGCAGCCTTTTCTAATGGTGTTTTGTCTCCTGCAATCATTATTGCAGTAATCATGATTGAATTTTGCGGTCGTTATCACGAATTAGTTTGCCTTATGGAGGTTCTATGTCACAATTAAGACTATCTATCTTCAGCTAGATTTCGTGTCTTACAAGAATTGACACCTCACCGGATATGACATTTAATCTGATTTCACTCAATGGCAATGTGACGGGTGGCGTTATTTATGGGAGTTCACATCACAAGCGCTTTCGTTTTTGTGCTGTCTTTTTGTTTTTGTTCTTTTGTTTTTTTTTGTTTTTTTTTTGGTTTAGTATATTTTTTGTTTGTTTGTCTCCTGGGTTCGATATTAAGGACCTTTCCTACTGCTTTTTAGCTTTGATATTCTTTTGCCTATATTTTCCACCTATATGAAATATATCTTGGATAAGTCGACTATAACAAGAGTATATTTTCATATATTGTTTTTTTGGTTAAAATGTCACAGGGAAGATAAAGCCGAAGAAATCCAGAGAAAGAGTTCAATTCATACTGAGGAACAACAAAAAGTCTAAATTTAAAACATTTTCATAAAATTCATTCATGAATAACTACTAGAGTGCCCACTTATTTTTAAATATATGGAATCCTATCAATAACTCATTTAAATAAAACGATTGGTAAAGTGAAAAACTGTCATCCGTTTGCAAGTCAAAACAAACTAAAACACAAGACAACACGAAGTCATCCACAAGGCATAATGATCATAATACATCTAGCAGAAACAGTCATCGAGAAGAATTAATTTTCCCATTTTTAAAAACAAATATTAGGTTGTTTTATTATATGGATTAAGTCTTAATTTTTGTCAGACCTCAATCACGTGGTCAACACTAGATATATCCGCATACCGTGTTATTTTAATGTGTAAACCACGTGCATTGACTTTATTTCTAATACACTGAAAGCAAAAGTATATTCTTATAATTTAATTCAAACGGCGGTTTTAACGTCTAAACAGAGTGTTTACCATTTATGGCGTGTTCACACTGAGCTAAACTTAGCGTAGTGTGGGTGTACTCGACTCGTAAACCAAACATGTTTGCGTTCTCATAAAATTGAAAGTTTACATGTTGTGTTAAACAGGTTTTCGTTACATTAAATCGAAAGTTAATGTAGGCCTTATGTGGGATCAGTGTACACTGGGTACTTAACTGCATTTTAAAATATAAATGTCATAATAAAAACATGTTATGGAATGATCTTACACGAATAAAAAAAGATTTCCATCGTTTTCTATCAATTTGATATAAAATAACACCTTTTTATACTTATAAACTACTAAAATTTGATTTGAAATTATATACCCAATTTTGTCCCAAAATTTGCCCAGACAAAATATAATGCCTTCCATTTGTGTTTTGAAAATGTCTTCGGGATAGAGTGTACGAGGTCTTAGGTACAAAACCAAGTACTCTGTCTGAAAGATTCCGGTAAACAACTTACATGTATTTTGTATATTATTTCTTTTTTTTTTGGGGGGGGGGAGGAGTATGTGTTTTTACTATTTTTTGTTTGCGTGTCTTTTTTGTCCTGTCGTAAGGTTACTTGGTCATAAAGTTTTACCCTTGACCTTCCGTTCCGTAAGTATTTTAGCCTAGGTAATTATTTTTAAACATTTTGATACGTTGCTAGTATCCAATATGGCCAATTTAATTTTGCAATCAGTATATTTAGGCAATTTGTCTCATATATGCGTATTAACTACATTCCAATAGATCTTTTTAAAGTTTTAAAAATTGTATTGAAACATAACAAGTATTTGTACAATCCTTTTCTGGCTTTTTCTTCAGTGATGTGTAATAAAATGATGTGGAAGTGTCTGTATGTCAATAAAGAGGACAAATATACCTAAGGAGCAATCCATTAGACAGATAAACGTTATATGGATGACGTTCTGTCGTTAAATAACGATAAATTCCAAGATTCTACATCTCATCTACCCCAGTGAACTTGAAATTAAGGATGCTACAGATACATCAAAGTCCGTTTCATATTTCGTTTTGTTTCTTGAAATAGACAATGAGGGACATCTGAAGACAAAACTTTATGACAAACGTGACGACTTCGACTTCCCTATTGTTAACTTTCCCTTCTTGAGTAGCAATATACCAGCATCGCCTGCATATGGAGTCTACGTTTCTCAGCTTATCCGTTAATCAAGGGCATACGTGAGTTGCCATGAATTTCGACAAAGAGGATTACTGCTGTCACAAAAAGCTTCTAAACCAGTGTTTTTTTCAGGGATAAGTTGATGTCATCACTTAGGAAATTGTCATCACGAATTGATTGACCGTTACAGTTCCAATATCTAAGATGATGTTGAACCTGTTCCCACTGTCGTAACATTTCATGTACCTCCACCGATTTGTGACTATCACTGGATTGACATTGTTGAACTTCACGACGGGTGCCGTATACGGAGCATGAACTGCTTACCCTTCCGGAGCACCTGAGTTCACTCCTGGTTTTTATAGGAGTTCGTGTCGTTCATTGTTTTTTAGTTTTCAGTGTTTATTTGTTGTACTTGAGGTTGGTCATTTGTCTTCCCTGGTTTTGTCTGTCTGATGGGTTGCATTTTTAGGATTGCCCCTTAGGTATATTATTTTGTCCTCTTTATTCAATGTTGAACATTACCTGTACTGAATTTATCTAATAAAACGTATCACAAAATACGAAATAAATTTTATGCACTGTATGGCCATTTCGTTGACTGACAACTCATCAGCAGTGCTCGAGATCTAAGTGTTGGAAAACTGATTAAAGGTATAATGATGAATTAATAAGCACAACCATTAAAATCCAAAACAATAAAACAAAAAGGAATCCAAACTTAGCTAACCTGGTCTTGACTAATCTTGTTTATATCATACACTTGGTTGAGCGTGTAAATCACCAAAAATATCGTGTAACGTGCGAAGCGTGCGTGTATAACGTACGAATCGTGTGCGTGTCACGTGTGAATCGTGTGCGTGCAACGTGCGAATCGTGTGCGTGTGGTTTGCATGTGGTTATAAACGTGCGATTTGAATCGTGTAAAGTGTATGAGGTTTCATTGGTGGAGTCAAATATTAAAACGTGTGAATTCAAATCAGAGCATATTTCGAACTCGAATTAAAAGATTGCTTTAACTTGTTTGGAAAAGTTTTCTAAAGTTATTCTTGAAATCTGGCAAGGTTTTAATTTTTTGACAAATGTCATGTATTAACTGATCTCGTCATAGTACATTTTTTTCATTAGCTATTGTTTGGTTATTGTGTGACCAATACGGTGTGTTCCCCGATATTAACTGGACTAAAACAACTCCACATCTAACTAGACAAGGGATTAGGGGGTATCCTGAAGGGCAAATATTTGTTTATCTGTACATCTACCTCACATTTACCTGTAAGTGAGAAATGTTACATATATTTTTTTTTATAATGGTCAACCATTAAAATACCATCGGCTTTTTATATCATATGTTATAACAACAATGCATGTGGATTCATTAAACATGTAAGTTAAATTTTATTTATAAAAAGGTATTTTAAAATATTAATATAGGTTGATATAAATATTATATTTTATGATTTATTTAAATACTAAACCAAAAACATTGTAATGATTTTTTTAATTTCAATTTTAGAATAGATATGCTTCAAGGCATCAAAAAAATATTTAACTTTGTCGGATTTCTTAATTATTCCTTCTTAAAATAAAAAAGCTCACCTCAGATAAATAGGCATTTCCCCTTTCAGATTATCTCTTAATCCCTAGTTTAATTAGATGGTTTTTAGACCAGTAATCATTCGGGGAATAAACCCAAAGACACGATGTCCTTTGCTTCAAAGAAGCCATAAAATATTGTGGCGAAATATTTATTTTACTGACAACTTTATTATTATCATATCAATTTTGGTTAATACGCTTTAGTTGATAAGGTAAAAATAACATGATACGGTTTGTTGAGTTTTAGTGAATTTAAAATATAATTTCACAGATCCGTTATTAAAGTTTAATAAATTTCACATAAAAAAATAGCACGTGCAAATAAATATATGCCATTCATATCCGACATAAAATCTCAATATTTCGCTTCGTTATTTTCCGTTCGTATCTTACAATCACAAGTTTTAGAAATCGCACGTACGATCGGTAATCATAAACCGTGTAACGTGCATCGTGTTGTTTGCGTGTAACGTGCGAGTCTTGTGCGTCTATCGTGAGAATCGTGTGCGTGTAACGTGCGATTCGTGTGCGTGTAACGTGTGAATCGTGTGAGTGTGGTTTGATGCATTACACGTTCAACCATGTGTATAACATGTATAAGGCATTATATTTTGATTCGATTCTGTTATCGTTACTTTTTGGAAAAATATGGTGAGGCAGAAAATCAAGACGAAATAAGAATAAACAAGACCAGACAAAAAATGTTTTACTACTGTACGCACAAAATAGTATTATAATTTGATAGACGAAACATACATAACTAATCAAATGACGCCTTACATTCAATATTTGATTATACAAAGATTTAATGGCAATGTCACAAGATATTCTCTTATGAAAAAGTAGGTTCAAAGTTTTAAGTTAATACTGTTTAAAAAAATATAAGCAATGAGATTGAAGCAAATAATTACAGTTTATTGTATCAATTCATAACACGGATTCAAGAAAAGGTTTCTACTTATATAAATTAGATGGACATCATTTCCAGCACATAAATATGGTGTGATATCTCAAGAGACAACAAAGCACACGAATATTGGTTTAATTATATGTATTTCACCATTGACTTAACACATTCAAAACAAATCTTTTTGATCAACTACACTCTTTATATCCTGCTCAGACTAATTCACCTGAATACAAACTGACCTCTTTTGTTTTGGATATTTGATGTCTCCCGCTTTTCAAAACAGTTGGTAAAAATGGGATTGAACAAGACAACCGTTCTTTTCTTCCACACTTTTTTGCCAACAAAGGTTTAGATGGCAATATCCTTTGCCACAAATCGGTCATATTAAAGGTTCGACCTTATTTCGAAGATCAGTCTGTTCCAATTATTTCTTATACATGCACTACACACATTTCACCAAAAATCGTCAATCACGTGTATTGCAGGACCTCAACATCGACGATCTCAAAGATAAGCTTTCTTATTGTTCATGCAACAGTTCTCCATTCAAATATAGCCCTGCTGGCCATGTCATCACAGGAGACTTAACTATCATAGACAATGAGTTTCTTCGTGATGTCCTTGCAAAAGGTCCTAAGTATCGCGAATCACGAACCATAAATTGGAATTATAATTTCAAACTACTGATGGATGCTGTGGAGGACTATGCCAGAAAATGGACTAAACGTGAACAAGAGCCACAAGATTCGCTTTCAGGGTGGGTTAAAGGTGTGAAATC
The DNA here is from genome assembly GCA_028015205.1 of Mytilisepta virgata. Taxonomy (NCBI): domain Eukaryota; kingdom Metazoa; phylum Mollusca; class Bivalvia; order Mytilida; family Mytilidae; genus Mytilisepta; species Mytilisepta virgata. The sequence continues at coordinate 4,007,954 of CM051516.1, forward strand.
GTTGATTTAAGTCCGATTTGATCAACTTTGAAGGTCTATGAGAAAAAAGCAACATCAGTCTTGACAAATGTGTTGTTGTTCCTGCAGATAAGGCCGGTCCATTTTAGGAATGTACAATATTTTAAATCAACTGAAAAGATCATTTCCATTCAAAACATCTTTCAAAAACAAACCTTGAAAATGTAGTGACCCCTAAGACATTTTCGAAGAAAATTGGATTTTTATGGTAATAAGTTTAATGTGTTTTTGTATGGTGAAATTTGCTATATCGTGCCGGTTTTTTTTTCATTCGTTTTTTTTTTTTTTCTTTTTGGATGAAGACATGGTATTCTGAGATCATCACTTACCTTCGAAATGTAAATTCGCAGTTTTTGTCAAATAACAGCGATTTCGAACAATCAAGATTTATTTGAACTCTCACACTCAGTATGGCCATTCCAGTCTCGTTCGTGGTGATAAAGAATCTCGGTGTGTAGTTTTGATTTTTCGTCCCTTGATATCGCATTGACAATTTAACTTAGAAATTGATCAATCATTAAATCTAGTTTTTATTGACAGAAATATTCATTCACTTATAAGATCTTTAAATACTTACCTAATTATTATATTTCATTAGTACATGTATTATGACGTTGCACATCATATTGCTTGACCAAAAAGGTCTACGATGTTGCAATATGAAATCCTCTGAAAAGTCCTGAATCTACTTCTAGTTGCTATGTAGCCTTTCTACTTAAAAAAATGAAACTGTATTAATAAGTACATGAAAATATTTTTCTTAATGTTTCTAGTGTAAATATTCATAATTATTCTAAAAACTTAAATCTATGTTACTAAAATTGTGAAAAATTGTTACAAAATATTGCCAAGTTCTTTGTATCTGTAACATACACCGAACCGCCAGCCTATGGTTATCTCGACCTCTTCTAATATATCTTTTTAATTACACCGAATACCATTTATTAGAACGCACTGATGATAAGAACCTTAATGAGGACCGGCTAAAATGAAATATTTTTTCGCAAAAATACCTCTGCCTCTGCAAGGAGTAAAAAGAAAAAAATGACATGACAAATACCCTGTTTGTAATCGATGTGTACTCCAATCAGAATCCTTGTATAAGGTGTAATAATATATAATTATATATCTACCTGGTATACTATTGATATTACTATATGTATACTGTCTTCTGGCTTTGACACATTAATATCAACTATTAAGGTTTAAGCCACAGATTACCTACAGGTTATGATGGAATGGATATTTATGATATTTCTCTGTGTCTGGATAGTAGCTGTACATTTTTGTTCTATAGGTATTCTTGTAACTACGAAATCTTTACTGAAAAACAGATTTTTTAACTTAGTACTTTTCCTGAGTGTCAGTGATTCTACCATGATGTTGGAGTATATATGGCATTTGATTTTACAGAATGTGTACAATACATCTGTAAGTACAATACGACAGTACCAATGCATTTTGATAAAGCTTTTAATGTCTGGAACGATATGTTTTTCCCTTTTTCAAACACTTTTGATATGTATTGAACGATTAAACGCAACATTTAGACATCAGAATGGTTATTTGAAGAAGATGACAAGAAAAACTACAGCCGGTGTAGGATTTCTTATTGCACACGTGTATGTGCTTGTACCATTTATCGTTGTCTTATTTAGAGGGTTAGAAATGGACACTGCCAAAGGGTGTAATCCAGAATATACCATGCAAAAGAGCGCAGTCTTTTATATTGACTTTCCAATTATAGTATTAGCATCAATTATTGTTGTATGTCATATGACAGTCATAATACGTATATTATGGCATCAACAAAAGGTAAATGCGTTTCAAGGGATGACCGTATTCCAGATTGCGAAAAAGAAAAGAGAAACAAAACGAACTCGAAAAAACGTAATAACACTTAGTTGTATTATAGTTATAACTCTGTGTGCTATAGTACCCAGAGAAATCTGTGCAGTCTACCTTTTGTCCACTGGCTTGCCGTACGAAACAAATTCAACAGTTAGTTGGGTAGTGAACCATCTTCTCGTATTAAATCCCCTGTTCGATCCATTCATTTACCTCTTCAGCATAGATGAATTTAGAAACCGCTTGAAATGCAAGTGTTTCAGATCGAACATAGTGGCAACTAGAACAATTACAGTTGAAAGTAACGTCTAAAACCAGACTTTATTCAAGAATTAAATACTAGTGTTACAGTAGGAATTAAAGGCTCAATGCATAACGGTGGCCGAGTGGTTTAGGTAGTGCGTCGTGACTACTAATGATCATTAGCCTGTCAACACTGAGGTTGTGAGTTCGAATCTCACCTGTGGCGGCGTGTGTTTGACTCCGATCTTAATTGACAAGGATTGCCAATTTTCCTACCGAAGGTCGGTGGTTCTCTCCGGGTACTCCGGCTTCCTCCGTCAAATAAAACTGGTTGCAGCGAAATAGCCAAATGTGCTGAAAAACGGCGTAAAACCACAACTAAAGAAACAAACAAACATAATAGTTAATAGATTTTTTTTCAAATCAGTCATGCCAATCATTTCAAAATTGTTCATAATATACTGAGTTTAATTGTTTAAAATGTGAAAAATTCCCTTACCTTTATTTTGTAAAATGTTAGATGTTGTAAACGTGAAACAAATAAATGTTTAGAAAAATGTTTTTTTATTATTATTATTATTACACACAATGTATTTGTGTTTGTATGTGAAAACCTCAATATTTCTCTGTAAATGGGGTTTAAATTCATTTTTGTTTCAATTGTGCAGTTTTGGTCACGAGATAATAATGTTTCCTGACTACGCTAATATGTTACTTTATTGTCTAGATGACCCCTATTTGGCGACAAGTTTGAATACCAGTTTCTCTATTTCGTTAAGGGTACCATGTTGATGATGAACTGTTTGACTAATTTTTGTCTGAAAAATGCATCGTACTTTTTCCACTGGAAAGTAATTTTATTTTGTTATTTATTATTCCTTAATGGATATCCCTATTCCTGACTGGAATACATTTGATACATTATAAAGATAATATCCATATTCTAAATCCGTTTAAATCACACATCAGACTTTAAAAATTTAAAAAAAAAACATGATATCCTCTGGGAGACCCAAAATAGAAGTGAACTAAACAAAAACATGCATATTAACATATAAAGAGAGTGGAATGAACTGACGTGGTAAAGACAAATAAAAGTTATAAATATAGATTCTCCTTCAGGCACATGTGAGTTATGGAATTTCTCCACCCGAGATAGTTAAATTTTCGATTATCAACACGCGAGCCTTTAGCGAGCGTGTTAGAATCTAAAATTTAACTATTTAGGTTGGAAAAATTCCATAACTCACGAGTAAATTGAAGGAGAATCTCTTTCTCCTATGATCATGATGATTTTCGACAAAAACCTCGAGAAAATGTCGTTGCTATGTATATAGTATGTTTACATGGACGTCATTTCGCGACTTCTCTAGTTTATAGTTCTAATAACTGTAGAAATCCCTGCGGGAAGTCCCATGCAAAAATTTAATCACCGGAAGTGGTTAAAAATATTATGTATTTTTTATCCCACCGATTAAACACGTCAAGAATAGGAGAAACAGACTTTCAAAACGACAAAACCGAGAGGGGGAAGAATGAAAATAAACAGCAGAAACACATCGCAAAACTTAAAAACATGATGATGAGCAACTTAAATCCGATAAAAATTTCGGGAACCAGCCAAACGGTTCAGGTAGGTAAGCAGTTACTTCCTCTTACATGTCTTATATGACACTCGCAATGTTTTTCATCAAATCTCATGTTCGTTGATTACAATGAACTTGCGTTAATTGGAAGACAACAAATTTCTTCTGGAAAACTGATTTGACTCTATTTCTAGGAATAACATGACCCTGTTTGAGTAGATTTTCAGTTATATTAGCACAGCTCGAGAAATCTTTACACTGACAACTAGTGAATAAGGTTGGAAATGTAAACACAATACACCAGTGTTCAAACAAAATCGAGATAACAAGACCATATTCAGACGTATTGTCTTTCAGTCAGTCAAGATCAGTTCAACACAGGTAATGTTAAACCTTAAATAAAGTTATTAAATAGTCTTAACTATTCTTGATTGACAGTAAGGCAAAAAATCTTGCTTTGATCGTGTTATCTTGATTTTTTTTATCAATATTCTGAAATTGTTGTAATCAAGAAAGTCAAGATTTAGGACTGACATGTTCGTTTAAGATCTAACACGTGTTACTATTGAAAGCACTGATAATACAATCTTGATTTGAAACCGCCAATCTTGTCTTGTATATTTTACTTGGTACTCCGTTTCTGTAGCACCGTATTTTGTAGCAAAAGGAAGATACCAAGATCAAATCAATACATTATTTGGCGGTCATTCAAGATCAATCAAAGCAAGTCAAGATCAGTTTAGCAACAAGACTTCTATTTTTATTTACGATACCTCAATAGAAACAAGGATGGAAAACCCCGTTCGTGATAAGTGTTTTTCTGGAAACAGAATATTTATAAAAAAAAAATGTTGACAGCGATAATAAATGAATAACCCTGTAATAAAAGTTTTTAATAGTATGATTATATCATCAAGATACCCGCAGTTATTTTTAATTTAATTTATCATAATTCTGTATTTTAGATTTAAGGATTTTTTCATAATTGGGAAATGTAAAAAAAAATATCAATTGTGCTGCTAAGATGTTGCTATTGATGCACTAGAAAACGTGAAGTTATTAGCAAAGTTTTGCTTTGGGTCTTGGGCACTACTGATCTGTCATCTTATCGTATTAAATACAAACTTCTTTATTGCAAAATTACACCCATAAGGGTCAAGCAATACACACAAACACATATACATTTTAAATACAATGCAATACAATGTAATACAATACAATATAATAGAACATATTTCATACAATATAATAGAACATATTTCAAAAGTTCAATTATAAATTTAGGTAAAAAACACAATCATGAGCTTGTCTGACATGGGTCTGACCCCCTCAGTTCTAAAGACTGTTTAATGAAGACTCCAATATGACAAACAAGTTCAGGAATGGGGTTTAGAATGTGTTTTAGTTTATTAAATTCATCAAGATGTTGAAATGATGGTACATAGTCTTTTATATAAGCCAAAAAAAAAAAAAAAATAGAACGCAATGATATGTTAATGTCACAATACAACAAGAAATGGAATTCGTCATCTAGGACTCCACATTTTTTACATAATCTGTGTGCTCTTGGGATGTTTCTGTACCTTCCCAATTCAATGCCTAGGGAATGATCACTAAGTCTAAATTTGAGAGTAACTGCCTATGTATAAAATTATTACAATTTAAGTATTCCTCAGACTGACAATTAGTTTTTAATTTCCCATAGAGACAAAGTTTGGATGAGGAATCTAATTTTGAAACTTTATTTAAAGTAGTTTTTTTCATATTCCTCTGAAATACACTTTTTAATATTACATTTTATAACGTTTTTTTGATTGTTTAAAACGTACATTGATATTAGAGTTATTTTCTGGGTTTATTTGCATATCTTTAAAAATTTTATCTGCATATGAGTACCAAGAATAAATTCCTGCGGAATGTAAATTTATGTTTTTTTGTAGAGATTCTTTAACCAGGGGATTAATATCATTACAGTTTATTCTATAAAAGTACATGAGTGTTTGAGTTTTTATATAAGAGTCCAAAGTAAATCTACCTAATTCTGATCTAGCACCTATGTTAGTGGCTGTCTTTTTCAGTCCTAATACTGCTTTACAAAATTTAGAATGAACAGAATGATGATCTGAGTAACTTTTGTTTTAAGAATATCGCCGAATATCGATTACTTTAAATTTTGATTTAACCTGCATACAATATTCATGTTTTATATATATACTACATGTTACTTACCAATAATAAATCAACGAAACAATGCATGCAAACTAAAAAAAAATAAATAAAAGTCTAAAAAGTTGCAAAACAACATCAAAATAAAACAAATAAAATTTTGAATTATAATAATAATTCAAACTTAGCAAATTTTCGGATCACTGAGTTCCTTCGTCAGTGCTGTCGTGTTCCGAAATGACTAATTAATTACATGTAGAAAACAATTTGGCTAATCGTGATCTTGATCTTCCTCACGTTTAGCAACGCATATAAATAAAAATTAAAATAATACAGGTTAATAATCCCCTAAGATAATTATATATAATATGAATAATGATAAGATGCAAAATTTTTGCGGATATCTTGATGATGTAATCATCTATAATACTAAATTTACGAATTAGGCGAATAGGCGGCAAAACGCGTGGTTCAAAATAAACGATGTATGGTTCAGATTATAAAGGTTATTATCGGATTTGACAATCTGCATTTATAAATTTAAACTGCAGTTTTGTTTATGTGCAAATGGAATTTGTATCCACTTATCCGATATGAATTCTCCCAACATATCCCTAAGAAGGTTCTCGAATGCATACTTTTAACACGTTGATTTAAATAAACAAGTATGCACATATTTGAAATGTAATATTATTTTTGTTTGAAATTACGGAAGAAGAATAAAACAAATTAAAAAAATTCTCCTTCGAGTGGGATGTTTCCGGTTCATGTATTCAGGATTGTTTTTCTACAATAACGCAATTTCTCCTAACTGTAAAGGTTATGAACTTTGAAGATTATGAAGAAGTAAGGTAAAGTTCAGAGAAATTCCTAACTTAGTTGTTTTTTGGATTGCTCGGATGTTTACCTTGCACAAAGTGATAATACCAACCATTATCTATTTTTACATTATTTGTCATGTGACTTGTCTAAATATATCTCTACCATACAATTCCCTAGATAAAAATATTTTTAACAAATGGTCATCTTTAGCATTAATGACGAAATTTATATCTCGGACTTCTTTATAAACGTGGACAGCACACGCAGCCACACACTAAAAATGCTTTTATCGTCTGATTATTGGATATATTTGTGAAATTAATCCTCGCTTGCCCTGTCCATGACGACAATGAAACAATTGGAACAATTATTTTCCAAAAATATGCTCTACCTTACTCACGGCATCTTTTGAAAAATTCATCTGTCTCTAAGGAAATGTTTACATCTACAATTTCATTTTCATATTTATTCTGAAGGAAAAAGGTAATGCATTATGAAATGTGTATTTAATGAAAGCTTTTCATCAAGTTCCAGTTCAGAATTAATTGTAACAATAAAAATATTGACAATTTATGTGATTGTGTTTTCGTCATAGATTTTGACTTTGAGGGAACCTTAAGGTTCATTTTGGTAATTCTACGTGGCACACAGTCTACTTCATCAGTGCATGGATACATCTTCGGTAGTAACGAACAGCCATATGACAATTGGGTCACGTTGACCTAAATTTCACGCTTCATTGACTTTGGTTAAAGTTTGCATTAACATCCATTGCTGGAATACTACAGTATATATAGACATGAAACTATCAGTTGATACCACCTACTTGACAGGAAAGTTTATAGGAAGCCTGCCACAACATCCATATTGAGTTCCTGTTCCATGAATGACATGGCCGTAATAACTTTTTAAAGTCAATATGGCCACCAAAAAAAATTGCTTATTTTCCCGCGCTCGCGCGGGTTCAATGTCTAGTACTATTAAAACCTTCTATCACAGGATTATTCATTTCACAACCTGCTTGATCTTTTTAAAACGTTTTATTATCGCTGTCAACATCTTTTTTTTAAATATTCTGTTTCCAGAAAAACACTTATCATGGTTTTTCCAGATACATGTACCGGTATATCTGTTTGGGAAAATCGTTTTCTTAACATTAATTGGCTTTGTAGACCTATTTGAATCGGAACATTTTGTATGTCAATTATTTTTATGAACAGCAATATTAACATTTTGCCTGTAACCAAAGAATTCAGATAGACGATTTTCAAAGGAATTGCTATTTCATTTTTTTAATTAAGTCACGTTGTCTGATATGTGCAATACAGTTGCCTTGTGTTAATCAAAACTTTTTCATCATGCTTAATAATATTAGATGTAATTCTTTATATATTTATGAAGATTGCCCGCAACTTAAATATACGTTATTTTATACACTGAATACACTAAGAATATAAATTCCAAATAATATAAATGTCGACATCAAAATACCGCAGCAATCATATTTGAAAAAGGATATCCGACACTTCTTTCGATGTATATCTTCACGTTCTCTTGTTTGTTTACATTTTTTACTTTAAAACCCTACTAAAGTCCCTTATGGTTTAACAATAAAATTCGTCTACAAATCTCACATGATTGTTTTTGTTAAAAATTATAACTGTCCATGCACATACTTTGGTCTTAATACATGTAATAGTTGTACTGCTTTAGGATAAAACTTTATATTAATATACAAATCTAAATTTAGACCAACTGAATACGGCTACATATTCATCAAAAATAATTTCCAAACATTAAAAATATCATTTTCGTCCAAACACAGAACACATAATTGACATCGCTTATGCTGTTACCATAGTTTAAGGTCAAAAGACCACGATTCCTAGTCACAACCCTAACCTTTGACAACTCCTACCCTACACACTTGAACCCGCTTTTTACCAACTCACACCTTTACCAATCCCCGCTCTATTGAATACCAGCTAACACCTTCTGGTTTTCGTTCGCATATTTTCAAGTGAAATTAAATTTAGTCAATAAATTTGTTTGATTTTTATCTTAGTGTTGTAAATTTTTACTATCAATTACTGATGTTATACAAAATGGGGTTTGTCGTAATAATACCATTAATTCATTTAAAAAACGAAAATAAACAGTAAATTTTAGAGAGACAAATTCTGTTGTGGATTAATTCACATAAAATCCCGAATGAAAGTACAAGCAAAGATTATATCGCTTTTATTGCTGATCTTTATCTTAAAGTAACAGTAAAGCCTCCAAAACCTACACATATCTCGTAACTATAATGTAGTACAAGTGCGACGTAGCACGTACAAATGACGTAGCACCGACTGTTGATTACGACATTCTGAAGAACAAAGCTCTAAGCTTAAACCACAAAATGCACACAACAAAACAAAGAAATTTGAAAAGACTGATGACATTCGTTCATGATGATAAAATGGCAGTGCATAAAAAAAAACAGACAATTTATTTATAATACCCAAACACAATCCAATTAGGGATATATGCATACAACATAACACATAATACACCCATAAAATGCGATAATAATGAAGATATATAAACAATTAATTGTTCTGACAATCCCCTCTCCTCAGTTCTAATGACTGTTTTATAAAGGATGTAACTGTCACTTAGTGTTAACGGATTCAGAAGCCTTTTAAGTTTCTCAGCGTTAGTAAAGTTCTTAAAACTATTTTCTACTGTATTAAAATAATTAAATAATTTTGCACGAAGATTCTTGGTTAAATCGCAGAACAGAAAGAACTGAATTCTTCATCAAATTAATTTGATCAATTTAATTTGTACAATAAATACATAATTTTTCTCCTCTTGGTATTTTTTTGTATCTGTCAATTTCAATTTGTACTGTATTGTCACTGATCCTAAATTTTGTGAAACTTTCGTACCTCAAAATTTGGATGAGTAACTTACTATTCTGTTTCAGACCGATCTAGTTTTATAAATTTATATTAATACATCTTATTAATTTCTTGAAGATTTTCAATTTTAGCTCTTAATGTAACTTCCGTTACCAAGGGAAAAAACAGGGTAGAGTGACGCAAGACTGGTTTCCATTTTAGTCATATATCGCCTATATTTCGCTCTCGCGATTACAGTTTTGTTGTCGTCTGGTGTTGGTAAACAATCACAGTGACCATATCATATTCTCTAGAAAGTTAAATACATTCCTTAGTTCGCGCTTATAAAACATTTATTTAACACGTTTTAAGATATGATATAATTTGACTGAATACTTGACACCACTAAAAGAACTTAACCGAGAATGTGAAAATTATTTTCAAGTGCAATATGCTCAACCTTCCGTCTTTTACCTAGCGCATATTTTTCCCGCCAAAACAAATGTTTCAATGTGAATCAATGTCGAAGTTTATCCACAAGATAAGGGTCACAAAGATGTTTAAAATTATCCATTTATCTTTGGATTGTTATTTTTATAAAGCGATGCTTGTTTCAATTGTTACAGTGCATTGCTGTTTAAATGTATTCTATTGGAGAATTGAATATACAATTACTTCAGTCAAACACAACAAATCAAGGACAAGGAGGAATGATAAAATACTCTACGTTATGTGTTCATATATGACAAATAATCAGTCATTCCTGTTTTTACTTTAAGGATGTTTGCTGCTCAATTTCAAAATCACAAACTGTTCATAACAGTGGTAAATATTGATAGTGGATTAATAAAGGAACTAAAAATTATAGGTCGTGTGCTTATTTTTGAATATAAGTACATGTAAGCAGTTTTTGTAAGTAGTCATATAAGTAAAAATCTGGATTTTCACGCTTCTCACCTGTTGTCATGGCAACCAATGTTGACAAAATATAAAATACCTTTTATTTGATTCTCACATTATAGATATCCTATAAGAATTATGCATGATTAAGAACAATTTCACCACATATGCCACATTCTGTACATAATTATAAATGTAGACAGAAAAATACGAGCTATTTCTGTTTCCGTGGGGGTACCAAAATAGACTGATGACCCATATATAACTGTTTATGATTTTAGACCATCATATGTCAAATTTTAAAAAAAAATCAATGTAATATTTTTGGGGAAATTCAAGGAAAACATTTTTTTTTACAGAAATCTATTTTTTGTGTGTTGCTATGGTGAATGTATCATGTCAGAAATTAATAAATACAGTCGGACCGCCAAGTCAATAATGGCGTCGTTTTTATTTACAGAGTCACGTGACTTTTCATTTGAAAATGGGTCATTTTTTGTAACGTCAATCACATGTCTGTTTTATTGGCCATACATGACGTATGGTTTGAGTTGGGTCTGGCGGATGGTATTAAACGGTTTCTGAGAATATTTTCTTTTCATATTAGTTTAAAACAGATATTTTAGCGTGCTTTTCATACAAAATTTTACAATCAAAGTTGGCAATCCTGCCGACGATTTCGTCACAGTTGGTCAGAAAAAGGACAATTTCTTTATTGTCAGATCTCGGGACGGGGATTTTTAAATCGGAAAAGGTGTGCTGTTCCTTTTCTGACGAACAGTTCAAATATTTATCCGCAAAACCGAGTGAAACGCAATTCGAGCGAGCTTTTTCTGTGAAAATTACGTGATAAAGGGGGATAATCAACTTTGACGTTGTCAATAAAATGTAAACAAAGAAGGTATGACGGTAGCGGTCGATAAAAAAAGGAAATATAAATAAGTTTCACGCTGGATTGTCAAATGATATAATAAATATGTGTCAATTAACATCAAAAACCAATATTTAAGAATAAATAATGTACCAGGGGAAAAAGGGGGGTGGTCAGGCAGGTGCTTCCACTTACTTCTATCATTTTCTTGTGGAGGGGTTCAGGATCTTTCTGTTGAATGGTAGAATGTGCACAAATGAATTTAAAATTATTTTCCATAGAAATTAACAACTGAAAGCATGGGGAGTAGCTGAAGTACTGCTATGCAATGTAGGTCTATTTGGGTAATGACAAATGTTTATAGTTTTTTTTTCAAAAACAGGACTGAATAATTTTTTTTCACTTTAATTTTGAAAAAAAAAATTACTTGCTCCAATTTCTATTTAAATAGTTTGTGCATTTTGCCATGTGAAAGCTATTAAATAATGGATTTTTGTCTTTATCAGGACCTAAATTGTGAGTTTTTGGTTAAAAAGTAACAAATTACAAAAAAGCATTGAAAAAAAAGAAAATTTTATTAAAATTAAAATGACCTTTATCCATTACTCAATTGTGAAAAACTGTAAGGATCTGACATGGACAGATTAATTTTGCCAGCAAATCACATGAATCATATGCATATTCTTTTCAACAAAAGGAAATTTTACATTTGTACATTAAGTTATGCCTTCTCAATCTTGTTTTTCATGAATTAATATTTATTGTATTGATTAAGAATAATTATTATTGCTTTTTGTGTATTTGACCTATTTCACCTCCTGTAGTGCCAAAATTGGTAAAAGAAAAATATACATGTGATTTTATAGACCAATTTCTCATGCTTATTATTGAAATTTGCTGACTTTCCATGTAAAAAAGTAAAAATCTGGACATGAACATGAATTAAAAACCATGAAATAACAAAATAAAAACATTTGTTTAAGAAAAACTGTGATATGGAAATCTAACCCAAGATCCTGGATTTTGAAATTCAAGGCAAAGCACAAAAATTATAAATTTTCAACAGAATTGAAGATAATAGGTCAATTAACATGATTAATGCTGTATACATGTACATAACATGGTGAAATTCATGTGAATGTAATGAATATTCTTTGAATAAGAGAACACAACCAAATATAATAAAACTGAAAACTATTACTTGATTGAATCATAGACTATTCTAACTAAATAGTCCAGATGACACCAGAGGGTAAAAAAAATTAAATCATAAATGAAAAGAAATTAGATAACCTTACTTAAAAAAGTGGTTATGGAAGTTGTAGATATTACAAGATTACTATTTTGACAAAAATTTAAGAAATTATACACATAGAGGCATATGAAAATCATACAATATTTTCCATCCAAAGTAAAACAAATACACCTAAAATATATATTTTGATATACAATTAGGCCTATTTACTAATAGTTTTCCTGTACATTGCCAATGATAATAAATAAAACTGGTAGCTCATAGGTTGAGTATTTATGCCTAATTTCACAATATTGTAAAGAGTAAAAGTGTTCCAGCACTGTTTATTCAAATGTTGTCAGTGAATCTTTTTTTTTTATCTTATATTTAAAAAAATCATCTCATCATGGATTTTTTCTATCCATAATGTAACCTATTAGATGAACCTGAGTAAATATAAAAAAAAACAAAAACGTGTATCATCAACAACAAAAATAGGAAGGGCCCAGGGCACTTTCCAGGTGACTGATCTTGAAAATAGACACTCCTTTAAAATTTTATGCAGAAAATTGAATATCCAACATAAAAAATACTTCAATCGTGTCATTATGTGAAAACAAGAAAAAACACACTTCATTTCTTTGCATATTTTGATACCCCTGGATATTGAGTAAGAACTATGTAACGGAGGCTCGGGACAGCCTTTTTAACTTTAAAATGAAAGACCCGATACTATATCTATTTGCAAAACAAAACATTATAGGCTCCTCCCAGTGAAACGGTAAACGAGCGAGATCTGTTCATTGGCTAAAAAGTGGCAACGTGTGTCGCCGGCCATTTTGAGGTGCGAAAAAATACTCACTTTTGATGTCTCATACGTTTATAATTTTCAGTGTCAGGTGAATCCAATAGGCCAGGGTGTTAACGAAATAATTTTTACACATATTTCCATCCATGTTATTTGAAAGTCAAAAACTAGCACAACGATATTTACACATTTCACACCCGACATGTCAATCAAAAATTCGAGGCGGGACTAAAAGCGCCATCTAGTGTAAAAAATTCTGAAATTATCTCCACCTTTTTCTCTGTAAATAGAATGCACTAGCGTAACGGTCAAAATGGCACTTGGCGGTCCGACTGAATATACTTACCACTGCCATTATTTCTGTTTTATTTACCTTTTAAACAGTATGTATGTGATAACTGCAGAACAAAATTTTCATTTTACTTTCAAAATCTTGAAAAAAATCCATTGCTGTTACTTCAGGTATGTATTTATTCATACAATGGGAATTCCAACTTTGGATTACAAAAATGATATATCTATAGGGATCTACCTTAACATCTTTTTATAATACGTATCAAATTCTTTTTTACGTAAAGTTTTCAGTATTTTTAATTATTTAACATTATCACACGATTTGATATCTTTTAATGCCTTCGGAGTCTAAAGTTTTACTCAATGTGAAGGCATCTTTTAATAAAGGATTTATATTTTCAAAATACAATCTAGAAAGATATTTCAAAGTTTGCACTGCAATATATTTTTTCATGGTTCTATTTCCATCTCTGACCTTACGGCTATATTTGCAGAATTTCTTTTTGTCTCAAGTGTATTTCTACAATAATTCCACGTTATTACATTAATGATGGTGATTTATCGTAATTCCAGCACGCATTCGTAAATTAAGGTGTTTTCGGTCACTCGTTGAATATTTTGGGATATTCAAATTCTTGAATTAGTTATCCTATAATTATATAAGTATGTTGTATTTTGATTGAATTGTTTTTGTTTGCTAATTTAATGAATTTCAATCTTTTTGATACTGTTTCATTGTATTTGCTTGGAGGGAAGACCACAAAGCCTGGTATTTGTGAAAAAAACAACGCTTAATGAAAAATACCATGACATTGTCTAAATAAAATGTATCACAACACAAATAAATTTGATGCACTGTATGGCCATTTCTTTGACTGACAACTCATCAGCAGTGCTCGAGATCTAAAAATAGTAACCACGAAGTCTCGGGATTTATTTTTAGGTAACGGTAACAAATGATAATGAAATGGCGCATCTAAGTCAAGTTGTCCTGCAGCTTCTGATAACTTATTAGTATACATCCACTGGTGTATTAAGAAAATACAGAGTAAAATACAAAATGGTAATAGATTTGGTATTTTTGCAAAATAAAATTTTCAATTTCAAGGGAAAAATTTCATGAGTTACCAGACTACGAAAAATCAACATTTGTTCCGTTTAACAGCAAGATAAGAATATTCGGTGGAATTAAAGAAATATGTCATGTTTGTGCGTGATATTTGCCAAAAATACCGATTTCGAGGCTGGTTTCCCTCGCCTTACGGCTCGGGAAATTCACCAGTCTCTTAACCGGTATTATTTGGCAAATACCACGCACAAACATGATATATAGTTACATGTATAAGGGATGATGTATTATTATTTTTCTAGCTTTTTATAAATAGATCTTTACTACTATTAATTAAACTTCCATTACTCTTCATTATATTTCCCAGAAATATGTACTCTCTTAAATTTTCTATAGTTTCATTTGTAAATGTTACATGTACTATACTTTTCGGCATTTTATGACAATTATTCTGAAATATCATAGATTTTGTTTTATTTATATTACAGTCAGTTGCCAATTTTCACAGTAATTATTCAAATTATTGAGGCTGTTGTGGAGTCCCATTTTAGTTCCAGAGAGAATAATTAAATCATCAATATATAAATATACGAACTTATAATTTCTAATGGGTGAGTAAAATACATCATGTGAGAACTGTCTATTGTTTGAAGAACATGAATACTAAATATAAAATGTTACTTTCGAAATTTTTAAAGGGATAGAAATCCGATTTACCATTTCAGGTGTAGAATAAAACGTGTAATACAATTTTAGCTTTTCAAGTTTAGTCGCGAACAAAGCGAAAATTAAATACTCGCGAAAAAAACACTTATACATGTTATACGGTATCTGGCAGTAAAGTATCTGTAAATGATTGAAAAGATAACAGGAAAAGTCAAGAATTAAATATAAACGAATTAACGCCATACAGCCAGTCTGACTTGGTACGGTGGAGTAAACCGGTTTTATTAGACCAAACGCTCCCTGTTGTCTTTCCTGACAGGATTGTCAGATAATATTTAGTACTGTGTTTAATAAAGACCAGTTTGCAGATAAAAAATACAATTCATGTATTTACGTGGAACCAAGAGTAGCCTTAATTAATAATAGGGATCATTTTTAATATATACATGATCTTCATCCTATCAGTCAATTATCAGTAATTTATTGATACTTGTCATAATAAATTTCTCCTTCATTCTGGTGGAAAAATTTTAAAAAAAAATTGTTTTCGACATCTGCTCAAAATTACCGATGACATTGCCATGCTTAATACATGTAATATGAGACATACCGAATAATCGCCTGGTCAGTTATGAATATAAATGACCATAGAATGACTGCTTCTTTGCTTTATAACAGGCAAATTTAGAATCTTGCTGTTTCTGTTTCCTTTTCCTTATTTTGTGTTGTTGTCTTGTATCTTTATATAGCTCAACTATCTGATTCGTTATGTTTACATCATCTGTTAACTTATGAATAGGACATTATCGTGATTTATACTTCAGTATGTTTTTTTAAAAACTTAACAAATACAAATTTATTTTTGTGACATATTTTTCAGTAGCTGCAATGTAGCATTTATGTGTGATTCACGCCAGGGCCTCTACCATGTAATTTTAATATTCTGTTGAGCTCTGAAATTTTCAAGCTGTTTTTATTTGTAAAATTTACATCAAGTAAAAGACCTCCATATGTTGATATAGAATAGGTTAAAATCTGACAGAACTACATTATGTAAATTTAAAATCAATGTCCCTAAAACGGCAGTTCTTAAACGTTCCGAAACAACTTTGCGATGCGAAAAGGAACGATCAAGATCAATATTTTTCTATTTCTACACAAAGACTTACCGTCAAGAGCTAGTAGTAACATTTATAATTATTCCTGAAATTTGAATCGATTGGTTTGATTGATTGATATTTGAAATAAGTGACGAGATCAAAAGTTCAATGTCGGATAAAAAACTTAATTCACATAGTTTTTTCACTGACTCCCCCCATCCCCCTCTTAACTTAATTTGGGAAAAAATGATTGACCAATATAGGCGTATACAAAAATCGATGTCGGATAACAAAACTTCCAGTGATTTTTACCCCCCCCCCCCCCACCCCCAAACTATTTGAATTAAGTTTTTTATCCGACATTGAACTTTTGATCTCGTCCCTAAGTGATTGAATATTGTTTTATGCCGTGTGGGCAACATTTAAGCCATATCACGGCGAGAACTAATTATATTAAGTTTGATTAAAACAAATACTATTTAAAACGAATGAACTATTCACAAATAATATTTAAGGAGAAAATAAAACAATATAAAAACAAATACGAGACAAACTTTCAGTATGTGAAATAATATCACAGATGAACTTTGCAAAATAACATCACAGATACGCTATTAAATAAAATCACAACATGCAAAACATATGAGCAAATTTAAACTTATTGGACTCTATTCAAGAATGCAGCCACACTATATTCTTGAATACAGTCCAACGTCTTTCAAATATTGTAAAATACGGTTGCAGCAACCTTTGTAAATATACCTTTCATATTGTTGACTGTGTAGTACCGACAAATAATGTTTGATTTATCTACACTGTCAATTAAAAGGTGTCTAATACTATGTCGACATTAACACGGAATACACTCAGGAGGCGGCTCATTCTCCAAAATAAAAGAAAGAGTCGTCCTGGTGTGGCCAATGCGACATCTAGTTAAAACAACTTGGTCTCGTCGGCATTTGCCGAAGAAACAAACATTCTTGCCAACAGTTGGCTCTATAGAATGTAATTTATTGTCTTTAAGCAGATCCCACTGGGACTGCCAGAAATGTAAAATATATTTGTATATTAAAGGTTTAAAATCAGAAAAAGGCACTGACATGTTAGTTATGGGGTCATCTAAAGCATCCTTCGCTATTCTATCTACGACTGTGTTTCCCTTAATACCAATATGACTTGGTACCCAGAGAAAAATGATTTCTTTGCGCATTTGGACAAGTCTTTTATAAAATTCAATAATATGGGCAATTAAAGGTTTTTTTTTATATTTCTAACCTTCTATAGCCAATAAACACGAAAGAGAATCTGAGCAAATAAGGAATTTCGGTTTATCAGACGTTCTGACAAACTTCAAAGCAGGAATAATGGCTCTAGCTTCAGCAGTAAATATTGAACTGGAAGATGGAAGATGGAGAGTTGCTGCCTGCGGTCCGTGGACTGCTGCAGCAGCTACTTTGTCTCCGTCCTTACCTTAGATCCATCAGTATAAATAGAGTCATGGAATGCAAAATTTGATTTTATTTCAGCAAAATGTTGCTGAATTATATTTGGGTTTATTTCAGACTTTTTGTGCTTTTTGAGTTCAAAAATAAATTTGGGTTTGGGTACAAGACAAGGTGGCGATTGAGGTATCTTTATAGGGGTTATTTCATCAAGGTTGATATCAGAACCAGAAATAAGTGGTTTCATCCGAATACCAAAAGGAGGGATTTTGTTTTCATGTTGTTCGATTATATCTTCATAGACAAGGTTGAAAACACAGCCGTATGTAGGATTTGATGGATAGGCTTTCAGCCTGGTTAAATTTTGTAGACCAAGTTTTATTATACGGTTATAAAGAGACGGCTCGTTCACCACTACATATAAACTCTCCACAGGAGAAGTTCTGAACGCCCCCAAGGCCAAACGTATCTAAATTTTTTATATAGGATTTGCGAGCAGATCCGTATATAATGGAACCATAATCAAGATTTGATCGTACAAGTGATCGGTATAAATTTAACAAAATATTTTTTATCAACACCCCAGTCAGTGCTAGAAACAACTTTTAAAATATACAATGCCTTCAAGCATTTCGCATTAACCATTTTGATATGGGATAGAAAGGTAACCCAAGGAATTTCGTGTCTTTAACTACTTTAATAGGTACATTGTAGAGTTTGAGTTCAGGGTCTGGATATAATTTTCTTTTATTACAGAAATGCATGCAGAGAGTTTTTGATGTGGAAAATTTAAATCCATTTTCTGTTGCCCATTTTTCAATTTTATTAAGGGATAACTGCAATTGACGTTCTATGCTGTTCATATATTTAGCTCTGCAACAAATCAAAAAGTCATCAACATAAAGAGAGCCTTCGACATTGTTTTGCAAGGTTTTTGCAAGACTGTTAATTTTGATACTAGAGAGAGTAACAGAGAGAATGCTTCCCTGGGGTACACCCATCTCTTGTTCAAACGGATCAGACATTGTTGTATTGACCCTGACAGATAAAAAGTTATCAAAAGAGTTTATCCATCTTTGAGATGGTGAAGATTAGTTTTCCTGTTTTTTTCCTTTAAATTTTTGAATAAAATTCCAAACCTTGTTTATTGGTGTATGGGAATTTATTTTAGAGACGAAGTTTTACCAAGACTTTTTGTCTCTTTTGTTTAAATGTTCGACGTGCTTTCGCACGGAATATACTGAGATGACTTAAATTATATTGGGTTGGCTTCATGCCAGGGGTTGCCTAGCGAAACAACCGCCCGAAGTATCATATACACGATTGACCCATAAGCCACCGCCTTCTTAAACCGTCCTATGTAAATGGTACTATTGTTGTACATTTTGGTAACAGGACAGTTCATGGGCTATGCGTGACCAGCCGACTGGTCGCAACCGAGCCCATCCGACCTTCCGTTTCAGATAAAGTAAGGGCCAGAGTGGGATGTTCCTGCCACCAGGACCCCGTCCTCTATCCGTACGGGTATCCACACACCGCAAACATGTGGCCTCATTAAGCCGCGGACGCTTTGTCCCATAAGCCACCACCTTCTCTGCGCTTCCATCAGTTGTTATCATCAAAGACCCCAGAACCCAAACATCAACCTCAAACGATACAGCAGCAGACTACTTTCCCAACCCAGTGTATCTCGGTTTCATAAATGGTTCATCTGGATCTTTTCAGACAACATAGAGAAAACCGCCGAGGGCTAGACATGACCAGTTGCTGACTGAACCAGGAACATCCTGCCAAAACTTCAGCTGTTTATACACGTACATGTTTTTGTTAAAATAGTCCAAAATTACTAAAGTTGATAATAGTAAAACTAAACAGAATAATTAACTTGCTTATGAATTTTGAGGAAAAGAATAAAATAAAGCAACAACAAATAATAAATAGGTTATCTAAAGTTAAACATTTGAGCCTGTTGAGGTTTGACCCATAAGCCAATACCAATCCAATAAATCAGGAATTCAGCAATTATGTTAACCAAATTTTAAGGAAAAAAAACCTAGATATTAACTATTAAAAAGGGATAAATGTGACCAGCCCATTGATCAAGTCGGGTCCATCCGGCCTCCTGTCTAGGTAACGATTATGCCCAGATGGTGATCTGAACCGTTTTTCGGGCCATCCAGGAATACTCCCTATTACCGACACGGGTTTGCGATACACAACAAACATGTCGCCTCTTTAGGGGCCTCTTACGCCAAGCCGAGGTGCTGTGGGCCTATTCTATTTGTGTCCCCGGGACCGCACGGGGATGAATCGATTGGAGCCGGATAAAAAGTGTGTAAATTCACCGGGTTTGAATCACACAAGGCTGCTCCAATACGTTCAGTTTAACCTCGTTGTAGATCCTCCGATATCAAAAATGTACATAGTCCATCTGACTGCATTTTTGAAGCTACTGATTGTTGATAAGGATGTTCGCTGGACAGGTATTAAATTTTTTCAGATTTTTGGAATCTTCTGTTTTTATACATTTGATTGCCATAAAAATTTACCCGCTAACCCCAATTTTTCTTGTCATAATTTTTTTACACGCAGAATTATAAGCCATTTGTAAATATCTTATAAAATCCTTGTTATTTTTTAATATTTTTTGAAAAATAAAACATGTCGATTACAAAGCCATGAAAAATCAAAAGACAATATATTCCCCGCCAAATAATCAATGGCTTATATCTCGAAGACAAGAACATGGACCTATAATTTTCTTTCGCTCTTTTAGTTTCTTTATCAATCCCCTATCAATATTTACCAGTGTTATGAAAAGCTTGTTATTTTGAACCTGAGCAGTGAAAATCCTTAAAAGGGGATATTATCTTGCCAATATCTAACGCATATACTTATGTAAAAATCATTTGAAATTCTGGGAGTGACGCACTGAAGTGTTATCAAGTGCTCTACATGTATGTTAATGGCAAGCAGGTTCTTATTATACTTTGTAATTAATCACAAATTATTGATATTATCAATGGCAACGAAATCATACAGATATATGAAAAATTAATCATCAGTGAGTTATATTTATTGGAAGAAGATTACATGTCATCTTTTGATCATTCTTGATAATTAAAACTTTTTCACCCTAATGTGAGCTTATTATCACATTCAGCAGACATTAGGTGTCCGCATTATAAATTATGTACTCTAAGTTATTATTTCCAATGACAGAAAAGTACAATTAAAACTGTAGTTTGAAATCAGCTGTCTATACCTTTCATAACGTTTCATAAACAGGTTTTGAAGTTGTAAACTAGAAGCTCCCAGGATTAATTTGCTGATTAAATGTCATGAAGCAAGAAAACCAAATTTGGTTATGGCAGCCATCTTGTCATCTTACAATGATTAAATCTGGTATAGCCCAAAACATTCGTCAGATATGATTATTATAAGTATCCAAGTGAAACAAATGGTTTGTACTGATTGACCTCAGGATCTTTCAATCATATTTGTCTCCAAATATCCTACTATATGATCATGTTTGGTAGGCAGGAAAATTGAATACGATTTTTGAAATAGACCCTCGCAGACCCAGATCTCTCACCGTGAATTCATTCACTCATTCTATTCAGAAATGAAAATTAATTCCAATGAAACAATGGGAAAATCTCCTGTGCTGTAATTTTTTAATAAGTATTTTCTTGTACTATATTTTTATTTTCCGAATTATTGATTCACTTTTGAGTCTTAAATTTAGTATCTTAAATGTTTTCCATGGACCAGTTTATAATGCTTGCAAATCAATAATATAAGTCTACATGTATGAGATAATGTTCAAAGTTAGAATGTAAAAATATACCAGATAATTAAAATTCTTATGTAATTGATTTATTTTAGAATTGTTGTATTTTTTCAAATCATATAATATGATATGCCTATTTCCATATTTCAGCGAATTTTGTAATATATCTTATGAAAACATATGTAATCGTGTTTTTTTTTCAATTAACTGTCATATTTAAAACAAAGTTGGTCTGGTTAAGTCTTGGCCTGTATTTTTTTTCTCCGGAATAGAGGTAAATGTAATGGTACCACCAATGAGACCTCAGAACGATGTAACATTTACGCTAGAAAATCGATTTACCATATGCATGTACGCTGTACCATAAATCGTTATACTTTGTACAATATACCGTATACGACTCACCATAATCTATATACCCTGTAAGCTGTACCATAATCTATATATCTTGTACGACTTGCCATAAACGATATACCTTTTACGCTGTACTATAATAGATTTACCTTGCCCGATGTAAAAAGCATATACTATGAACGTTTTAACTCTTTTTTACCATTTACCACATACGCTATGTACCATGTAAAAAGGAAAAAGACTATATACCATTTACGATCAATGTAGTTACGATTTACGGACACTAATTAAAAATCGATAACTCTAAGTTGTGAAATTGTTTTTTTTTTTTAATGTACAGATTCCTAATGAAGGCCGGACTTCTTCAGCGAGAAATCTGTTGTCGAAGTATCGGCGATAAACAGTACATTCTTGGTCCATTAAAAGTCGGACGACGACCCTGGATGTCATTAACTTATTTATCCTTCAATCAGTAGCTATCCTTTCAATAATTCAACTTGTAGTTGAAATTTGATTTAACTTGCGCAGATTTGGTCACAAAACGGACTTATACACCCTACGTTTACAGTAATTTTCTTTAAGGCATAATTATCTTTCTGACTTTGTAGTTCTTTTGAATAATTATCCGTACATGCTCTAACTATAACGTAAATCTGACCTGTTGGTGTGCATTGTGTCTGATGTTCTAGGTTTTTTATGACGTTAAGCGTTAAAGTCATATTGCCTTTTGCATCAGACCATTACGTATCTACTGGTATGGATTCTGTTTCCATGCACCAATGTCGGTAGTTAAGATTACTGCTGTTTTACAATGAGTATCTAAAGTTCTATACTTCTTTCAATCTGATTGTCATTTTTGTGAATTTTAATTGCCTTTTTACTTTGTTTACCAACAGTCTCTTAATTGACAAGGATTGCCAATTTTATACCAAAAGTCTTTGGTTCTCTGTGGGTACTTCGGCTTCCTTAACTGGTCGCCACGAGCTGAAAACGGCGTAAAACCCCAACTAAACAAACAAACAAACCAACACTATCGGCTCTTAGGGGGATGGTAGAATACCTATAGGTAATGGTATGACAAAAAGTAAAAAAGAAAACGAAAAGCACCAAATATCAGTAAATGAAAATTAAACGAGAAATACTCATTATAGTAAAAAAAAAAGATGAAAAAAGAATTGTCACCAGGACTGTTGTTATTATCTGAACACCAAACGACTGCCAATATTGTAATCAACTATCGGGAAATGAATGCCAAAATGAAAAATTGGTGGGTAAATCTCACAAACCATAATCCAAAGATAATGCGGATTCCTGAAAACACTAACAAAGCCAACACTACAAGTAAAACAAATTGCACAGGGCACTGTTTTTTTCTTCAAATATTCATGAAGTGTATTTTCTCTCATAATGAACCCATGACTGACGAGATATCAAATATTTTGCCTTTTTCGTCGTTTCCGGTTGTATACAGTGCTGATTCAATTATCAGTAAGACGATATCACGATTCATTGAACACAAGAAAAGATTCAAATAACTACGGGTCGTAATTTTAATAGGACAAAAGACTTGATTTAATGTTCATAAGAAATACAATTCTTTGATACCAATTTTGATACACATGATTTAGATTTACGACTCATCAGTTGGGTCAAGGCCTAAAATGTTGAAAACCAAAAGTAACAATCAAAAAAGTTGAAGACCAAATTAAAAAATACCAAATGACCAAAAAAATGTAAAGCCAAAACCATCTGAGGACGGAGATAAGTACGAAAGAGATACTCCTTAGTTTTCAAACATTTTACAAAAAGCAAAATAATATTCCAAACAGTTAAAAAGTAAATTATAATATACCAAACTTGATAAACGTGAAATTTATTCATTGTTTTTGCGGGTATCAATTTTAAAAAAGTAATATTTTTGGATACATAATTTACATTTTTGCCAGTGAAGGGTGTTCAATGCAATAAAGTCGGTAAATATGTGTAAAATAATACCGACATGAAGACCGTATGGAGAGTCTATAAGATAAAAAGATGAATTCGTGAGAATACCATACACTACACAAATACTACAATGATATTACCAGAAGAATGTTTAAAAATTAGCAATCCAAACATAATTATTAAAAGACAGCATAAAATAAGCACTATCAATATTAATTCCAGCAAAAAAAGTGATATCAGGTGCTGCGAAAGGGTAGCCATGTCCTACTTTTTCAACGCCACCCGTACGTTACCTGGTTAACATCAGATGAAATACCAAGTCAGGTAAGGTATTCATTACAATATGGCTGAAGATATATAATATATCTAAACTCATTAGCGAGATAGAAAGTTCGAATCGGCCAAAAAGTTCATGATTTCGACGGAAAATATTTGGATTTTGTGGGGATAACAACAGGAACTGCACATAACCATATCTTAGAAGAGTATTTTACAATGGTTCGCTCTGGTAAGAAACGACAGCTACGAATCAACTACGAATTTTACACACTATAGGCTGGAAAACTGCAGGTATTTGTGCTAAGGGTGTAGTTCATATTTTGAAATTTAAGATAACCGCGTTTATCATAATCTTTACCATAACGTCTGGATTTTAATCGTTCGTTGTCGTCTGTTTAGAAATCTAGGTATGATGCAATAATGTATGAGTCAGTTGTCTCTTTAATTTCAAATTCAGTGGTCAAGATAAGATGCATCAATCCTTAAAATGAGATTGATTAATAAAATACTCGTTTTTTTTTTTACAAATATCCCTCCATGTTTATATACATTTACGATAAAACATTGCAGACACAGCTACTCATATCTTAAGTTGAACAATATACGACAATACTGTATTAGAAAGTCAGATAATGTTACAGTCAAAGAATATTTCGAATGAATTAAGAATGCATCATATCATTAAACTTTCCAGCCTCTTGTCGTCTGTAATTTGCACCAATAAGTCCTGTACCCGTAAGTAACACAAATGAATTAAGGGATACGGATCATAATAGATCTAGACCATAAATAATATTTCTTTTTAATTAAGGATTGACTGTAATTCTTTTTCTGTCTATGAAGAAATAACCTCAATCACGTGGTGCACACTAAATAACCCGCATAGCAGGTTATTTGAAAATGTGCACCATGTGAATTGAGGTTATTTCGAATATACTGAAAATACAATTACTGTTAATCCTTATAATTTAATTCCAACGTCGGGATTCCCTTTAATGGCGTCATAGTAGAAAAGAAAATTTAATCTGTGATATGATAGATGAAAAAAAAATTGACCAATCAAATGACGCGTTACATCCAATAGTAAATTATTACACAATAAGAGCTTATTGTGATATATCTTTGTGAAATTGAAGCACTTCGTTCCCGAAGTTTGCAGACAATTACCGATGTCATATCATTACGATGTATGGAACATCCGAACCATTTGGATGAATACATATACCTTTGTCAATCATGGTCCGGATGTCGAAATTAAATTCTTAAAAAATGTAATCATTTAAAGTACTTCTGGAGAAACGATATTACTGATACATGTAATTGTCTGACATTAGCTAAATCCTACCTGTTAAAAGTGTTCCCAGTAGAAGAACGGAGCATATAGTGATGTTAGAAGCACGAATACCGAAATTACTCATCATAGCACGCATCCCTATGGTAAAAATTATTCCAAACGTCTGAAATGTGAAATAAAGAAAACGTGTAAATGTTAAAGGCAAATTGTGCTTTCGGTATTTAATTTAGATATGCTATCGTTTAGAGTGCAAAACTAGCTAAGGTTCCCATCACTACTAGTCGGATGAGATCGGACGACTTAACAAAGTAGAAAGATAAAACACTTCAGCTGTACAGAGGTTATGGTATCGTCATTTTGAATCAATTGAAAGTGGTAGTAATCGTGATAGTACAGTATAAATTTACAATCTTAAACTCAATGGAACGGACCTTTTTTTAAACTTAAGTATATAATAAAATTATTTGATACCATGTTTGATTGGGGCTGTGGATACACCCAGGAATTTGGAGTCCACCAGCAACGGGATCGCCTCAGTGGTATATACAAAATAACAATCCAAAGATACTAATGTTAGATATAGTAAATTTATACAATGCTGTATACGACGCATTTCAAGGAGTGACCTCTCATCAGCAGCATTAAAACCGAAACATTTGGAAGACCAAAAACCAAACTTATTTTAAACAAGAAGTACTCATAACCAGAAATAGAGAAATAGGAAGCCAAATTTCAGCTAAGGAAACCTACCATGTGCAAAACAAGGAATGAACACTTAGTATTTCTATTATTTTTTAATTAATACAAACAATTTAATAGAAAATTAAGATACTACCTAAAAGTTGCTGGAAAGTTTTCATGGTTTTTCTACGTTGGATTGTGATCAATGTAGTTTTCTAAATACTAATCTTGTATGATTTCTAGATAAATTAATTCACAACGCAGGCAACAAACCAAGGCTGATTATTTGTTAAAAATCTTTGAAATTCCTTCTTATTATTATTCCCAAGGTTCATTTTGCTGCTTTTCTCACTCAATAAATCGTGCTGCTTTCCAAAAACCCTTCAACTGTGCTTAAGGTGGTACCTAACACTACAGGGAGATAACTCTGTAAAATCAGCTAAACGTTTTAATAACGTTGTGTTGTTAATGGAATATTAAGCTTTTCAATGATCAATATTAGTGTTTGTCAAACTGCTATACAATCAGTGTAATTTTTCTGATGAATTGGTTGGTTCAAATGTTTTGAAATTTTTAAATTTTTGTCAATGGGTCAAAGTAAATACTTTGTCAAAATTTTATGAAAATTAAACGAGCCAAATTAATTTTAGTGAAAGTGTTGGGTACCACCTTAATTTATAGATTCAACCATAGACGATTATGGATTTTAAAATTTAGCCTTGTCATCCAGCAATCGCCATGTTTGGATTTACTGTGCAGGTGTAACTCTTTCTTTTTATTTTGAGTTGTTTTTTCTTCGAAGTTTCAAAATATATGCATTTTTAGACTTGGGTGCATTGAGGAAATGTAATTTATTAAATATACCTGGGCTGATGCATTAAGCAGGCCAGATGACGTTCCCTCTGATTCTGGGTAGGTAATTTCTGCAGCAAACTCAAACCCAACTGGTAAATAGCCAGTCATGAAAAATCTGCAATATACAGACATACTCTAGCACTTGATGTTTGGTTTAACATTTAATAGTGTATAAAATGGAGACATTGTACGCAAGAAACTCGGACGTATTCTCAAACATATTGAAAGCTGTCTTTAGCAGTATATCATAATACGTTTGAGTCAAAGCTGTACATTGAAAGCTTCATTGGGTCCAGATTAAAACAAATATATTTTTGTGATGGATTTTGGCATGTTTAACAAAATATAATTATAATTAAAACATATCTATATTTTGCTTCATAGCGCTTTCTTGTCTTTGGTCATTTTTGTACATACCCTAAAGCGCCAGCACACAGGTACACCACCCACAGTATGTCAAGTTTCAATGTAAAGGTAAAGGCCACCATACCAGCTGTTGAAAGAAAATAAATTCCTAACGTCGTCGCCCTAAAAAAATAAACTCGAAATATTACAATTACTTCCTCAATGTTCAAAGTGCAAGAATGTGTAATCTTCAATCAAATAATTCATTCCTTTTCAAATAGAAAATTTTGAAGCCTAAAATATTATTTGATATGTATGCTAATATAATCGCATACATTTTACTTGCTTAAAATCCCGAAATGATTTTTGTCATTCTTATTTTTTAACACTCATGGTACAAATGCTTTGACGGTTTGAAACTGAAAAAGCTTGCATATGTAATGGCAACATGAAGGGAAATATGTTGTACTTTATTTGGGAATTAAGGCTAAAGAAATGACCGGATTTCATAGTAGCATGTGTATAAACAAATAAAACATGATTTAATGAAAAGTATAAAACTAAGGACTCGCATGGTCTAAATATTGTTTAATCGAATGCATTTTACAATTGAACTTCAAAATGACAGTTAAAATTTTAAGAAAATATAAATTTTGATGCATTATATATGCATATTTCGTCAATGTGCAACTCATCAGTTGTGTCAAAGGCCTAAAATATTAAAAATCATTAACACGATGTGCATATAGTCAATTACAATGTAGTTAACATGGATTTCTTACTTGAATGTTTTGGTTCTGTCTTGTTTAGTTGGGGTTTACCTTCGTTTTCAGCACATTTGGCTATTTCGCGGCGGCCAGTTTTTATTGGTGGAGGAAGCCGGAGTACCCGGAGAAAACCGCCGACCTTCGGTAGGAAAATTGGCAATCCTTGTCAATTAAGATCGGAGTCGAACACACCCCGAACACCCCCGCCACAAACCCAGCGTTGACAGGCTAGTGATCATTAGTAGTCATGACGAACTACCTAGACCACTCGGCCACCGAGGCCCCTATATGCATTCTGAAAAAATGTAAAAGGTAAAAATTTAATTGGAGAAATAAAAAGGCAAAATGAAATCGGGTTGATTGACATTGATTGGCATGTCATTGTTGGCAATTCATTTCATTTCAGCTTTGTTTTTTATTTGCATCAATTACGTACAATGTATATTACAGTACAAGAAATGTCTTGCAACTGACTATATATAAGTTATCTAGAATAATGAAATGATTCATTTGGAGTTGGGAAAATCCTTTTGATAGTTGTAACAATTGGAAAAAAATCAATTCAATGGTAGAACGGTAGAAATGAATGTTCTTATATGATATTTTTGCCATAAATTTAATTTTAATGGAGTGATAGTATTTCTTAAATATTTAAGGACAGAATAAAAACGAAGGACGATTATTTGTTATAGAAAAGGTATGTGTGCCTGACAAAAGTAAAAGCAAAGAGACAACAATTTTATTGTTTTTCTTCATTGTCACAGTGAGGTTTTCAGGATGGACAAAAATCTGCTTCAATTACGACCGAACTGCAGCCCTTGGGCGACAATTCGAACAGATCACTTTTTGCCAGATGCCGATTACTTCAGATCCGTGTCCCATAGACCTTCTTGGTCAGTTTATTATCGTATTTCTACAGTCAAAATATTTGACCTTTTTGTTTCGAGTCATGGCGAGGAAAATGAAGGTTTAATTATTGAGACTATAGTTTTATGATAATCAATTGCTGTGAAGTAAGATTCTGTTTCTCTTTCTATGAATTATTTCAATAAGTTTTAAATTAGCCGTAGAAATATATAATTTGCCATACACCTAACCTTTCACTTCTTTTATATGACCTAATATATCAGTAAGCTACATTTGGAAACCAGACTGTTGGTGGGCACCTTTTTTATCCTAGCTGATACATGTAGAAGCCCGACATTTTTTCCCTGCTTTAAATTTTCATTAAGAGACATATATAGTTTTCCCCAAAAAAAATTCAAACGTTAGCGGTAGACTAAGTTTGTTTTAATTGCTACGTTATATCGGAAAGCATCGAGTTCAATTTCATCGACCAATCAGCTATCGAGAACAACAAATCACACATGGTTTTTTTTTTCCAACTGATCGGGTACACCCACAGAATTCAAGAAACAAATCACACAAATGCAAGCACTGAATACACGCACACTATATCAACATCAATGACGGTGAAGAATACATAAAGAGGACAAACATACCTAAGGAGCAATCGTAAAGCGCAATCCATTAGACGGACAAAATCCGGGAAGACAAACGAACAACCACAACCACAACAAACAAACACGAAAACTAAAAACCAATGAACAGCACGAACTCCTATAAAAACCAGGAGTGAACTCAGGTCATAATCTATTAAACCAAGACCTACCCATTTTAATTTATGTCTCATCAGCTGTGCTCAAGGCATTAAATATTTAAAGTCGAAATCATAGCCCAAAACATTGATGACCAAATTCTAATGCTAAATTGAACAAAACTGTAAAGCCTAAACTATCTAAATACATGTACCAACATCTTCATTTTTAACCAGTCATAATAGCATAATTCGGTTTTCTTTTTTCTGGAACAACACATAATAAGTATCTAGGAAGTGACTACAAACCTCGAAATAATACAGTACTACTGGGTTAAGTAAGGTTGAGATTGCATAGTAAGATCCTGTATTTATACCTGCAAATGAAATACATAATATTAAATTTATAAACAATACATGTATTTTTTTGGTATTTTTGCCTAAAGTTATCTTTCTTAGTACAGATTATTTGTATTGTTTTTGAGTGTGCAACTATGTTCATTTATCCCTGATAAGTTTATGAATTTGCCTTACCATGTTAGTGGTTATTGCTTTAGCGTTGCTTAATTTATGCCATAGACATTACTGATAATGTGCCATCTGTTTAAATACATATTTAAAGACAAACTTAATTCAGTTTTTGTCGGGTGCTTAAATGACTATTAAAATAAAAAAAAAGTACTCGAAGGAAATTTAGAAAATTCTTTTAGACTAATATGCTCGGGGGGGACTGGGGGAGAGTAACTTGACCATTTTATGACGGGGTGCGTCGATGAACTCGAATCCCTTACCCGAGATTATCCACGTTATATCGAATTTGTGACCCGAAAATATGCAGGAAAGTTAAAATAATATACACGAAATTATCCAAAAATAACAAAAGGCAGTTATCACGATGAGACATATTTATACATTTAACATTGAGAAGAGTCAACCTGAATTCTCCTCAGTGCTTTGTAAAAATCTGCAGAAATGTTTTTAAAATCCTGACCGAAATTCTCCAAAGTGTAAAAACAACCCGAATTAGCCACACGCCCCGTATCTAAATATCTAAATATCATATGAGTTAAACCCCAACAACCCCCCCCCCCCACCCCCACCCCATTCCCTGGCTAATATGTCACACGTAGTAAAGGTGATTTTCAATATTGGTTTTAAACTACCATATCCATGCAGTTAGTTATGTTTATATTTATTTTTGACTGTCTTTAATTTTTATATCAACGTATGTCGGTATTATTGGTTGCTGAAGAAAACCGATTTTACCGTGATTAATTTTATGTCCGAAAATTTCCTTAATATTTAATATTCAACCTAAAATCAGAATATTTTTTCAATAACAACTATTTATACGTACCATATGTCAGTGTAAGTAACAAAAAGACTCTGTTTTTTTATCAGTCTCAGTAGTGATCTACCGTAATGTTCATTAGAAGCGTTTTGTACTGCCATCATTTGCGCTTTACTCGGTGGTTGTGGAGGTCTATCTTTAAATACTTAAACAGACATAAAATCGGCATTTATTATAACCGCAATATATCTTTGGAAATAAAGCAGGGATGGGGTAATCGTAAAATCCAGGTGATTTTCAGTTACTGCTTTTTATTTCTTTGTTAACTACTATTACATGTATTATTATACCTATTATTCAAGTAATTCTGTCCACCTTATGGCTCATAGATTGGTTGATGCATACAGAACATCATATATATACAATATATAGTCATTGTCGGAAAATATAGAATTTATTTGGGCGAGCTTTAGAAAAATGAGAAAAGGCGAGCTTTAGTGAGCCTCTTCCCCATGTTTCGCAGCAAGCCCAAATAAATTTTATATTTTCCGGCAATTTCAGTTCTATTTAAACTTTTAAACTTCAAGTAAAATCTTGCGGAGCACCCATCACAGAAACTTGAAACACTGCAGAGCGGTGCACCCATCACATATGAATTTTCCAGCCAATACTTATATGAAATGGGCTGGCATGTAGAAAAGTATTACACCGAAAAAAAGGCTCCCAAAAGTCCGGATCCGTTCGTTATTGCATCCTTAAACAGACCCTTATAGTGACGAGCTTGACTTACTGCATATCTAATCCTTGATCGAATCGTCGTCCTTCAAATACACACTGTTATGTTGTAGTGATTTTGTTTCGAAACGACAAATTTAATACTTTGCTTAGTATAATCTTCCTTATTGTAATCAAATTCAGTATTTAGTTAACACTTACTAATTAAAACCATAATAAAGATGAAACTTGTTACACCAGCTCCTATATAGTACATAGTGCCTAGATTTTTTCCAACCTGTGACAGATCATCGCTGTAAGGGACTAACAGAGGAGGGATTAAAAACCCAACGGCACATCCTACCTACAAAATATCAAATATTTATTTCTGTTTTCAGTTGGGATAAAGTATACAATAAAACCGCGATACTAGTACTACTAGTATTGTTAACAATACTGGAACGTATTCTGGTACCAGTATAGTATCAATACATGTGTAATACTGGTATTTCCAATATTGCTTGTTAGAAATACCGGAATTACCAGTATTGTCCACGTACAATACTGGATTTATCAGTATTGTTAACAATACCGGCGTATTTCAGATGTAAAGTTGAAATTGTTTTGTGTTCTTCATGAATTTAATAGAAGAAAGAAAAGTAATGTTTTTATCATTATTTGACAAATAATATAAATCCTTCTAATTCGACAGAGGAGGAAATACAACCAACCTGCTCTAAACTTATGTATGTATATATAACAAATTAAAGTCAATTTAGATGCAACAGAAATAGCGTTGTGTGTGATACAGGGAATTTTAATTCTTTCCATATGAAAAGAAGATAACCCAGTCGTCAGACTTGTCTGACATGATTATTCATTTATTTGTTACAGAAATTACCAGTATTTAGCAAAATTCAAAAATAATAGAAATACTAAGGGTTCATTCCTTGTATTGCACATGGTAGATCTCCTTAGCTGAAATTTGGCTTCCTATTTCGGTATTTTTGGTTATGAGTACTTCCAAATGTTTCGGTTTTAATGCTGCTGATGAGAGGTAACTCCTTGAAATGCGTCGTATAAAGCAAAGGAAAAATTTACTATATCTAATATTAGTATCTTTGGATTGTTATTTTTATATATAAATGTATTGTATTTTTATATTTGCATCAGTTGTGTATTTGAGGGTTGCACATGAGGTTACCAGCGACGCGTTAGTCGACAAAAATTAAAATACATAACTGTTATTTTCATTCTAATATGTAAGTGTTAAGATCTTAAACAGAAAAAAAAATTATGAATTCCGGAAGTGACGAATTGCACGTGCTGTCACCTCAGAGATCATCAATCAGAATTGAACAATAATAGATGGTTTGAAATTTCCAACGTCATCCATGAAAATCAACGTTAGATTCAGACTTTCGTTAGAATGTATCATAAACACTATAATAGCAGAAGAATAATACAATCTGTCAAGGTAACACCGAGAAGGAATCTACTGCTGTCTTTGTTTATTGAGTAGAGATACGAAAAATAAATAAATCAGGATTTCAGTGGTTTTATCTTGAACAATATTTGTAATAACGTTGAAAAATAGTTTTCTTGTGACATAAATATTTTTATTTTAGATTTTTTTTGACAAGGGTATCTTTAGGGGCCATAAATAACTTGGTATAATCGAAAAAAAAAACATTTTTAAAGTTATCGCATAAAACGCACATTAACAAAAATTCTGGATTAACGTTTATCTGGTTCGAAAAAATTTTGGAAAGCCAAAAGAATCATCAAAACATTGTGAAAACTGAAAACATATTTGATCTAAAAAGGGTGTCCCAAATTCCGGCGAGGTCGATTTTTGTTTGAGAAAATTGAAACCATATTTTAAGATAATTTCAACACCTTCACGTATCAGTGTTGTTAATTCTGAAGCAATTTACTCAAAACAACAGCTTACCTGATTCCCGAAGACTCCTATAGATGTCGCTGTTGAAACTTGATTAGGTCCAAACCATACAGCCGACAACCTAGCAGGAAGTCCTAGAACAAAAATCTGAGCAATAGCACAAATAGTCTGAGCAAACATGAGTACCGGAAATCTGTCTGGGTGAACACATGCTACTTTAAGCCAAGCACCGAGAGCATTCAGAAAACTCCCGCAAATAGCAACAACACGAAGACCTTTTTTGTCTAAAAGCCACGTGGCTGGAAATATAAGAGGTATATATGCTAACATGTAAAGCATAGATAACCAGTCCAGTGCTGTTTCCCTTTGAAACTGATCATCTGGCATGCTAGCATTGTAATATGTCAGTATGACATCTCCTATTATGTTTAAATGTATCCATTGGAAGTTATTACTAAGGGAATAAAATGCGAACAAAAAGAGAATAATCCATCTTCGTTTATAAACAGGTGGTTCCGAATGGAAGTCTTTTGGATCTTTCTCTTGCAAAGAATATTTTGATTTTTCTCGTACTTCCATCGTCGACAAGACGTCGTTCTGATTAAAATCTTTGGCTAAATAGAAAAAAGAATATTATGCCGATTTCAAACCAAACATTGTGTACCGTGGACTTGTTTAAAATCAGTTTTGTTTGTTGTACATTAAGTTTTACACATTCCTTTTCACCTGTATGCATCTGTATACTTATTACCTGTACACTTAATACGATAAAAAGTAATGTTGTTTGACTGTATAAGAAAACTTTATTTTGATTCAGTTTTACATACAAATAACATAAGCTCTGTGTTACTTTCTTCTTGACCTTTTGGTTATTAAACCAGGTTTGTTCTTATAGGTATTTTTTAAGAACATCGTATATCTAAAAGCCAGAGACTCTAAGGAACTGGTAATGATCACGGTGTTCAGAAACTTGGCCGGCTATACATAACTGTTGTTTTGACATTACCCTGGATGAAAAACGGCATTTTGACATATACACAAAACTAGAATTTTATCTATCCTGTCAACAAAAAGTTTTAAGAATTGAAATTTATTTTCAACTATGAAATCTTACATATTTTAATTCTTAAATGTAATCAAATGACAGTCGTATTACAATGGCATGGGTAGATCCTCGAAAGAATCGCTGAAAATATCAATTTGAATATTATGACATTCCAAGGCCCTTGTCAGTCCGGAGAAAATATGCAAATAAGAATTGTTAATTTTATTTAAATCATTTCATACACCCAAATTAAGCACCAACGGATAAAAGGCATATACGGTAATTTGTTCTGACTAAAACTATTGTAGACGAAAAGTTGTTCCCAAATTATATTGACATAATGACCTACTATTTATAGAAAAATCACAAATTTAAATTCTACAGACGGATGGTCAATGATCGACAATAAACCGCAAACATACCTAATGTTAACATATAAAACACTTTATTAATAAGAGTATTACTACAGGAATATAGACTTTCTTTGTGCTTGTTTTTCTAATAATCGGCACAACTCGGGAGGCGAGTACATGTAGTCCCGTGGAAGAAGTAGTCAAATATAAATTACAAAAATTGGTCACTTAGTTGGATATATGAACATATTATGTCTGTACAAACGCTAACAAATGTTCCCTATTTTGGTCAGGCAGATACAAAATGTTGGAAGTGACAGTAACAGAAGAAATAAATAATAAGATATACAGCACAAATCAATAAACTTATGTGAAAACTTAGGGAGTATCTCTCTCATTCATAGTTCTGCCTTTATGTCGTTTTCGCATGAACTTTTTGGTCAATTAAGTATTTTTTACTTTGGTCTTGATCTTTATGGAATTTTTCTTTTTGTGTTCAATATTTTAGGTCTTTCGCAAAATTGATGAATTTTAAATCTGTGAAATTTGCAAAATTGGTAACAAAGAATTTATTAATATAAACAGTTATCAAAATCGGTATGACGATTTACACAAAAAAATAAACAAGTAAATAACAAAACCTAAAATAATTTCTGTTACAATGTAATTGACAGCTAGTTAACGTTCTTTCTCCTATTCTTGACGTGTTTAATCGGTGGGATAAAAATACATAATATTTTTAACCACTTCCTATGGAACGCCACAGCTGTCTTATGTTCATTTCCATAATGTTGTTATGTCCATTTGTTGTTTTATTAAGTCCAAGTGTCTTATTGTAGTGTTTGTTCTTATGTTGTTCTGTTCAAATATTATTTTATTGAGTTAATTTCTATTTTGTAATGTGCAATTATTATTTCATTCTGTCTAATCAATTTGTTGTGGTGTTAAAATAACGTTTTGTTGGGTCAATTGATTATATTGTTATGTTAAATCATTATTTTATTATGTTAGATTAACTTATTATTATGTGTAATTATTATTTTATCATGTCAAATCAACATATTGTTATGTTCAACTATTATTTCGTCTTGTTAGTTTAACTTGTTGTTATGTTCATTTGATGTTTCATTACGTCCAATTAATATAATGTTATGTTGACAAAAATAAATTATAATCGTGTTCGTTTTAATATTGTGGAGTTCATTTGCTTCTTCGTTACGTTAATATACAATAACATGGGGTTGCATTTTCATCACGTAATGTCAAGAAGCAACTTTATTTCATTGTGTCGAGTTATTATGTTGTAATGTTGAAGTATTATGTTGTAATGTTGAAGTATTATGTTGTAATGTTGAAGTATTATGTTGTAATGTTGAATCGTTATGTTGATCAACGTTATGTTGTTCATTCGGAAATGAACTTCGAGTTGCTTCAGGAAGAGTCGAGAAGAAATTGGCGGGAAGTTTGCAGACGAAGGTAAATTAGGTAAAAGGTATTAAAGGTTCCTTCACAGGTGAAATAGTTTTGAAACGGGAGAGGGGGAGTGCAGTAATCCCAGCTTTAATTGATTTTGCGGTGAGACACATTTTTAACCCCGTAGCGGCCTTCTTTTACTTTAGGGTTTGATTAGGGCTCGGAAGGGGTGGGGGAGGTAATGTCCTATATAGCAGTATATATGGACGTGCGGTTGGAATGGGTCTACTTTTGAACCATCAAGTTTATGACTGGGTAGGATATAAAGCCTTAGATGTATAAATAGTATCAATGCCAATGGGTTAATTTGTTGATGAGAATATATATATGGATAGTCGACCTTCCCATTGATAGAAACAAGTGCCTGTGATTAGTAGCTATATAAATGCATGGGTATGGTTTTTGAAATATTCAAGTGTATGAATGGGTAGGGTCATAAAAGTTCTGGCCGCATGTCTGTACACATGTCTGTACACAAACAGGCCAAGTTATATCCCCTTGGTTAGGTTAGGGTTTAGGGTTAGGGTTAGTAGCAAGTGGGTCCTCTAAAGTAAAAGAAGGCCCCTGTAGCTATGTACTGCAATAGGGATATGATTTCTTTCATCTTTTAATTATATTCATAAATTTTGTGAAATCAACCAATCGACCTAGACCCACCTATTTGCGCTTTATATAACTTATTTTTCAATAATTTTGGTTGTAGCCATGTAGAGAGATATGTTTCTATGAATTAGGAAAAAAGCCTGCCATAAAATAAGAAAAAAAAAGATAAAACAAAAACAAACAAAAATAAAACAAAAGGCAAGAAACAAAGCATTTTTCTGGATATTCCCCAGTTTTTTCCTTTTAACATTGTTATTTGAGTTTCTCTTAATTTTACATGAAACTCGTAAATAAAACTGAATAAATGAGTGATTATCAAGAAAGTCAGAGGTCGGAACACCATTTATTTCTGTTTAATATTCAAATGCTATGAGTTCTTTCCCCTAACTTTTCACACAACTATTGACCAATCCCTTGACTACCTAGACCACTCGGCCACTGAGGCACCTTAAAATTGTTTGTATATAAGCTCATAATATGAACATATTTTGTACCAAAAAAGTGGTCATCAACTCGCTTGTTTTCTAAACATGATTTCTAGAATTGCGAAGAACTACTCTCTGACCAGCTTAGGACTTCAGCAAAATGACCCACAAGCTAAAACATTTAAAATTAATATGTATGTTAAAATATATAAATATAATAAATTTGGAATATAGAAAGTTCTCCTCATGTCAGAATACAAGGCTGATGCCAAACAAAATTGTGTGCTTACGGTACCCCAACCTTATTACCCTATATTTTCATCCCTAACAACTTTTTTATCAAAACATTTATAATTTCCGGATATTTTGACCCTTTCTGGATCCGAATCCGCTATTAATTAAATTCCAAAAATGGCAACTTCAGGCTGAAACGTTGTCAAAAGGCAAGTGTTTTATCTTAAACATTGAAAGAACTAAAAAGTGTTAAAGTCTGAAAGTTAGGATCCATTTACTGAAGTAGTCTAAACTGTGCAAGGGAATCTGTTAAAATCTGTCAAGATGTTAAAATGGTTGATGCAATACAGATATTACAATCTACCATGTCTACATTTACAGTAAATATAATAAATTACAATTTAGAAGAAATTTCAACCTACAGCAGTTGACAGGTAAACACACATATTTTTTTTGGCCTGAAGTAATTTATAATAAGCAGTTTAAAATTTATAACCTCCTCCTCTTGAAAAAAGTACATAGTCTAGATTAGAGAATTGTCACCCAAAAGATACTACAGGTAAAATAAGCAGGTTATATTTTTATACAGAGTATCTTAATTTTCTTGGCACACTCCAGTTAGGTTAGTGTAATCAATTACATGTACAAGTAGAAAATAGAATATATATATATATATATATATATATATATATATAGTACCTATTATGAGACCTGCAATTATCCATAAAATTTTAACATGCCTCCAAAAAAAAAAAAATACATTAATAATATAAATTATTTTGTGAGTGGTAAAGAATATAGTAGTAAGACCCACATTAAAATTGAAGTACAAAATGTAACTGAATCCTGACCGTTATGTTCCTCTTGTCCCATTATGAACAAACTTGAATTATACCCTACCCCATCTCCTTAGATGCAACATGAATAATTTTATTTTTTATGCACATTTTTTTCCAGAATTTTAATTTGTATGTAATGATTTTATTTTGAAGTTGCCTTGTAAACTTCATTTTTTTACCACTTTTGAGGTCAGGTCATTCTTTAAGTTTAAAAGGGCTAATGACAAAGATCAAAATATTGTTTGCCCAAATTCAACCAATCCCCAAATAATTTGGCCCAGTCAAGTTCCTTTTTAGCTCACCTGACCTGAAAGGTCAAGTGAGCTTTTCTCATCACTTGGCCTCCATCATCGGCGTCGTCTGTTAACTTTTACAAAAATCTTCTCCTCTGAAACTACTGGGCCAAATGGAACCAAACTTTGGTGGAATGGTCCTTGGGTGGTCCCCGTCCAAAAATATGTCCGGTTTTCTCGACTTCCAACGGACATGGCTGCTGTTACTAAAAATAGAAAAAGGG
Source organism: Mytilisepta virgata (assembly GCA_028015205.1). Taxonomy (NCBI): domain Eukaryota; kingdom Metazoa; phylum Mollusca; class Bivalvia; order Mytilida; family Mytilidae; genus Mytilisepta; species Mytilisepta virgata. The sequence goes on from CM051516.1 coordinate 4,047,215, forward strand.
GGGATGAATTGAAAAAATGTTCTTATATGAAACTACAAGGCCTATTGGAACCAAACTTGGCAGGACAGTAATGGTCCTTAGGAGGTTCTCTTTCAGAAGTATGTCAGCTGACCCGGACTGTTAACCAAAATGGCCACCACAGCCGAACTTAGTTTAACATAGGGCCCTATGGGAAAATTCATTGATAAGTCTTCTTGTCTGAAACAACTTGACCAATTGGAACCAGACTAGGCAGCAAGGGTCCTTAGGAGGTCCTCTTTCAGAAATTTGTTGGATTTTGTGGACTATGAACCAAGATGGCCACCACAGCTGAACTTAGTTTATCATAGGGCCCTATGGGAAAATTCATTGAAAAATCTTCTTGTCTGAAACCACTTGACAGATTGGAACCAGACTTGGCAGCAGTGGTTCTTAGGATGTCCTCTTTCAGAAATGTGTCGGATTTCATGCACTGTGAACCAAAATGGCCGTTTAACTCAGGACCCTATTGGAAATTCACTCAAAAATCTTTTCGTCTGAAACTACTGAGCCCATTTGAACTAAACTTGGCAGCCTTGGTCCTTAGATGGTTCTTTTTCAGAATGATGTCAGATCGCCTTGATTGTCAACCAAAATGGCCGCCATTTAAATATAGGATCCTATGGGAAAATTCATTTAAAAATCTTCTTTCTGAAACCACTAAGCCAGTTGGAACGAGACTTAGCTATAATGGTCCTTAGATGTTTCTCTTTTAAAAATATGTCCATTGACCTGGACTGTCAACCAAGATGGCTGCCACAGCTGAACTTAGTTTAACATAGAACCATATAGAAAAAACAGCCAAATTGACTGCAACACTTAAACTTTTTAGTCCTGCTCAAGGCGAAAAGTTAAATCCAGGTGAGCGACACAGGCTCTTGAGAGCCTCTAGTTTTTTTACTTTATATCTTTTTTTAAAATTTTTTATGGCCCTTTTCACTATACAACAGTTTTATCAACAAAATCATGAAAATGACAACTGCAATTAATGAAAGGACATGCAAGGTATAACAGTATCCTACAAGAAACCCTTGATGCTCTGTCATTTGTTGCAAAATATTTGAAAGATTAAATCAATTTTCATTTGATGCCAATTTTTCAGAATATGATGTGCAGTTGGCTGGACATGTTTTTTCCAGGTGAGCTTTACAGGCTCATTTAGGCTTCCAGGTACTTGTCCGAGAAAAAAAATTAAACAAAAACTGGAAGTTGGTCACATTTTGCAAACTTTTTTAAAAATTGAAGAATACAGACTTAAAATGCAACTGTAATGTAATATCTCAGTTTTATTTATTGATTGGGTCCCATTTTCCCACAGTCCATGCAGTCTGCTGCCAAATTACTGTTTCTCAGAAGAGGCTGATAAGTGGGACAAATAGTTGGTGAAATGGTCCAAAAACAGTGCACTTTTTTGTCTGGTGACCCTGACCTCTTAACCAAGATGACCCTTCACTGAAAGTAGAAATTACAGTTTTTTAGTTCACCTGGCCAAATTGTTTCCCTGTCATAACTTGGGAAGTTGGAAAATGGGACTTTTAGTAATTTCACTGTGATAACTAAAGCAGTATTTCACTAGAGCCTTTTCAAATTTTGGTTTATGTTGCTTGTTATTATCAAATTGAGGTCAAGTTCAATTTTTAGCTCACCTGGCCATAGGCCATGTGAGCTATTGCCATCACTTGGCGTCCGTCGTCGTCGTCGTCTGTCGTCGTCGTCGTCGTCTGTAAACTTTTTCAAACGTTAACTCGTCCTAAACTACTGGACCGACTTCAACCTAACTTTGCAGAATTGTTCTTTAGGGCATCTGGAAAATTTCTATCGTTTAAAATTTTTGAAATGTCGAAAAACATGGCTGTCGTTACTATAAGTAGAACATAGGGGGTAAATTGCTGTTTTTTGCTAATAACTCAAAAACCGTTACAGATATCGAAAATCTGACATGGGGTAAAATTGATCAGCATGACAAGATCTACCTACCCTGAAATTTTGAAGGAAATTCCAAAACCCATTTAGGAGTTATTGCCCTTTTTTCACATTTTTGGCTTTTTTTTTGTTATTATTTCAAAAATCTTCTTCTCTGAAACTACTGTTCAAAATCATATGAAACTTGGTAAGATTGTTGCTTAGGGTACCCTGCATAGAACTGATGTGGGGATTTTTGATTCGTCGAAAAACATGGCCTCTGTTACTAAAAATAGAACATAGGGGTAAATTGCTGTTTTTTGCTAATTACTCAAAAACCGTTACAGATATCGAAAATCTGACATGGGGTAAATTTGATCAGCATGACAAGATCTACCTACCCTGAAATTTTGAAGGAAATTCCAAAACCCATTTAGGAGTTATTGTCCTTTTTTCGTCAAATTTTCATAATTTAACATTTTTCGTCATTTATCTCCAAAACTATTTGAGATAGAAGTGAAATGTAAATTTGAAAAATGTTTGCCATGTTGAGATCTACATACCCTGAAATTTTAAAGGAAATCCCAAAACCCATTTAGGAGTTATTGCCCTTTTTTGTCAAATTTTTAAAATTTTAACATTTTTGCATTTATCTCCAAAACTATCTGAGATAGAAGTGAAATGTAAATTGAAAAATGTTTGCCATGTTGAGATCTAGCTACCCTGAAATTTTGAAGGGAATCCCAAATTCTATTTAGGAGTTATTGGTTTGTGTAATTTGAGGTCGGGTTCTGTTACATTTATTTAAGGTTCACCCTTATTCCTGGTCAATTTTGTCAACTTCCTGCCAGGACTACCACCATCAGGGAACATATTTTAACATTAAACCTTATGAAAAATAAATCTTCAACAAATTTTCCCTGAACAATTGAACCAATTGCAACAAACTTGGTCAAATAGTTGATTAATTGTCCAATGAAAACCAGACTCCAGGTGAGCGATACAGGCTCTGGTGAGCCTCTTGTTACAATTTATCACATTTGTCATTCAAGATTTGTGGGCCTTGATTGAAAAAAATGTGACTGTGAATGGTTTCTGTGCAATAAATAAATATATATGTCAGGAAAATCTGGTTTGATGTCAATTTGACAGCTCCTTTTTATCACTTGGCATCTGTCGTCTGTTAACTTTTCACATTTAAATCTTTCCTGAAACCACTTGGCCAAATAAAATTAAATTTGGTAGGAAGCATCTATGTAAGGTCCTTAATTAAATTTGCCCATTTCGTCCTGATAAAGACAACAAACATGGTCGCCATTGGCAATTGTAGATTTTAATTCGCTGAGTTTTCAAAAATCTTCTCCTCTGAAACTGCTAGGCCAAATGGAACAAAACTTGACAGAAAGCATTATATATGGGATGTCTTTTATAAAATTTCCTCATTTCGTCCCAATCGGACTGCACATATGGCTGCCATGGGCAGTTCTTGTTTTTGATTTGCTGATATAATGAAATCTTCTCTGAAACCGCTTGGCCAAATGAAATGTTACTTGACAAGAAGCATCTGTGGGAGTTTTTTTCACAAAATTTTCTCATTTTGTCCAGATTATGCGACAAACATGGCCACCATGGGGAATTCTTGTTTCTGCCAGGTGAGCGACACATGCTCAGCCCTCTGAGCCTCTAGTTTTATCATACAATGTATCTCCAAAACTATAAAGGGGCCTTGGTGGCCAAGCAGTCTAGGTAGTTTGTCATGACTACTAATGTACTAGCCTGCCAACACTGAGGTTGTGAGTTTGAATCTCACCTGTGGCGTGGGGTGTTCGACTGCGATCTTTATTGCCAATTTTCCTGCCGAAGGTCGTGGTTCTCTCTGGGTACTGCGGCTTCCTCCACCAATAAAAACCAAACCAAACCAAAAGTAGAACATGTAGAAGAGATAGAGAAAATCTGAAACAAACTTTCTTCTCAGCATCAAAAGCTCTACAATTGTCTCCATTTGGTCATAGTTTGTCTCCTAGTAGGAGTTATTACCCTTTTTTCTGTCAAAATGGATGATTTTTGCACTTTTTGGCCAAAAACTTATAAACTATAGCTGATAGAGAAAAACTGATAATAGGGGAATTTTGCAGAATGTGAGAAGCTGTAAAGAGATACATTGTTTCAATTTGACATTTACCAAATATGAACGACCACTCACAAGACAGACTTTGGCCCAGGTGAGCGATTCAGGCTCTTAGGAGTCTCTTGTTTAATATTTCAACTATTAATGTGTATATGTATTTGCACTATGAAATCAATATGATACTGAGACCTTTGTTCATATAATCGAACCACCAACAAAAGTCATTATGCACCAAAACTTTGATGAGTTATTTCTTCCCTACCATTTAATAACTTGAGTATATTTTTCAGATAAGGTGAAGAGATGGAGCAAGTGCTTATGGACATAGAACTTCCTGCATTATATGAAAATTTCAAGAGAGAAAAAATAGACATTGAAATGAGCATGAATTTATCAGATAATGAACTCACAAGGCTTGGAATAAGCACCATAGGTGATAGATATAGATTTAGAGAAAGAATTAGCATGAACAAGTTGAAAGACCCTAGTCATACATCACAAACTCTTACAAGTGAGGAAGATGCTCCAAGTACAGCAAACCTGGCTGATGAAATCCGAAAGCAGCGCCAACTTTTATTTGGAAACACTCAAGGCAGTAGGAGAACTGCTAAAAGGTCTTCAAATAATTTATCACATACACGTATGTCAAGGAAGAAAAGGGCAAAAAATTCAAAAGGTTCATGGACAGCCAACTTTTTTTGCTTGTCAGATAAATCAACTACAATTATCCCTTGTTCAGAGGAGAAAGAAATTCTAGGCAAGGCAGGATTAGGTTACAAAAAAATTAGGTTAGAAGTAAATGATGATGAAACTGCTGTTTTGGAAAAAATAATGAGTGATGAACTAAACGATGACCTAGATTTTTTGGGATTTCCAGAGCTGAAAAAGGCTGGGGGAATTGAACTTATGAGAGCCGATCGAAATTGCAGAATTCTTCGAGTTCTTAGCTGCAGTTGGTCATTCAAAGGACTGAGGTCTTGTTTGGGATATCAGTCAACTATTTATGTAAGACCTATCCAGTTGAACCTGTCAACAAAACCTTTGAAAGCTACAGAAAGTAATAATGAAGGAAGCACATATGTTGATTGTGAAAATTGCAGTAAAAGACTATTACTTCGTGAACTAAGAAAGCATGTAGAAACATGTACTGGAATAAGAATTATAGATCAAGAATCAGATAATGATGATTTACCAGATCCAAGATTAGAACACAAAGATGAAAGTATAGCACAGGAGATGGAAACTAAGCAAGTGGCCTCCTCTTCAGGTATACAGCTGTCTTCCCCTAGGAATGGAAATGTTGAAAACTTAATTATTGTTATTGATGAGACACATGATTTACACTCTCAACTGGTACATACAAATAATGAGGAAAGTCTTTACACCACAATCAATGAGCAAGGTATATTTCAATTAGGAGGTACAGATGGGACACAAAACAGTCAAATTAATAATAAAAATGAAAGTAACGATACACATGATGGAACAGAAGATGTCAATGAACAAAACAGCTCTCAAATAAGACAGACAAATAGTGGAGCAGAAGAGACAATAAATGAACAATGTAGCTCTCAATTAAGCCGTACAAATAGCAAAGAAGAAACTAACAACTCAGTTCATGAATGTTTAATGGAAGTCATTAAATCCACCATACAGTGTCTAAAGGGAATAAATGCGAGAGACCCTGTAGAAATTTTAAGAAAAATGCAAGAAAATATAGTAACAGGAAGACCTCTTGAAATTGAAAATGAAGCAGAATGCATAACAGGAGAGACTAACTTTATCATAGTTGATAGGGATAATATACTGCAAACTGGAATGGTTGAGATAAGCTTTATACCTGAGGAAAAGTTGAGGACTACATTAGAAGTACAGTTTTTCACTGAGGTAAGTTATTATGAATTTGTGGAATTCACATTCAATTTGGAGTATTCTTTCTTAGCTAAAATGAACTTTCTTTCCTTTGATAATTATTGATAATTACTGAAATTAGAGCTTTATTGTGTATTTCATGTTTAGATATGCAAATGGTTTTTATTCTTTATTTCTGAAGAATGCAAAGGATTATGGAGGACCAAGAAAAGAATTCTTCCGTCTGATGTTGTTGGCAATAAAAGAGAAGTATTTTGACAACGGATTAAGAGAAATCCTATCAGAGGATTATTTTACCATTGGAAAAATTTTTGGTAAGTACATTTGTAATCAGTAAAATGTACAAAATGTATGTACATGATGTATGTAGTAATATATTATTAGCAACAGAAATTATACAAATTATACAAAAATAGATTGCAGTTGATAAGAGAATTTTTTTGTCCTAGCCTGAAGGAAATCCTCAAAGGTCTAATGGAACATTATATTATCTGTGCAGAGAATACAAAAGCATTGTCTTTCATTCAGATTGACCCGCATTACTGAATCTGAAATATCTAATGCACTCATCATACACTTAAGAATATAATAATGTAATGTCAAAGAAATTTTATTATTAGGGCCCCGCCATGGCGGCACCCTATGGTAATCAGTCTGTCCGTCAGCATTTCCTGGAAGGTCCCTTTCAGTTTTGAGGAAAATCGGACAACAATATATGAAAAAAATGCATATTTTGAGAATTAACCTTATGTCGTATGATAACTTCAGATTGCCTTCTCAGATTTTCATAAATTTCATACAGAGTGTTGAACATGATCAGAGGAAGGTTCCTTTTGATTTTTAGGAAAATCGGAAAACACTGTTTGGGGAAAAACTTAGTTTCTATATGAAAAAAACCATATTTTGTTTGTTTGTTGGAGTTTAACGCCGTTTTCAGCACATTTGGCTATTTCGCAGGGGCCAGTTTATATTGGTGGAGGAAGCCGGAGTACCCGGAGAGAACCACGACCTTCGGTAGGAAAATTGGCAATCCTTGTCAATTAAGATCAGAGTCGAACACACCCCGCCACAGGTGAGATTCGAACTCGCAACCACATTTTGAGAATTAACACTATGTCGTATGATAAATTAAGATTGGCTTCACGAATTTTCATAAATTTTATACACAGTTTTGGACATGATCAGAGAAAGGTCCTTTTTGATTTTAAGGAAAATTGGAAAAAACTTTTTAGGGAAAACCTTAGTTTTTATATGAAAAAAATGCATATTTTGAGAATTAACACTATGTTATATGATAACTTAAGATTGCCTTCACAGATTTTCATAATTTTATACACAGTGTTGGACATGATAAAAGGAAGGTCCCTTTTGATTTTGAGGAAAATCAGAAAACACTTTTTGGGGCAAAACTTTGTTTTTATATGGAAAAAAGGCAAATTTTGAGAATTTAGCTTCATGCTTTTTGATAGATAAAATGCATGTATGAAATCACAAATAGATTTTGAAGTGTTTTGATTCCCATGAGTTCAATCACACAAGCAGATGGGACCCTTTCTGACATTGTCAGTATTCTAGTTTATATGCATTTTTGATCTCTAAACTGTATTATTGTTCTCTTGAAGCATTGAGCATACTCCAAAATGGAAGGATTCCAACTTTCATGAATGAAAATTTACTGGAAGAATTGTTTGAAGATGCTGACCCATCAGTATGTGTTGCTAATTTACGACGAGGATTAAATACCCTTGGAATATATGAGGTAATTTGTCTTCAAAACTGCAAAAGGGAATTGACAAACAAAATTTCACAAATGCATTGTTAATAACTGCTCTTATTCCCCAGCTACACTGGGGCCAAAAGGCTTTTGTCATCACTTGGCGACTCTTGCCCATCTGTCAGCTTTTCATATTTTAATATTTTCCTCTAAAACCCCTTGGCAAATTGAACTGAAATTCTTATGCAGCCTGTACAGAATAGCCTGTGTAAGATTGGCCTGAATCATTCATAGATTGCAAATAAATCAGCATATAAAACAGTATGCTTAAAATCTTGTTTTTCAGATTTGGAAAGAGTTACCCAGTATTTTGTTCCTGTTCCATCCTACATCAGTAACCTTGAACTTCAGAAAATTGATCAATTTACTGAAACCAGTTTTTTCAGAAGAAGGAAGCAACAAAAGAACATTTGAAACCATGACTTACGCTGCATTTTCAAAATATCTACGTGAAGTTGCTAGTAAGTTTAGATAAATGTTGCCACTTATAATTACATATATGTGAATCTTTTAGATGAATTAAAATAATTATTTATTAAAGGTACTAAACTTTCACTGAAAACAAAAGGTAATTTGTAACATGAAATTAAGTTTTTAGCTCATTTAGACCAAAGATTATGATAAATACTTGGACCTCGAAAGTTGCACGAAAAAAAAAATGTGTGCAATTATATATGATTTTGCATATTTCATTGATTTACAACTCATCAGTTGTTCTCAGAAATGGAAATGTTGGTAACTGAAATAAAAACTTGAAATGTTGGTTCCTTTGGGTGCTTTTATAAGTACAGAAAGATTACCATGTGTCCTATCCTTAAAGTTATGTGATACAGTCTCCTTGAAGAAGTACCATTTAAACTGTCAGTTAAATAATGTAATTCTTTCATTTCTTTAAGATACTCAAAGTATTAAACTTGATTTTTAAGGTGGTCGCAGAGAACCAATAAGCCTTAATAAAGTGTTACAGTTTGTGACAGGAGCAGAGGAAGAGCCAGTGCTTGGCTATGTAATTCAACCATGTATACAGTTTCCAGTAGTAGATGAAAGCTATTTACCGACTGCAAACACGTGCATCTCAACTTTGAATCTGCCATGTCCATCACATATGTTAGGAAAACTACCAGATGAAAAAGATTTATTCAAGTTATATGATTATGCATTTTCAAATACCTTCTTTGGACACCAGTAAAAACTTTTTACTGGTGTCCAAAGAAGGTATTTGAAAATGCATAAAGATGATGGGATATTGTCTCGTCTGCTCCATAACCAAGTTGTTATGCCCCTGCGAGAACAGTTTGGGGGGGTGTATATTGATTGATTTACCCTTGTCTGTCTGTCCATTTGTCTGTCCAGATATTGATACATAGTTTGTCTGGGTATCTCCTACAGTTTTGGAGCTACAGTTTTAATATTTTGTAGGATGTTTATACCGATAATGGAGGTGTGCATTTCCACAGGATTTTGATTTTTTTCAAATATTCTCAAAATGAAAGGTAGTTGGACTTAGTCATTGTAGATTGTAATCAAAGTTGGCAGGAATGATGTATGGAAGGACTTCTACTAAAGTTCCACCTTTGGTTTCGGGTGGATGAATAAAATGGCTGCCAGAGGCTATCTTTCATATTGATTGGCCAATTTTCAAAAATCTCTGAAACTATATTATGAAATGTAATAAAATTTTGCTGGATTGATGACAAAAATACCCTCTACAAACAATTCACTTTTGGTTGAGATTAATCCCCTCAACTGACAGCTGCAGCTGCTTAAAGTTTCCATTGAAACCATATGGGAAAGGACTTTTTTGTCATTTTCTCTCATACTAATGTTTGCAGGAATCTCATATTGAAGGACAGATGCACCTTTGTTTTTTGGTCAAAAGTCAAATATCAAGTTTACTTTGACATTTTGAATTTCTTGAACAGCTTTACAAGAAGAGCTTACATTTTCAAATGGCCTAATAAAAGCCAGGTGAGCGATACCGGATAAAATGGAATAAGCTAATTATCACAATTTTCTTGTACATGATGTACATCAAGGCGATTATTTGAAACTTGTTACGTAACTGTATTTTTAAGTTTGAAATGAGACAGAATTGTGTTTTACTTTTTTTTGTGCCCGTCTAATGTATTATGGTATATATTGTCTGTCCGTCATCCAAACTTCAGACTCAAAAACACTTTCACCAATTTTCATGAAACTTTGGTGAATTGTTTATATCTATTGATGTTAGCTTCCTTTCAATTTTTATAAATTTCGTTTCTGAGTTATGGGACTATATTCATAAAAAAGGGGGATTTTCCAGTTTTCTGATTATAACTCAAAAATGCTTTGAGCAATTTTCATGAAACTTAAGTGAATTGTTGTATCTATTGACGTAAGTTCCTTTTCAATTTTTATAAATTTCCAGTTTTAGGTTTCGGAGTTATGGGACCTTATTCATAAAAAAGGGGGATATTCTAGTTTTTGCACTATAACTCAAAAATGTTTTTAGCAATTTTCATAAAACTTTGGTGAATTGTTTATATCTATTAACATAAGAGCTTATTTCCCTTTTCAATTTTTTAAAATTTCTGATTTTATGTTTTGGAGTTATGGGACTTTATTCATAAAAAAAGGGAGGGAATTTACCAGTTTTTGGACAATAACTCAAAAATGCTTTGAGCAGCTTTCATGCAACTTTGGTGACTTGTTTATGTCTATTGATTTTTTTAAATTTCAGATATGACATTTCGGAGTTATGGAACTTTATTAGTTGAAGACTTTAGTTGGTTATTGAATTTTATTCTTTCAAATTTCAGAGTTATGGAAATTTGTTCATTAAATAAGGGGGAATTTTTCACATGTCACGTATCTCAAGAACGCATTGTCCGATTAACTTTTCACAGTTGTTTCTTGTGATAGTCTAAAGGTCTTTATACTTTTTGGTGAAATTTTGATTTTCTGTTTCAGAGTGGGATGTGACTTATTCATCAAAAATAAGGAACCATATCAAAGGGTCTATATGTTAATTGGTGAAATTTAATTTTCTGGGTAACTGGCGTATCATGCGCTAATGGTGCAACTGTTTATTCATTAAAGTTGAAATATACTTTTTCATTAAACTTGATATATAATTTTTCATTAACCCTGTAACTTAGTTATGTGAAATTTTTTTTAAAATTACTGGACTTAAAGTTTCAAAAGAAACTGAGAATGGTCTCATAATTATACCCCCTGCAAACGAAGTTTGGGGGGGGTATATAGGTTTCAGTCTGTCTGTCCGTCTGTCTGTCCGAAATAATGTTGTCCCCAACTCCTCCTATGTTACTTGCATGATTCTCATGAAGTAACGTAGAAGATCACTATATGGAGATGTGCATATTGTTAGGATTTTCTGTTTGGACAAGAAATGTAAAAGATACGGCTGTTTGGACTTGGGCAATTTTTAACAAGACTTTGTTGCATGTGTCGTTTGCAACTCCTACTACATTACTTGCAGGATTCTCATGTCATGAAAATTAATGGAGTGTTAAAAGAGAATGGTCTCATAATTACACCCCTGCAAACGAGGTTGGGGGGTTAGGTGTCTGTCTGTCCATCTGTCTGTCAGAAATAATGTGGTCCACAACTCTTCTTACATTACTTCCATGATTCTCTTGAAACTTTATGGAGTGTTAGATCACATAATGGAGATGTGTACATTGTCAGGAATTTCTGTTTGGGCGAGTACTTTAAAAAATATGATGATTTGAACTTTGTGTATGCTTCAAAACAGACATGTTGCCTGCGGGGGCGGGGGGTTTAGTCCCTTTCAGGACAGTTCTAGTTTGTCATGGAAATTGAAATACAAACTTCTTTGTTAGTTATATGTTTGTTGAACCTAAAATTATTACTGAATTTTTAAGTTTGAAATAGGACAGAGAATGGTCTAACATTTACTTTGTAATTAAAATTAAAAACAAAATATCAACTTGTTTATTCTGTATTTATACTAACACAAGATCAAAGACCACGTCAATCATTTGTACCAAATTACCTAGTACCTTCTCTTTGAAAGAAGGGACTTTTTTTGTAACATTTTCTCCAAGGTTTAAGTGGGAATGTTTAGTCATAATACTGAGCTCACAAATTAAGCCTTCATTTTCTTGTACATTTAATATACATATATACATTTACTCATCTACACAACGATTCTGTGTTATAATGGACATGTCCCAAAAAAATGTGACAAATTTTTGCCAGATGAATATAATGACCACCCACCTACCCCTTCCAAATGAAAGTGTTTAAAACATGTGGTCAGGTATGTTATCAAATAGCAATATGAATGTGATGAATAGTGAATGCAGGTGGTCCATTGAGTAGAGAAATGGTATGTATGCACTCCCCACTTCCAAAAAATATTACATCAGTCAATATCTACACTTGTTTTGGTGCTATTTCTGTATCTCTATACCACTTTTATATAGGTTACTTCTTGGTTATTTATTTTCATATTTTTTCTAAAGTTTATGTACAAACTCAAAAGTGAAATTTTTGTTTAGTACTAAATGTGACAACTGAAAACCATCCAGTATATACTTAATATTTTAGGCACACACTATAAAATTTCAACATTTTTCTCGACTACCACAAATTAATGTATCTGATATAATAGTATCAAGATTTATCCTGAAATCAAGCCATTTCCGGGTAGAATAAACTTTAGTCGAATTAGGTCAATGACCTAATAAAGTCTACTGGTACTTGTTTACGTGAAGAGCGCGAGGAGCATAGTAAATGTACCAGATGAGGTGACGTTGCCCGCGTTTTCACGGCAGTTGGATGTCAACTTCAAACGTAATTTTAAGGCATTTTACGCATCACAAGGAGATTGTAGGATAAAGAAAATACAAAGTCATTGTCGAAGAATATAAAATGTATTTGGGCTCGCTGCGAAACATGAGAAAAAGGCTCGCTAAAGCAAGCCTTTTGTCATGTTTCTAAAGCTCGCCTAAATAAATTTTATATTTTCTGACAATGACTATGTATTGTATATTTAGGTAGACATGCTTTACCATACTGAGTAACTGCCTTAGTATAATAGTATTTATTAAATGATAAGGAATTTTGCTTTACGCTGATTGTTCTAGACAGCTTTTTCTGAGTCGTACCTCAGAGTGAGTACACCTCGTCAGGTCAAGTAGTTGTTGAACATGAGACTAATATAACTGTTATAGTAGTTTCAGGTTGAATATATTATAAACATAAACAAGACCAATACCGGGTCTGGAGCTGCGTCGCAGCATGCAATTCATTGATAGCAAACAGGGTGTGGCTGCACGACTGAGTCAAAAATTGCTAGCACGCTACAAGTCAACATTATCAAGCTGCAGACAAAATTAAAATCATTTCTGTAGAAGCCAAGAAAACGTTCACGAATTTTTTTCTAGTGTTTTGAGTGTTGAATTTTTAACTATCGGCAAACAGGATGTGGATGCTAGACTGATCCAAAAATTGCATACACGCTACAACTCAACATTATCAAGCTGCAGGCAAAATATATAAAATCATTCCCTTCTGTAGAAACCAAGAAAACTGACGAAAGTTTCCTATCCAAGGTGTTTCGGACGGACGAACGGACAGAGTCGAGCGAGTACTAGATCTGCTTTCGTCGCTGGCAACGGAGGTAAAAACGGTACAATTCCTTTTTATCTCACCTGGACAAAGGCCATACGAGCTATTGCCACCACTTTGCGTGCGTCGTCGTCGTTAGCATTTCACATGTTGATCATCTCCTTAGAAACAACTGGGCTAATTTGAACTAAACTTTGCAGGAATGATCTTTCTTCTTGATCGGGCAAAAAAGGTCGCCATGATCAATTCTGGATTCTGATTGGTTAATTGAAACTTTAAAAGTCTTCTTATTTGAAACTATACATGCAAATAATTTGTAACTTGATTCAAATGATGCTTATGTGGTCCTTTACAAAGATTCCTTCGTTTGTCTTAGGGACGAGATCAAAAGTTCAATGTAGGATAAAAAACTTAATTCACATAGTTTTTTCACTGACCCCCCCCCCCTCTAAACTTAATTTGGGAAAAATTGATTGACCTATATGGGCATATCCTAAAATCGATGTCGGATAACAAAACTTGCAGCGATTTTTACCCCCCCGGCCCCACCCACAAACTATTTGAATTAATATTTTATCCTACATTGAACTTTTGATCTCATCCCTTAATCTCAACAAAAAAAACATGGGCCCCATTTTTAACTTGGAATACAAAGATACTGATTGGGCGTAAAAGATGGCCCCCATAAACAATTCTTTTTTCTGATTGGCTAAAACTTTAAAAGTCATCTCAGAAGTTACAAGTGCAAATTTTGATTTGTAACTTTAACTATATACTCTACAAACGATCCACTGTTGGTTGAGATTCATCCGCTCAACCGACGGCTGCGTCTGTTCAACGTTTCCATTGAAACCATATGGGGAAAGACTAATGTTATTTGTTCAGGAACAAATTGGCATATTGTAACCAAATATGCCTGGAATGGTGTATGGATGGACCTCTATTTCAACAACATGGCCGCCAGAGGCCATCCTTGATTTTTATTGACAATTTTCAAATATCTTCTCTTCAGGAACTACATTACGAAATTTTTTGAAATATTGCAGGACTGATGCAAACAATACCCTCGTCAAGTGAGCCACCTTTTGCCGAGATTCATCGGCTCTGCTCAACGGACGCTGACGCTGTTCAAAGTGTCCATTGAAACCATAGGAATTTGTCATTTGCTCAGGAACTAATGGGCAGATTGTAACCAAAATTTACAGAAATGCTGTATGGAAGAACCTCTACCAACTTTCAACCTTTGATGTCGGTTGAAAGAACAACATGCCGGCCAGAGGCCATCTTTGATTTTTATTTGCCAATTTTGAAAAATCCCCTCTGAAACTACATTATGAAATGTTTTGAAACTTTGCATGATTGATGATAAATATACTCTCTACAAACGATCCACTTTTTGTTGAGATTCATCTACTCGGCATACGGCTGTTGGCAGGAATAATTTATGGAAAGACCTCTTCCAACTATCCACCTTTGGTTCCGGTTGAAGAATCACATGGCTGCAATGGGGTCGTCTTTGTTTTTGATTGGCCAATTTTCAAAAATCTTCTCTGAAACTATATTTATTATGAAATATTTTGGAATTTTGTAGGATTGATGATGCAGTACCCTCTACAAACAATCCACTTTTGGTTGAGTTTCATTCGATCAACCGAAGGCTGCGGCTATCCAAAGTTTCCATTGAATCCATATGGGAAAAGAAATTTTTGTCATTTGCTCAGGAACAAATGGGTGGACTGTAACCAAAGTTTACAGGAATCTCATATGAAGGACAGATGCAACTGATCCACCTTTTTTAGGTCAAATATCAAGGTTACTTTGACATTTTGCGTTTCTTTAAAAGTATTTTGATACAAAAGAGGTTACATTTTATAATGCCCTAATAAAAGCCAGGTGAGCCTCTAGTTTTTTATATGAAACTGTGTACTATTGTGAGCCATGGTGTAAGATGTCAGAGATTTTATAATAGGACAACATTTTGACTTCTTATAAAAAGACATTAAATTTGCTGATATAATCAACACGTTAGTCACCATTGGGAAAATCCAGGCTATGTATGGTGATGAGAATAGCTAACATTGGCCCAAAAGCTTGGTCATCGGATATAATTTTGTCACAAAACATTCTGGGGATTTATATAATTACTGTTCATCATAACACGCCATAATCATCGCTTAGTTCCAAGTACTAATTTTTAAATTTAAAAAAGAAAGAATTGGCGATCTATGTTTTCAGCTTAAAAACGTAAACTTCGGTACAAGTAGACTCCCCAGTCCCCTGGAAAAGCTATGATATGGAGCAAACATATGATAGTTTCTAACAGGTTTTGAACTTAGAATAAAATTATAGGTGATTTTTCTCGGGCACCTAGAAACCTCTACTTCTTTCTTCTATACAACAATCAAAGAAGATAATGTGAATTACTGACATAAATTACAAGCAGTAACTATGTTTTATAAGTAACTTGCATATAGATTATTGACAGTTGGTATAATTGTATATGTCACCTTAAATACAGCTATACAGTATTAGAAGTACGAATTATTTGCAAGACTTTTTCATAAATATCAATTCCGAAACCTGCAGAACTCCAAGAATGTGGAATATTTTGACGTAATCGATGGACACAGTCCTCTGATAAATATAATAAAGGAGGATCCATGACAGGGCGCGAGTCCTCATCTGGGGCATCATTCGTGACGACACCTTCAACTCCATAGTTCTCTAATTCTATATCATCTATTCCAGTTGGCATCTGCAGTTGTCCGGCTGTCCATAAATTCTTCGGGGTAGTACGAATTGTACGCACCCTATGATTCGCCCACGCTTCACTCCATATTTGCAACTTCTCGTTGATTTTTAGAAGAAAAGTATAATGCAGGGCCGCTATATGTTCATCGTTTAAAGGATCAAGGATTCCCTCGTCCTCCATACTGGTAAAGAGGCTGTAATAATAGCTAAGAACACCGGTGTAAACGTCTCTCCACAATCTCTCCACACGCTGGTTGTGTACGCTTTTGCCTGTAATCATTCCGCCAAGTCCACGGTGTGTCAACATGTAGTCTGCAATTTGTATGTTTTCTAGTCCTTTATCTGAACGTACTTTCATTGGAAGGCCATATTTATGCACAGCTGTTTGAAAACACTGCAATAAAGTGCAAGCTTTATTATTGTTTAAGCATTCAAGAAAAACTACTAAGCGGCTAAACCCGTCTATTCCTCCAGCAACTATAATATGCCACCTTATTAACTTATGGTTCGTATCGATGTGCCATAAGTGATTAGGACCTTTTACATCGTAAACACGCCGTGTCAGCCGACCTCTTTTTCTTTCCTTACTGCCCATCTCATCTAATCTGTGGATACTTTCTCGAAGACGTTCTCTTTGAACACGGATGCCTCTTTGCTTTAAAATCTGGCAGATCATATTTTCTCCACAGAAAGGGAATTCTTTGATTACTTGACCCACGTGCTCATCAATGCCGTTATCGTCGATTTCAGAAAAAAATGTTTTGGAAATACCAAACTGACTCATCCGACGATAAATGGTACTTTCACTTACAGATAAAAGTTTTGAAATGTCTGAAATAAGAAAACCCTGATCAATAAAAGTCTCCAAACTTTCTTTTGAAATTTCATACTGAGGAGGCCCACATCCAAACCGTGTCTTCATAGGCTTAGTTCTGCCATATTTCACGCATTCATTTCTTAGTTTAACTACATCTTCTTTTTTCGTGATTCCTATTTTTTTCATGTCTGCGTAAGAAAGTAAACAGACGAGATCGGGAGAAATTTTCTCCTTTTCGAAATTTTCAATTAATTCTTGAAGCCCAACACTTTGTAAAATATTTTGCATGCTGCTTACGTCTGTGGTTGCCATTTTTCATGAACAAAATTCGAGGATAACTTCCGCTTGAAAAACAAAACGTAACGATTTAACCCCACAAAATAATAACTCGACACAATGAAATAAAGTTGTTTCTTGACATTATGTGATGAAAATGCAACGCAATGTTATTGTATATTAACTTAACGAAGAAGTAAATGAACTCCACAATATTAAAACGAACACGATTATAATTTATTTTTGTCAACATAACATTATATTAATTGGACGTAATGAAACATCAAATGAATATAACAAGTTAAAATAACAAGACGAAATAATAGTTGAACATAACAATATGTTGATTTGACTTGATAAAATAATAATTACACATAATAATAAGTTAATCTAACATAATAAAATAATGATTTAACATAACAATATATTCAACTGACCCAACAAAACGTTATTTTAACACCACAACAAATTGATTAGACCGAATGAAATAATAGTTGCACATTACAAAATAGAAATTAACCCAATAAAATAATATTTGAACAGAACAACATAAGAACAAACACTACAATAAGACACTTGGACTTAATAAAACAACAAATGGACATAACAACATTATGGAAATGAACATAAGACAGCTGTCGCGTTCCATAACTTCCCGTTGATTAAATTTCTACGTGGGAATTACCGCCCTTTTTCTACAGTTCTTGGAACGATAAACTAGAGAAGTCCCGAAATGACGTCTATGTAAACAAACTACATAGCAACGACATTTTCTTGAGGTTTTTGTCGAAAATCATAGGAGAAACAGATTCTCCTTCAATTTACTCGTGACTTATGGAATTTCTCAACCCTCAATATTTAAATTTTAGATTTTAACACCCTCGCAAATGCTCGCGTGTTGAAAATCGAAAATTTAACTATCTCGTGTGGAGAAATTCCATAATTCACTCGTACCTGAAGGCGAATCTATATATAATCGCATACTTATAAACTTGAGTTACTTATTTATTTAGTTTTCTTTTTTAAAATATTTTATATATATATTCTCACATGTATCTTGAGCTAAGTATTTTTTTTTTTCATTTGTTATCAATGTTTATAAATTATTATAAAGTAAATACTAATTACAAGTTTTTCGTATATTTTCAGCTACTGGGTGTTAATTAAATTTACAGCGTGTTATGATAAAAAACGTGTAATGTTTATTATGGAGAATATTTAATTTATTAAACAACTTCTGATAATTTGCTTTCACTGGAAAAAGTATTCATCTGACTCAGATATGTCAAAATGCTTTTTTCACGATTCAATATGACGCAAAAGCACGTTTGATTTCTGAAAAGTCTCGAACCGATAATTAATTCTCTCACTTTTCATTAAGGGACGAGATGAAAAGTTCAATGTAGGATAAAAAACCTAATTTACATAGTTTTTTCACTGACCCCCGCCCCCCCCCCCCTTTCCCCCCCCCCCCCCCCACCTTATCTTAATGCTTCATAAACTTATATGCTTTGAGAGTATACCTTTTGTATCATGGGTCTTGTTTTTCCTCAACAATGTATGTATGATGGCTTTTATTTGCTTTAAAAGTCTAAACATTTGTTAGGGCCGAACTTGAATCCGTATTTTTCAATCCGAAAATCGATGTCGGATAACAGAACTTGCTGCGATTTTTACGGGATTAAGGAATTGTTCATGACTGCCAAATTATTTGTTCAAGCAGGACAAAATATTTTATCAAGTTCCTTCTATAGATTCTTCATACCAATTTTTCATTCATTGTGTTAAAGTGTCCAGTTTCTGATCAGATTTTTCTAACTCAACCAATCAGAAATAAAGAACTGTTCATTGTGTGGCCATGCTAATCATCTACCGCGGATGGATTATGCAAACGCCATGGAGGTCTGTCCATAATTGCTCAATACAAAGTTCCAGATTAATTAGTTTTGCAGTTTCAGAGGAAAAGATTTTTTCATTGGACCAATCAGAAATAAAGATTGCTCATGGCGGCCATATTAGTGTCCAACCATTACAAAATATGCAAACTACAAGGACGTTCCATAGATGATTCATACCAATGTCAGTTTTATTGAATCAGACGAAGATCTTTACTATGCTCCTTCGACTCATTGTGGTGCGGGAAAAAACTATAGCAATAAACAATCTTAAGACAAAATTCTCAGTTTTAAAAAATCTAAGACTCAACTATCACCGATACCGAAATACTACAAACTGACCTGGTAGTATCCCCACTATCGGAGGCGTTCACATTTCCAACATTCTACGATTTATATCTTTTATCCATTATAAATACATAGAGAATAATACATGGCAAAATCCGTATCACATGGCGTATCACCCCGAGATTTCAATATCAGCCCGAGAGCCTCTCCGATTTTAACATGTTTTATAAGCAATATCATATATTTTAACATATCTTTCTGGTCACGTTACCAATATCATTTTAAGGGTATGATATCGATATCATCACGGTAGAAAATACAGCTGACAATGTTCTTTCAGTATTGTATATGCAATTTTCCTTTATTAAGTACTAAGTATATGATAAATGTATTTATTTCAATAATTTTTTCCCGCCATTCCTGACAGCTCCAATATGAGAAAACCTTAATTGCTTCAAAGCAGGCCTAAATGTCTGAATAAACTAGATAAGCCAAATATTATGCTTTAGAAATATACTTGTAAGTTTCCATCAAAGTCCACTGTGGGTCTGGACTATATTGCCCAAAATCAACGGTTGTTCTTAGATTGTTCTGGAAAAATTACTCTCATCAAGGCATTTATCTAGTTCATATATGCTTGAACAACCTATTTTGTTTCTATTTATAAACAGTACAATTGACTCAGTCTCCAGTCTCTCAATTCACTTTTAAATCAAGATTGTGAATATTGAACAAACAATAAAATAAGTAACAGGACATACCAATCAAAAAATGCCACACAACAAACTGAACACAGGACAATAAATAACATAATACAATTCTTTGATACCAATTTTGATACACAAGATGTGCACATTTTGTCGATTTGAAGAGCAAATTCAGATATACCAAAATGACCAATCTAAAGGGGTAAAGCAAAAACCATATAAGGACAGAGCTTTGCACGAAAGGATACTCATTAGTTTTCACATATGTTACAATTTTTTTAACAGTAAATTTTGAGCATCAATTTCGGGCTAGTATAGAAATGCTAGCAACCGAGGTCCAATACCCTCGGAGAACTGGAGTCCACCAGGAGCGGCATCGACTGGTAAGCACAAAATATAAACATGAACACAACAGAGAGTCAGGATAGTTGGACTGGTTTTATGGATACCCAAACCTCCCCCTTGTCTATCCTAACACTATGGTGTAAAAACATACTGTAAAAGCCAATACAGTATGATTACCAACAAAGTGGCTGCTTGCATAAACTGCAATAACTGGTTGGACAATACCTAATTTAGATAGCAGGGTCAGAATGTATTTGTTTTAACGGCAAAACTAACTGTTTATTTTATGTGTTGGATGTCATGAAAGGGACATGACATGCTACATGTAACCTTCGGGAGATTCGCATTGCTTTAGTTTCTGTACTGTTGCATTCTACTTCTGTTTAATTTATTTGTGTTTAATTCTGTTAGTTTTACATGTATCCTTTTGTTATTTGCCTGTTGTGTTTTATTCTAACGAATTTACCTTGCTCCGACATTTTTTTGTCGACATATATATGTACATGAATAAATGAATATCCAATTTTATTTATATTTGATTACGTCTGTGTAAAGAACTTTGGGGTTCGGATTTAAAAAATTATATCTTTAATTAAGCAAAGTGGAACAAGGCACACAATCATGCAAAGTCTAAGTCGGTTGTGTATTGTATATTCAAATATTTATGTAGATTTTTTTTTAATTCTCACATGTGTGTAAAGGCAATGAAAATGAAAAAAAAAAATTTTTAACAATTACATTTAATAGGTCAATAAATGACTTCATGTATATACAGGTACATAAAATAAATGTCATGAAAAAATAAATCAAGAAACCGTTTTATGCTACCCTAATATTTTCTTGATCATTTTTACTAAAGCAACCTATAGTCTACATATAAAATGTTATATTACAACAATATTAACAAAAACATCAGTAAACCATATTTAATGTCTACATCTGTCTTATTATATTTACAGTAAAAACTAATAGAACTTTCAATTATTTTTTTCGCATTTAAAACAAATATAAATAAGTATTTAAACAACTGTAAAATTTTTGATTACCTGTATGAAAATATGACTAAAATGATGTAAATTTGAAAGTATTTGATTACTCGAACTTTGGTATAATTAACCAACATAGCAGGAATATAAAACATAAAAATAAAACGGAAATACATTGAGACACATCAGTCATTTATTCCCTTTTAGATGTTACCCAGGGGAGATAATAAACATTAGAACCAAAGGGAGACAATTTCCGTTATCTCCCTTTGCTAAGTTAGGGGAGATAACTGATCAATTATTCCAATTTCTTAGCTAAATTTTTGGATATGTTTTTAATATTGAAAAAATATGTCTCAAGCAATTACTGGAAATAGTAATAACATAAATTTATCAGCATATGTTGAATAAAAAAAAAAATTAATGACAAATAAGAAATAAATTTAATATATGTATTACAATCCCCATATAAAAGAATAAAAAAAAATTTAGTCATTTTCTCTTTATTTCTTGACTGCTAGTCTTCAACATATTAAATAAAACTCATAGTTTGAAAACTATGCTTAAATAAGGATATATAACAACATTCAAAAATGCACAAGAATAAACCAAAAAATCACAAAGTAAATTGCTCAACCAAAAAACACAACCAAACAAATGAAATTGATAATTAAAAAAAAACTTTCTTTCAAAACAAACTCTATTATATATTTCTATTATAGAAGGAAACAGATTCGTAATCTAAAAATAAAAGTAACTGACATTTAAATCTTTGCTAAAGTAAGAAAATAAACATTCTCTAACACTTGTTTTGATGCAATGCATGCATATGTTTGAATTATTTCTCATCATCAGCGCTTAAAGCCAAACATATGGAAATTAGACACAATAAACCAAAGCTAAGATTTAAAAAGAAGAAAGCTATTTGGCAGATCTATTCGTCCATCTTTGGTTTCTCGTTTATTGGTGATTCCACGTGATATTCCAAATGGTCAATTCTGTCCATCATCTAAAAAAAAAAAAAAAATAAAACATATCATTAATATATCTTTGTCAGTGGCGGATCAAGATGGGGGCGTAGAGGGCGTACTCCCCCCTCCCCCTTTGATCGCCAAAAAATATTTTTTATCGATTAATATGATATTTCGGCGTTACATTTTTTAATTCTATATTTTACGCCCCCCCCCACCCCCTTTTCAAAAATCCTGGATCTTACCCTGTTTGTCTGATAACAAATTCATTGAATACGTTGGATGTTGATTTTCACTTGATGACGTTAAGCCATCAATCTCTACACTTGCATTAGAATGGAGATAAAAGTATTGTATTTTATATTTGCTGGCCTCAAGTTTTTATTTAATTGTTTCCCATATCCGGAAATGTCGATTACAATGGTTTGAGGGTTCCATGAAACGATTGTGTCAGGTGATAACATCAATTATTGGTTAAGCAGTAATGGCTGCCTACCATGAAAGTAATTTTTATTAAATTGAAGTACTAGAAATTGAATACTAAAAAGGTAAGACAAAAACATGTTGAACACCAAATAAATTTAAAAAAAGAGGAACAATATATTATTACAAAACAAATATTATTACAGCTGAGGAATAGATAATTTATTTCATCGTTTAATGGTGGAAATGTTCACCTGAATTTGTCTCCCTAATATAATTAAATGATATTTTCTCAAACACCATTTTTATATGAAAACCCGAAAATTCATTCTGATAAAGTAGCAGATGCATAATGTCATCAATTTCAGGGTGAATTCTAAAACGTTCAGAGAAATGCATTGACAGCTGGTAACTCAAAAAATGAAACTCATCTGAAACAGCAAACTGGACGATTTCACTGCAATACTGGAACCCAACATTTAACATTTTGTTGAATAAAATATTATATTATTATTTAGACTACTAAGATCTTTATATCTTGACTGATGAATATTCTTTGATAGGATTTAAAATATTTATAATATTATAAAATATCAGACGGAAACAGGGCTTTGGTGTATTTACTATTTTTTTTTCTTTTTTATATTATTTGTTTAATCCATACATGCCTATGACAAAACTTTAGGCAAACGAAAAGTATTTTATTGCTGTTGTTCATCTAAAAGTCCTAATTAATGCCTAAAAAACCTACAAACACGTTGAAAGATGGCCACTAGCGTATATGTTGTGCGAAGCTGCTAGGTCAATCAAACGCAATGCACACTAACATGCAGATAACGCAAACAACCGTTAAAGGAAAATAGCACACACTTCACCCTGTCCTGTTTTCCTGACACTACTGATAATGATTCAAACATTGTACATATTGATACAAATGCAACGTGCATTGCATGTTTTCACTTTATATTGATCCGAAATGACAGTTTTACTTCATACCGGCAATAGGATCCCAACCCTTTCAATGACATTCAGAAAGTCGAAAAATGGAATCTGCGATTCAGACCAAGCTAATGTGGTCGCTTTTCTTTTTGAACCGGTTATTTTTTTGTTTAGATAGATTCTCCATGTCCTGTATGCGATGAGGGGCGGCTTTGTCTGCTCCTGTTTCGGATGAAACCTGTGGACACTACGTAAAGTTTCATGATCCGAATATATTCTCGAAGTTACAAAAACGTTTAAAAAATAACTGAATGTTGAAATCTGAGCTTTTTTACAAGCTAATAATTGCATTCCGTAATGTTTGATTTGAAAGAAAAGATATGGTAGATTAAATCTTGACATAAAATCTTTACCTGTCCATGACAAAAGTTTCAGCAAAGAAAAAGTGTATTTATTGCTGTCCTTTGTATTAAAGTCACAACAGACCCTTTGATTTGAAATAAATTCAAGACACTCTATTAGGTCAATCAGTAAAAATATAGAGTTAGAAAATCATGATGTTACACACTGTGAATTTCGAGTAAAAGAATAAATAATTAAATTATTACCTCTTTTCCAGCCTCCTGTCTTCTGTAGTTTGCCCCAATAAATCCTGAAAGCAAACACCGTTTTGTAATAAGATGGAAAAAGCAATGTGTTTTTAATGTAAAGAAGTAACTAACCTAATGCTGAAATACAAATTAAAAAAAGCAAGTGAACAGTCTTTTTATTGCAGTTCTTCATCTTGAATATATATTGCTCATAACATTCACTTGAACTTGATTGCCTGAATAGAAACTTCAATAATTATGTGGCACGCTGTAAAGGAGAAAGTATGATAATTATGTGGCACGCTGTAAAGGAGAAGGTATGATTTCAGTCATTCTTAAGCCCAACTGACAAGAAAAAATTAGATTCAAATTTGTATCATTATTATTGTATAATTATAGAAATTTAACAATCCATCAATCATTGTACAAAATTCCTTCCCATGATGCAACAGTTATAAACGTCTGCTAAATCAAGGATTTGACGAAAATTGAGTGTTTTAACAGTTGAATTTGGTCAAAACAACAGTGAGCAACAGGAAAAAGAGATATAATAACTTTGATGACGGAAAAAATAAATATTCTATTCCACCATTTTTATGAACAGTGTCTAATTTTCGTAAATTATAACTCTTTGGTTGTGTTGAAGCTCCTAAGTTGTTGACGATCTGATTAGAATCCCAAAATGGCCATAATGAGAATTTGGAAAACTTTTAAATATATATGTAAAATGAAAAGGTAAAAATTTGAATGAAGAGTGATTCTTAAATTATCGACAATATGATTATTATATACAATGTTATTCTACCTGTTAGAATAGTTCCTAGAAGTAGTACTGAGCATATAGTGATGTTAGCAGACAGAATGCTGACATTATTCATCATAGCACGCATCCCTATGGTAAGGATTATTCCGAAAGTCTGAAATGTAGAAGAGGATAAAGATATACAACCACAAATACAACATAGGAACTCCGATTTATGTTCAGTAACCTGTGTGAACTATATATATATATATATATATATCATTTTTGTAGTTCAATGGACTTTTTACTTGAACTCGTCTTCAATCATTTTTCAATAACGTGCTTCACTAATTCTTTCATATCAAGCGGTTTTGTATTTGTTTCCATTTTAAGTCGTTGCAAAATAATCAATATGTAACGATAAGTTTGTTTTGGGAGGGAAGGTCAAACGCCTCTTCTCATTTTATTTAATCTTAAATCTTTATAAAACATCTGTTAAAATGCAGTTCAAAAATTTTATCTATACTGGTCTCTATCATAAATACTGCCGATTTCATGTAAATTTCTTGATGATATACCATTAAGGATGTTCGCTGCTCAGTTTCAAAATAACAAGCTTTTCATAACACTGGTAAATATTGATGGTGGATTAATAAAAGAACTAAAAGAGCGAGAAAAAAATATAGGTCCGTGTGTTTGTTTTCGAGATATAAGCCATTGAAAATTTTGTGGGATAAATATGCTCTCTTGATTTTACATAGCTTTATCATTGAAAAGTTTTATTTCTCAAAAACCATTAAATAATAACAAGGATTTTATAAGATTTTTACAAATGGCTTATTATTCTACATGCGAAAGATTTATGAAAAGAAAAATGGGTGTTAGCGGAAAAAATAAATTATGGCATTCAAATGGATAAAACTAGACGATTCTGAACATCCGACAAAAATTCAAAAACATGACCAGCGAACATCCTTTAACCATCCAAAAGTTGGTACTTTCTGATTATTCCGTTTAATAATGCGACAATAACCGATAAGCAGCTATGATTGCGTTAGCTCGTTGTTCAGTTTAAGGTATCCGGACCATAAATGACCACGTGATTATTAAAAAGTTCCCGGATGTTCCATACAACGCAGTTGAAATGACCTCGGTAATTATCGGCAAACTTCGGAAATGCTAATAGAACTAACTTATTTTTACAGACTCTGCATATAAGCAACAAAGTGTGTTTCAACTTGAGAAATACATATATATAAAATCCCAGCTTTAAATTGTTTGGTTCAGCCATTCACGGACATAAAGAGATATAATTTTCGATCATGATCTATTATGGTCCGGATACCTTAAGACATATCCAACTATAGAAGTCATCACGTGACTTTGGTGACGTCACACATCACCTATACCATGCCCAAGTAAATTGTATAGAAATTCACTTGGGCGATCAGGAATCGATAAAATAAACTACTTTTAGTTCGTGCTGAAAAATTTTTGGTGCTATGTAGTACTTCCTCATATATTTAGAAATATATTTATGCTATTTGGAAAGTTTTAAATTTTTGTCTTATCCCTTCCAAATGCTTTTGAAAATTTTGTCTTATTTTCCCGTTAAGTCCATATTGTTAAATCATCTAACTCCGATAAATTGGTTTTTTTGTCGTTTTTAACATAAAATTGCGATGTAACCAAAACTGATGGACAAATTTTGGTGCTATGTGCTTATTAATACATTTATAAATTTTTGAAATATCGTAAATGCAATAGTTTAATTTTTTATTATATCCCTTCCAAATTGATTTGAAAATTAGCTATTTTCGGAAAATCTGTTATTATTTTTCAAGATGGCGACGATGACCGGAATGGCACTAGGCGCGAAAATACAAACATTTAATGATTTTCAATTTCATATTTACATCGAAAAAAAGCTTATGTTTGAAATATATATATATATGTATAAATAAATAGCTGACATAACTTATTAATAAGTGTATAGTTTCCAATTGCACTGCATATTAACTTATCCTTGCAAAGGGCGATATAGATTATGAAAAAAATCGCACCTTTGCCAGTATTAATGAAAACTAACACGGATGATGGATCATTTCATACAGACATCATTTCTTTTCAATCGACGATTTTATTATATAATGTTTGTGTGATGAAGTTATAATAAAAAGGGGGGATATGCATACTATAGATACTGATATATTACTAGAGACATATTTTTTTATGTCTCGGATGTTACTAATAAAGTATATCCTTTGGTCCTCATATATCACATGTTTGAGTAAAACCATCATAACTTTTCGAAATATCGTAATTGCAATAGTTTAAATTTTGATTATGTCCCTTCCAAATTGATTTGAAAATTAGCTATTTTGAAATGTGTTGTTTTTTACTATTATTATTCAAGATGGCGCCCATCCTAATCAGCTTCTACCTTGCCATAACAAAGTAAATATATATACGAGTAAATAGAATTACTCATATAATATGTCAAATATTAAATACATAAATACCTAAAAGATAAATTATTAATTTAAAATAAATTAAAATGTTACTTATCTGACATTTGAAATTATATTTCATCACAGTGACTGCATTCTTTGTGATCCCCCTTAAACACACACACACCTTTTATTAAAATGTTCCATTAATTATCAAAAAATGTGGCGTTAAAAATGAAATCACGCTGTTTTTGGTCAGCAAACGGTTTACCTGTACACATACAATATACCTGTATACCTTAATTAACGGTTGGAACAATAAACATCCGGACAGTCAAGGTACAATATACATGTCATTTCGTTAATTAGGTATATATTATCTGCATTTTGACAGCTAGATATCGTAAAATATCATCCCGTGAGCCAGAATATGAAGTTTGGGACGAGTGAGCGTAGCGAACGAGACCCAAATCTTCATATTCTGTCGAGCGGGATGATATTTTACGATATCTAGCTGTCAAAATGCAGATAATATTTTTATCATCTTAATTACTAATCTGAAACGTAAATATTTGTAAACTTTCTAAATTCTCCCAAATTATCGCGGGAAAAGTATGGATTCTTCATCGCAACGACAACAAAACGTACGTTGTTTACCATACCAATAAGTATATATATATCCTAAATGTTCATGTAAAATATCTTATAAACGATATAAATACATACATTAGGGTGTATTTTCATTTTTTTTAAAAGAAAATCAGTCTGGAAATCTTTGTTCATGATTTTCCGGGAAACTAAAGAACCCGCTTTCAAACTTGCAACATCGTGACGTCATAGTCAGTCTCCATTCGCGAAACAACTTCTGACTAAAATATGCGCAACATAAAATAATCACTCAACTACCAAGGAGACGACATATTTAAACATCATTTAGTTGTATTAGTACTAATTCAGGCGAAAATATGGACATAAAAATATAAAGCGTACATTTAATAAATTGTTTTAATCGCAAATAATGAAATGCAATGGAAAGAGCGGAAAGAAGTCCCAGCAGACATTATCAGCATCGAGGAAAGACACATTTTGTTGATGTCACTTTTATAAATTTCTTCATCATTCATTTAAATAAAACGCCTTAATATAAAAAATGAACACCAGATCTTGATCTATTTATTAATATTTTGCAATTTTGAAAGTTATTTAATAAGTTCTAAGCTGACAAACGTTGGGAGAATTTGTTGATAATGCCTGCTGACTGTTGATAACTCCTGCTCAGTGCACGCGCTTCTTGATACGAATTTTACGGAGCTGCTCAACAAGCTGATAGAATCGCAGGGAAGGATGATAATTATAATTATCTGAAACACACAGCATGTTAATTGCGCATAGTAAATTTCTTCAGATAAAACTCAAATAAATTTTACCCAAAAAAAATCGCTTGTCTTGCGGCTTAAAAAATTAAAAAAAACTTGCACCATTACCCTTTATCACGTGTAATTATGTACTTTTGACAGTTTGTATAAATTGGTGATAAATTTCGTATTATTAATTATTGTCACAATTTCATATATTGAAATTATAATCCATGTGAAATGTTACTACATATTTCAAATAAAAAGTTTTTTAAAGTGAAGACGTGGAGAACGTGCTATAATCAATACAGAGTTATCGAAGTACGATGAATGCCTGGCATGAACGGGACCAGTAGATTCCCGATATTGGATAACCAGTTAATAAGTCTAAACAGAGTTACCTAACATAATTATGACCGATATAGCTGCATATGGGACTATTTCGCCAAGCCTTCTAAAGTAAGAGTACCACGGGTCCACTCGATTTGTTCTTAGACTAGCAAGCCGTCATCTTGTTTGTTGTCACATTCTACTAGGTTTTTATAAAATGTTCACACATAAGAGAATGGCAGAATAGATAAGAATGAGATTTACCTGGGCTGATGCATTAAGCAGGCCAGAAGACGTTCCTTCGGATTCCGGGTAGGTAATTTCTGCAGCAAATTCAAAACCAACTGGTAAATAGCCAGTCATGAAAAATCTGTAAAATATATAGATATATACTGCATACTGGATAAACTTTTGATAGTCTGTAGAGCATCATCCTCCCAAGTCAGGTTTTTATAGTATCCACGTTCGTTCCTACAAAACCCTGACATGACACATTCATATATCGCCGCCTGGTGTGCGACCTAGAGAAATCTACCTACGACGCAAATAGATTCTCTTTTGACCTTGAGAAGAACCAATGAAAATCGTTCACTTCCGACCCGCAAAATATGAATGTGTCATATCAGGGGTTTGTAGGAACGAACGTGAATTCAAAACCCTCACTTGGGAGGATGATAAAGCATATGACAGTTGGTCTTTGTAAATTCAAGACAAATGGTAACGCCGGAATCAAGGTACACATTTTGCTACTTTCAACAAGTAAAAACTTGACAGTAATCAGACTATTATTAAACTGAGGACACATTCAAAATGTTCTAGAAAGATCGACTGTTTATCAAAATCTAAATGCACTATAGTTTATTCTCGTTAAGGAAGCTCACCGAGAAATCAAATTGGGTCGTTTTTTCAGTCATGGTATATTGTGAAATATTTAATAAACAGTGTTTGGCTATGAACATACATTGAATATTTTATTTAAATTCAATCTTTTATTGCCATATACACTATAAATACAAAATAGTTTGTGACAAATAAACAAAAGACAAAATACACGAATATGAACAAAATAATATACTTAAAAGGTCAGTATTAAAAGTCTAGCATCCCGTCCTCGGTTATAATGACCTTTTTAAAAAAGAAAAAATTAATTTAACAAGACCATAAGAAGTAGGATTTAGTATTATAATATGTTTGTTTATATCTTTCATATCAAAAAGTTAGGATGATACTTTAATAGGTTATTAACAAATAGTCTTCTCCAAGTTCGCTATATTTAGAGCAAACTAAAAGGAAATACTACTCATCTTCGACTTTTTAGTACAAAATTGACACACTTTCAAATCTCTAGGTATGCTACGGTAGTACGTCCAATTGAAACAAATATCATTTTGGGAGTTTACTTGGCATATAAAACAAAAGGTTAATTATGAGGAAAGACAATTGTTTTGCTTTACAATGCCTTTTTTCGGATGATTTTTATACATACCCTAAAGCGCCGGCACACAGGTACACCACCCACAGTATGTCAAGTTTCAGTGTAAAGGTAAAGGCCACCATACCAGCTGTTGATAGGAGATAAATTCCTAATGTCGTAGCTCTACAAAAATAAAATTGAAATATTAAAGTGTCCTACCTCCTTTGATGTAAGAATATAAACCGTTCTATTAAATAATTAAATAATTTGTCCTTTTCAAAATTTTGTAGTTTTGTAAGCATCCAAATATTGCAAAAGGTAAAGATATCAATTTTATAGAATGGTTTTGAAATTTTTATCATAAAATAATGTAATTACTAAAAGATTACAAAAATGTTGCTTCTTCAAATTTAAACAAGACTTATTGTAATAAAAATTTTGCGAAAATAGTAAAAATGCTTCCATGGTTTGACAACCGAACATGCAATGAAAATACATGTTACGTAAGGGACAAGATCAACAGTTCAATGTAGGATAAAAAACTTAGTTCACATAGTTCTTTCTCTGACCGAAAATCGATGTCGGATAACAAAACTTGCAACGATTTTTACCCCCCCCCCCCCCACCCCCACCCCAAACTATTTGAATTAAGTTTTTTATCCTACATTGAACTTTTTCTATTTACGGCTACTAACCCAAATTCCGTTTTTGTTTTTAGAATATAGGACATTCGGAACACTATATAGTATTTTCATTGCGGCATGTATAAAAGCATGGCAAAGCATTCTTACATTTCAAATAAAAGCATGGTGAAAAGGATTAAACAAAGGACTGACTTAAAGTTGAAATGAGTTCCAAATGGTTTTTTTTTCAAATAACTCTACTTATTTTAAAAGAATTCCATTTATTTTGTTCTGTCATCAAAATTAAGAGAATGAAAGCATTTTCGGATTATCCATTTGAAACTCTTTTTTCTGAAGTTGTCTGTGTTTATTTTGGAATGCCGCATAAATCATGCCCATTAAAAAAAACATGTAATATCCTAAAAAGAATTACTATGAGAATATACATGTACCAAAAACTCAAGGGCATTAATTAAGATTTCAAGAGGATTTTTCACCTTTAATGACTTGCAAGAAAAACATATACGTTAAGATTAATAAAATATCCCATTTATATGGTTTACAGTAAATTGTTTGACATTACCCGACAAAATTATCACGGATCTCGTTTTCAAAACTTTTTTTAAAACAATTTTTAAATAGAAACAATTTTTGCCAGGACAACAGAACTCCAAATTTAACACAGACAAGAATAAAGTCTGAAAACAAGGAAACGGGGAAATAATATATTAATAAGGCATTAAACACAATTTGCATACGTGAGTCCATTTTGCACTAGCCACTATGGCTTTCTTACTTGAATGTTTTGGTTCTGTCTAGCCAAACACCTGCCACAATGGAGCCCAATACGCCAGCCAATACGATAGTAAGGCCTATCTGACCAGCGTCTTTCTGGTGGCCCTGTTATTAGCATTAAACAAAGAAAAAACATCCTCGTTGAGTTTTAATATTTTTTGGTAAGCAGTAAGAGATGTTCAAAGTGGGTTGTTACAGAGGTAGGAATTTATTAAAAAAAACTTTCACTTTAAGAAAAAAAGATAGGAAATGAAAAAATCAATTAAACAGAAACATCTTTTAAAGACAAGCGATATTTGAAATTCCAATTAGAGCTCTTTTATTCCAAAGAGTTAAAGCGATGACCCTTTGGACGTTGGACCTATAGTCCTTTTCAAAAACTCATTTCCCGTATCACGATTCTGACTCTAAAATTATAATTGATGCAAGTTATTTCCCTTGCTGGAATGTTCCGGGGACGTAGTACTGGTTCGCTGCAATGAAGAGTAAGGGATAAGCTGTTTTTAAAACTACGTCCCAGCAAGGGAAATAAGTTGCCTCAAATTCTAATTTTTAGATTCCTGATAACGGAAATGAGTTTCTGAGAAGGGCTATTACTATTATTCTTGTGTCAGTTTTGGAAAAAATGTAGCAACCTTTCATTAGGTCAGCAAAATTAACTGAATTATAGGCACAAAAGGCGCTTGTGTCGTTCCCCATGGCGCCAATCAAACACTCACTGACAGAAATTAAATATTGCCTTCTTGGCAGTTGGTTCAACGGATATAATTCTGAAAGAGCTTGAACATATTGAGGCGAAACTGGAATGCGAGCACAGTGAGTAGGATATGTTGAGAGATGCACTTTACATCTAAACCGATAATCTTTATTGGGCTAATGGTTAAAAAAGTATTGTAGTAATAAGAGTTGTTTTGAAGCAATTTATCGGTGTATAAAGGAGACCTATTCACTCACAAACTGAATAAAGTCCGAAGTTTGTGAGTGACCTTGTCGAGTTTATACACCTATAAATTGCGAAACAACAACTCTTATTACTTATAATTCCATACTAACTCCACTTATTGGCAAAACAAGAAAGAAATGATTGGTTTAAAATGACACTCTTTTACTGGCTCATATATCCATACGCTAAACGTCATTTATCGGAAAATAAAAGATCCCAAACGTCATGTTGTCAAATCAAAAATACACACCGTATTGAAATTATTCTTTGATACCGAGGTATTTGAGTCAAATCTATGCCATAAAATGTATTGCAAAAAGAAGACATTTTACAAAAGGAAT
This sequence comes from Mytilisepta virgata, assembly GCA_028015205.1. NCBI lineage: Eukaryota > Metazoa > Mollusca > Bivalvia > Mytilida > Mytilidae > Mytilisepta > Mytilisepta virgata. The sequence continues at coordinate 4,080,485 of CM051516.1, forward strand.
GAAGATTCCTTGTTACAAAATATGTATAGTGATGTAACAAAGGCTCTAGGCACAGAACAAATCTTTTGGCCACGTAAAATCTATGCGATACAAAAAACACAGAAGAGACTTTTATAGCTGACGTGAAGTAGGGCGTAAATCGGACGGGGTGTATAAGATATAGATATACATTCAAGCGTCTGTAAAACAAGTGATTTACATTGTTATGGCAAACGGATGTAAAAACGTAGTTTCATCTAATTTTTTAACTTTTGTAAAATGCAATGACATGATTTAACACGTTGATACTGTTTACGGGTATTTAGACACTTATACGTTTTACGCATGTTTAGGAAACAGCCAAATTATACGTCACAATTCGGACGTTTTGTATAAGGTCCGTTAAACATCCCCACGAACCATTGGAGAGACAATGTATATCTATTTCATTTTGGTTTTTCCTTTGTTCTTATAAATGTACGTCAAGGCTGAAAGACAAGTAGAAACAAATGATATACACTTAGTACTAGAATAATAAATAATACTTATGGTATCTTTTGTATAAGTATATATATATAAGACATCTTCATTTGTCAGTCTGTCAAAAACAAGAGTTGAACAAACGACCGTTTCATTCAAAAAGCTTGTTAACATATTTTTATGGGACAGGTATTTAAACGTATTTAACCTAAGAAGGTTCAACGATTTACCGTTTACTTTTTAGTACTGAATATTAATATCCAAGACATAAATAATATTATTATACTTTATGTAAAATTATCTTCTTTTAATGTATTTTCATTGGTTTACAAGAATGTGGTATTTTTCTCGATCCCCGCTGGAAAAAAACAGCAGGTGGTATTTTAAACTGCCAGAGCCCTGAGAAAACATTGTCAACCGAGGCGAAGCTATGTAATTTAGATATTACCCATAGTTGTTTTCAAGGTTGAAATTTTTTGGACACACTCACAGGGTTGAAAATTTACTAACCCGATAGGTCAAAGAACAAGCGAAGAACTTTGGTAACGTTATCCTTATTGCCGGAATTCTAACATCGTAAGTGGTGAGCAGGAAATGAAAATATAGTTACTCGCCAGGCTTTGACTTACATGAACTACTAGTATAAGATATTCCGGCGACGACAACCATTACCTCGGGCGTCGGATTATAGTGATATTTTCAACCCCTCGTCTAGTTGTGACAGGTCTGAGGAATTAATTTACAATTAATGCAAACTGTAAAGGGCTGCGGCATCTATTGTTTATGTATACAAAAGTAACAGCTGACATATGGGGATATGAAAACGCCAGGGTATTCTGGGGGGGGGGGGTCACGATCTAGACTTCTAAATAGGGTCTTTCTTTCTTAGATGCATAATTGAATGTGCGTTAAGTGGAATTGTCATTACTTCTAGCAATATTCTTCTCGGACAATGCATGGGTGAGGATACTCCAAATTGATAGACAGTCCTTTGCCTTTAAAAAATGTACTGTCTTTAATAAATGTATTATGTTATGAATATGTGTGTTGTTGAAATGTGAATTGTGATTTATGTATTATATTGCATGTATATAAATTGTATGCTTATACCCTTAATTGGGGTACATTACATTAATAAAAGACTAAGGTTTTTGTAAGGGCAATTAGCACAAGTACACCAGTTTAACAATCAAGTAGCTAACCCCGCCCAAACCGGGTTACATCGAAAAATGTTCTTAAATGATGATATGGATTGATTGATTGATTGATTGATTGATTAATTGATTGATTGATTGATTGATGATTTATTATTGTTCAGTGCAATGGACAGACACATTGTTGCGATGCAAGCTAACATTCATAATGTGACTTCTATTTAACCCTAAACCACATTTAACCTACAGTAACTGCAAATGGCTTTTTCAAAACAAAAAAGATCAGCATTCGTATTCACGAATGAATTTTTAAAATATCAAGTTCCATTTTGTACGATGATCTGATAAAAGACCATAAAATATCACGTATAAAAAAATCTTACTATTTTTATCACATTATATATATATATATATACATCATACATGGATATTATATATTGGTACAAGGTCTAAACAAAATGACACTAATGCTTGTGACAGATAATTTACAACAGTGTAATGAACTTTATAGATTTAACGCGACCTGTAGACTAAATTACCAACCAGACATATAGTGTTTACAGTACTCAATCTAATTTATTGTATTTACAATAACGTTTTTCTTTCTTGTTGTATTTCATTATGTTTGTCACAAATCGTATTTCATGATTTAAATGACAATAAAAAAGTTTGAATTTGAAAGTAAACTCTTGCATTCATGGTGTGTACATTTTGTACCAATATAATTGAAAATGAGAAACATTTTCTCTGAATTTGCTCTAAATATAACGAACCTAGAGAAGACTTCTTTAATAAACTATTAAAACATCATCCTAACTTTTTCGATCTGGATGATACAAACAAATAAAAATATAATACTAAATCCTACTTCTTATAGTCTTGTTAAAACAATTATTTCCTTTTTAAAACAGTCATTAGAACTGAGTACAGGGGACTAGATTTTCAATACTGACCTTGAAATAGTTATTTTTTCGTTTTGTTTATTTGTCAGAAACTTGTTCTTATAGTTTATATCACAACAAAAGATTGACTTGAAGTGAAATTGCTAAAAGAAGGTGAATTAAGGATGCTCGCTGGTCATGTTTTGGTCTTTTTGTCAGATTTTCAGAATCCTCGGGTTTTATCCATTTCTTAAACATGAATTTTTTTGCCCGTGAACTCCCACTTTTTCTTTTATAATTCAATCATATATAGCTTAAAATGGTATTTGACAAAATTTTATGAAATCCTTTTTATTTTTTCATACATCTTTGAGAGACTGAAGTTGTCAATGCAAAGACAATGAAAAATCCAGAGAAAACCCATTTCCTGCAAATTTTCAAGGCCTTATAGCTCTAAAATGAGCACACGAACCTATATTTTTTTCGTTTTCGTGCTTATTTGTTTACTATTCATATGTTCTCTCAAATTTAAACACCTATTTCAAATCCTATTTATTTCCTATTAGACCAGCGATCATCCTTAAAATGCCTGTTTCATTTGACAGTGTTATCCACTGTGGTTTGAAACTAAAATTACTGAACAGAAATGTTGGCAGTAAATTTTATAATATTATCAAAACAAATATGTATATTAAAAGTGGTAATGTTTGTCGTTACATTTGGTGCATTGACCCTGAAGACTCTTTAGCTGAATTCAAATATACATGTAATCTTAACGACCAATCGTAATTACTTAAGTTCAGTTTCATCCACTATAACAGGTGACAATTTGGACAATAGACCGATTGGCTTAACTAAATGGAAAATAGACCGATTGGCTTAACTAACCATCTTCTATATTTCTATCTGTAATGTGAATAATCTGAACTTTCTCTTTGTTTCTGCCAAAGTTCATGTTCCCATTATTTTGGTTGGACAGAAGCTAGATCCAATCTTGTATTTCTCAGGGTTTCACTATTTTACTATATTTTGGCTCTGTCTAATTTGTTTTTTTTTTTTTTTTCATTTTCTACCAAATCTCTGGAACTATGATTTTAAACTCCGCCAAAAACGGGGAGGGGGAGGGGCGTCAAGTAATAGGTCCTTTGGGTATTTCTTCTGCAAAAGCTACGTCGTTTTTCTAAACTGATACAAAAAGAGATGGATAGTAAAAAGATTGTTGAAATATCTAGAGGATTTTAAAAACCATTGCTATGCATTAAATCGAAACTTTCCTCAATTCTTTTTATCTTCAAAATGTTCATCATCTTGGTTGCACCAGAAAGTGTCATTGGCCGACATATTTTTGATGTCGATTTACGCTATATTTCATAAATATCTCTAAACAGAATACAAACCTCGAAATAATACAGTACTATAGGGTTGAGTAAAGTTGAGATTGCGTAATAAGATCCTGTATTGATACCTACAAAATAAATTGGTAAAGTGGTCATTTTTGACACTTTCTAGTTTTTCTTGTCATAGGACTTACTGTCCATTCTTCTGATTTTGTTTTTTGCTTATCACAATTCACAGCACCAAAAACCGTTCATTGTCAAAGTGCGAATTAGCTTGAAATTATTTAATTCCAATTTATTTATGTTTTTTTATCACGCATGCATGTAAATATTTTATTTATGTATTTATTTACTTTAATATTTTATAACATCAATCAATTCATTGTTTTATCATGATTCAAATAAAAACATGTATTGTCAACATTTTGTCTTTATGTATACTTTTTCATCCCAACGTAGCACCCCTACCCTGTTTTATACACTCCAAACACCTGACAAATTGATTGGTGCCTTAGAAAGTTTTTTTTATCTATATTAAAAGTAGAATAGAGAATGGAAACGGGGAATGTGTCAAAGAAACAACAACCCGACCAAAGAGTGGAAAACAGCTCAAGGTCACAGGGAATGTGTCAAAGAGACAACAACCCGACCAAAGAGCAGAAAACAGCTCAAGGCTACGGGGAATGTGTCAAAGAGACAATAACCTGACCAAAGAGCAGAAAACAGCTCAAGGCCACAGGGAATGTGTCAAAGAGACAACAACCCGACCAAAGAGCGGAAAACAGCTCAAGGCCAAAGGGAATTTGTCAAAGAGACAACAACTCGACCACAGAGCACAAAACAGCTCAAGACTTCCAATGGGTCTTCAACGCAGCGAGAAAATCCCGAACCCGGAGGCGGGCTTCAGCTGGTCCATAATTAATAATATTATATACTAGTCATGCTTTCTTCTAAATTTAAACATCAATATGTAATTTCATCACACATTATGCATGTAATGTACACCTGTTGTTCATACATGCTATTAAAATTATCGACACAACATCGACAAATTTGTGTAAACACCTGTTGCTTTTAGCATCATTTCACAGGTTATCTCATACCATAAGTACCGAAGCTTTTTCCAGTAAAGGCCAGCCCATAGCACGCCTGCTGACTTCTCTCATGCATAACAACTGATAATGTGAAATTTTGACATTATTCTGCTTTATTTCAATAGAATTATTTCAGCATTTCTAATAATAATAAAAATGTAATTTTATTCTTTTACACAAAATGACATGAAAATACAGTGAAACCTATCCAAATCGAACACTTTCTACACTGAATTCTTGTATCAGATCATGAAAATTCTTCAGTAAGACAACCTGTGTAAACCCAACATCTGTCTAAATAAATCAAATCTTCAGTCCTAAACGGCTCCGATTTAGGCCGGTTTCACTGTAATTTTTCTGTTATCATTCAGTACTTACCATATGTTAACGTAAGCAACACAAAGCCTCTATTCTTTATCAGCCTCAGTAACGATTTACCGTAATGCTCGTTAGAAGCGTTCTGTACCGCCATCATTTGTGCTTTACTAGGAGGGCATGGAGGTCCTTCCTTAAAAACTTAAAGAAAATAAAATCAGATATTAATGTCAGCGCCCTTACTTTTTCTCTGGTGTTATCACTAAAGAAATCTTTGTCATGAATTTAAGAAATCGATATAAATGTAGATTATGTCACCAATAATAAATGTTTGGGGACACCGTCGTCGTCGTCGTCAGTCATCATCATCGTCGTCATCGTCGTCACCATTAATATTACAATAAGTTTGTACAACTTATTTCTCAGTGACTACAGAAGCATTATGAATGAGACTTCTTACCAGTTTTGATGCACAAAATGTGCACATTTCGTTGATTTACGACTCATCATTTGTGCTCAAGTCCAAAAGCCAAACCAATGAAACATTTGAGAACAGATATCAAATTCCAAAACGACTAAAGTGTTCAGCCAAATATAAACAAAATCTAAGGACATGGCTATATACTAACGAAAGAGTCATAATTTTCCCAAAAAGTTTTATGAAGTATAATTTCACAATAGTACAATGAACCATCCTCCCAAGTCAGGGTTTAGTATCCACGTTCGTTCCTTCAAACCCCTGACATCACACATTCATATTTTACGCGTCGAAAGTGAATGATTTTCAGTGGTTACTTTTCTAGGTCAAAAGAGAATCCATTTTGGTCGTAGGTAGAATTTTTCTAGGTCACACACCAGGCAGCGATATGTTCAACCCGCAAAATATGAATGTGCGATGTCAGGGGTTTGTAGGAACGAACGTGGATAGAAAACACCGACTTTGGAGGATGGGTAGTACTGACATACTAGCACATTGAAATGGCGATACCGTCATGGATATGCAGTCCACCTAAGCAAAAGAAATGACGCGCAAATAAATGATGGAGCTCCCAGTGTCATTTTAATTTTTGTTTCCATTGTATCATAATAATTAACACGTCAACTGATTTTGGATGAAAATGATATTGATTTACATCAACATGATTAATAAAATGACAAGCTGAAAATAACATGTGTTTAATTTAAATTGTACATACTAGCTTTATAAATAGCTTGAACGTATTTTTATAAAAATATAACAGTATTGTAATTCTACTTAAAGCAAAACGCTAAATTAGGGCAGAATAAATGTGTCTTCTCGAAAAGATTACCTTAATTCTATATAACCATATATATATCACAATAACAAATTACAAAAGAAGATCAAAGGAAAGGATCATTCCCCTGGGCTCCTAGCTGTGTTATCAGTCTTTTTTTTTTCTTTTAATCCCAGCAATTTCGAAGAAACCTTGGGGAAATAGCGATTTTCTCCGTCCGTCAGTCCGTCACACTTTCTTGTGACATCAACTCCTCCTTTACTTTTGGGATTAGGAATTCAATTTCTAGATAGAATGGTTGAATACCACCTGTAGATGCGCAATAAGGTTATAGAATTTTTATTTTCTAAAATTGGGACCACACGGATCTAAAGCTCCTCTTCCATTTTTCAATTTATGCATTTTATTTCTACACAGTATTGTCATGCACCAAGTAGATGCGCTATTCTGTTTCTGAGGTGGCCGAGTGGTCTAGGTAGTTCGTCATGACTACTAATGATCACTAGCCTGTCAGCACTGGGATTGTGAGTTCGAATCTCACCTGTGGCGGGTGTGTTCGACTCCGATCTTACTTGACAAGGATTGCCAATTTTCCTACCGAAAGTCGGTGGTTCTCTCCAGGTACTCTGGCTTCCTCCACCAATAAAAACTGGCCACCGCGAAATACCCAAATGCGCTGAAACCCCAACTAAACAAACAAGCAAACATTCTGTTTCTTAAGGTAGGAGGTACCTAATTAGGCTATATTTCAGATTTTTATAAAATTCGGCATGCAACTAGAGTACGTTGAACTGCATCTGAATATCAAAACAATAATATAGGTCCCTTTCTGGTTCTCAAATATGGAATAGTTTGTTAGAAGAAATTAAAAACTGTACATCTTTTTCAATCTTCAAACAGACATGTTTGAATTCTTTTTAAATAAATAGAACTTATTATTATCTAATTGTATGATAATTTTCGTTTGTATACATGTTAATCTTTGTATATTTCATATTTCTAGGACCCTCAGGAAGATTAGTTTAGGCTAATGAGGCAATCTTCTTTAAATAAAGATTATTTATTTATTTATTTAATACTTCCCAAAGTATGGTGTTTCAGGTTTTGGCAAACAGATGGGTAAATACATAGAATGCACGCAGTTATCGCCCCAAAAAGTCAAATATTTAGGCTTTAAATTATGATTTCTTAAAATTCGGTCCCTAGAATTTAAAAAAAAAGATATATTATTGCCATTGAAAATTCTCTTTTTATTAATATTACATTTATTGGGGGGGGGGGTCACCAGATTCGTGTTTTTTTTTAAGAATATAAGATTGATTATTGTATGAAGAGTGAAAATATGCGTCAAAAATCCAAAATAAGCGTAACGTCTTCACGACGTCGCGATTAAAATGTAGATTTTTAGTGTTTTTACAGACAGGACCTATAGTTGAATGATTTCCACATCAAAAACGAATCTGGTGACCCTATGTTTATTTAGTATCATTGAAACGAAAAAGTTGAAAGCAATAACATATTTTTTATAGAAAATCCTAGGGATTAGATTTTGAGAAATGACGATTTAAAGTGATTTTTTTTTCAGCAGTTTTTATATGACATCTACAGTAAATGTTCTTTATTTCAATGAATTTAAATCAGTCTTATAAAAGAAATATAAAAGTTAAATATAAAAAAAAAAATTCGATATTTGGATGCAGCTTCGAATGTTCTAGCTGCATGTAAACTTTCATGAAAATCTATAATTTAGCAGATTTAGGTACCTCCTACCTAAACAGTATTGCCATACACCATATTTAGATGTGCAACAAGGTTTTTGACTTTTGATTTTCAAAACTTGTGGCCCACAGGGATGAATTTAAAAAATTAGGAATTTAATAGACTAACGTCCCATTTTTTAAATTTTTTTTTTCATTTTTCATTGGATTTAGTGATTTTATTTCTTCATTGAATGAATGCATAACATCTGTAAACGGACAATAAGGTTTTAGATTTTGTAATTTCGGTGTTGTGTCCCAACTAAATGTGGGATCACTGTCGATTCCGATAGTGGTTATCTAGTCTTTTTTCTTATAAGCTAGCGAAACAGAACTAACGGTGTGGATCTTTTGCGTACAGTAGGTTTATGTTACTTACACAGTATGGTTTTTTTGTATACTTTGTATATACTTACTGATTATAACCATAATAAAAAAGAAAGTTGTTACACCAGCTCCTATATAGAACATTGTACCCAGATCTTTTCCGACCTGTGACAGATCATCGCTGTAAGGGACTAACAGAGGAGGAACCAAAAACCCAACGGCACATCCTACCTGCAAAATGTCAAATATTTATTTATATATAAATTGTAAAATAGAATTTGTTTTGTCCTCTTCATGAATTTAATAAAGAGGCAAAAAGAACAATGTTCATTATTATTATTATACCTTACATAGTATAATTGTAATAAGACAATGTTTATGTTTTTATGAACATTTGTGACACCGCGAGACAAAAGTGATGCCCCATGGCTGTCCGGAAATTACCGTCATCGGTACAGGATATTTATGTTTGTGACTTCATGAAACAAAATCGATGTCCACCGGGCGACACATGATGATCCATGACTGTACGGAAATAACCGTATTTGGTTCCTAATTTATACACCCGCCTTTACGAAATGTTTCAGCGAAGAACTGATACAAAAACTGAGTGTTTCGGAATACGCAGAGTGGCTTGTTTTTGTTCGGTATATAATAACAATCATTTCCTCCTTCTGAGACAGACATCACAAATGCCACCCCGAGATGTTGCCTTCATCGGGCTAAAGCTAAATTATGTTATTTTATGTCCGAGGACTCTTTTGAGTGTGGTTGGTCCATTTGAGAATCAAAGATTAATTCCTTGCCACACTTGCCGGTCCCCTAAAAATGTCTTTTTCTTTTGAAAGGTCTTTATATTTTTAGTCTCTTTTAAATGGACAATACTAACAGTGATCTGAGATTTTATTTTATAAAGTACAACCTGATTCTATATTTATTGTGCGTTTCGGGTAAACCCAACACTAACCAAAACATTGTTTTTTTCAGTTTTAGGACAAATGGACCAAATGAGGGTAGTCAAAAACCTCGGACTGTAAACTGTACCTAGAAAATTGAAACACTACTTCAAAACAAAAAATTCAAAAATTATCAACCAAAAATCTAAGCATATGTTTTTAAAATTCATCATTGCAGAATTATGAAACGTAACAGCATGTTAAAATATTGAATTTGAAATTCGTTATTAAAACAAATCTTTTCATCAACCAATCGTGAATTATATCTTTAGGAAGTAAAACAAATATATATTACACAACTACTTGCATATTGATTAGGTCACAGTTCTATACAAATGTAGATTGTATAATATAATTGAATTTATTGATCAATTTACAAAATGTAGTTTTTTCCTGGGTAAGCGTGAACAATTTGCCAAACAATCAATCAACACTGTACGTGGTTGACAGGTCGTTTTGGTTTTTAGCAAAACTCTGATCTAATCTTTATATTTCTGAGGGAAGCCCCGTTACACTCTTATTGCCAAATAAACTATAAAAACAAAACAGTTGAAGACAAATAAACAAAAATAGAAAAAATACACAAATATTGTATAAGAATGAAATTGTATATTTAAAAGGTCAGTATTAAAAGTTTAGTCCCCCGTCCTAAGTTCTATAATGACAGTTTAAAAAAGGAAAACGTTATTTTAACAGGACCATAAGAAGTAGGATTTATTACTAGTATAATATTAAGATTGTTTAAAATGATACTTTACTGCTGGTCGACACCAAGTCCCAGGGGGTATCCCCAGCTCAGTTGCTAGAATTTCGATGCTAGCCGGAAATTGATACTTAGAATTTACTGTTCAGAATTATAAAATTTGAGAAAACTAAGGAGAATCTCCCTCGTGCATAGCTCTGTCCTTAGATGGTTTTGGCTTTACAGCTTTTGGACATTTTGGCATTTTTGAATTTGCTCTACAACGTTTTAGATTGTTTTGGATTTCATCAATTTAGGCCTTGATCACAACTGATGAATCGTAAAACGACGAAATGTGCACATCTTGTGCATCAAAATTGGTATCAAAAATTTGCATTTTTACGACTGAGTCGATGCCCCTACTGGTGGACTCCAAGTCCCCGAGGTTATCCCCACATTAGTTGCTAGTATTTCGATACTAGCCCGAAATTGATACTGAACATTTACTGTTACAAATTATAAAATTTGAGAAAACTAAGGAATATCTCCCTCGTGCATAGCTCTGTCCTTGGATGGTTTTGGCTTTACAGCTTTTGGTCATTTTGGCATTTTTGAATTTGCTCTTCAACGTTTTAGATTATTGTTTTGGTTTTCAACATTTTAGGCCTTGAGCACAATTCGACGAAATGTGCACATTTTTGTGCATCACAACTGGTATAAAAATCTTTATTTAATACTTTAAATAAGTACTTTTCTCTTAGTTCGTTGTTTTTACAGAAAACTAAAAGAAAATGCTTCTCAGCTTCGACTTTATTATTACAAAATTTACACACTCTCTAGGGGTAGTCTTATATTTTCCCCTTTCAACTGACGGGCAATGTTTACTGATACCAAATTTAAATTAGATTTTAATTTATCATAGCATAGGTAAATAATTGTTTTAAGAGTTAGATGCTTGGAAGGAATCTACCCCAACGCTTATTTCACTGATAAAATAAGCAAAGGTACTGAAATATATCAGTAGTTTCAGTGGTTTATTATTTACCAATAACTATCAAATTATTTACTTTTCATTTGGCATACCGAGTAAATGTTGGTGACCTTGGATCCTATTATTTTAAGGGACCACTACCACCTGTCTTTTTATCTAGTCAGAGATTATTGCATTTCCGGACGATTGCAAACAAAGATTTACCTGATTCCCAAACACTCCTATAGATGTCGCTGTTGACACTTGATTGGGTCCAAACCATACAGCCGACACCTTAGCCGGAAGTCCAAGAATAAAAATCTGAGCAATAGCACAAATAGTCTGAGCAAACATGAGTACCGGAAATCTGTCTGGGTGAACACATGCTACTTTAAGCCAAGCACCAAGAGCATTTAGGAAACACCCGCATATAGCAACAACACGCAGACCTTTTTTATCCAAAAGCCACGTGGCTGGAAATATCAGAGGTATATATGCCAACATGTAAAGCATAGATAACCAGTCCAGTGCTGTTTCCTTTTGATACTGATTCTCTGGCATGCTAGCATTGTAATATTTCAATATGACATCTCCTATGATGTTTAAATGTATCCATTGGTAGGCATTACTTAGCGAATAAAATGCGAACAAGAAGAGTATAACCCATCTCCGTTTATAAACACGTGGTTCCGAATCGAAGTCTGTTGGGTCTTTCTCTGTCGTCGGAAGTATCGGCTTGGCTTGTACTTCCATCGTCGACAAGTCGCCACTTCGACTCAAAGCCTTTCCTGAATGAAAGAAAGAATAATATGAGTTGTTTGTCCTTGACCATGCAATCGGTAATCGACATACAAGTTTGTTTGGGTCAGATAACAGATGACACTTAACCTGCTCGATAAAAATAGATAAAGTTATACAATATTTATTTAATAATCACCTATAATAGCTCTAGTCTTGGTCACTTAAACTCTTCACCTTCATTATCCAGCAACACAAATATTTTGCGAGAGACATTTTTGTTTCATTATAAGGAAAGCCGACATGGACAATCGAAAGCTAGAGGCTCAAAAAAAAAAACAACGCCGCTCACGTGGGTTCAGTTCGCCAATAAAAACTTATGGAGAGAATTTCAGCTGCGTGATCCTATTCTGAAGTCAATAATTGTGTAGCAGTCGAATTTCTTGGAAGGCAAGTGTCTAAAATGTTGTGTCCTTCCGTGTTATTTAAATATACTGACATTACAGCTGAGCGTGAATTCCTTTTGACCCAGAGATACAGATCAGAGTGAACTGGTGGTAGAAAATTATGACGTCAAAATTTCCTTTCTGATGTAAAAAAAAATCATGAGACTTTTTTTACATGGTGGACAAATCTATCGACTGTTTTTCCGAGGATCTTTTTTAAGAAAATTTCCGACGACGAAAGACGACAAATGCCACCAATACCTTGTCTGTTTAGATATACTTTTTGGTTTCACCTTTTTCAGTCATTTTAGCTTTCCAGTCAGCTCTGCAATGCTTTAGGCTATTGGTTAGTATTAACAAATTTTAAGCCTTGACACTGAGGAAACATAAGTTATTGAAATGTGAATAACGAAATTAGTATTAAAGGTCATTTATTCCTCTTATTAAAAGGAAATTCCTAATTGGGTAAAAATATAGATGATATTGAAAATACTTGAAACATTGTTTTTCGATATCTTCCAGATTAATTTTAAAACCGGTCATCTTAGGGACGAGATCAAAAGTTCAATGTAGGATAAAAAAACTTAATTCACATAGTTTTTTCACTGACCCCCACCCCCACCCCCACTCTTAACTTAATTTGGGAAAAATTGATTGACCAATATGGGCATATCCGAAAATCGATGTCGGATAACAAAACTTGCAGCGATTTTTACCCCCCCCCCCCCACCCCAAACTATATGAATTACGTTATTTATCCTACACTGAACTTTTGATCTCGTCCCTTACATGAAGTTTAAAATGGCATTTACTAGCTATTGTCTCGATTGTGCTTTATAGGAAAATGTTAAGATAGGCCAGCATTAATAAGAATCGTTCTTACCACACGTGCAAGTCTGTCGTGTTTACTTTACAGGAGTTCTTGATTCTAGAAATTCTGTACCATATCGTACCATTGTACACATGATTCATAATATTATGACATGTGACTGTGTTCGTGTCAAAAACTTGTTCACAATCACAAATACCTCTGCGTTGCTTTAGTCCAACATATTTTAATACAACCGTATAACACAAGTTGAATCTATCGGAGTATAACTATCATTTGGGGGTAGCAGTTACAAATTTCACGGAAGAACATTTGATATTTTCTTCAAAAGGTCAATAAGAGCAGTGAAACACAAATTTGATTTAGACCCCCCCCCCCCCCCCCAGTTATAAAATAGTTGGTGCCTTACTCGTGCTAGACTGTAAAATTCTGTATATATATATGGTATTATATTATACATTATTCATCTGCCATAATCCTAATAACATATACATATTTCTCAGTTCTATACCATTTTGGTCTTTGTTCGATCATATAGTATTTGTCTCAACCTCTTTTAGCTTTTATATTTATTTTATTGTCAGGTATAGAGGTCTAATGTACGTATACGAATACATTATTGATCCAATCATAGGCCCTTAGAGGGCATTTTACTTAAGTTGAGTCTAATTTTAATTAATTAATTAGTTAATTTAAACATTATTTTATTCAAGAAACTGCATAGGATTGGACAGAAGGCTGAGCCTATATAAGCCCTCTCCCAACAAGGTACAACTATGAACAAACACAAAATACAACACATGGTATACAAATATTTAAACAATATTCATACGAGAATAGTCATTCACTACTGGAAAATTAATTCACCTAAAAATGTAAATAATAATAAATAGCTAATGATAATAACAATAGCTTTGTTCAACATAGGCTACACTTTAAGAATATTTGGTACCTATACCATATAATGAAAAGTGGATAATTAATCTTTGAATATAATTCAGATTTTATAAAAAAGAAGATAAAAAGAGGGTATATAATTATAATTCATGAAGTTAATATAACAAATAAGGATGGAAATAAGAAGAAAATTGTTTATTTCAAATGATATTTCTGATTTTTAATTTGTAAATAAACATAAATAAAACAAATAAATAAATAATATTCAAATAACAACAATTCGTTCCTGTTTCATAATTCAAAACATTTACAACAATATATAGCTACAGTGGACATATTTCTCTATGGCATTATCACAAGAAAGGAGAACAAAACATTTCTGTTCTTTATTGAAATTCTAAAAATTAATACAAGTTCTTAAAACTGAATAGAAAACGTTTATCGCTCTTTTTATGTGAAAAATATATAGTAAACGACAATACAATGGTGTGATTAAAATCTGAAAAATTAATTTTAAGCGTTTGTTTAAATTTGATTTTTTTTATAGGGGAGAGTCGGCAAGGAAGTGATTTTTTATCTTGGATTTTTCCTCGAGGCATTCATGGACCTGATTTTTTCACATTATTTTCGAACCTCCATTTTTCTTCATGAAATTTTGCAGCCCGTTTTTAATGAAAAATCTTCCTTGTCCCCCTCCTCCCCCCTTTTGAATCAAATGGTTGTTCCATAAAAAATCCAACAGGACGAATAAATGCTAAATTTTATATGTAAGAGGATTTAGCAAGGTAAAATAGTACACTCTCTGTGTAGTTTTGATACATAACAAAGCTGTCTGAGTGACAGAAATTCTGATTTTCCTTCATCACTTTTTGGAGCCGTGCTCGACCTACAACCTGTCTGCCCGTGCTACAATCCAGTAACCATAACCAGATTTCCCAACAGTTAAAACTGACCTTGAAATATTTCCTTATGCAATAAAAACCGACCTCGAAATATTTCCTTATGCAATAAACATTGACCTTAAAATATTTCCATATGCAATAAACACTGACCTTGAAATATTTCTATATGCAATAAACAGACCTTAAAATATTTCCTTATGCAATCAAAACTGACTTTGAAACATTTCCTTATGAAATGAAAAAAATTTACAGATCTTTTAATGTTTTCATATATGAAATAAAAATATTGAACGCGCTCAAAGCTCTAAGACTTATAACAAAAATGAATTATTAATAATTTACAGTGAAACGATTGGAAACAAGGATCAAAGGTTTCTGGTCAGTGATGAGACCAACCCTTTTACTTTGTTGATTTTTTTTCCATTGTTACTGGAAAATTAAATTATCAAGGTTTTTTATGTGTTTTCCTGCTTTGTTTTGTATGTGTGTCTCAGACATTGGGTCGGCAAAGAGGGTACGGGATGTGTGACTGAAGGATGCAGTGTGTATACTAGCAATTATAAGACTGCAAAAAAGGGTTCAAATTGGAAAGTACGGGGGCATCTTTTCCAAAAGTTCCATAACAAAGGTTTTGTTGTGCAAATATACACTCGTGATAAGGGTCGTATCGGCTTCATCAATCATGTTAATTACCTCGTATACGTAGGGAATTTTTGTTGGGATCATATCCCACTTTTTTCACATTTTAATTTAAACATGTTAAAGTCTGATCGTCTTATGAAATATCAAAACTGGTTTAATCCGGTCTTAATTTAAACGGAAGTAAAACAGATATAGTTTTTACTATCATAACGGTAAACGTATCATAATGTGTGTGGTCTTAATCGTAAAAATTAAAAAATAAATTTGCATCTATAAAACATCAATGATAAATTAAAAAGTGTTAGCATGGTTAATTTGATAAAATAATTGAATACAATAAACTGAGGAAATCTGATGCAATAATTACTAATTAAATTTAAACTTACCTAATATTCCCGAGTGAGAACTCATTTTAAAACGGCTGACAGTTATATATATGTATTTTTAATGTACAACTAGCAATAATCTCCATCTTCTTTGAAATACACGATTAATTTACACTCGATCGATTACTACTGTCTGTAGTGGCAGCCATATTGCAGATACCGTCATTGTAATAACCGTTCATTGACCGCTAGACTCTATAAACTCCTTTTTGTGTGCTTAACCTCGAGTAACCGTGTCAGGATTAAATTTCCACGTCCAAGAAGTCGTCAACCTCTTAATTATAGATTTATTGGACTTGTCTTTTTTCTATGTATTTTAAACTATTTCAATACATTACACGTTTAAATGTACGACTTCGTTAAGCTGATACTGAAAAAAGGTGTGAAGGACGAGGTCAATTTCAGAATGAGATCGAGCTATCATTTTTTTCTTTTTTTTCTTAAAAAAATGGGGAAAGGTGAGAGCTAGGGGTTATTGTCCAAAAGAGAAAAATTAGGACGCGTTTAATCCTCAGACCCCTTTCCGCAATGTATAGGTCAGATAAGTAGCACCTTAATATTTATTTAAGGGTTATTTTGTTTGATTTCTATATTTAATTAAATCTTTTGTGGCTTTATTATTTTTTTTTCTTTGTTATTATTTGTTCATAAAAATGTTTTCTTAAACTTTTCCATATTCCTGTATATTAATGTTGTATTACAAAATTGATGATTGTTTTATTCTTCGTTTCAAACTTTATACATATTCCATCTATTCCGTATGGGAGAAAACCTGTCAATTTCGATCGATTCTGCTTGCAAATGTTCTCGTTGTTGAATGCTCAGTAAACATAACTTTACAATGAAGAACAACAGTAAAACAGTTATTCCTGCTCTTTTACTTTCGTCACATAGCATAAATTGATTCACAATATCCATTCCATTATAATTTTATATAGAGAAACTGTATAAGTTGTGATTCTCTAAGGCATCATTAGATATCTAAAATGCACATTTGCATCTGTTAAAAAAAAGAGCTGGGCATGTGTTGTGAATCACGGCAGCTCAACCCACAGACCTGCCTAGCGCGTCCCAGGGTAGCGGATAGGATAGACCCTTTAATTGGGGGGGGGGGGGGGTGCCAGGTCAACATATGGAAAACCTGACTGCGGACTATAGTGGGTAACGTGTTTGTAGAACTCCCTGCACGCTAAATTTTACAGTGACAATCAAAATTCAGTCTTCACAGTCTTCACAGTAGTCCGAAGCCCGAGGCTGGTAAAAATGCTGGTGGACCTGTAAAAATTCCACTTACAGGCCAGTAATGTCTATATAAAAAAATCTCCAAAATATGGTTCGGGCCTGTGGTTCAAAATGTTTACTGTGAAGACTGAAAATTGGTTCAAATGTGTGTCCCGTCCCACCGCTATTTGATTTGTTTGATAAATTGTTGAACTGGTTCTCGTCCTAAAGAAGCATGAAATATTTGGACGTTAAGCAAACAAAAAAAAAAAAAAAAAAAAAAAGAGTAAACAACATTCAAAACATTTGTACCACTACGATCGAGACTGATTTAACTCTTACGGTAGGCTGGTTGCCTCCCTTGCAACATATGGGTAACTGAGTCACCCTTGTTGTATATCTATTAGAGCCAAACAGATAAAGGACAGGGAACCAGTCTACTCTTACGGTCCCTGATAAGACGCAATTGTTTTCTTTCCATAGCCTTTGTATTATTGTCTAATGTTTACAACGGATGAGTATATTCACCCAGCGCACATATATATCTATAATGACGTAAAGTGAAAATAAAGAAGTTTATATTTATAATATTAAACTAAATGAGAACAACTTGTAAATTTTGTCCTTTTTATTATACGACCGCAAAATTTTTGCGGTCGTACATTGGTATGACGTTGACGTCGTCGTCGTCGTCCGGCGTCGTCGTCCGGCGTCGTCCGAAGACATTTGGTTTTCGCACTATAACTTTAGTATAAATTAATAGAAATCTAATAAATTTAAACACAAGGTTTATGACCACAAAAGGAAGGTTGGGATTGATTTTGGGAGTTTTGGTCCAAACAGATTAAGAATTAGGGGCCAAAAAAAGGCCCAATAAGCATTTTTCTTGGTTTTCGCACAATAAGTCTAGTATAAGTAAATAGAAATCTATGAAATTTTAACACAAGGTTTATGACCACAAAAGGAAGGTTGGGATTGTTTTTAGGAGTTTTGGTCCCAACAGTTTAGGAATTAGGGGCTAAAAAGGGGTCCAAATAAGCATTTTTCTTGGTTTTTGCACAATAACTTTAGTATAAGTAAATAGAAATCTATGAAATTTAATCACAAGGTTTATGACCACAAAAGGAAGGTTGGGATTGACTTTGGGAGTTTTGGTCCCAACATTTTAGAAATTAGAGGCCAAAAGTGTCCAAAATTAAACTTTGTTTGATTTCATCGAAAATTGAACTATTGGGGTTCTTTGATATGCCGAATCTAACCGTGTATTTAGATTCTTAATTTTTGGTCCTGTTTTCAAATTGGTCTACATTAAGGTCCAAAGGGTCCAAAATTAAACTTAGTTTGATTTTAACAAAAATTGAATTCATGAGGTTCTTTGATATGCTGAATCTAAACATGTACTTAGTTTTTTTATTATGGGCCCAGTTTTCAAGTTGGTCCAAATCGGGGTCCAAAATTAAACTTTGTTTGATTTCAACAAAAATTGAATATATGGGGTTCTTCGATATGCTGAATCTAACCATGTATTTAGATTTTTGATATTTGGCCCGGTTATCAAATTGGTCCACATTGAGGTTTAGAGGGTCCAAAATTGAACTTTATTTGATTTGTATATTGGAAATTTGCCAAAAACTTTATTATTAAATTTCTGATTTATATATAAAAGCAAATAATAATGATAAGGCCAGAGATACACACTAAACAGGATGTGTAAATTATTATAATAAGTATTGTGCAATAGCAAGAAATTTTCAATTGCACAGTATTGCGCAATAGCAAGAAATCTTCAATTGCACAGTATTGCGCAATAGCAAGAAATCTTCAATTGCACAGTATTGCGCAATAGCAATAAATTGATATTTGGGCCCGGTTATCAAATTGGTCCACATTGAGGTTTAAAGGGTCCAAAATTGAACTTTATTTGATTTCATCAAAAATTGAATCATCAAAAATTGAACTATTGGGGTTCTTTGATATGCCGAATCTAACCGTGTATTTAGATTCTTAATTTTTGGTCCCGTTTTCAAATTGGTCTACATTAAGGTCCAAAGGGTCCAAAATTAAACTTCTTTCAAATTTTCCATTTTAAATTGGTTATTTCTGATTTATATATAAAAGCAAATAATACTGATATGGTTTGATAGGGTAAATTAAAAATTTTTAAGTTCTTAGACCACATTAATTCTGTGTCAGAAACCTATGCTGTGTCAAATATTTATTCACAATCCAAATTCAGTGCTGTATCAAGCTTGAATGTTGTGTCCATACTTGCCCCAACTGTTCAGGGTTCGACCTCTGCGGTCGTATCAAGCTGCGCCCAGCGGAGCATTTTATTTCATATATATTTGTGTTTTTCTCTAGAGCCGTACTGTTTAAGAGAAGTATTTTGATAAATTTGACAAAGTAATTCAGGATTTAGTGGCGGATTGGATAATCATAAGCTGGCATCACTCGCCACATTTCTGTGTCTTGTCCCAAGTCAATACAGTTTGTTTCCTTGTGTTGATAATGTGTTTTGGGGTAAAGGTTTCATTCATAAAATATTTTGGTTTCGGCTGGATTTTTATTTCATAGTTTTTGTATGTGGCGTCATCAAAAGCTTGGCGTCACCAAAATGTTGATGCAGACCCTTTTCAGGTATTTCTAGAGTTGTTAGCATGTCATTCTTCCCATACATTCTAGAGAATATTGATTTACACCATCCTTATTTTAGTCCGCTTGGTTCTATACCAAAATTAAAATTTATTTTAAATCCAGTAAAAGATATTTTGGCCAATGTTGTAGTACATAAATCCATCAATAGAGATGCGAAAATAAGGTCCACATTGGTCAATCCAATATCCATAACATAACTCTATCAAAACTAGCATATAAAGTAAAGTATAAAAAACTTGTTGTATGATGATGTTTGTATTGTGATGTTTGGACCATGATATGGGTTTTTGTGCTGTTCTGTTCAGCAATAAAGTTAATAATATATAATTCCTATTGTGCTATCGCAATTCGGTACATTATATATATGTGTAACTAAAAGGCTTCCATGTCTGTCTGACAACAAGCCGGTTCTCCGTCATCACTATTTGAAGCCCTCGTGGAACATCGAAAAACTTGGAAAATTTTGTTATCCAATTTTCATAGATCTATCAGTAGTACGCATGGACGAAAATGTTGGAGAGAACCGAGTGAGCATTATTGCAGCTATATCACGACGTGAACCAATGTGAATTATTATATGTTAGTTAGAATGAAAAACATTAAAATCAAATTAAAAAATTACCAAGAATTATAAAGACAGAAATGAACAGTATATCAAGTAAATATTACAGACGAAGATTAAAAAAAAATACAAACAATATCACAGATAAGCTACTGAACAAGTGGCATCAATAGTCAAATTAATATAACACAATAAGAATAACTAGAAAAGAACTGTACTCATGAGTATAGTCTGACAGACTACATTCTCGAATACAGTCCATCTTCCTTCAAATACTGTAAAAGATGGTCGGTAGCGACATTTGTAATTACTGATTGTGTAGTACCGACGAATAATGTATGAAAATATTGAAAGAAGAAACAAAATGCTGTCTGTTTGACAGCAAACTGAAGTTTTCCTTCGTTACTCTTTGAAAGCAAAATAAAGTTTTCTGCGTCACTATCTGACAGCAAAATAAAATTTTCATGCGTCACTGTTTGACAAAAAAAATAGTTTTCCTGTGTCATTGTTTGACAGAAAAATAAAGTTTTCCTACATCACCTTTTTCCAGCAAGCTGAACTGTTCCTGTGTTACTGTTTCACAGCAAGCTGAACTTTTCCTGTGTCACTTGTTTTCACAGCAAAATGAAGTTTTCCTGCGTCAGTGTTTGACACCAGAAACATTGCCAAGCTAATAATCATTGGAAAATTTGGATAATAATCTTCTAAACTTTTTTAGAACAAATCAGAACAAAATGTGCATATTTTGTAATGGTATTACAGTCAACTTCAGTTTCCTATGGTTTCAATAAGGACTATATATTCTTACACGAGATGTAACTATTGCTAAGAATCAGAGCTTACAGATACGTCTGTTACATGTATGGTTCTGTACTCTTCATGTGTAATTTGCCAAGATATGTGGGCTTACCTTGATTTAGTTTTTCTGCAATGACTGCTCCTTGACTGAAATCTTTGTACAATGGAGGGCTATGTTTACCATTCAATTCTTTTTTGACTGAGTTACTAAATTCCACTGCTGAACCATTTCCCAAATGACCGGCATTATTTTTGGACACGTTTAACTTGATTTCAGTTTCAGTGGTCCTAATTTCTTCATTTACAAAGCCTACGTTTTCATGTGCCTCGGAATTAGAGCTTTCCTGAAAATTGATAGAATTGGTACCGTTTTTTACGATTTTGTCGTCGGCCATGTTGGTTCCCAAGCGATTCAGTTCGTGCACTGCTTATATATCATATCTTACCGGCTCTTTTGTTTACTTGTATACATCACTAATCTCTTGTATTTTTTCGACATTCATATATATCTAGTTATACCTCATTACGTAGATATTTTATATAATCTAATAACTACGTTGTCGTTCTATTCTCTGTCCTTTGGTATTTTCCTGTGACTTTAGTAAATTTATCTGGACCCAGTTGTTCAAAAGTTCATCACTCTTTTCACTTTCCATTATTTCGATTGTTAAGAAATGTTTCTATGCAAAATTGTGCATAGACATACAAAGTCATAGGATTAAACCATCGGAAAATTTTCTGTCGTTAGGCATAATGAAAGAAGCGAAAATTTGAAACTGGAAATTGTGGTTAACTTTTGAACTACTGGACCCTGGTAATTACTTAATGTTTAAGCAGCTTTGTCCCTAAGATGATTTTGTATCTCATTATTTAATGAGTTTACCATTTGAATCTGCTCCCAAGTGGTTCACAAACAGTCGTAGGACTACGCTAAGTCTTAATCGTAAGAGTGACCTTATTCCCGTTCTATTGATGTCCTGGAACCAGTCTTGATAGTAGAGGTATGAATGTTTTGAAACGAGGACAAATACAATGTTTTAATTTATCATTTCGGATTTCCACATTTTAGCCTTGGGCACTACTGATGAGACATAAATCGTTTAAATATGCACATACAGTGCATCGAAATTAGTGTAATCATAGAATGTTTAATTATCCTGCAATCAAGCCATTTCCGGTATAATAACAGGGGTAGAGTAAACTTGAAGATCCATTGGTAGCCTTGAGCTGTTTCCTGCTCTTTGATCGGGTTGTTGTCTCTTTGACACGTTCCCCGTTTCCATTCTCTATTCTATTTAAAATCATGTAATACTAAAATACGCCAAAATTAATGATCCACACCTGACTCTTTCTACTATTTGAACTCTTGAAACACTGCATGGTTGGTATTATATCATCTTATAGTCTAACACTGTTAGATTAAAAAAATTATATATAGGCATTTATAGAATTATTGGTTACTTCAATCAAAGTTAGAAAATGTCCTAATGTGAGTGAAAGATTAACTCGGCTCCAAAAGGTTTTCGATCCGAAAAAATTTACCCAGTTAATTCCTGAAATTCTAAATAAACCTTCGATTTAGCTTATACTGCAAAATGTCTAGCTGTTATAATTTGTCAATGAATAAAGAGAAACATTATCGTATGAAAAAGAAATTTACTTCTTGTGCAATTTAATGTAATTGAATGTCCATTTTTAGTATCGGAGCATTTAAATATGATGAAAAATATATTGTGAAAATCTGCATTAATAAATTAATGTGCATGGATTTCCGGTCAACAACCAACCAATGCCATTGCCTCTCAGTTTATAGGAGTGTCCATAGAATCACGAGAATAAAACAACTGAATTTAACGTTGGTTTTTTTTCCAATTTTAGGCAAAAATTGATATTTTTACATGAAAACACAGTTTATCTTCTCCAATTTTGTATCTGAACCCTCCCCCCCCCTTTAACTGTCTGAATACGCTACTCAATAGGATTAAATACTCGTATGAATGTGCATGCTGAAATTGTGATTGACTTGTACTTAGCATCGTTTGTTCAATGATAAGTAGAAAGGTTGCATGTTTACCATGTTTACATTATATCTCCTGACAAATCATTGTTCTATGTGCTGTGACTAAGATACGTATATTCACCATACACTAGACGTAGTAGGTAATTAGTACAAACGGCTACTATTTCATAACATACATTCCACATGCTAAAGTACTTAACAGTTTCCGCCCTCTTCATCACGACAAGTTAATTCTACCAAGCAATATACTAAGGAGACTGAACCTTTAATTGTACAGTAAGTAAATAATTTCCATTGAATTTTGTAGAATTATTTTAATTTTTCATTCAAAATATTTCAGCTTTTAAATCTTGAATTGTTACAAAATGTTTATGGGCTTTTTAATTATGAACAACAGTTTACATCGCAAGACAAGAACTTCTTACTAAGAATACGAAAACACAAAGAAAAAAATTACAACATCAAACCCATGTCAAACTACATTTCTCCCCAAAATCTACTGGTTATTTAAGAATGACACAGCACCAGGTTCTAACCGAGGTTCTAACATCTTATCTCTAAACATATCATTAATATTCGGTGAAATTTTGTCTCATTGACGCTAACCCCATATCCTATCATTTCTATATGACACAAATACCGATATAATGCATAGCCATCAGCTTAGGAACAGCTCTGCCAATTCTTCATCTTTAAGTTTAAGTGAGTCTTTCAATAAAGAATAGAATCAATAGAGGATCCAGCATGTTAATTATCTCCCCTGAAAAGGGTTCTTTTTAGAATAAAATTTTGTAATTTTTCTCTTTATGCATTTTTGTCAATTTTTTTATTTAAATAAATTTAAGATATAAATTTTACATTATATCAAATACTAACTACTCGTTGAAAATATACATTTGCATACAAATTTGCAAGATGCCCTAAAAAAATGCTCATCTCCCTTAAGCTACAGAATATAACATATTTATTTGATATAACATTTGCTCATGCTCAGATATAAAATGTTCCGTCCGTGCGAGACCTAACTAGGTTGTCAAGGACGTTAAAAAACTTCCCAGTCATAAAAAATGTTTCTGCACGGTGTAGAATGGTAACGGACTTATCGCGTTTTTAGATGACAAAATTTGGCGTAAGTAGTTATTTCTTTCAACTTGTATTAAAGCAGCATAGACATTTAAATCAGCTTAATGTCACGGAATGGGGAAATTATTTATTTTGTTGGATATCTAATCATATATTCATGGGAAGATACGATTTATTTCAAATTGTTTCCACCAACGTGGTACCTGAACTTGGAAACAAAAATGTGTCATGAAAAAATGTCCTATTGCAGCGTGTTGTAAGCATGCTGTTTTCTTTTCCAAGTAAATTTTTGGTGATTATTCATTAAATGTAGACATTTTACCTTTCGGAACTGTTTCATGCACTATTAAGGTCTTAAATGATGGTTAATTTGGAAAATTGTTGGCACCGGACTTTTTGTGTTATTGGCATCGGACTTTTTGTGTTATTTGCATCGGACTTTTTGTTCGAAAATGAATAAGAAGACTCATATCTTCTAAGTCAGTCTATCTGTTTACTCCTCCTTTGTTGTTCAACACTTCTTTCTTTATACATTAATCACACAATAATATACTTTATTAATCCACAAACAAATGTATGGGATTCTATCAGTATCTCGTCCTCATAGCAGGTAGCATTCTAGTTCAAATAATTATGACGTCTAGGAAGGCTATTCTAAATTTTTGCTTTTTACCCTGGTAAAACAATAAAAAACACGATAAGTCCTGTGCTCAATAAACCCCAACAGTTCGGTGCCAAAAAACACGTCGTTTTTTGGAAACACGATTAGTCCGCTGCCAAAGAATTTTGAAAAAGCTTTGATATGTGATATTTTTAGTCTTTAAATGCACACAAGTGGTTCTAATATGTATTTTGCATGAAATTAAGGAGCCCAAAAAGTCCACATTCTAATATACTGCGTATTTGAACGGAAACCACACCATTAGTAACAGTGTTCGGCCGGTTGTCCTGTTTAGTGTGGAGCTCTTTGAAAAAACCATGAGTTGTACCGAAGTAAAATGAAAAATTTCGCAAACTTAGATCATCGGTGCCTTCCGTGATCATATAAAAATAAACACTAACGACTTCTTTTCGTCTATTTGGTTCATTTTTGTGACACAATGTCTGGAAACAAAGCACGATAAGTCCGTTGCCGAACCCGATAAGTGCGGAAACGAAGAAAAAAACCCGATAAGTCCGTTACCATTCTACACCGTGTTCTCACTCCTTTGAAAAGGGAACATGTGTTAAAAAGTTGTAATAAGAAGTTTCAAAAGCGCAGATTGAAAAAGCTTTTCAAATACGGTTGCGTAATGAACTTTTCGATAAACCCTATTCTGTAGATCGAGCAACGGAAATACTTGAGATAAATAGAATTACACAACATACATTTATGACATGCATAAATACAATTCTGTGTGAATCTTATTTATATATAAATTCATTCATTCGTTCATTCATTCACTTACCACGACATTAAGAGAACAACAATTAATGGAATTATTGTCACTTTCTTTGAACTTTTATGATGTATGCACATACACATTTTGTGTCAAGAATCGATCAAAAACATCCCTTTTTTCATATTCTAACAAATTTATATTATGAAGCATTTTATAGGCAAAAATGTTTCGACACTATAAGAATTTTCCTAGTGTATGTTTTATTCCCACAGAAAATGAACCAGTATTACATTCCGATTTTGTTAAGTTTATTTTCGCTGAGCATAGCAGTACAGACCCATTGGAAGGTAGAAGAATTTCCAAACCCGATCTACCAACTAGAGGATTGTGGGAGATCAGATGATCTAGATAAATCCTGGATCTGTGATCCAAACAAAGTCATACCGGAACAAGATGGTAAGAATTCTGTTACGTCTTCTTGTATCACAAGAATCAATATGATATTTAGGTTACAGAAGCGACAACCACAAATCTATTTAAAAACCTTCAAAGTAAGCGAACATATTATAGATCCACAAACCCCCAAAAATCGAAATCTTGTATCTTTACACCGAAAAGAAAACCCACTAAAACAAGATAATGTAAAAATACAAATAACTTGTTATGTATAGAATACAAAATTGGCGAAAATGAAAATTATATTTTAACAATTTTGATATTTTATAGATGTCAAATCGTGACTTCTAAAAACCACTCTCATCCAAAGTGTAAAATCCAGAAACGGGACGCATGGATGAATTATTGTTTAACGTCCAGTAGCAATTATTAAATGCATATCAGGACGAGAATATGCAACATGATATGTACATATTATCAGGTTTTCTGCAAACGTATATCGTAAAATATCAGCCGCGAGACACAATGTGAAGCTTTTTCGGCTTCATATTGTGTCGAGCGGCTTATATTTTACAATATTTGTTTGAAGAAAACTTGATGATAAATTTATCGTTTTGTTAACTAGCAATCTTAATGGAATTTCTTACTTTTCAATGGCCATCCGCCTATAACCGGATGTTTTCCTGATATATTCGGGTCAACGTTGGGTCAAACATTATGACGTCGCTGATATATTCGGGTCAGCTCATATTAGGGTCGGGTCAACTCTTTACGACGTCACGTACTGTGTTGAAAATACGGGAAATTCTGAGGGGCTCAGCAGGTCGATATAGCCATAGGGAAATACGATAAGTATATGAACCCTGCTTGGTACTAGACCGACACACCGAGCTAGATTTTCAACGTGCTAGCTCACAAGGTAACATTCCACAGAAAGACATATCACCCCACTCGGACACATTATACATTGTACTGACTCTGAGGCGACCAGTCGTTTGCTCTTACTCCTAGATGCCGCATGCTTGGCAGAGTAGCAGCAAATACAATTTTAATGTCTTTGGTTTGACCCAGCCTGGGATCGAACACGTAAGGTTCCGCACTCACGGCGAGCACGCTACCACGAGACCACCGAGGAGGTTAGAAACTGGGCGGAGAAAAGATGCAAAACCAATAACTCAAAAGGAAAAACAAGAACATAAAATATAAAATACAATTCGAACAACGAAAGACAAACACTACACCACTGTCATTGTGAATAAAAGTTATATGAGCATCCTTGAAGGGTTGGTATATCCTGTTCCTCAGAGAACGAAAAAAAATACAGAATGCAGAAATACAAGAAACCGTCAAAGTATTTCGGGTCCCATTTGTATAGTAAATAGGAAGAATAGCGGTCGTATTTCAATAATTTAAATAAAAATAAAAAAGGGTGCTCAAAAAGACCTTTCCTCGCGGGGGTGGAAATAGGATTTTGAGCAAAATGTTTCATTTTTACTTATCAACTACTATACCACTATTTCCCATTCTGTTTCCTTGACTACTGACCGGATTGAATATCAAATGACCTGCTTACCGTGATCATTGTTCAAGAGATTTGTTCACTATTTACATACAGTATGTACTATTCTGTACTGTTCCAACTTGCGGAAATGGGTTAGCTTTCATATGCTCTTATTATATAATTTTCATGATAACCTACATGGAAAAGAGGAAAACAAAATCATCGGAAATGTCCAAATGAAAATTTCGTGTTTTACGGAAATGTCCTACTGGCGGATCAGTACTACATTCCGAGAACAGAATGCACTATTACATTTTACTAAGTGTCTGGCAAATAAAGTTATATAATTATACTTGGCCTATTTCATCGAATTCTTAAATTTCGAAAAATGTGACCGGAAGTCAGCAAAAGTGCATGATCTTTACTATGTTTTGCTTCAATTT
Source organism: Mytilisepta virgata (assembly GCA_028015205.1). Taxonomy (NCBI): domain Eukaryota; kingdom Metazoa; phylum Mollusca; class Bivalvia; order Mytilida; family Mytilidae; genus Mytilisepta; species Mytilisepta virgata. The sequence goes on from CM051516.1 coordinate 4,108,574, forward strand.
ATATATTCCAGTAAATGAAATCAGTGACCAGATAGAGGACATTTACACAAACACAGTCTGTCAGTGTCAAGCATGTAAGAATGGTAATACCGGGTACATCGTCATGGTTGCAATAATGCCCCGGATGTACAGACTTGTTAAGTAAGTTTTCATTAACAAAAACCATAAAATATAAATATTAAAAGACAGTAAGTAATACTCATAATTTACTCAAGCAAACCAATCAGACTCAAGAGAAGGGCCATTCTAGTGCAAAGTTTGTTTTAACGTTGATTTTCATTGGTTAAAGTTTTTTAATCTATCAATTTTGCAATAGGTGGAGATGACGGCATGTGCAAATGGTCACTTCCGGATTTAAAAAATCCCAATTTTATTTAAGACTTGAATTGAGATAACAGAATTGTATTTTTGGTGTTTACAATTTGCAACCATAAAATCCATATAATTGATAATGGCAAATATTAACATACCTTATACTCGTACATATATCTCCTAAATCATTCTGTACGGAGAATGGCGGGGGATGAGATATATATATATTTTTTTAAATGCTAAAAAAGTTGTATAAACTGTAGACTTGAAATTAGATGGAATCATGTAGCAGTATCACTTCATAATAAATTCTTATGCTTTGCGTGCACATAAAAAAAATCCACTTTCTTGAAATCTGGAAAAAATTAAAAAGTGGGTTTATTCACGTTTCATCAACATCTTTTTTTTTCTTTCAAGTCTAGACCGTAGATAATACTCGAATATTCCTAGACAACTTGATGTTATTTAAATGCTATCGGTAGTGCTGCATCATTTTTAAAGACAATTTAAAATGGTTAAAATGTGTGTCTCTTTATACAATTTCAGTGCATCAAATGACATAACTGACGTTATTACAGATGCTAGAATATATGCTTATTACCTGAGTTTGTATTGGAGTTCAGGTTTAGCCAATTGTGATGAGATGGTTTTATTGCTGTATTCAAGGGACGACGGGATAGTAAGTTGGTTGAATTATATTGCACGTCTACAAAAGTATCTTATGATGTCACACTAATTGTTGCTTGATGTTGTCTATTAGATTCCCGTCAATTCAACCGATTTTTTATTCATCGAATCAAGTATTATCAAGTTTTAGACCCTAGCGGTTCACCACCAACTGACTTATCATTAAGCAAATCAAGATGACATTTGCATGTGGACATTTGCATTTTTCTGATCCCGTAAGAGAAAAATCCGAGCAAATTCTCTAATGCCTTTGTGTTAAAGTTGGTAAAAATACATTTTTAAAGATCTGAAATTCATTAATTCACAGTCAGTATCGAATAATGAAGTTCTGACTACTCATTATAATTGAGATTCCTCTGACGTCAAACGAATTTTTGTAGGCACTTTATAAAACTGTGAAATATTGCGTGACTGCGATGTCAGAGGACAGAGTATAATACTGTGAAATATTGCGTGACTGGGGCCGTATGACGTCAGAGGGCAGTGTATAATACTGTGCAATATTGCGTGACTGGGGCCGTGGGACGCCAGAGGGCAGTGTAAAAAAATGAAATATTGCGTGACTGTGGCTGTGAGACATCAGAGGGCAGTATATAAAACTGTGAAATATTGCATGACTGCGGTCGTGGGACGTCAGAGGGCAGTGTATAATACCGTGAAATATCGCGTGACTGGGGCCGTGGGACCTCAGAGGGCAGTGTAAAAAAACGGAAATATTGCGTGACTGGTGCCGTGGCATGTCAGAGGGAAGTTTATAATACTGTGAAATATTGCGTGTATGGGGCCGTGGGACGTCAGAGGGCAGTGTATAATACTGTGAAATGTTGCGTGACTCGGGCCGTGGGACGCCAGAGGGCAGTGTAAAAAAATGAAATATTGCGTGACTGTGGCTGTGAGACATCAGAGGGCAGTATATAAAACTGTGAACTATTGCGTGACTGCGGTCGTGGGACGTCAGAGGGCAGTGTATAATACCGTGAAATATCGCGTGAGTGGGGCCGTGGGACCTCAGAGGGCAGTGTAAAAAAAAACGGAAATATTGCGTGACTGGGGCCGTGGCATGTCAGAGGGAAGTTTATAACACTGTGAAATATTGCGTGACTAGGGCCGTGGAACGTCAGAGGGCAGTATATAAAACTGAAATATTGCGTTAGTGGGACCGGTTGACGTCAGAGGGGAATATATAAAACTGTGAAATATTGCGAATATTATTTATTAAAGATTTTTCCGAATTTCATTTTGATTTTCTGTAAGAGAACCTTATGTAATCATTTGAATATTTATATCCAAAAATATGTTTTTTAACATGAGATTCGTCTATAGCAAACAGTTATTGTTTATCAACTTCTTATAGAGGACATTACATAATTTTTTTAATCGAAAATGGTTAAAAAGAATAGAATTTTCTTCATAAAATATAAATGTATCAGTTGTTTAACATTTTATAAGTACCGATTATTAACAGAATTGGGAAAAAAGATTGCATTGGAGTGCGCTCTGGCGTTCCGAGCCAATTCTAAAGTCAGAGGAATCACGGACTACACAAATTAATATGGTTTTGATTTGCGCGTAGTGCTCATGTATGAGTCGACAGGTGTCTGCAATACATTCACACAGTGCTATTGGTGATGTTAAAGCGGATACCCTGGTTAAATGTCGGTCATAGAATGGTCTTGAAAAATGTTTACAAAGAGTGCCATTGCAGTGCAGTTAATTTCCAGTCATTGCCAGTCATAACAGATCTTAGGTGTATATTTCATATAATTCGATTATTATATATATTTTAAAAGGTTTACACATTGACACAGAGAGATGCCAGAAGCAAACTCACTGACAACCTTGTTACAAAAATAACAATGGAAAACCAGAAATTCTTTGATGGAAACAGCAGGGTTAAAATGGGACAAGGTCTGAAAGAAATGGTTTACCAGTATGGGTGAGTACTGTGAGATGGGAGAAGGTCTTATCAGCTTATTGGTATGGTTTGTTGGTGTTTTACGCCAGATTTAACAAATTTAGCATTATCGCAGCAACCATTTTTTTATTAGTGGTGAAAGGCGGACAACCAGTGGGAAACACAAACCTTTAACAGTAAAACTGGCAGTCTTTGGTAATTGTGACAAACCCACTTCGCGAAGAGTTGAATTCGAACTCACAACCTCAGTGTTGATGGATTAATGATTATTAATATTTATGTTGAACTACCATCGAGGACTCTGGAACAAGGCCTGAAAGAATTGGTTTTAATGGTGCAAAACCAAAAGTAAAGGAGCAACACGTTTATTGATGTTCTTCGTCGTAAAATCCAAGTTATCAAATTTACAGATATGATCATTGTGTACTTTTGGAAGAAAATGAAATAGTTCAATCATTCACTGTTGATTTTTTTTTTACAGACTGGTTTTAAGAGGACAGAGAACAGAGTAGTACAGGACATTTTTTAGTATAAATGTTATAGATGGTTGTTTTATTTTCAAAAGGAAAGTTGTAATGGAACTTTGTTAGGTTTTTTGTAATATTCATACACATTAAGATAAACGAAATCGATATAAATATGATGTTTTAAATAAAAGTTGATAACTATTGCATTTAATGTACTTGACGGATGTGAAAAAATAAATTCTCTGACCTTAAATGTAAATGTAAGGACTTTTAAGTTGTAGATTTGGGTATACACCAGTGAGACCAAAAGATATAACATCTAGGGGTTGTTGTGTGGTCTTTTACAAGGAACAGCAGCCCACACCACAAGAAAACATGCTTGCAAACATTGGTGTCAAAAACTTGACAAGAGTAACCACAACCACCACCCCCCCATCCCATTTAGGCTTTTTGAAGAGCATTTTCAGACTCAAAAAGTCCATTTACTAGTAATGCTATGTACGCTGGGTGGACGAGCTAATGGCTCCAATTAAGAATTGAATGCTTTATTTTTTTTTATACGACCGCAAAATTTTTGCGGTCGTATATTGGTATGACGTTGGCGTCGTCGTCGTCGTCGTCGTCGTCGTTGTCGTCGTCGTCGTCTGCGTCGTCGTCCGTCGTCTGCGTCGTCGTCCGAAGACATTTGGTTTTCGCACTATAACTTTAGTATAAGTTAATAGAAATCTATGAAATTTAAACACAAGGTTTATGACCACAAAAGGAAGGTTGGGATTGATTTTGGGAGTTTTGGTCCCAACAGTTTAAGAATCAGGGGCCAAAAAAGGGCCCAATAAGCATTTTTCTTGGTTTTCGCACAATAACTCTAGTATAAGTAAATAGAAATCTATGAAATTTTAACACAAGGTTTATGACCACAAAAGGAAGGTTGGGATTGTTTTTGGGAGTTTTGGTCCCAACAGTTTAGGAAGTAGGGGCTAAAAAAGGGCCCAAATAAGCATTTTTTTTGGTTTTTGCACAATAACTTTAGTATAAGTAAATAGAAATCTATGAAATTTAAACACAAGGTTTATGGCCACAAAAGGAAGGTTGGGATTGATTTTTGGAGTTTTGGTCCCAACAGTTTAGGAATTAGGGGCCAAAAGGGTCCAAAATTAAACTTTGTTTGATTTCATCGAAAATTGAACTATTGGGGTTCTTTGATATGCCGAATCTAACCGTGCCTTTAGATTCTTAATTTTTGGTCCCGTTTTCAAATTGGTCTACATTAAGGTCCAAAGGGTCCAAAATTAAACTTAGTTTGATTTTAACAAAAATTGAATTCTTGGGGTTCTTTGATATGCTGAATCTAAACATGTACTTAGTTTTTTTATTATGGGCCCAGTTTTCAAGTTGGTCCAAATCGGGGTCCAAAATTAAACTTTGTTTGATTTCATCGAAAATTGACTTATTGGGGTTCTTTGATATGCCGAATCTAACCGTGCATTTAGATTCTTAATTTTTGGTCCCGTTTTCAAATTGGTCTAAATTAAGGTCCAAAGTGTCCAAAATTAAACTTAGTTTGATTTTAACAAAAATTGAATTCTTGGGGTTCTTTGATATGCTGAATCTAAACATGTACTTAGTTTTTTTTGTTATGGGCCCAGTTTTCAAGTTGGTCCAAATCGGGGTCCAAAATTAAAGCTAAAAAAGGGGTAATTTTTTTTTTTGGGGGGGGGGGAATTCTCCACAGCATATTGTATTGCACAAGAAGCAAAAAATTGAATATAAATTCAAATCATATGACCAATTCTAAGTTCTTTATTTCAGTTATTCTGTGTCAGAAACCTATTATGTGTCAAATATTTGAAGAAATTTTCAATTGCACAGTATTGTGCAATAGCAAGAAATTGATATGTGTGCTCTGCTATCAAAACCTTATTATTAACAAATTCCATGACTATGATGTCATTTTCTATTTTAATATGTTATGGTGTATTTAAATGGGCTGTTATGGTTGCAAAGTATAAAGAAATGGGGGGGGGGGTTGAAAACAAAATTTAGAGGGGGGGTAAATGAGAAATTGGGGAGGGGGTAATTTGTTTCTCATTTCATATTTCATAAATTAAAAAGAAAATTTCAAATTTTTTTAGCAAAAAAAGGGGGGGTTACATTAAATTTTATTGTTTTTTGTTTTTTTTTGGGAGGGGGGGGGTCAATGTGCAACTTCATAGTGTATTGCACAAAAGCTAAAAAAAGGGGTAAATTATTATTTTTTTTTGGGGGGGGGCAATTCTCCACAGCATATTGTATTGCACAAGAAGCAAAAAATTGAATATAAATTCAACTCATATGACCAATTCTAAGTTCTTTGATTTCAGTTATTCTGTGTCAGAAACCTATTATGTGTCAAATATTTGAAGAAATTTTCAATTGCACAGTATTGCGCAATAGCAAGAAATTGATATGTGTGCCCAATTTTAAATTTTAAATTGCTTATTTCTGATTTATATATAAAAACAAATAATACTGATATGGTTTGAATAGGTAAATTAAAAAATTTTAAGTTCTTAGACAACATTCATTCTGTGTCAGAAACCTATGCTGTGTCAAATATTTATTCACAATCCAAATTCAGTATTGTATCAAGCTTGAATGTTGTGTTCATAATTGCCCCAACTATTCAGGGTTCGACATCTGCGGTCGTATCTAGCTGCGCCCAGCGGAGCATTTTATTTATTTTATTGGGGTGTAAAAGCCTTGAACGAAGAACATTTTGTATGAAGCATGGAAGTGCATTATACTAAATATCTATGCATGAAAGACTTTTACAAACCTATAAAACTACTGACATGATTCAGTCACATCTTACAATTACATTTACAAGTATACAATATGACATCAAGTTTTAAATTTTCTTTGTATTGTCTTGAAATATTACTCCACTGCATTGTCCCATCATCATCCTGGCCATGGAAGCTCATGCTAAACAGGATTTTGACTTTTACTGAATTACAAAACATCGCTTTTCAGAACCATGTGATTGATATCCTCCAATAAAAAGGACATATCTCAATGAAACGAACAAGTAATGTAATTGCAATCAACCCGGCTTTAAAGGGCACCTCTGTATATCAAATCACTGCCTATAAAGGGCACTTCTATATATCAAATCACTGTCTATAAAGAGCACAGTGAAAAAGTCCCGTTCATGAACAAAGTATGTAAAATTAACCTCTGTATAGAGGACACCTGCTTATAATGGGGATTTTTTCTGGTACCTTGGTGCCCTTTATAAACAGGTCTAACTATACAATGATGAGGGAAAATCTTGTGTGCTATTCAAAAGTATGATTGTGAAAAAGGTGCACAGGGATCCAACATGTGGGGAGTGCGGGGATAGCCTTGGTCTAGTTTCTATTGTTCTTTCTTCTTTTTGTTTTTAGTTGTTTTTTGTGAAAATTTCTCACATATAAATATGTTTTTCCTCAAAATCTTTTGAAAATTTGCAACTAGTCATGTTATCCAGACCATAATTGAGAATGTTCCAAGTAACGTAATGACACTAACTTGGTAATCTTTGAAAACTTCATGAATACTAAATACCTAATATTTTCACAGATACAGAATACATATTACAAAGCATGTTTCTACTTGGGAAAGATGTTTCCTGATTTAACGTTTGGTTCAAATTATTTTCCATAAAATCGAATTCTTTGATACCAATTTTGATGCACAAGATGAGCACATTTGTGAATTTACAACTCATTACAAATCATTGGTTGTGCTCAAGGCCTAAATGGTGGAAAACAACAATCCAAAAAGCTATAATTTAAGGTCATGATTTATCCTGGTCCAGACAACTTAATAAATATAAAATAATATTTTATTATCAAATAAAAGTTATAAAGCTTACAGTCTACAAAATTATTACATGTAGTGATTTGATCAAAGAAATAAATCTATAATGTATGATACTTTTATGCATGAGAGTAAAAAAGAATTTCTATTAATAAACATGTACATAAAGTGCAATGATAAAAGATTTCTCAAGATTGTCTGATTTAATGTGATAATAATACAAAATATAATGAATGTTCTCCACAGTTAAATAAAACTGATCCAACCAAGAAGTTTAATTGCTGTGAGGATTGTGAAAACTAGGAGAGCTAATAGTCCAAAGTATCCAAACACACCCCTCATCCTTTTTGCAGGATCTGAAAAAAAACATGAATAAATAAAAATATTTGAAAAATTCAATTTTATTTGGGTTTTAGACAATGGACAACATTTAATTTGGATCCAACAAAGTTACTTTAAAAGGATATCCTCTGTGCCCATCTCAAGTCAGGCATATTGTGGTAACTGGTATAGAAATAGAAATCTTTATTTAACGATTATATTCATGGACAATTACAGTTTAAAATTTAATACAATGATAATATTCATTTTTTCTTTAGTAGTAGGTTGATGTAGATCAATGAGGCTAGTATACAAAATTAGTTGTTTTCCTTTACCCGTACTTTTAAAGGAGTAATTCTGTCTTCCAACTAAGTGAAATAAATGCTTCTCCCATTTTTGGTCCATGTAAGTTGTCTCCCATTTACAGAGTTATTTGCTCTTAGAAGAAGGTGTCTTCAATAGACAAATTGTATTTCTTCCTTACAATATCCTCCACATTCATTAATAATATGCTTTTGGATTTATTTTCAAAGATTTTTCTACGTCTTTTGAAGGCCTTCCCCAATTCTTAATTTTTGGAAAAAATTAGTACTTTTTGCCCTTTTTTAGTAAACTCAAGACATCTTCTTTCAGGAAAGATAACTCATGCATATGGGAGTTAACCCAATTATCTGCAAATAGGGTATATATATGTTATCTATTTAAAATTCTTGTTACATGTTCAGTGTAAGTAGTGTTTTATCCAATGATTTATACACTTGGTTATTTTGTCTGCATTCATTTATTTCTCACCACTTGCTCTTTAAAGATTGTTTAGTGACCACTAGATGTCTCCATTTTTGGTCTTTTCAATTCAGAGATGCTATACATGCTACATCATACAACCAACCGTAAACATTTTGACTGAAACCTGCAGGATACGATCAAATGAAAAATTTCCCACCTGTGTTATCCCCCCCTGTTTCTAATTGACTGATGAAATATACTAACCTCCAGTATAATACCCTAATGCATATGCAACACGACCAGCAATCCAAACCATTCCTGATACAGCAGACAATTTCTACAATGTATAAACATCTTAAACATTCTCTCTCAAAACTAACTGTAAATTCTAATATTTTTACCACTGCGGTATTATTTCTTATCAGTTTACTATTAATTTTGACCAATTTATATAAATTATATTTTTGACTTTTAATGCTTCCAATATTTTACGTTTGGAAAAACAAGAATAATCAAAATCCAGTAAAATTCTATAGAATGATTTATTGGTTCTCATAAATCATATTCAAATTCAAATAAATGCCTTTATTACAATAATACCATAAAGGACAAGGTATGATTTGACCCCTTGAATTCCAAAATAAAAAAGTAATGAGAAACATACTCTGAGCTATCAATAAGTACCGTTTAAATCTTGCATTTTAAGGAATATGTTTAGTTTTCAACCAGAAATTCATGTAATAGCGGCAATATGCTGTCAAAGATGGCTAATTTTGGAGAAATCAATGAAAAATCACAAAATTCCACTCATTTTTGGACCTTTTAATTAAAATTTGGATATGAGCAAGAGGCTTGCACAAAAAGATATTTCACTGAAATGTGTCTTTTTGTAAGACAAACATTATATTTAAAAAATCTTTTTGGGCAAGGCTGTTGCTCATAGTTGTTTTGACCAAAATCTACTGTCAATGACTGTGAAAACACCCGATTTTCTTCAAACCCTTGATTTAGCAGACGTTAATGACATTACCGTCATGGGAAGGAATTTTTTACAATGACTGATAATTCTACTTTTTTATGTCAGATGGGGCCAAATAACGGCTCAAATCATACCATCTCGTTAGGATATTTTGGTGCAGGGTTAATTTGTTGGTTTTTGGCAAATTGGTATCATAATATCAATGAAATAAATTGTAGTTAAGATATGTAATAATTGTTAAACTTTTCAAATTTAAAACAATACAAATTTTTCAGTAGAACCAAGCCTATATGAACTGTATTTGTGGGGTAGTATGAGAATGGTTTAATCAGTAAAATAAACAGCCTAGAAATATTTTCTTTATCAATCTGTAAGTAATGTGTAATTTCTAATAAGGGGAGGTAAGCCATTATATAAATGTAAAATAAATTTGCAAAATACGTATCTTTTTAAAAGACATTTAGTATAAAATTAAAAAAACTTGTATACATTTAAATGGCATAGCTTTTCAGATTTTTGAGGAATGCATGACACTCTTTGCTAAATAAATGTCTTTTTACTGGGCACTCCATCAGATATCCTTACATGAGGGAAAAGGCTTTACTTGCCAAATTTTGTTATTAAATATCAACAGTGCAGCCAAGGATGGTACATTATGGGTTTTTTTTTACTTTCAATACAAAGGGAGAAATATTTTGGAGTTGAATAAAACATTTTCAAAACTTTTTGACCATTTTTGTTTGTTAAAATCAATCAAGCATCAGAATCTTTTTCAGACATTTAGAACCAAAGGGAGATAAATGACCACTGTTCTCTTTATAACCTTAAATCCATATAGGGTATTAAATTACTTACTGGAAATGTTAAACCTCCAAATATCAACAAAACAAGGAATGTTGGGTAATTTTCTAGTCTGAAATAAAATGATAATATTGATCATTAAGTCATATGTACATTTAGGATAATTATATAAATATGTGTTCACTGTCCTCAACAGAAACTCTCAATATTCACAACACAAGGCCTAGGGTGATACTATGTTTCTGTGTGTAATAAAATGCTTAAATATTTTGTAAAAATACGAAATCTCATGCAAATTTCCTGAATACTTTTTGTTAATTTTCAAAATCAATTATCCTTCAACATTTCAGATTAATATACTGGTCTGAGTGATGACATGGCAGCCTCAGACTGTGTTCAGAAAAATATAATCATGGTATAACACATTATTCACCAAATATATACCTGTTGTATCTTATGAGACATTTTTTACACTTTTATACTTTATTAAATATTTTATATATTTCAATTATATATCTGATAAACATTGGCATATGTATACATTGTATACTTTATAAGATATCTTAAAAAATAAATTTATCAATCAATACAAGCAACGAGATTAATCTTACGTGTTTTGATGCGCTCTTTGTACACAATTAAATCTGTCATCATGATCAGAGTACATCTTTGGATACTGAAATAAACCATTTAAATTGTTTTAAAATAATTTTGCCATTGAATTATCATACAGTCCTACAACAATTTTTTTACAAACCCTTCATAACATATGTTTTATATTTTTGTTTTCACTGTCCATGGGATTTTTCATCATCAACTCGTTGCTCTGCCAATGATCAGTTTTCGAGTACAGTTATTATCTCCCCTGAATTACAATCTCTATTACATGTACTTGCAATTGGGACATGTAGCAGATTTTTACCTATTGGTACAAATTATATGTATAACTTTCACTAAAAGACAAATAATCTCATGCTTATAAACTTTATTGTTGTTTATTGAAGAAAGAATTCATGCTATATGGATTTATTACAGGGTCCTAGATAAGCTGAATATTAGTTTAACAATTACTTTAAAATAGGACAGACATGCTTGAAAATATTTTATGACCATCAAAGTTATGTTTGCTGCACAATAACTACACATGAACTACATGGCGTTTTAAAAATCAAAGTGTCCCAACTCACATTTTTTGGACATGCAAGATTCATTTATTGAAACAAAAATCATAAAAGACTGTGTGGATACACCTTTAGTCCTTATAAATGTGGACAACAAAAACAGCTACTGTAATTGTGGCTTTTAAATTAATGTAAATGTTACCCCATACATGCATTTACAAAAATGTACTCTTTGATTTCTCATTTCACCCCTTTATTCCAGCTATTTTGAGGTTAAAATAGTCACCCATTTCAAAAAGCTTGATTCTGCTTTTGTCTCACAGCTATATGTATTGTGTAAAAATAAGGGAAGATAATAAGCAGTAAAATGAAAATGGAATAAAACATTGTAAAACTATAGGTACATGTATAGTCACAGATTTTTTGAAGGACATTTATGGGATAATCCCATAAAATTAGTATCAACTTTTATACAAAAAAGCCGTTAAAAAATGGTTACTAAATTACCTGTATCTTTTATGGTTTAAAATATTTATTTGCTAAAAAGTTGGACTAAAAAAATGAGAATATATATTCCTTTTCATCAAATGACACACAATGAACAAATGTCCAGTACACACTACACCCTCACTCCCCAAAGTTTTACTTAAATTTAAACCTTTAATTTTTAAAAATAAAACTGCCAGTGAAAAAGAATCTTATTATGAGGGCTATGCACATGCAGTTACATGTGTATTTTGGTGCAACATTTGTGCAGCTCTTATTGCATGTGTTTTCATTCTGGAAGGTACACCATGTTTCGTGAAAACTGATGACACTGTAATGTGCAGGTCAAATTTTAAAGTTTTTTTTTATTTCCTGTTCACACCTCCCTGGCTGCAAGACATACAATGTACCCATACATGGTACCGATAGCTCATTTCATAAGGGCTCAAATTTAATATTCGGTAATAGAAGAGTGTGCGTATATACCTTTAAATTAACTTTGAGCTCCCATGGCAGAACTCAAGAGAGTAGCAGAATGAAAAGTTCACTCTCAGAGTTCACTTCTCTAGGTACATTTGTACTTACAGGAACTTCATATTTCTTCCTTGCTGCTCCTACTTTGAATCCTTTCCACATGAGCATAAATATTGATGCAATGCATGTGAGGATGACATATCCATATTCTCCAGGAAGAGTAAATACATCAGCCATGTCTGATCGAAGTAAATGCTGATATGTTTTGCTGACGTTATCGTCCTAGATTTTGAACAATGACTGCGGGTGTAAACAGAAAGGGTCAAGGTTGAAAAGGTAAACTTACCGGAACTCCATATTTTGAACGGGCAACCAATGTCCGCATTTCAAGCCAGTTCAGTAAAATCCATGTAGATGTTACAACTAGGATTACATATCCAAAATCGGGAGATATATCGACTAACATGCCTTTGCTTCAATAATAAAATGCGGCGATTGTAATATACTAAATCGGTAAACGGTATGACAAACATATTTTCCCCGAATTAATATAGGCGTGAAAAAAAACTAAAGAAAGTCATACAAATCCATAAATTATCTAAAATAAAAATTGCACAACTAGTATACAATAAACCACAAACCATAAAATGCAAGAACCATACAAACAATAAAAATCAATACAGAACAGGGTTAGGAACTCAATTGACAAACAGTAATACCAAGAACTTCAAGTCTAGTCAGGAACTGTATATGTTAGTATTATATGATCCCTGGTCTAGTCAATTAAATTTCATTTAAAGTCGGTACATAAAATAACAATGAACACAAGCTCGAAAAAGCCTTTGAAACCGACATACATATTACACATACATTATATATACACACAAACATACATGCACATACATTGATAAACATATAAATTAAATTCAAGCATAGTTGACTACGAAAAGCAATCACCATCATAAAAGAGCAGAAACTAAAAACCAACTAAAACAAACACATGAGCAAAGCCATGTAAGAAAATATAACAAAGCCAAAAAAAGTTAACCTGCTAATTATAATTATAACATCTACTTGCCGCTATTTTTGTTTTGAACAAAAATTGCGTTTCTGAAACGAAATATATAAATATGTTTCCACTAAGTACTGTAAACATTGTTTCCTCTCAGATTTCACCCTATAAAGGTGCATTATATAAAATGCAAGAAAAACGTGATCAGTACATTATGTACAATACTATACTTGAAACGACAAGGTGATGAATACTGAAGCCCAATTAAATCACATCAGAACTGTATATATTCAATATATTATTGGAAAGAGCACAATATACAAGTACATGAAAAAATCAAATACAAGTTTTCTAAACATATAAGCATACATAAATGATTAAATATCAATACGTTACATACTATTATTTTTTATTTAGAATTAACGGTGCGACTGACTCCGGAAGGGCAAAATGAAATAAAACATTTAAAAACATATAAATAAAATTACGGCAAAAAGTTTTATGATATTTTGAATAGAAGTAAGAAGACAATCATTATTTTTACCAAGCGTATTTTACATGTCCATTGTGGCTCATTAATTGGTTCATTAAAAAGGAGAATTTTATACCCTAAAAGTTAATGCGTGAGAAGCCGTTCGCGATGTACAACGCGGGCTACTACAGCAGAGAGAATTTTAATTTCAGTTTCCGCTGTATTGATGAAGTTCTGTCACTTAAGAAACCTATCTTTATAACTTATGAGGATTACCAACTATACATATCTCATCTATCCAAGTGAAATTGAAATTTAAAAGACCACAAACCAGAGACATATATAACAAGTCTCTGCACAAACACCCCACTTCTGCTTCAAATCTAGATTTGAACTTGTACAGAGATAAACATGGGCGATTGGAATCAAAAATTCATGACAGACGTGACCCCAGTGATTTTATTTTCTAATTGTGAAGCAGTAACATACATTTCCAAGCCTATGGGGTTTATATATTTCACAGTTGATTTGCCGATTACTGACGTGCGTGTAATGTATACGACGATTTCCTCTACAGGGCGAGATTGCTGGCTGTCACATATTATTCTATAAGACAGTGTTATGTTCAGTCTTTGTTGATTTAATCACTCAAGAAATTATACGGTCATCATCACAAATTGATTGGCTGTTACAAAGTTTCTGTCTCACGTATGTGACTAGATCTTCAGTTAGATTTATCGTCCTTCTGGAACTGACACCTCACCGACACTTCACTGGATTTTACTCACTGGAAATGTGATGGGTCCCGTTATCGGAGCAGGACATGCTTACCCTTCCATAGAACCTGGTGGTCGGTACTCCGTTTTTCAGAGTTCACATTCTCATGAATGTGGTTGGATTTCGAATTTACTACTTTTCCCACTGTAAGGTTTGACGCTTCGGTATTCTTTTGGGTAATCCTAATTTTACGCTAAATACAAACCGTAAAAATGACCCCCCTCCCCCCCCCCCCAAAAAAAAAACAAAAATAAAAACAAAAAAAAGTTTCAATTTTTTCTCATTTATTTACATAAAATCAATACTAATCTTATTTGTTTTTCAATTTTCACATTATGTTATGATGTTCATTGTAAAATATGTCTAAACGCGATATCGTTTTGATGTTCATTGTAAAATATGTGTAAACTCGGTCGTTTTACAGGCCTTTGCTCTACGTTGTAACCTTTTGTAAGTCTCCACCCAATCACATATCACAACTTGGTATTGGACTTCAATAAGAGAACCGCTATTTTGGCGAGTTGACCAAAAATGTTTAAATTTAAAGTTTTACCAGTCTAATTAAAATTAGATCTACTAATTGATCATTTTAGTCACTGCATGTAGCGACTGAAATTAAGGGGCAATTAGTAGAGCTAATTTTAATTAGATTGAAGTTTTACAACCTATTCATTTTCAAATGAATGAATTTTAAAGTAGGATTCCTTTTTGTGAAAAAAATCAAAATAAACAATACCTAGTCTTAATTAATTAAGAAAGGACAAATATACCTAAGGAGCAACCAAAAAACGCAATCCATTAGACAGACAAAACCCGGGAAGACAAACGAACAACCATAAGCACAAGAAACAAACACTGAAAACTAAAAAACAATGAACAACACGAACTCCAATAAAAACCAGGATCTAACTCAGGTGCTCCGGTAGGGTAAGCAGTTTCTGCTCCGTATACGGCACCCGTCATGAAGTTCAACAAAGTCAATTCGGTGGTAATCACAAATCGGTGGAGGTACATGAATTGTTACGACAGTGGGAACAGGACCAACATCATCTTAGATAAGGGAGCACTGTGACGGTTAATATATTCGTGATGACGATCGTAAAATTTCCCAAGTGATGTCATCAACTTATCCCTGATAGGACCCTGGTTAAGAAGTTTTTGTAACCCTCTTTGTCGAAAGTCATGGTAACTCAAGCATGCACTTGAATATCGGATAAGCTGAGAAACGTAGACGCCATATGCAGGCGATGCTGGTATATTGCTACTCAAGAAAGGAAAGTTAACAATAGGAAAGTCGAAATCATCACGTTTGTCATAAAGTTTTGTCATCAGACGTCCCCCATTGTATATTTTGAGAAACAAATCCAAATATGAAGCGAGCTTTAATGTATCTGTAGTATCCTTAATTTCAAGTTCACTGGTGTAGATGAGATGAAGAAAGTCTTGGAATTGATCGTTGTTTATGGTTATCCATGTCACGTATTCAAAAATACTTTTCGGATCTTCTGCTGAAAATGTAAAATCAATCATAAATAGATAAAAAATATATATATTAATCATACAAGAACATGGGCCGAGTAATCTGATTAGCCGATCCGACTACGGGTCGTGCAGCCTTGTCATATGATAATCCGAGTACGGGACGAATTGTCCGATGAGATGGTTGAAGTACGAAATGAGTTGTCTGATGATTCGGTCCGAGTGGTCCAGGGCCGAATTGTCCGCGGGTCTATAAGTCTGCTATTCTCTTTTTGCTGATATGCAACAGTAGTGAAATTAGTCGCAAGCAATCATTCAACTTGGAACTGAAAACTAATATCGTATTTATTTATTTATTTAATCTGATCGTCTAACGAATTTCGGAAATATCGTATCTGTTCCAAACTTGACTTCAGAGAAATAAATTATTTGTATGGAGCAATTTCCTTTGTAGAGAAGCGCGAAGTATAATTTTGGATAAGAGACAATGACAGAATCACCACAATGGAAAAAGCCTTCAGATATTATGAGACATCATCGGAAAAAGAAGAGAATATCATTACAAAGAGTCCCATCGAATGAAACTTTTTCCACGGAAGTGTTTGGTGACTTGACAAACAGTCACCAGTCTCAGTCCACAAAACGAAGAAATCCATTTTCCAGAGAGAACTCTGAAAGTATCGAGTCACAATCTAAGCGTCAGCGCAGATCATTTGAAGAGGACAATCAAAATTCCACCGATCAAATTTCTTTTTTCAAAATCTTAAATGAATCGGTATGTTTTCATGTGCGAATTGACCTATTTCCCATTTTGCCCTAATTACAGTCATTACTTGTAATTCTAGGCATCATACTATTCGGCGCTTAACATGAAAATCATTTGAATGCACCTAATTTATTAACCGCTGCACCGAATTACCCGTCATGTTGACCTTTTTAATATACCAGATTGTTATTTTAAATGTACAGAATTGTAATAATCTGAGTTTTCCAGAAATCAATTGCCAAAAATAAAGCATGTGGGACACACAGTAGTAAAATTCTAATATTTTTCTTATCACACTTGCCCAAATGCTCTAGTGTTATATTCAGTTCATGCCATGCCAGAATAATTTTTTTCGCATATAGGTATAAACAGTGCAAGAAAAATAAACATCAAATCAGCTTATTTCTCCCAGATTTTTGAAAATACATTTCATGACTTTGGCCTTGTCTTATGAAAATTAGGCAGTGTTTTATTAAAAAAAGCAGAGCTCCACAATGGTCAGAACACATTTTTCACTTTGATGTCATAATTATTTATACAATTAATATTTCTTTCTATGAAAAGAATTATATTCCAAACTGCTAATAAACATATTTTGATTAACTATCATAACATAAATGCAAAAAGTCAATAGGTATTTTTTCTTGATAATTTGAAAGTTTCATGTGCATCTCTGTTTTGCTTTCCATTGGCAGTAGTTTGATAAATGCTGACAATAGAAATTTATAAAAGAAAATGACTTTAAATATTTCATAATTTCTTTTTTCAGACTAAATCGGTGTCAGAATCCAGAGGTATACAAATAGAGAAAACTCCAACCAAATCCAGTTTTCTAACAGAAGAAGAAGACAGTAGATCACAATTTGATTTTATAGAGAAATTTTTCAGTGCTAATAAAAACAAACTGGTAATGATTAATTACAGAAATAATTATTATCTGGTTTTTTTGTAAAAAGTCTTAAAGTTTTAGGGGTAAAAGAGTCTATTTGTATAGTGTCATCCTTAATTTGTTTATCACCAAAAAATTATGGTGAAAAAACAAATTGCGGCAATTTCCAGTCTGCATAATTATGTTTACATGTAGAAAATGTGAGCACACTCCAAGTAGAAGGTACAAAATACACTGGAAAACAATATCCTTAACGTGGCAGTCAGTAAAAAGACACAACCTACCAACAATATTTTTCTTTGGCACCATTACTGGAAACAAAGGGATTTTTTAGGCCTCAAGGGTGTAACCATACTTGTCCATGCATGTTTGACATCTCTTAGAACAAATTTATCATTTTCATCCCTGTTACTAAATATTATATTTGCCATTCCATGGTTCATAAAGGTCATGGATGGTCTGAATTTCAATTTGGTCTTTCAAAGTCATTGAGAAGCAGGTAGAGTGCTTAAAAGTCATGGACTTTGTCGTGGGAAACATGCTTGATTGTCATTGCTTTCTACCAGTGTACTGTGGATTCATTTATTTTCGTGGATACCAATTTTCGTGGATAGAGGAAAAAAGGCATTTCGTGGGATACCTAAATTCGTGGATTGCTGGCTTATAAAAAATATAAAAAGTTGTTGAAATACTTAAATTCGTGGCTTGAAACATCGGTCATCATGAAAATACTGCGACAACACGTGCCGATCAGAGATCAGACTTGACATTGTACAGTAAAGTACTGATTTAAAGCGCTCATTATACAAAAGTCTAACAAACAGATTCTTTAAATTTGTAACGGAACAATTAAAGCTTGTCATGAATTTAATTAGATTAACAAAATCCGTAATTATTTACTCATTAGGTTAAACAGGTGTGAAATATATATTTACAAAATTGCAACCACTTGTCACCAGATACCTCGGGGCATATACATACATATTTTTAATCCGATTACGATCAATAATTTATGCTTTATTATCTTTTGACAAGATGTTTTTACTGTAATTTAGGAGAAAGTCTGTATTGTTTAGGTCAACTTAGAGATTAAGAATTTTCTTGAATGTTTGAATAAAAAAAAACCGGAAGTCAATTCCGCGACAATTTACACAGTCAAAATCTTTTTAAAGAAAATTGTTTGAGCGTTTATATGTTACCAAAGACAAAATTACATGAAACACTATATATTCTCTGGATATAGCTAACTCATCATATGTCAGAATTCAAGTACATGCTGTAAAAACGCAATTGTTCAAAACTCCATGGTTTCAAACCTCAGTGCATTTAAACAAGAGTAAAAATATTATTTTTCGTTGGATATTTAAATTCGTGGTTTACTGGAACCCACGAAAACCACGAAAATTGGTATACAACGAATATTAATGAATCCACGGTATGTGAAATTTGAGAAGTTAAAGTCTTAATTTGCATGTTTGTTCTTTTTAAAGTGAATTATTCCCAGTAACTGTTATGCATATTGCCGACATATTTGTTTAGGTCATTCCGGACTTCTGGATCTCTATTTCTTTGGTTATTTAGTACACTTTAAACTGTCTCTGTTAAAAATAAGCATTAAAACGATCTTCATTGAGGTATGGAAAAGCAATGAAAAAAGGTCTTGAATGTCATGGAATTTGAAGTTTTTAAGAGTCTGTATTATACCTTCCTTGCTCTATAGGACTTTGCATAAAAAACCATCATGACTTTGATTCTTACATTTGTGCTGCATGCAAAATTTCAGGAAAAGCCTTTTTTACCTTTTTCGGATAAAGAAATGTTAGTGAAATAAACCACAGATTTGTGTAATTGGAGTGTTATATAATAATTGTACCAAGTAGCATGCTCATTTAATGCTGGGTGACAAAAATTAACATATTCTAAATATGAATTGAGGATCTATGAAACAGGTGCTTTCCCACTGTACTCAAATCATTATTTTTGTCCATAAGTTTATGAATATTTTCAAAATAATATAATATATGGTAATTATTCAAAATCTGTTAATTTACATGTAACTTCCAAAACAAAAATTAGATTAGTGTATACAATTTTTTTCAGCCACAACCATTACCAAGTAAAATTGAAAAGAAAAAAGAAGAACCAGTCTCTACTGATACTTTTCCTGTAGATTGGAGTTTAAAGGTGAAAATGAGAGTTGTATCTTCCTCACCTCTGACATGGTGTACACAACTGAAAACTATGGATGAAGCTAAAGGGATAACAAGATTTACCTGTGGAATACAACAGGTTTGTATTGGTTTTGTTGGATTTAGGCCTTTTTCAATAATTTTTAAGCTTTTATAATAGGCTAAAAATATTTGCTGGATTCCAGGCCTGACACATCCGAATAAAAGCTCCTATATCTGCTTTTTTATCGGAATTTTTTGACTGCATGTTATGGAAATGGTTGGTACTTATTTTTTCGTCGGCGGAATTGTACATGCGCTTGTAGAAATCAGTAAATTGAATTGCGAAAGATCGTGACAATTGACGTTGAGACAGGGCATATGGCGACATGTGATTCATTTCATATCAAATCTCAGATTCTGACAAAATTGTGATGCCATGGAGCATGATTTGTCATTTTTCATCGACTTGCAGGTTTTAATGAATCAAGAGTGGTGAATCGAACAAAAAAGTCAATTTAAAAAAAAAACAAAAAAGCCTGCCTCCCTCATCCATTTTTTCAAGATTGACCTGAGAGCCTAGGCATTTTTTTGGAATGGCTTAACATATCCCCCACCGATTCTCCCTCAGAATTTCTGCAGGATTTTATCACCAATGATACTGAATTAGACTCGACTTGTGATAATCATTCATAAAAAATATATGTATATCAAGTTGTTTTCTAACTTACATGTATGACAGAATTATTTGGACTCTGTGAGGATATTGGTAAAAACATCAATAAGACAACTTACCATTGGATTTCAATGAGCAACAGCCCACATCATAAGATAGACAAGCACTGATGGTCTGGAAAAAACTGTGGTGTAATCTAGTCTTAAGATATTTTTTCCTGTGCTATTAGCAAATCCTACATTTTTACATCTGATTATAATGCATGATAAGTTACAGGCATTTATACTGAAAAAATTAAATCAATAATTGTCAATGGTAACATGACTTGATACTATACTTTCTGCTATAGGGGGCCTCGGTTTGCCGAGTGGTCTAGGTAGTTCGTCATGACTACTAATGATCACTGGCCTGTCAACACTCAGGTTGTGAGTTCGAATCTCACATGTGGCGGGGTGTGTTCGACTCTGATCTAAAATTTACAAGGATTGCCAAGGTCAGTGGTTCTCTCCGGGTATTCCGGCTTCCTCCACCAATAAAAACTGGCCGCCGCAAAATAGACAAATGTGCTGAAAACGGCATAAAACCCCAACTGAACAAACAAACTTTCTATTACATGTTTTCCCATTACACCATGTATCTGTAGAAAGACCAACAAATAGATCTTTTATCCTACAATCTGACCTCTGGCCTTTTGAACCTTATTCTAATTTTTGAAACATTCTAAATATTTCAGGTAGATGATAATGAGAAATCAGAATTCCAGAGCTGTTGTCTATACTGGATGTATCCCAACTTTCCATGGACAAAGCTGTTCCCAAGAATTGTTCCCGATAATAATATCAAGTAATTCATTATTCATTTGAAATATTGCATTATTTCCAGTAGGAGATTTCTCTAAAATTAAATCGACATTTGTAGAATGTGCAGAGTCATGGGAATTTTACACCATATGGGGATTATATTATTGAGCAAAAAAAAAAAATGCAAAATATCAATGAAATTAAATTTTATTAGTGGAGATCAGCATTTACCATAAAAGGTTTGTATTAGCACATGCTGTTTACTATTTTCCATTCACCTTTATAACGTAATGCCTTCCTTTATTAAATTATTTTGCAGTTGAGTAACCAAGTCTTGACTAAAGCATGGATAGTAAACAGCACATGCTATATTCAACAAGTCTTTTTATAGTAATCCTACGCCAAATAGATCTAGTAAACCACTTAGGTGACTTTTTGCAGACATTTTTTTTTGTGTCCTTAAAACCTGACTAACCTACTTTCTAGAATAGTATTAAAGTCTTTCAAATGCATTTTCGGAGGAAATTTTTATTTTCGTTCAGTTATGTTACATTATTGAAGTAGAATAAAGCAATTGTTGTTAAAACATGTTTAAAATATGATAACAGTGAATAAATTGTTTTTGAAATTTTATGAGTAAGTCTTTTAATAGCTGAAATAAATATATTTAGGTCGCGCCAAATTGATTTTTAGTTCTTTAGATTTTTTTATGGCTAAAATAAGTGAGGGTGAATGAAATTTTAATTTGGAAATTTTTTTTTTCTTGAGGACTTGTATTTTCAAATGAAGATCAAATTTATGTGCTGCACAAATTTTTTTTGCAAAAAATGGAAAAAATCTCTATTTTTACCAAATAGGATTGGGTGAACACTTATTTCTGATTTCTTGAAAAATGAAGAATTTAGGGCAGATATTCAGCAATTTTTGCTAAATGAAGTGGAAAAAGATCTTTTTCTTAAAATTTACAAATTCCTAAAATTGGAGCGGCAAAATCCGCAACATCAAAATTAACATCAAAATTTCATTTATAATATAAACCACATCATATCAAACTGCAAATTATTTTTTAGGAGATCCTCAATAGATTTATTTTCAGAAGATGTTCAGAAATCTCTGCTGAGTGAGTGGTAAGTATCTTTTGAATTTCTATTAGTTCACGATACCAGCAGCTGACTTTCCTTTTTAGCTCACCTGGCCAAAGGCCATGTGAGCTATTGCCATCACTTGGCGTCTGTCGTCGTCGTCGATAACAATTATACAAAACTCTTCTCCTCTGAAACTGCTTGACTAATTAGAACCAAATTTGGTATGAATGTTCCTTGGGGTACCCTGCATAGAACTGATGTGGGGATTTCTGATTCGTCAAAAAACATGGCCGCTGTTACTAAAAATAGAACATAGGGGTCAAACAACAGTTTTTCGCAAATATCTCAAAAATCATTAGGTTACGGCAAATTCTGGCAGGTTGAAAGTGTTCAGCATGATGAGAGCTACCTGTGTGCTGATTTTCCTGAAAATCTGTCAACTGATGGTAGAGTTATTGCCCTTTTTTGACATTTTTGGCTTTTTTAGCTCACCTGGCTATTGCCAGGGTGAGCTTTTGCCATCACTTGGCATCCGTCGTCCGTCCGTTGTCCGTCCGTCCGTCGTTAGCTTTTCATTCAAACATCTTCTCCTCAGAAACCATTTGGCCAATTCCAACCAAACTTTGCATGAGTGGTGTATGGAAGGTCCTCAACAAAGTTTCCTCATTTAGTTCTGATTGGTCAAGAAACATGGCCACCAGAGGCAATTCTTGTTTCTGAGTGGCTGATTTTCAAAAATCTTCTCCTCTGAAACCACTGGGCCGATTGGTTTGAAACTTGATAGGAATGATCTATGACATGTCCTCTACAAACGATCCTCAATTTATTTTGATCTGACATAAAACATGGCTGTCGTAGCTAAAAATAGAATATAGGGGTGCATGTGTTGTTTTTGGCTTATAACTTAAAAACCGTTACAGATATCAAAAATCTGACATGGGGTAAAATTGATCAGCATGACAAGATCTACCTACCCTGAAATTTTGAAGGAAATCCCAAAACCCATGTAGGAGTTATTGCCCTTTTTTCATCAAATTTTCAAAATTTAACATTTTTCGTCATTTGTCTCCAAAACTATTTGAGATAGAAGTGAAATGTAAATTTGAAAAATGTTTGCCATGTTGAGGTCTACATACCCTGAAATTTTAAAGGAAATCCATAAACCCATTTAGGAGTTGTTGCCCTTTTTTGTAAAATTTTCAAAATTTTTTC
This sequence comes from Mytilisepta virgata, assembly GCA_028015205.1. Lineage (NCBI taxonomy): Eukaryota > Metazoa > Mollusca > Bivalvia > Mytilida > Mytilidae > Mytilisepta > Mytilisepta virgata. The sequence continues at coordinate 4,132,039 of CM051516.1, forward strand.
ATTCAAAAATCTTCTCCTCTGAAACCGCTGGGGCGATTGGTTTGAAACTTGATAGGAATGATCTATGACATGTCCTCTACAAACGATCCTCAATTTATTTTGATCTGACATAAAACATGGCTGTTGTAGCTAAAAATAGAATATAGGGGTGCATGTATTGTTTTTGGCTTATAACTTAAAAACTGTTACAGATATCAAAAATCTGACTCGGGTAAAATTGATCAGCATGACAAGATCTACCTACCCTGAAATTTTGAAGGAAATTCCAAAACCCATTTAGGAGTTATTGCCCTTTTTTCGTCAAATTTTCAAAATTTAACAGTTTTCGTCATTTATCTCCAAAACTATTTGAGATAGAAGTGAAATGTAAATTTGAAAAATATTTGCCATGTTGAGGTCTACCTACCCTGAAATTTTAAAGGAAATCCCAAAACCCATTTAGGAGTTATTGCCCTTTTTTGTCAAATAAATTTTCCCTGAACAATTGAACCAATTGCAACAAACTTGGTCAAATAGTTGATTAATTGTCCAATGAAAACCAGACTCCAGGTGAGCGATACAGGCTCTGGTGAGCCTCTAGTTTTATTAGCTCACCTGGCTATTGCCAGGGTGAGCTTTTGCCATCACTTGGCGTCCGTCGTCCGTCCGTCGTTAGCTTTTCATTCAAACATCTTCTCCTCAGAAACCATTTGGCCAATTCCAACCAAACTTTGCATGAGTGGTGTATGGAAGGTCCTCAACAAATTTTCCTCATTTAGTTCTGATTGGTCAAGAAACATGGCCACCAGAGGCAATTCTTGTTTCTGATTGGCTGATTTTCAAAAATCTTCTCCTCTGAAACCGCTGGGCCGATTGGTTTGAAACTTAATAGGAATGATCTATGACATGTCCTCTACAAACGATCCTCAATTTATTTTGATCTGACATAAAACATGGCTGTCGTAGCTAAAAATAGAATATAGGGGTGCATGTGCTGTTTTTGGCTTATAACTTAGAAACCGTTACAGATATCAAAAATCTGACATGGGGTAAAATTGATCAGCATGGCAAGATCTACCTACCCTGAAATTTTGAAGGAAATCCCAAAACCCATTTAGGAGTTATTGCCCTTTTTTCGTCAAATTTTCAAAATTTAACATTTTTCGTCATTTATCTCCAAAACTATTTGAGATAGAAGTGAAATGTAAATTTGAAAAATGTTTGCCATGTTGAGGTCTACATACCCTGAAATTTTAAAGGAAATCCCAAAACACATTTAGGAGTTGTTGCCCTTTTTTGTCAAATTTTCAAAATTTTTTCATTCAAAAATCTTCTCCTCTGAAACCGCTGGGCCGATTGGTTTGAAACTTGATAGGAATGATCTATGGCATGTCCTCTACAAACGATCCTCAATTTATTTTGATCTGACATAAAACATGGCTGTCGTAGCTAAAAATAGAATATAGGGGTGCATGTGTTGTTTTTAGCTTATAACGTAAAAACCGTTACAGATATCAAAAATCTGACATGGGGTAAAATTGATCAGCAAGACAAGATCTACCTACCCTGAAATTTTGAAGGAAATCCCAAAACCCATTTAGGAGTTATTGCTCTTTTTTCATCAAATTTTCAAAATTTAACAGTTTTCGTCATTTATCTCCAAAACTATTTGAGATAGTAGTGAAATGTAAATCTGAAAAATATTTGCCATGTTGAGGTTTACCTACCCTGAAATTTTAAAGGAAATCCCAAAACCCATTTAGGAGTTATTGCCCTTTTTTGTCAAATAAATTTTCCTTGAACAATTGAACCAATTGCAACAAACTTGGTCAAATAGTTGATTAATTGTCCAATGAAAACCAGACTCCAGGTGAGCGATACAGGCTCTGGTGAGCCTCTAGTGTTATTATTTCAAAAATCTTCTTCTCTGAAACAACTATTCAAAATCAAATGAAACTTGGTAAGATTGTTCCTTGGGGTACCCTGCATAGAATCGATGTGGGGATTTTTGATTCGTTGAAAAACATGGTCGCTGTTACTAAACATAGAACATAGGGGTAAATTGCTGTTTTTTGCTAATAACTCAAAAACCGTTACAGATTTGGAAAATCTGACATGGGGTAAAATTGATCAGCATGACAAGATCTACCTACCCTGAAATTCTGAAGGAAATTCCAAAACCCATTTAGGAGTTATTGCCCTTTTTTCGTCAAATTTTCAAAATGTTAACATTTTTCATCATTTATCTCCAAAACTATTTGAGATAGAAGTGAAATAAAAATTTGAAAAATGTTTGCCATGTTGAGATCTACCTACCCTGAAATTTTAAAGGAAATCCCAAAACCAATTTAGGAGTTGTTGCCCTTTTTTTTGTCGAATTTTCAAAAAATTTTTTATTAAAAAATCTCCTCCTCTGAAACCGCTGGGGCGATTGGTTTGAGACTTAATAGGAATGATCTATGACATGTCCTCTACAAACGATCCTCAATTTATTTTGATCTGACATAAAACATGACTGTCGTAGCTAAAAATAGAATATAGGGGTGCATGTGTTGTTTTTGGCTTATAACTTAAAAACAGTTACAGATATCAAAAATCTGACATGGGGTAAAATTGATCAGCATGACAAGATCTACCTAACCTGAAATTTGGAAGGAAATCCTAAAACCCATTTAGGAGTTATTGCCCTTTTTTCGTCAAATTTTCATAATTTAACATTTTTCGTCATTTATCTCCAAAACTATTTGAGATAGAAGTGAAATGTAAATTTGGAAAATGTTTGCCATGTTGAGATCTACATACCCTGAAATTTTAAAGGAAATCCCAAAACCCATTTAGGAGTTATTGCCCTTTTTTTGTCAAATTTTCAAAATTTAACATTTTTCATCATTTATCTCCAAAACTATTTGAGATAGAAGTGAAATGTAAATTTGAAAAATGTTTGCCATGTTGAGATCTACATACCCTGAAATTTTAAAGGAAATCCCAAAACCCATTTAGGAGTTATTGCCCTTTTTTTATCAAATTTTCAAAATGTTAACATTTTTGCATTTATCTGCAAAACTATTTGAGATAGAAGTGAAATATAAATTGAAAAATGTTTGCCATGTTGAGATCTACCTACCCTGAAATTTTGAAGGGAATCCCAAATTCTATTTAGGAGTTATTGGTTTGTGTAATTTGAGGTCGGGTTTTGTTACATTTATTTAAGGTTCACCCTTATTCCTGGTCAATTTTGTCAACTTCCTGCCAGGACTACCACCATCAGGGAACATATTTTAACATTAAACCTTATGAAAAATAAATCTTCAACAAATTTTCCCTGAACAATTGAACCAATTGCAACAAACTTGGTCAAATAGTTGATTAATTGTCCAATGAAAACCAGACTCCAGGTGAGCGATACCGACTCTGGTGAGCCTCTTGTTTACAGAATAAAGTTTCAATAGTATAATTATTGAATATAAAAATGTATACAGTGAAAGGGGGTATATCATTCTTATGTTTGATCACAATACCGATAGTCGCCATTTAAACTGTCATCAGATAGAGCTTTGCAGGAAGTTATTTTTAGACTGGGTCACATATCATCACATAACTGTTTAATATTTGTTAACCAGATACAGCATTTACAATTGATGTTGGGCCTCGGTGTCCGAGTGTTCTAGGTAGTTCGTCATGACTACTAATGATCACTAGCCTGTTAACGCTGGGGTTGTGAGTTCGAATCTCACCTGTGGCGGGGTGTGTTCGACTCCGGTCTTAATTGACAAGGATTGCCAATTTTCCTACTGAAGGTCGGTAGTTCTTTCTGGGTACTCTGGCTACCTCCACAAATAAAAACTGGCCTCTGCGAAATGGCCAAATGTGCTGAAAACGGCGATAAACCCCAACTAAACAAACAAAACAATTGATGTTTCCACCCAGTTCTGCACACATCATTTACTGAAGTTACTAAACCGCCTCGGTGGTCTCGTGGTAGCGTGCTCGCCCCGAGTGCGAAAGGTCACGGGTTCGATCCCCGGCCGGGTCAAACCAAAGACATTAAAATTGGTATTTGATGCTTCTCTGCCAAGCAAGCGGCATCTGGGAGTAAGAGCAAAGACTGGTCGGCTCGGAGTCAGTATAATGTGTCCGAGTGAGGTGATATGTCTTCCTGCGGACAGTTACCTTGTGAGCTAGCACATTAAAAATCCGACTTAGCGTGTCGGTCTAGTACAAAGCAGGGATCATATTCATTATGATATCAACATGTTCTCGTCCTGATATGCACCTGGTTGCCACTGGACGTTAAACAAGAATTCATCCATCCATCCTGAAGTTACTATCTATAGTAAATTAAAACATGTTCTCTTCTAGGACAGAAAGCTTTTCCTCAGCCTTTCATCAGATGAGATCTCAGCAGTGTCCATATTTTTATGTATGTACACATCAGTTCTCTGTACTGTTTAGATCAAGAGGTGTAGGTGGCAGTTCTACAATGTGTGCCTTTCTTACACCTACAACCAGAGGATTGAGAGAGTCCCTGAAAAATGAAGGTATGTGATCAGTCCATTGCTGTCTTACAGGAAAAACTGATCAACATATACAGTCAACTCTTGTTGTTGCAAACTTGTTTTGAGTCGAAATTTTCTCGTGGTCCAAAACTTTTGTACCGTATAATGATATGTATTTGACTCCTGATGTGTCAAAATTCAGTGAATCAAAATTTCAGTTATCTTGAAAAAAAATTACTGTCCCTATATAAACAAATGCATTTAAAATGTTTTTGTTGTCTCGAAGTAATACATATCAATTTATTACCTTTGGGATTAAAATGGCATCAATACTTAATCTGAAAATCAATAAATTTTGGGTCTAATTGATGTAAGACAGTTAAATCTTTACCTGATTACTATGATTGGTTATCTTAGATAATTAGTGAATTATTGACACACATTTCAATTCTGAATTATCTTGTTATTAAATTTTAATTAGCCTCCAATTGAGTCGAACTATGGATAAATCAAAAAAACATTTATGTTCCCTACAACTTTGAGATAAGGAGAGTGGACTGCTATATATTTAATTTAACCCTATTTTATTCAGACAACAGATCTGAAAGGATTGGATAGCAGACTAATACATGTACCTATGAATATCTTCTCAATAAACAATAACAAGGGTAATAAATGAATTTCCTTAATTATGAATGAACTGCTCCATTTGACCTTTTATTGTAACATCAGCCTCCTATATATTTTTACAGATATAGAGTTTTCCATGCCAGTATTGGACATTAAAAAAAGAAAATCAGTAGATAGTTTGCCAGAAATTGAAAAAGAAAATGATGAAGTTACCGAAAGGTAAGTTTCATGGGAAGTGGATATAGTTATACTTACAAAAATGTACTCACCTCGAGTGCGGTAGGTCATGGGTTCGATCCCCGGCCACATAAAACGAAAGACACAAAAATTGGTATTTGTTGCTTCTCCGCCAAGCACACAGCATATAGGAGTAAAAGCAAAGGACTGGTCGGCTTGTGGTCAGTATAATGTGTCTGAGTGGGGTGATATGTCTTCCTGCGGAAATTTTCCTCCTGAGCTCTGCTCAGTACAAAGTGGTTCTAGTACAAAGCAGGGATCATATTCATATATCAACATGTTCTTGCCCTGATATGCACCAAATGGAATGGTTGTCATTGGATGTTAAACACTAATTCATCCATCCATCAAATAGCTCTTATCTTTTAGCAAGATCAAGATTGACCCTTACGTTGACATTAGCAAAAACGTCTCCTAAATCTTATTCAATGTGGGTGTGGTACAATCATAAAATGATTTTTAGATGAAAAACCTGCTTTGGTTAAAATAGCTGAAATATTGAACATCCCAAACAAGAATCAGACATAGCCTTAATAGTCAACGTCGTTCAAAAAAGTGGATGCAGATCTTGTATGCATTCCAAAACATCACATCTACATGTATATGTGGGGACCCATATTGTTTATGCAGAAATCAATGGCAATGAATTGTACGAATAAAGTGTAAGAAAATTTTCTGATTGAAAATTTTAAATATCTTAGCATTGGAAAAAGTCAATAATTCAATGTTATTAATGAATAACAGACAAAATAAAAACAACTTTACATTTTATGTGGGACACAAGTAATTTTCAATTTCTTGAAGTTGAATCTCTAGCAAATATCAAGGTTGTATCACTCAACCCTAGACTCTATAGATCCAAATAATCACTACACTGTTTATAAAATCAGAATAATTGTTTATTTTAAGATCCAAAACTACAGCTGATCCCAAAGAAGAGGATGAAGATGAAGATTTGATAGATACAGACGAAGGAGCCCATGTCTGGTTAGAAAGCATTGGTCTAGATAAAAAGTCATTTCCATCTCTGGATCCAAACAAAGTTAAGATGTATCCTTTCGATTTAATCTGGAAATCTGTAATACTTAGAGATTAGATGAAAAGTTCAATGTAGGATAAAAAACTTAATTCACATAGTTTTTTCACTGACCCCCCCTCCCCCCCCCACCCCCTCTAAACTTAATTCTGGAAAAATTGATTGACCAATATGGGCATATGCTTTGAGAGTATACTTTTTGTATCATGGGTCCTGTTTTTCCTCAATAATGTATGTATGATTACTTTTATTTGCTTTAAAAGTCCAAACATATGTTAGGACAGAACTTGAATCTGTATTTTTCAATCCGAAAACCGATGTCGGATAACAAAACTTGCAGGGATTTTTACCCCGAACCCCCAAACTATTTGAATTAAGTTTTTTATCCTTCATTGAACTTTTGATCTGGTCCCTTATGGAGATATGTCATAATAGTTTTTACAGATTAAGTAAAGAAAATTTTAGTAACATTTATATCATGGTTAAGTGAAGCCAGACATGGAATTTTTTGGAAACAAACTGGTAGTGTGAGAATGCAAATGAGAAGTGCTTTTTGGATTATCTCCCTTTAACAAGTTTAGTAGGCATAATTTTCTTCTGTTCTATAGTTGAATTTTATTTATTTCACATCAAATAATTTGTGAAAATTTAATGTTTGGAAAATACCAAATTGATATGGTTTTGTTATTTTCTCCTAAAAATTACATTTCATTGAATACTTAAATTTGTGGTTTTTCTGCACACAAAAATTAGTTTTCCATCAAAATATAAAGAATCTATGGTATATGGACTTCTGCCATATATGGCACTTATCTTCCAGTTATTAGGGGAGCCTCGATGGCATAAACTTAAACATCTCAAATGCCATAGTTTATTCATCTAATTTTTAAATCCTTCACTGAACCTTCTTTTGTTTAGAATTTTGATTATGAACTGTCCTTTAGTGCCCTGTAAAAATACAAAGACTATGATTATGGTATTATCAACCAAATGAACTGTAACTTGAATATCAAAATAGTTAAAAGCACTAAAAAAGTTTTAAAAAAAACATGGATGATATAAAAGATAAGAACTAAACCCAATATCTCAACCTCAAAAAGGCTTTGTCAGCAGACAGTAAGAAGGCGCTCAAATGCAAGTCCATCCACAGCATGGTAAAAGTTTAAAATGGGTCACAATTAAAACAGACAGTACATTGATTGAATTATATTTTTGATATTCATTCTTTAACAAAGTTAGTCAGAGGGAAGGATTCAGAGTCGTTGACAACAGACCCGAATCTCTGGTGTATGTGGAAGGAACCAGTGTCCATGGCTTATTTAATTTTCTGCTTAACTGCCGAAGTTGTATAGCAACCAGTGGATCACAGGCTGGGGTTCCACCATCCATTATATCACCATCTCCCTTTAAAGGAGCCACTTTAAAATCACAGAAGGTAAGGAAAGACAAGAAATATAAACAATGTATTAAAATTTAGGACGAGTAGTTTGTCAAAATGGTTTTTTTTCCCCTAGATATTCAAACTTAATATATTGGAGATATTCTTATATAACATTAGGCAATTTTTTTGTGAATTTGTAAAATCATTATTTCTCTAATTGATAACTTCAACAACAACAATTATGCAATTATAGGTGAAAGCCTGTTTTAGATATTTAAATGTACATGTATAGAACACACACTGGATATTGTGTATTAAGTAAAATGCATACTGTTTAATGCTTAATGGTGCTAACAGTAGATCATGTGCAAATTCAATATATTTCAGCAGTTTTGGCAAAATGGACGTTTTTTACCTTTTGGCCAATAAACAAGCAAGTTGACCCTTTATTATCCCAAGTCAGGGTTTTGTATCTATGTTCATTCCTACAAACCCCTGACATCACACATTCATATTATACAGGTCAGAAGTGAATGATTTTCATTGGTTACTTTTCTAGGTCAGAAGAGAATCAATTTGCGTCATAGGTAGAATTTTCTAGGTCACACAACAGGTGGCGATATGTTCGGCCAGCAAAATATGATGTGTGATGTCAGGGGTTCGTAGGAATAAACATGGATACAAAACCCTGACATGGGAGGGTGACCCTTTATAAATGGAGAAATCTCACAGTTGAATTTTTTTATGTAAAATAATATGTATTTTATTTGATGTAGGTATTTTCTGATTAATATATTTTACAAATGTCAGAAATGACATATTGCTAGATATGATTTGAAAATAAGTATCCATTTCAGCACAATTTGAAATTCCCATGTCCCAAAATTTCAATGTCACTTCAATAAATCTAGATAACTAACTCCACCATAGCACTCGGTTTTGTGAATGTAGTTGTAACATTGGTGATGAACAGCAATTAAAACCTGTCCTTTTGCTAGATATATCAGGGGGGTTGAAGTTTGCAGTACACACTTACAAGCCCAGGGTTTTTCAATACTGAAAATTAACTGTCTGATAAATTAAAGCACTGACCAAAAACTTGAAGGATACATAAATTTTCCAGCTGGGTATCTGTGATTGATCAATAGCATTATTCCTATGGTTGAAATTATATTACCTTTCAAAAATAGTGTTCTCTGTTAGATTCTGAAATATTAAGTGATAGGCACAAGATAAAAATTTAGTAGCCTATTGGGCTTTAACTATCATGAAATATGATAGCCCACCAATAAAAAAAAATTGTCAAGAATTATTAGAGTGTACCCCTTATCTCCTATTTGATTCAAAATTAAATAATTTACATGAACAATACCAGACCATAGTCAGAACATATAATTTATTAGTAATCTACATGTATACTAGCTAGTTGAACATTCTGCCTTTCTTTTCCAGGTGAAACATTCCATTGCAAGACAGCCTGACACAGATGGTAGTACTCGACAGGTCCATATCCTTGAAGTGGCGGGTCCGGTTCTGCCTCACAACGTACACACAGTATCGTCACTTCTTCAGAAGACTCAAAACAATGACTTCAGCCTAACTTTCAATACACATGAACCTACACAACCCTTTAATATAAAGTGTTATAATAATGGGGAAAATTCCAGTAATGTTAGACAGTTATTCAACATGGAAGAATCGAAGTTTGATTCATTTTTTTCTGGACAAACCATTGCAGATCGATTAACGTCTATACATGAATTGACATGTAATAAAAGGGGTTATACATGGATGTCATGATATTTTTGATTTATAAAATTTTATTGATCAAACATGAAAAAAAGGCCTATAGCATGAAAAATAATGCAAAATGGGTCTGCATAACCTGTGAAAAATTTTGAGATTTTTTAAAAAGAACATATTGGCATCATGACATTTTTTACATATAAGTGCAGAAATTATTAATTTTATTAAGATCTATGATAAATTATTTTTTTGAAACAGAATTTTTTTTCTCAATTTTATCATGTTTATGTTGGTATTTATTTTGATAGTCATTGATTTTGTCGTAACCCAAAATAAAATCATTTTATATTACTCGTACATGTAGATACCAAGTGGTAAATATATTATTTTCTGACTGTACAACAAATAAGGGGAATCATAGGTATGAGTTGTAGCCAGTAATGATTGTAACTTTGAATTTTACAGTGCAGTGTTCTCTCCAGTCTAATATACCATAGTGGTACCACTGTGCTGTTATTATTTGTCACAATGCTATAACATTTTACCACAATGCTATGATTTTTTACCACTATGCTATTAATTCTGACAAATTTATATAATATTTTACCTTACTTTACAATGGGACCAGCAAAATAATTCTAAGTCTAGTCATTCTTACACAAAATATGAGAAAATACTTATTTTAAAATTCCTTTACAATGGTATCATAAGATGAAAGGTTTGCAACAAACATACAACAATGTTTTTTAGTATTTCTTGGGAGAGCACTGTTACTTTACATCAAGTTTTTGTGACAAGCATTAATTCAGTAATTAATCCTCAGAGCAACCATATTGATCCACCCATTAATCACAGACCATGTCAGAATAATGTTCCCTTGTATATTATTTAAGGCTGACCACATCTTGGTTCAGTGACTGCAAAAGTTTTCTGATTAACTCTATTTTAGTGACTATACAGAACAGTTCAACAATACAAGGTTTCACCAGTCCATCATTCCAGCTTTTTAAAACTTTTTGTAAATTTTTGAAAGCCCAGTCCAGTTGAAGATCAAAACTTAAAAACATTTTTTGTACTTATTTTCTACCAAAAAACTTGAAATTTTTCACATCTTCAACCAGTATCCTACCAGTCATCATGTGAATCATTGTTATTGTTGACGGATGTATCTCTATTACGTATAGGCAATATACTTACGTATAGGCAATATACCAAGATTTTTTAATTAACTGATGCCTAACCTTGACCACATTTTCATGGTTAACTGAATTTTTAAATTATTGAACAAAAATAAAGATTTTTTAATTAACTAATGCCTGACCTTTACCTCATTTTCATGTTTCACTAACTTTATTAACTTTTAAAGGAAATAAAATGTTTTTCCACATGCACCTTGCATATGTTTGAAAAACAAATGTGTTTATGTCTTTGTTTGATGAAGTTATTAAAAAATTATTGAGTTTAATATGTCTGCTTTACAAATGTTGCATAACTGAAATTCATAACTACTTTTGACCGTGGACAAGAACTGTTAATGTGATTCCAGTGCTAGCAGAAAAGATGTTGATTTTGAGGTCTGTACAGGGTTCACACAGGTCATAGAATCCTGGAAATTTGTTTTCGCTAAAAAAGTCTTATCATTGAAAGATGTCATGGAATTGAAAAACGTCATCAAAAGGCATTGAAAAGTCATGGAAATTTTATTTTGGATCACTATTGGCAATAAGTTGAAAAAAAAATTCCACAGTTCTCATTGTTATTTATGTTACATTAACATAGTAACATATTGCACATTAATAATTGGTACAAAACACATACTGACACTGAGGTTGTGAGTTTGAATCTCACCTATGGTGGGGTGTGTTCGACAACAATCTAAATTCACAAGGAATGCCAGTTTTCCTACCAAAGGTTGGTGGTTCTCTCCGGGTACTCCAGTTTCTCAATCAATAAAAACTGACTGCCTCGAAATAGCTGAATGTGCTGAAAATGGCATAAAACCGCAACTAAACAAACAAAACACTGACATCTTAAAATTTGATATCTCAAGGTCATGGAAAGTTCATCATTTTTTAGAAGAAAAGGGTGTTGGAATCCTGTTTTTACCACATTTTCAGTTCTGTTGCATTTTCCAGAATGTATTTATATATTGTAATGTTTAGTTGACTCTTCTAATTTATAATTAGTTACATATTTATTCTATTTATAATTGATTTTTTTATAATATTTTATTTGTTGTTTTGTTTTAATAAATTGATGTCAAATGTGTTTCTTGTTTATCTGTTTAGAAAACTGTGCACCTTGTTTGTGTAGTTTGGAATTTTAAACAGTTTGCCATAGGACAAATGATCCTCTGGCATCACTGTAAACTTTCCAATATAAATCTTCAACTCTGAAACCATTAAGCCATTCAGGATAAATTTTTTCCCTGCCACAATGTGAAATTCCGTCCGTTCCCATTGTAAGTGCTCATGCCTTCATTTATGTTGATGTTGATGAAACCTATATAGAAGATGTGTTTTGATGGCAGCTCATTCAAGTTCGAAATTCAAGTGCTGATTTTTGATGGAGTTATTGAACTTAGAAATTTTGCTAAAATTGCCTTGTAAGCGCCCTCACAGCAACATTTATTTGTGGATTTTGATAAAATTCATATGGAAGATGTGTTTTGATGGTTCTATATCACGATCAAATTCTAGTGCGCGTAACATGATTTTTGGCAGAGTTATTGCCCTTTGAACATTGGAATTTTGCTAAATGGCCTTGTATCTTAGTGGATGTACAAGTACTAAGCAAATATTGTGTTGGATCTATTTAAATTTCTCCACTAAACGAAGTTTCATGTGGCGGGGCACATTTATTTTCAAAACTAGAGGCCCAAATGAGCATGAATTGCTCACCTGGATGATGAAGCTAATATCATTGTGCATGTTTAATTTTGTTTGTACGTCAAGGCTAATTGATCACAATGAAAATTGTTTATAAAGTACCTTTAATACACTATTCCTGTTAAGTTTGGTTAATACTGGCTTTGTAGTTTCAGAGAGAAGGATTTCCAATAGGCTTCATTGCACTGTAGATGCCATGTATCCTACTTGATCATGACCAAATAAGGAATCTTCATAGAGGGTCTCGCAATCATCATTCCTATTAAATTGAAAAGATTTGGCATTGTATTTTTAGAAAAAAAAAATCAAAGAATTGCATAAGGCAGGCAAGTTCTTCGTCCGATCCAAATGAAATGAGGAGGGATCTTCCATACATTATTCTTGCCAAGTTTGTTTATTATTGATCCTGCAGTTTCATGGGAATGGAAGAAATTGTGATTTCCCATAGGCTTCAATTCAAACCTATGTGCCACAGTAGCCGCCGTATATGCTAGATGATCATCAACAAATGAGGAATCTTTGCAGAGGGTGTCCCAGAATTGACCAATCTGATGGCCATGTTTTTAATCCAACCGAAATTACAACCTTCCATACATTATTTAAGTCATAAAGTCATAAATTTCATTAGCATCTTACACCCGAAGGGTCAATAGCTACAAAAAAAATCTAATTAAAGAAACAATTATGGAATATGTTTGCGCCATGTCTTCAGTGAAAGAGTCTGTTTCAAAAAGGAGTCCAGCAATCTCACTTGTTCCTTTGATTCTTGATTTAAAATGTAGTTTAATTTTTACTCCTTTGCCATATTCTCTTCAATATTAAGACTAAGAGACATAATAAAATAATAATATGAAATGAGACTCATCCTCAATTTCATTGCAAGTGCTGCATAATCTTAAGTTTCTTGATATTTTTGTAAATTCTTGCCAACTTATTGTTTTTATATATATATAGTTGCACAGATGAAGAACAGCAATTAAAACATGTTCTTCTTCTTAAAGTTTTATGTATACTTATGAATTTTATTCCAATTATTTCAACGTATCCGAAGGAGTTAATTATATTTTAGCGAATTAATAGAGTCTATAGAAGTATAAACGATATTACTGTTAAAAATGTCTGTTATCCTAACTGAATTTACGAACAAAATGGTTCGACTCCGATCTTAGTTGACAAGGATTGCTAATTTTCATACCGAATGTCGGTGGTTCTCTCCGATTACTCCGGCTTCCTCCACCAATAAAAATTGGCCGTCACTGAATAGCAAATTTGTGCTTGAAACGGCGTAAAATCCCAACTAAACAAACAAACAAACGAACAAAATGAAGAGGCTTATGGAGCAAATCAGTTGCTGCTTTTAAGCAATGCTGAGATAATTTAGATTTTCTTCACCAAAACGTGTCCGTATCATCAGTCTTTTAAGAGATACCAATCTTAATGCCAAACTTGCTCTTTATTTTGGTTGAATATTGATAATGACCCACTTACCTCAGCAGGTTGGATATTAAGGAAAAAGATAGGATAGTGTGATATTCCATTTCCTACTTTTTTCACAAAAGAGAGCCATTATAATGTCCGGAAAATGTTAAATTTATTGTAAAGTTATTTATTGTTGAGTAAACGCGGCAGTGCACACTTTGAGAGAAACCATTTGATTTTTATGGGAGAGAGGTGGGGGTATGATGAAATTTGAAATAAAAGGTTTTGGCAAAATAGAAAGCAAGGGTCATGTTAGGTGCGAAAAAAAATGCAGGACCTGTATTAATCAGGAAATGAAAATGCAAATTTAGGCCGCTATATACTGTTTTATGTGTTTATTATTATAACTGTTATTAATTTTTTTGGTTATTATTCTCTAAGTTATAATCGCGGTATATAATTGTTGTGTTATACATTCTCACCATTACGCCTTGCCTTAGAATTATACATTCTTACCATTACGCCTTGCCTTCGAATTTCAGTCATATGGACTTTCACACTGTTTTCTCGCTTCGGTATTTAAACAAAAATAAGAAAAGGGAATGCACTATAGTTTAATTACAAGATTTCAAAAATTCAGTGTTCATTAATTTGCCACAAGCCCGCCAGTCTGGTTATAATCCGTCCCTTATTTATTAGAATATTTTCTGTAAATCCCCATGTCTGTTTCCAATGATACCACAATACTATTGTTATACACCTGATTTTTGTTCAATACCCTGTTACTTGCTTCATTGGACTTGTCGACACCCCTTTTATCTTGAAACCTGTAGTTATCACACCGTATAAATAAATTTTAATAAGAGAATACTGCGGTTATGCTTAAATGCTCTATACTTATTGCTTTGATATAAAGTGAGGCTTTGCTAGCAGCTAGGTACCATTATAATTAATATGTTGTTCGCAATTGAGTGATTTTTCAATATGCAATTAGAAGAAATTTTTGAACGGCAAGATTACTTTCGTATCGCAAAATATTTAATAGTTATTTGAATGAAATTCAATAATTTATCATATGTTTAGTAAGTTTTGCCCATATGACATGTATGACATGTATGCAAGTAAAGCGGCGCAAAATTCAACATCAGGGACAAACATCCATTATTTGGGGGAGCTTTTGAAATATGAGAAAAGGCTAACTTTAGCGAGTTTTTTTCCCCATGTTTCGCAGCGAGCAATCATAAAATTGTCCCTTTATATCCGTAAAATGCCTTATGATGCTCGTTGGTCATGTTTTGGTCTTTTTGTCAGATTTTCTTAAACATTAAATTTTTTGCCCATGAACCCTCACTTTTTCTTTTATATTCAATCATATATACCTTAAAATGGTATTTTACAAAATTTTATGAAATCCTTTTTATTTTTTCATGATACATTTTTGAGAGACTGAAGTTGCCAATGTAAAGACAATGAAAAATTCAGAGAAAACCTATTTCCTGCAAATTTTCAAGGCCTTATAGGTTGCACTCCACAAATTAATAGTACCATTTTCTATGTGAAGTGAGCTAACAAATGTCATGGTCTTGTGCCATTTTCAGAGTAAATAATACCCATATACATATATATATATTCTGAAAGGCCATTATGTTAGCATTGTTTCAATCACTCAGTTCAATTATGATAAAATAAATAAAAAATATCCATGGAAACCTAGTTGGCATAGCAACATTTCAAAAATTGTCATAAAAAAAGCTTTAAAAATGTTAAATTTCACTCCACTTCGGCTTAAAATTGAGGTCTGATGCAGCGTTTCAATCCAATTGAGACTTAATTTTTCAGATTTTGCATAAAATTCCATAACATATGTGGGGAAAAAAAGGTTTACTTTTCCGGCTCTTTTTTTCGCAATTTAACTTACCAGTGCAGGTGCCGATTATCCCTGTCAAAGTTTTACACACCACATGTCAATTCACAAGTCCCAGTTTATGACCTCCCATTACTTGTCAGAAGCAAAATCAGTTAATGTTTTCGTATTTTTTTAAACTAAAATCTATCCTCTTTCAGTCAATATTACAATTTTGAGGTTAAGACATTTATTATTTATCTATCATGTAGTCAAACTTTACCAAATCTAATAATTAATAAAAATTCTGGGGGTGCATTTCTCCGAAACTAAGATAATTAGTGGAGTGTAACCATAGCTCTTAAATGAGCACATGAACCTATATTTTTTTCTTGCTTATGTGTTTACTATTCATATGTTCCCTCAAACTAAAACACCTATTTCAAATCCTATTTATTTCCTATTAGACCAGCGATCATCCTTAAATTTACGTTTGAAATTGAAAACCAGCTGTCTTAAAAACACGGGAAACGCCATGACGTAATTTGGCACATTTACGACGCTACCGGCACTTCTCAGGTAAACAGGTACCAGTAGCTTTTTTTTTTTTAGGTCATTGACCTAATACCACTCTTGAAGTTTATTCTACTCGTTATTAGACCGGAATGCCTTGATTGCAGCATAAAACTCCATATCAGGGCAAAATATCAATATCAGTATTATGACGTCATAATTGTTGCGCAATAAAAGCCAGATCAGATTCGTAACCTGCAGCGGTTTAACCATAAGCGCTATACTCCAATAACAATAAATAAGAAATGACAAAGTTTTCAAAGGTGTACCTGGATCGTGATGTAAAATCTGAAGGCGTATCCCTTATAAACTAAGGTATTGCTTTTTTCCCTTACCAGTTCAAATACATTGTACCACGCAGGTGTTTTTGGAGAGAAAAGTGGTAAACATTGTTTGGTTGGTCACGTTTGAAATATATGATAAATAGTTTATGACACCCCATTTTCCATATCAGCCCCGATGTCATCCCTCGACCCAAACCAGCCCTCGGCTAAGTCCTCGGGATGTTATTGGGACTGATATGGAAAATGAGGTAAATTAATCTATATATATCACTCTGTTTTAGGAGATTACTACCTTACTAATGTTCATTCTATGCATTTGTGACGTATCACAGGATCTCAACCCACAGAGATGCCTAGTGCGTCCTAAGGTGGTGGATATAGAAAACCCTCTCGTTGGGAGTTGTCAGGTTACAATACGGAAAGCCTGACCGCGGACCATAGTGGGTAACGTTTTTGGAGATTGCCACGCTTCCTGTACGCTAAAGACCCCTTCTGTAGTTTTCGAAAAATAATAGGCTAATGGCCGCTACATAAGGCTAAATTATCCGACCCTACCCACTCAACCTCCCTTTACAGTGACAGAACTGGTTCCTCTTTGTGTTTTATCCCACCCCTATTCTCGTCCTGAAGAAGCATGAAATATTTTCCACTGAACGCTAAGCAATAATCAATCAATCAATCAACTAATATTCACTTAGTAAATCATTTACTGGTGCTCTGATGGACTATTATTACACCCCAATCATTTTTTACATTAAAAGAAATAAACGTAATGGTGTGTGGTAACCTCCGTTTAACCAAATAAAAATCGGACCTTCCGATAACTGTTTCATTTAGGATGAACATCAACATTTATACTTTGATGTTGCCAAAATTTCGTTTTATTAATCCTGTGTTTACATGAACATAATTCCTTTTTTTTTTTCAAAACATCAAATGCAGTAATTTCATTGGCTAACAGCAACTTCCGGTGAAAAGTTTATAACTTGATAAATTCCTTTCATGACGTCGTGCATATGAATACGTACGCAAGCAATATAGTGAATGAGGAAAATGATACTTTCAAATGGAAAACGTCATATTTCTGCATTACTTTGGAATTATAAGTAATAAAGGTTACTTTTACGTAATTTATCGGGCTTATCTAGTTTGTGAATGATTCGACCTAGTTTACACATTGATAAATTCCTTCAAAATAACCTTCATTACTATAGTATAATGTTTCCAAATCGTTTCAAATCGTATTTCCGTTGACAGTCAACGATTATCAAACCTAAGTAAATTAAAGATTGTAAAATATTTCAAAAATTTTTCCGAAACATTTTTAAAGTAAATCGCACATTTAAATTTACTTCTACTATTAATTTTCCCGTCCTAAAACCAGAAAAAAAATGGAGAGATTAAAGTGAAACATTAAACACTGAACAACATAACGGCTGTCATCAACACTGTGCACAAAAAAAAAAAAAAAAAAAAAAATGAACACAAATACATAAAAGAAACTGGCCGGTAGAAGTTTATTATTTATATATTTGTGAATCTCCTCTTGTGCACTTTGCACTGCGGTGTGAATGAAAAACCTAAATAGCCAATGGCTCATTTTGCAATATTTTTAAATTTATACATTGAAAATAGTCTAAATTTTTCAGTATTGGATTTCTATGACGCGGTATGTGCGTCATAAATATTTATTTATTCCTACGCATAAATATTTATTTATTCCTAGGCATAAATATTGATGCCTAAGCATAAATCGATTTAAGGCTGACCATAAGTATTTATGCCTAGGCAAATCGATTTATGCTTAGGCATAGATTTCAAACGTTTGGTTTTGAACATCTTCGAACATTTCGAACTTTTCCGAATTGTGAATCTGGCACACCACATGTAATTTGATATCTGATGATGATGTATATGTATTTCTCACTGAAAACAAATTTATGACATTAGGAGCCATCCATAATTGTTAACATTTTTCACAAATTTACAAAAGGTCAACCTCTACACCCCCTCAAAATGTGTGCAACAACATTTTTTAACATTGTCGCCGTGAACAGATACCACTTCTTACTCCTAAAGACGATCTACAGACAAATGAGACATTGTTACATCCTTTAAAATACTTGAACCAAGTCCAGAGCATGATCGAGTAATATGCATACCGCTCAAACCGCCTCTTCCCTATCGTGCGTTTCGTAAACTCGTAAAAATGCTGACAATATGGATGACCCCATACTTACTTGTGTTGATAATTTCCATATGTTCGAATATAACTATTCTACAGTAAGAGAAAATGGCAGATCAAATCTAGAATACACTGGGTTAATTGCAAGCTTTATGCATTGACTTTAAAGGCTTCTGATAAGATGTAAAGACAGGCGCCAAATCGTCACCTCTTTTCAGAGAAAACATAAATTATCTCAGCTGGAAATTTTAAGCAATAATGTTCAACTTGTCACAACATATGGTTAAAACTTGGTCGCTGACTAGTCTATAAAACTGATTCACTACAAATAAGACCATGTAGTATACAGCTCACATTGAAAAATTGAACAAATAAATAATACGATATTCTATTTCATTATGGTATATCTAAAAATATATATGATAAATCAAATTATTCTACATCTGTATTAAATAGAATTTCGAATAAATCTCAATAGAAAATATTCATGAAAATATTTACTGGCAGAATTTTTCACGCTGCATTTTATTCTGGTGCATTCTGGTTTTATTATATAGTAACGTCAGACGCCAAGGAGTTAGAAAACGAAAAATGGAAGCTTTTGGGAAATGACATTATCACACCCTATTACCGGCTATCGCTACGACAGATAGAATAAGATCTGTGTTACCGATTGCGATAAAAAACAATTGTAATTGCTATCGTAAACGGCAGATGGGATTATTATACCATGTTGTATTTCAGTTTTGTGTAAATTTGAAATTTCAAAACGTATCATCAAGAAGTTTATACTTGATAAAAAATCGAAAATAAAACATTAGCTTACTGATACAAGGTTTATGTCAGTTCAATACAATTACATGAATAAGTAGTTGTTTGTTTGTCTTTGGTATATACCTATTAAATTGTTAGGAGGACAAAAGCAAGTTTATTGTTAACCGGGGCACTAGGTAATTTCCAAAGGCAAAGCTTCTGACGAGAGGAACAATAAACTTGCCATTTGCTTTACAGCCATTTCATAGGTATTTTATTATAATATCAAATATAACTTTTGATCGCAAAAAAGCTATAAAAAACACAAGAGATTCCAGAGACAGAGAAACGTATCATAAAATCAAGAAAAGAACAGTTCTTTGGATGAAAGGGCGACGATTTGTAGAAATTTTACATTTTAAACTTTACAGTGTTTTAATTATGTGTCATTGGATTCAATATGACCCAATATCGTCATCAGCTTTGAAGTGGTTAGATATCCTGCTTAGCTTAATAAAATGTGCGACCAGGAAGTCGGTTTGCATAAAAATAAAATTTTTAAAAAGTCCTTGTTTGTTATAAACATTAAAGTTAGTTTCAAGTGCCCGAAACATACTCATGCTCAGCAGCAGTTCGTCACTGCCACTTCACTTCAATCGTAAGACAGATTGCCGAGAGCAACCGAGCCAATTAAAATATCTAATTATTAGTTTTAAATCTTGACAACTTAACCTAAACCGTCTGTCATGGAACGGTGTTCTTTTATAACGTAGTAAATGCTACGTATTTTAAATGGCTGTGTCCAAACATGGCAAGCCTTGTGTTTGCAACAATTTTTAACCATCGTAACTGGAAACATATGTAGACACATATTGTAGATATGGGAAATGAAAGCTGATCGTATAAATAAATTTTAATCATTTCGTTCAGATTTAAGGTAAATCTATGGTTACGGTTTTATTCATTTTTACATGTAAAGTTTATATGTGTTTTGTTTCATTGTTCTTCATGCAGTTTTAAGGGAAATTTTCAAGACGTAGAGACCAGTCACAAATTTGGAAATGCAGAGGAAAATTGTGTTTAAAATATCACATTTCTAGCTTTTTATAGGTTAATGCCACTCTTGCAGCTCAATGCAAACATCCGGAACTTCTCCCGTAATGCAGTTTTGCTCATCACCAAAAACATCATATAGCCAAAATTATTCCAAAAATATCGTTAGCAAGAAAATCAAACAGACATCAACATGCATACTCCATTCATGAAAAATTCGGGTACATTTTCCTTACAGATTCCACTGTATTACCCAAAAAGATTATAAAATATCGGCAAAAGAATACCGGAATTACAGAAAAGCGGGAAAGTCCCGTCAGATCGAAATCCAAGACATACTCATGAGATCGAACATAACAAACAAATACCACTAGAATGCATGTACAATTGAAAGAACACAAAGATTATGAAAATAATACTTTTTATGTCGTTACAAGATTTGTTGCACCAAATATTCAGTAAAGAGTTTTTCTTAGATAAAGTTTTTAAGTTTTTAGAAATTAGATTAAACAACCCATTATTCATTGACAAGTGACTTATCTATTTCAAGCCCAGAAATATGCACGTGCACCTATTTAAAGTAACGCATTTTGAAGTATCCGTTTGGTTGATATGAAATTTGAGAGGTCTATTTAAAATTATTGACAAGAAGTTAAAGCTATGAAAACTTTACCCCGAAGGAAAATGTCCAATTAGGTGTCGGACATTTACGGGGAATGCATCTAAGCAAAACATTTTCTAATCTAATTCCAACTTTCGACACAAATTAGCGTACTTCAACTATCATCTTTTTCCTTTTACACAATTGTGACTGTTTAAGTGTAAAATTCTGTGCATTATTGCTAACTGGGGTTTCAAATCGAGTTAGTAAGTAATAAAACCCGTTTACAAGATCACGATAAAACTCGTTTACACGATCAAAGTTTTAGTCAAAATTTTTGAAGAAAAAGACGGCCAAAGAAACTTTGTTAAAGTACTTTGTCTGAAAGATTAAAATTTTCGAGGAGTATACAAAAAATACGTGGGAAATTCAAAGAAAATTTCGACAAAATTTTTGATGTAAAACGTGTAAACATTCTTTGATACCAAATTTAATGTGTGAGGGTGAGTGTGTCTGTGTGATCAATGTTGGCAGGGTGCATAGATTTTTCTTATACTGGTATCTGATCCAAACGCACCAAACTAGCTGCTTTTGAGATCCCTTTGAAAAAATATAGACATGGTCTCCTTACGCCCTTCGAGCATAGGAGGGCCTTTGACTGATTGTATGTTTCTTTCTTTTTCATTTATTGGAATATAGCTTTACTTCCGACTTTTTGTGGATTCGGGCTAAATTAGTTTACGGAATCCGTTATCACTCGTCAACATATCTCTTTTCATTCTAAATACCAATGAAATTAAACACTAAAACGTATTTAAAACTCCATACCATGTTGATATTTCGGTTTCTTTTATAAATAATTCATAGTGTTCATTACCTCTCTACGTTATCTTTAATTCCACCAACCAGATTTAAATTCCATCTTGATTTATATCATTAGCATATTTTTTGTAACACATCCGTTCCTACATCAAAGAACGCAGACCGGTATCCTAGACCCTTTACAATACGCAATGTATACGCTACATTTAAGCCAGTAACTCCCCTTCATATTGAAACCATGATTCTCATACTACCAGACTTTTCTCTAGACGCTTGCATTAACACGCCGTTTATATTTCTGATGCTACAAAGAACTTGAATTCCGCACAAAAATTACTAAAAAGTGAAACCATGATTTTTAATGAAAATTCAGTTAAAAAAAATTTAGTAAAATTTCATAAATTATATCAAAAATGGTAGAAGCTTTATGGATACGACACTATTTGTTGTTTTTTTTTCTTCAAAATTGTACGTGATAGCAAGTATAACCGTATATCTGTAAGCTTATATTTCTTTATGTGTAAATATGTTTATTTTAAAATCAAATACGTAAATAAAATAGCATTTCATAAACGTTGGTCTCCTACGCCACCAAAAGTCAAACTAGAAAGTGGCATGTCATGCATGCATATCAATTCACCAGTTAAATATCATGTGTGATATTGTACTTCGATAAAAAAATAACTGTTAATCAAATGAAATAAATCCAATATTTTGTTATTTCAATGGACAAAAATGAGCTCCCACTTGGAAATTTTCCTATACATTATATATAAAACTACACTTTTTCAAAATTTGTCCTGAAGTTATTTTTTTGTCATATTTTAATGAAATTTGTATTGATGAGCAGAGAAATACTAATATCTATAATTTATACTGATAATATCAAAATATGATAATATTTTATTATTTTTTTAAATCCACAGTTTTAATACAAATATTAATTTTAACTACATTCTCTCCATTAAACCTATGTAATTTTGACACGCATAAAATCTTATTTTCATTTAAAACATTATTACTCCAAAATTCATATAAAAATTTCAAAATTATCAAAACAAATTTTAAATATTTCTGAGATTGCTCTTACAAATTTCATAAATATAGGATAAGAAATAACATCAAAACAATATTTTGAAACAAAGTAGTTTTACATGAATTGTACAGGGAAATGTACAAGTGAGAACTCATTTATGTCCACGGAGTTGTACATGTACGTTGGAGTTATAAACATTCTGCGATAATAATTCAAATTTGATGCATGAGATATGCATATTTTGTCCAATTCCAGACTCATTATTTATGCTCAGACGCGAACACTTTGAAAAGTGTAATAATAAACCAAAATGGCGAAGAGAAGAGGAGTTCAAAGATAATTCATAAATATTAATTTATGCTTGAAATTTAAAAAATATTTAATTTGACAAAATTACCAGAAATTTCTATGGCTCTTCCTTTTGATGCAAAGGTAACCCTTAGCTGAGTTTGGATGGCTGTTTGTTTTAATTGTTTTGTTTTTTATGGTTGTGCTTATTAATTCAGCATTATATCTTTAACCGGATTTACAATATTTTGATCTCGAGCACTGCTGATGAGTTGTCAGTCCAAGAAATGGCCATAAAGTGCATCAAATTTATTTCGGTATTTTGTGATACGTTTTATTTATAACTCCATACAAAAAAATAATCTCTAAAAAATTTTCTCGATCAAAATAAGTTTTTCTCTTACATGTTTTATTCGCGTAAATCTAACATATGGCGAACACAGCAATAGCGGATATCTTTTAAAATATCTTTGATTTAAACTTAATTTATAAATTATCAGATTTTTTTGGTGAAACTTTTTGTACACCTTAGAATAATATGCAGCATGTGGTCTTTTAACAATTTCGAAGCTTATTGTTGGTAATTGACAGTAAATAGAGTTAAAAGTGACCGTATAAAACATTTAAAAGGTCTGTGTCCCATTGTAGGACGTAAATAGCAACACGTGTACAAAAATGCCGTTCTCCTGCTTTTTTTTTAATTTAACTCTAGGTTGTTTTTCTCCCTACTTTATAGAAACACTGATGCTTTTTTATCCGACAATTTGTCGGGCAGTCTAGTGAATTTTGATAGAAATTAAAAGTAAGAAAAGACAAAAAATGAAATTATATATATTTTCAAAAATCTTTATTATTACTTCCCATTATTTTATATCTATTCTACACTTTCTGATGTACATGTAGTCACAAATTTGTATCAAAATATTGTAATCTTAATTTGCAGAAGTTTTTTTGTTGGCCATCATCATTTACAAGCTGGAACACCTTTTTCATATATCATAAGAACACTTTCTTCTTCAGCTTATAGGGCGGGGAAAATGAGAAAGCAGGTCTGCTAAGTTTTTCGAATTGGTTGTTGTAACTATGAAGCAAGCAGTGTCTCGTGAAATGTGTCAGGAATATTGTGTTCTAGAAACTTCAAGGTATTACAAAAGCATCAGAGAAAGTTTTAAATTTCATATAAGGCAAGTCTGAATACTAACTAAAATGTCTCTTGAAATAAATTATATATAAATATACTAAATAAATAAATGATTTGGAAAATACGTTAAAGGTATAAAAAGTCATGAGATTTCCGAATGCAATTAGGTTCTATCCGGGCACTGTGGTTCAAAACCTTGGTTCCATCCGGGTCTTTTGGTTCTGAACCTTGGTTCTATCCGGGTTCTTTGGTTCGAAACCATGGTTACTGGTTCAACATCCGGGTTGTTTGGTTATAGGAACCCAACTTCTTGGTTCTATCGCGGTTCTATTCTAATATCCCCGTTTAACTTTGAGAAGATATCCGCAAGTATCCGAATAAAGAGATAGAGTAGGTCAAAGACGCTTATCTTGTTTTATATCATTTATACATTTCAGCATCGCCGGAAATGAAGCTGTAAGGTAAATACCTTCTCATTTTAATTATTTAACATGGGAAACTGGACCAAAATATAACATCGTATGTATTTATATCAACCCAAATATACAGTATATCTAACATCCGTTTTTAGAATCATGATAGTCGTTCCGTTTTCATTTATTTTTCACTACTCATCCCTCATTTCATTCATAATAAATTTAAAAACTTGAAAAAAAACGACATTCAAAAGGTCAACCATTCTAATTATGTGATTTAAAGAATCGGCATTTCAAAGATGTGGGTCAACACGGTGTTGATCAATAACGTCCGCGTCAATGAATTGAGACAAAACTGTGTGTATGTACATTTATATTTCTATTTATAGATCGTATGCATAGGAAACTGCAATGAAAAGTGTAAAAAATGGATTATTTTTAATCACAAAATATTTTTTAATATGAATGCAGTTCAAGCAGTATTCATGATCAAAAATACTTTTTTTTCAAGTACTTTTTTGTTGAGCTGACTAACATGACTAAATGATGAACTATCAGATAAGGAAACGGCTCGAGGCTCGGGACTGTGGAAGACTTAACAAATTTAAAGTTTTGTTTTGAATTGTATTTATTGTTATTTTCGTCTATTTTAGAAATCCAGGAAAACAATATTCTATTTTAACCGAATCTTAACAATTTTAATTTCGCGCGCATGAGGGAATTATTAGTGTTTTCCGGTCACGAGTTGAATATTTCTTGAATTAGTCATCCTATAAATAATTCACGTCGTATATTTATATAAACGGTCAAACTTGTAAATAAATAAATAAAAATATTGAAATTTTACACCAACAAAATAAGTTGTTTTCCTTCTTTCTTTCTTAATTCATTTGATTAAAGACATGCCAATAAAGTTCGCAAACGCATATACCGTAGTATAATAAATGAATGTAACTCTTAAAAAATATATTTGGGGAAATTAGTAGACTTCTGTACCCCTCGATGTTTATGTAGTTCAGTTGATTAAGAATGCCAAGTGCAACCGGCAAGATCAGTTGAAAGAAGTAGATATAAATTTTAAAACATAAATTTTGCACATGACCTATTTGTTTCTCGTCAGTATTGGCACCGATAAATTGTAAAAATGACTGACTTGATTCAACGCGTACAACAAACAGTAAGGAACACAGGAAACACGACAAAATATTTGACTTACATTTCTCAGTTTCGCTACTTTTAATAAGGGTAAACATTGAGTGTAGTGGATCCATAGGCGTTATTATTCAAAGGACGTATTTAACAGTTATTAGAAATTGGGTGGTTTCTTCAAGCATTGAAGCATGATTTCAATATCTCAGCAAATATACATCTTGAACGTTGTAAAAAGGTGACTGAAAAGGGAAGAAACAAAAAGCGGTGTATATTCACCTCGCAATATTCTAAGTTTCTAGTATATAATAAAATGTTTCACAAAATACCTCAATAAATAATTCGTTCAATTTCCGGATAAAACACGTAATTATTTATTTGGTAATATTACTCCAGTCTACGTCTTGAAATGTAAAGATCAAGTGTGAACAGAAAAGGAACTATACCTGATTATTCCCTATATCCATTAAAATTCATTTTAATAATAGCTTTTGACGAGATGCTTAAAACATGTAAAATATGTTTCGTCGTACCATTTCTGCTGATCAAGGACGTATAGCTAATATACGTCCTTGTGCTGATGCAACACGACTACCAGATTTTTAAGTATTTTGGTCAGCAGAGGCAATTAGTAAATAGTTCAAGATGCGTCTGTCGATTTGGTTACTATTTTTTACTTTGTTTCGGAGTAAAAACTGCCGACATAAAAGATGGTACTCTTTGTGATTTGAGTGTCACCACATGACTCAGTTTACTGAAAGTAAAACGTTATGATGTATTTGATTGGATACTTAAAACACGTAAAGGGTCATATTTTGTGTTGTCGTTTGAAGAAATGGTGAATGGAACCAAAAAGCAAATGCAAAAACAACAACAACAAAAAAATAAAACAAAACAAAATACCCAAACCCCCCTAAAAGTAAAACAAAAACAGAAATCACATATTCAGAAATAGCTTTGTTAAATCATATTCTAGCTTTTTTTTTAATTATTTTTACAACAAAAATGAGGTTCTATTTATTTTACTTTGGGGGGGGGGGAGCTGTTGAACTAATGCCATGCTAACATGTCTGAAAGAAGCTTTGCGAATGTCTCAGTCCAAGGTAAAATAAAATAAGGAATAGGTATTCTGTTGTACCGGTTGTGATGTACTGGTTGAATTATCGGGGAAAATAGAACCAGCAGAAGAATATCTACATGACGTAGCACATTTGCATCGGCGGTTTGAAATAAAAGTCATATATGTGCAAGCACGTGCTTTTTTCTATTATGTATTTTGTATATAAGTAATGCCTTGTCGTAGAAAAATTCTTCACATGAAAGGAACCACGTATTGACGATAGCATAGAAGGTCAAACATAGCTCCAAAGTCGCGCATTTTGAATTTTCCCGCCACATGTATCATTTTTACATATCAAGAGAACATCTAAGCAATTAAATATGATGTAAAAATTAAAACAACACCAAGCGTCAGAATTACAGTTGACTCCAGTGAGATATTTATTTCAAATTGAAATTTTTTATATTTGGTATGCTCTATATTTAGTCATGATATCTCGAAATCCCTCTTATCTCAAATTATTTTTAAGCTAAATATTGATCTGACTATGACAAAGTGTGTTAATGTAGAAAGGCAAGGCAAATAAGCAGATACATATCACCAACACATCTTGGAAAGAAAATAGCCAAAAATTATGAAAAGAAATTCTTATCTGACCACGATCAAGATTTTTAGTTTATTCTAACCAAATAGTTATGGCTCCAGGGATACCTGACATATGGACAGTCCTGGCGATACATTGTTTCATGGGAGTTCAAACAGTTGTGTTACAGGGGAAATATTTTATCAGATTTTTTTTTCACGAAAAACCATAGGATATTTTTGCATCCAACATGGTTTGCTTTATATCGTAATTACCGTTTAAGTTTAGTTAAGTGACAAAAATTATTCTAAACAATAACCAATTACTTGTCTTAGCTGTTCAGACAAACATTATCCCAGCATGTAAATTGACTGTTCAAAATATGGTGTTGTCATCGCTTTAGATGAACACTTCATATTATCATCAAACGATCTCGGAGATTAACCTGTGTGATATTGCTTTTTAAAATGTTAAAAAAAACTACGTTCAGCCGTAACATTTATTTCAGAATTGTCAACAAAATTAGGAAGAGTTTCAATAGCTCGATGATGACAACAACAAAAAATATTCTTAAACAGTCCAAGATCTAATGCACTGTCTTGGTTACCAAGGGAAGCGGACCCAGAACCTGTATAAGATAATATGTCTGTTTCATTTTGTTTGTTTGTTTGTTTGTTTGTTTACCATGCCATTTTTTTTCTGTTGCCTGTATTATTTGATTAACTTGGGAATAATAGTGTTTCCCTAATATAGATTAAGACCTGAAGTTTTCGTTAATCATGAACTCAAAGATAAATTAAACTTACATCTGAAATACATTTTGAAAACAAAAACAACGGCCTGGAACAGATGACGTATATTTATGCCGCATATTTGGCCAGAAATGACAATCTTAGGTCGAGGAACTAAATTTTTTAAACTTATTCATTTAAAATGCCACATCAGAAATAAATATTAGGGCTTTTTTCAATAGGACATTTGATTATTCGACTGGCGTAGTGGGTTGTATACAGATATATCATGTGTGAGAGGGGTATTTGAAACCAGTCAAGAGAATAAAAATTTCCCCGAGCCTGAAGGGCAAGGAAAGTTTTTTCTCGAAACTGGTATATTTTGCAAATACACGTCTTACAAATGATATATCTGTTTAATTACGTCGAATATCGCGCGGGGGTAAAAAAGGCAAATTAATTTTCGCAAATACCACGACAGAGGGAAAAAACGGCAAATGTTGAAGTATTTCTAATTGCACAAAAAATTTAGTTTCTTTAGCGCATTCCTCTTCGCGTCGATCTTTTTTCAGTCTAATTAATATGCAGGAAACATAAAAGCATATTTATTCGGCAATTTCCGAAGCCATAAATCAAAGTCGTTCAACAAGCCAAAATGTTTTACAGCAGAAATAAATGCAAAATCGACAAAAAAGCGCAATAAATACATCTTATATTATGCACGAGAGATGTGCTCCTGTGTTTCGGAAGCCTTTACCTAGTGTTATGAAAGATATTTCTGAGGTTTACCTATATACCAGAAGCTGCGACTACATCGTGTAATAGCCTAATACCAGTGGACCATAAAACAAAACCAATTAAGACAACAAACAATTTGTCGACTCAGACTCGCCGAGGAGAATTAAACCTCACAAATCATGAAAATGGGCATATAGTATATTAAAACCTGTCTTTAAATACCATGTATACCTTGGAACAGTATGTGGACATAATACGGTAATGCAATTGTGTATTTCAAAAATCGTTCTTTCTTTAATTTTCCAAAAAAAAAAAGATAAAGATACAGGGAATTTCGAAGCTATTGCCGTTTTTTCCCCTAACAGTTCTTTTAAATTTTATAACATAGCTTTTTCGAAGAAGGGAATAAATTAAGAAGTTTTTGAACTTTGCATTAAAAATATTTAAAATTAATTTTAGTATGATATGATTTTTAAGAAGACAAAAATAATAGGCGCTGAATGGAAATTTTAATTTTCCAAGAAATAATTTATCTGACCTCTGACTTTCTGCGCAAATTTTATGCAAATAATATAAAGCAAACCAGTAAAAGATTTACTTTAAAATAATATTATATTAATATGAAGATTTCGAAAAATAACAGACGACATATTTATGAAATTGGATATAATGGGCTTAAAAATATGTTTAAAATAACTTTTTATTAATCATACAGAAGGTGTATTTTTTTTTATAAAATAAAACATAATACCGATTCTTTACTTTTATCTAAAAACTTGCCTTGTTCATACTAAAATATAAGTACTCAAAATACAGTACAAACTAAGACACTAACACATATGTAACATTACAATTATTAAGAAACACTAAAGTCATGATTTCTGTCTGAAAATTGTCCAACTCTTGGTGCTCCATATACACGGTTTATGCAAGATTTTGAACTAGGAATGTCATGTCCATATAGAGTCAAACGGTTAGTTACATGCAAGGCCACGTCTCTAGGATCTATGTTGTTTCCGTGTATCGAAGAACGCACTGTCAAGTCCTTTTCACAGTCTTGGACCTGTCTTCCAGTTAGCGAATATCTTTTGCACGGACATGAAGCAACAGAGCAACCGGAAGTCGAAGTAGCTGCAACAGGCGACAGTAACTGAGATTGAATATTTGGTGTCATTTGTGGCACGATGGGGAACTGTTGGTGCATCTGATGATAACTGTGGCCATATGGTGGCAATACGCCACTATGAAGTCTATGAGTTACTGTACTAGATCGATAAATTTCATCCAATAATTGTTTCATTTCCTCTATGGATTTATTCAACATTTGAATGTAGTTTTTAGCCAAGGATAAAGTTGCAATTTTTGACAATTTCCGAACTGATGGTCCTTTTGCATATGGCATCACTTCCCGAAGACTTTCCAGTGCCGAGTTTAAATCGTGCATTCGTTTGCGTTCCCTCCTGTTGATCTTGGATCTCAATTCCTGAATTTCCTCCGAATTTAAACCTTTGAGTGCATAACTAGATTTTCTTTTTCTTTCTCGAGGTTCCCTTTTTTCAGTGTCTTTTTCTGCACTTTCATCTCCGACAATGTCAACGTATGAATCGCTATCATTACTCGGATCATACATTTTTGGAAAGTCAGTTTCTTCGGTTGAAAGCTTAACTTTTAAAACTTAACTTCAAAGCTCGACAAGAAACTATAATGTCAGTGCGACTCAAAACCTTATTTACTTTATCCAAAATTTTGCTGTCTTTATATATTTTTCAACAGTTCGCATAAGGCGTGGTTTGGCTAATTAGGAATCTAACACCAGTGGTCAACAGAACTGGACAATTGACCATTTAGTCTAATGGTCTAATTCACACCTCCCTGTTCAGTGTTACCAGTAATTGTCGGGCGGACCTTTATCTAGTCAAGCATTATTATTTTCCCCAAGATTTTCTTTTTTTGTATTTTCTTTTTTTTTAGACTTTTTTTTAATTATTTCAGAATATAGGTAAAAACTTTTGACCAATAGGGAAAAAATTAAAATCAATATTTGTTCATAATAAATACTTATTAAATAAAAAGTTCGTTTGGTGCTGGTAAACTAAAGACATTTTAGAATTTATATAAATTTTAACCATCAACGTTGTAAACATCATAAGTTCATAATTGTTTGAAGTGCTTGAAAATATAATTATAATATCACAAAATCTAATTTACATTTTAAAAAAAATATCATTTAAGATCAGAAAAGGTAGATTCTGTAATATTATAGTTTGTTTTGGTTCTGTATTTAAAAAAATATTTAAAATAGAGTTTAAATTATTTACTTACCTATTGTTATTTATTTATTCAATTATTTTATTTACTTGTTTATTTGATTTAGTTTTAATTCTGTTTTTTTTTATCATTGTTTCGCTTCGTTATTCTTTTGCCGATATATATTGCAGCAATCAGATAAAAAAAAACTCCGTACACGTTTAGAAATTTTAAAATTTTACCTTAAACAAGGAAATTTGTTAATTTTTTATTTAGACATTGAAAATTTCAAAACTTTGCAAATCATTTCGCCAGACCTTCCTAATTAAAATACAGAATCGGTGAAAGTCTAAATAACGTAAACAAACACCGATACATCCTATTTGAAAGAATTTTCTTGACTACTTTTGAAATTTATAAAGATACCTTGCTCAGTTTTTTTTTACTTGAATACAAGAAAAATCTGCGGACCCAAAAAATTAAACAAAAATATAAAGATTTTTTAAAGAAAGATCGCGACCTCAATGTTTTATTTTCATTAAAACCTAACAATTTCCTGATTAACACAGGTCCTGCGTTTTTTCACAACTAAAGTGATCTTGGGTTTTAATTTTGCCAAAATCCTGGTCCTCCTGCCTTTTTATTTAAATTTAATCCTAGCCCCCTCACACCTTCCCCCTAGAAATTAAAATGCTTGAAATATTAAATATTTTGTAATTATTGATTCTTTCTCGAAAACTTTAATCCTGATCCGCTTTTACTATTTTAAAATGGGAAATTCAAAAAAGCCTCGTCATTTATAAAGGCAATACTATATTACTTGACTTTCCCGAGAAAAAAAATGGACGCATCATACACACTTTTGATCGTGGACAAAATTATACTATACCAGTCAACAAAAGTAACGATACAAGATACAAGAGTTCGGAACCAAATATCTGGTAGTTTCTTTAAAAAAACTTAATTATGAGGGCAATATTCGTGGTTTGCTACTTCATTTCTTGATCTTATGCGTCTCATTTTGAAATTTGGATAAAAGTTGAAATGGTGGAAAATGGAAATTTCCAAAAGAAGGTTAAATTAAATTTGCAGAAAAACGAGAAGAAAATCAACACGCATTTTGTAAAATGAAAATCCAGTGGCTGAAATCAGTAGAAAGACCTCAAATCTTTTGTCACTCAGACATTATGCTTCACATAACGAGATGAATTTTTTTAATTTTGGGTTGAAAATGTGATTTTTGAAATCTCAAAAATTGGAATTTTTTATTTCAAACTTTTTGCCCAAAATCCATGCTTTTGATGATGAAACAATCTACTATGAAAATCAGACGTGTTGGTCTTATTTTTCTGCTTAGTATTATGAATATATGAAAAATGCATTACCCTGTATCGTCTCTTTTGTTGACTAGTATATATAAAATGATATAAATATTATTTTGATAATGCAGAATTGTTTCTTTATTATTAAGTAGCGACATACTAATTAATTAACGCTATCATAGTTGAAACTTGTTTATTTATAGTGGATTGTGAAACAAGTTATACCAACTTATACTAATCCCTCTCAACTTGGCGGGTGCGGGAGCAGCCCCTGTAGCGGCATTTATTTATAGTGGATTGGGAAACAAGTTATACCAATTTATACTAATCCCTCTCCACTGTATTTTAGCCTACTCTTTTTTTTTCGACATCCAGTCAACAGGCAAAAACATAAGATAAAGAGCACAAAACACAAACATATATAGAAACAACAGTCAGAATTTTCTGACTTGGTACAGACACTGAATACAGTGGAAGGGTTAAACCGGTTTTATGGGTACCCAAACCTGCTTTTGTATCCTCTCTCTCTTCAGTTCTATTGAATGCTTATTGAAGAATATCGGTTTTAATATCTTCAGATATTGGACGGTCTAGAGGCCTTTTTTATTTTGTCTATATCTGTCAAATTATCCAAATTAATTACTGTCAATTGAATATTGAAATAAAGAAATAAAGTTTTTCGTAAATTCCTTTTTTTTCATGTACAACGAAGAATAACATTCATAATCAATTTTATTATAACAATTAAGACAAAATCGTTTGTTTTTTTTTCATAGTATATTTTATTTTTAAAGCAAAAACATGCATGGAAAAAATAACGTAAAAATCAGTCTATCCAACACATGTATCGAACGTTTTTCTATTTCAAGAACTCTCACTTCATAAACTGAAGATTTCACACACTTGAAAATGAAAAAGGAAGTGTGATTCTTTGTCAAATAGTAAAATCGCAAAACTCAGGTGTGAGCCAATTAAATCTGATAAATAGTTGATCTCTATAATAAGTTGACAAAATAAAGGCGATACATCAAAAATAGGCGAAAATCCGCAAAATAAAAGTTACCAAATTGTTATTCAGTAACAGGGATTTAACGAGTGGTATCTTTTTACAAAGTCGGCCTGTAAGAGATTTTAATTTATTTTTATTATATGTTAACTGGCTTAGCACGTGTGCGACAATTTGTAAAGAACGGCCCTATGTAAATATTGAGCATTGTTGTACTAATCCAAAATTACCGCATTTTTACAATAACGGGATTTACACCTATTTTTGGAAGATGAAGTTCTCAATCATTTTCGTTTAGTTAAACATGTTAAGGGCATGTTTAATTAAGATACCGTTATAATTTTCAAAGGGATATTTTTACATTAAATTACATATAACATTCAATTTAAGAATTGGACAAAATGGAACCTATTTACTGAAAGTCATATTTTCCTGCCGTTCATTTCGTTACTAGCTTATATTATCAATTGGACATGCACCTACAACATAATTTCTAAACTTGTGTTCACAGTGAATATGTATTTTCGTTCTTTTTTAGGGACGAGATCAAAAGTTCAATGTAGGATAAAAAACTTAATCCACATAGTTTTTTCACCGACCATCCCCCCTACCCCTCTCTTAACTTAATTTGGGAAAAATTGATTGACCAATATGGGCATATGTTTTTCCTCAACAATATATGTTTGTTCTGTATATTGACTTGGACATCACTTGAATCCGTATTTTGCAATCCGAAAATCGATGTCGGATAACAAAACTTGCAGCGATTCCCCCCCCCCAAACTATTTGAATTAAATTTTTATCCTACATTGAACTTTTGATCTCGTCCCTTAGTTCATACATTATCTACCAACGTAATTGCTAGTCTTTCGATTTAGCTCGACATTGATAGTTTACATTTGCTGTTGAATAAATACTAGTATTAAATTTTGTGAAAACTAAGGATTATCTCAGTCGTTCATATATCTCTGTCCTTAGATGGGTTTGGCTTGAGCCTCTTTGGTTATTTTGATAATTTTTAAAATATGCTCTTCGACGTTTTGGATAATTGTTTTGTTTTCAACATTTTAGACCTTGAGCACAACTGATCAGTCCTAAATCGACGAAATGTGCGCATCTTAATTTTTTTTATTACACTGATTAAAATCTATCAACATTTCGAAATAACAATCCAAAGATACTACTATTAGATATAGTAAATTTATACTATGCTGTATACGACGCATTTCAAGGAGTTATCTCTCATCAGCAGCATTAAAACCGAAACATTTGGAAGACCAAAAACAAAACTTATTTTAAACAAGAAGTACTCATAACCAAAAATACCGAAATAGGAAGCCAAATTTCAGCTAAGGAGATCTACCATGTGCAATGCAAGGAATGAACCCTTGGTATTTCTATTATTTTTGAATTTTACTAAATACTGGTAATTTCTGTACCAAATCAATGAATAATCATGTCAGACAAGTCTGACGACTGGGTTGACGAATACCCTCGGGGACCTAGGGTCCACCATGCAGAGGTTTCGTCCCAGGAGTTTCAAAATAAAAATCCAAAGATACTAATATTAGATATAGTAAATTTATATGTATTTTCGTTCTTTTTTAGGGACGAGATCAAAAGTTCAATGTAGGATAAAAAACTTAATCCACATAGTTTTTTCACTGACCATCCCCCCTACCCCTCTCTTAACTTAATTTGGGAAAAATTGATTGAACAATATGGGCACATGTTTTTCCTCAACAATATATGTTTGTTCTGTATATTGACTTGGACATCACATGAATCCGTATTTTTCAATCCGAAAATCGATGTCGGATAACAAAACTTGCAGCGATTTCCCCCCCCCCCCCCCCCAAACTATTTGAATTAAATTTTTATCCTACATTGAACTTTTGATCTCGTCCCTTAGTTCATACATTATCTACCAACGTAATTGCTAGTCTTTCGATTTAGCTCGACATTGATAGTTTACATTTGCTGTTGAATAAATACTAGTATTAAATTTTGTGAAAACTAAGGATTATCTCAGTCGTTCATATATCTCTGTCCTTAGATGGGTTTGGCTTGAGCCTCTTTGGTTATTTTGATATTTTTTAAAATATGCTCTTCGTCGTTTTGGATAATTGTTTTGTTTTCAACATTTTAGACCTTGAGCACAACTGATCAGTCCTAAATCGACGAAATGTGCGCATCTTAATTAATTTTTTTTTTATTACACTGATTAAAATCTATCAACATTTCGAAATAACAATCCAAAGATACTGATATTAGATATAGTAAATTTATACTATGCTGTATACGACGCATTTCAAGGTGTTACCTCTCATCAGCAGCATTAAAACCGAAACATTTGGAAGACCAAAAACAAAACTTATTTTAAACAAGAAGTACTCATAACCAAAAATACCGAAATAGGAAGCCAAATTTCAGCTAAGGAGATCTACCATGTGCAATACAAGGAATGAACCCTTGGTATTTCTATTATTTTTGAATTTTACTAAATACTGGTAATTTCTGTAACAAATCAATGAATAATCATATCAGACAAGTCTGACGACTGGGTTGACGAATACCCTCGGGGACCTAGGGTCCACCATGCAGAGGTATCTTCCCAGGAGTTTCAAAATAAAAATCCAAAGATACTAATATTAGATATAGTAAATTTATACTATGCTGTATACGACGCATTTCAAGGAGTTACCTCTCATCAGCAGCATTAAAACCGAAACATTTGGAAGACCAAACACCAAACTTATTTTAAACCAGAAGTACTCATAACCAAAAATACCGAAATAGGAAGCCAAATTTCAGCTAAGATCTACCATGTGCAATACAAGGAATGAACCCTTAGTAATTCTATTATTTTTGAATTTTGCTAAATACTGGTAATTTCTGTAACAAATCAATTAATAATCATGTCAGACAAGTCTGACGACTGGGTTGGCGAAATAATGAAACTACATTGATCGTATACCTTTACTAATATTGATACGGATTTATTTATCTGATTTGCAAAAAGGTTTTAAACAACACATAATATGAATTCATCTCTGCAAATATTAACCTTTTCACAATTTTCATTTCATCATTATTTTAAGTTACAGAATCGAATGTAAATGTGAGTTACGGACATCTTCCTCATTAGATACGGTCATCTTTACGAAAAAATCAAATACCGATAACAGTTTATTGAGCAATATTTGGGAGAGACTTACGCTTAACAAAGGTCGGTGCACCCGTTGTATGCAATTTAACACACATCGCATTAAACTATCGGATTCATTAAACAATAGGTTCCCAAGAGCCTGAATCGCTCACCTGTTATTTTTTGTGTATCAATGATTATTTTTGCTATTTAATGTATACAGTCTCATTTTGCGCACTAATATTGCCTTAAAACAGCTAAAATATAGAATCCTGAAAAATCCAAAGATATATGGTTGCTAGGGATTTTTTCATCCCTTGCTATGGACCGTTTTCAGCACATCTGGCTATTTCGCGACGGCCAGTTTTTATTGGTGGAGGAAGCCGGAGTACCCGGAGAGAACCACCGACCTTAGGTAGGAAAATTGGCAATCCTTGTCAATTTAGACTGGAGTCAAACATACCCCGCCACAGGTGAGATTTGAACATGCAACCTCAGTGTTGACAGACTAGTAATCATTAGTAGTCATGGCGAACTACCTACACCACTCAGCCACCGAGGCCCCTAATTGATTGCTTAATGTCCAGTGGCAAATATTTCATGCTTCTTCTGGACGAGAACCAGTTCAACAATTCATCAATTCATATCAGGGTTAAGCGGGACACAAAGAGGAATCAATTTTGACTGCCACTGTAAATGGGTGGATTGATGGATAAGGTTGGATAATTTATCCTTCTGTAGTGGCATTAGCCTACTCTTTTTCGAAAACTACAGAAGGCGTGCAGGGAGTGTGGCATTACCCACTATGGTCCATAGTCAGGCTTTCCGTATTATTACCTGACAACCCACCAACGAGAGGGTGTCTATATCTGCCACCTGGGAACGCACTAGGCAGATCTATGGGTTGAGCTACCGTGAGCCATCACAGGTGCCTAGATGTTCCAAATAGTAAAGATTGCCTTTCGGTAGCAAAATTATAATAACTTAAATGATATTTGTTATACTACTTTAATTTTAATTTATGGCTTCTTTTTTTCACAGAACAAGTATTTATATTACAAAAGCATCAGTATACACACCAGACAAGTGTGAAACTAAAATAAAAAGTTACATCATTATAATTCCAATGTTTTCAAAAATCAAATGCAGTAATTTCATTGGTTAACAGCTACTTTCGGTAAAAAGTTTATAACTTCATAAATTACTTTCATGACATCATGCGTATGAATACATACGCATGCAATATAGTGCATGAAGAAAATGTTAGATTCAAATAGAAAACGTCATATTTATGCATTACTTTGGAATTATAGGTAATAAAGGTCATTTTATAGAATTTATTAATGTGTAAACTTGGGCTTATCACTCACAAACTTTGCCTAAAGCCCTTCGGACTTTATTTAGTTTGTAATGAATCCCCCAAGTTTACACATTGATAATTTCCTTCAAAATAGCCGTTATTCCTAAGATATAATGTGTGCCGTTTAACATGAGAATACAATTTACATTTCACATATCATCCAAGCAATATAATAATATTATATTACAAAGGCATTCTGCAAAATAAAAAAAGCAATTACCATAATTTATAATATTGATGTGATGATTTAATTTAATGTGAAAAACGTGAGTGCTCATTACAATACAGTGGAAAACCAACTGCTCAAATCTCATCCACTCCAACTTGATCAACTCAATTTCAACCCATTCCAACTTCAAAAATCCAAACTCAATCCACTCCACCTTGATCAACTCAAACTCAATCCACTCCACCTTGATCAACTCAAACTCAATCCACTCCACCTTGATCAACTCAAACTCAATCCACTCCACCTTGATCAACTCAAACTCAATCCACTCCAACTTGATCAACTCAAACTCAATCCACTCCAACTTGATCAACTCAAACTCAATCCACTCCACCTTGATCAACTCAAACTCAATCCACCCCACCTTGATCAACTCAAACTCAATCCACTCCACCTTGATCAACTCAAACTCAATCCACTCCAACTTGATCAACTCAAACTCAATCCACTCCACCTTGATCAACTCAAACTCAATCCACTCCAACTTGATCAACTCAAACTCAATCCACTCCACCTTGATCAACTCAAACTCAATCCACTCCACCTTGATCAACTCAAACTCAATCCACTCCAACTTGATCAACTCAAACTCAATCCACTCCAACTTGATCAACTCAAACTCAATCCACTCCAACTTGATCAACTCAAACTCAATCCACTCCAACTTGATCAACTCAAACTCAATCCACTCCAACTTGATCAACTCAAACTCAATCCACTCCAACTTGATCAACTCAAACTCAATCCACTCCAACTTGATCAACTCAAACTCAATCCACTCCAACTTGATCAACTCAAACTCAATCCACTCCACCTTGATCAACTCAAACTCAATCCACTCCAACTTGATCAACTCAAACTCAATCCACTCCAACTTGATCAACTCAAACTCAATCAACTCAAACTCAATCCACTCCAACTTGATCAACTCAAACTCAATCCACTCCAACTTGATCAACTCAAACTCAATCCACTCCACCTTGATCAACTCAAACTCAATCCACTCCAACTTGATCAACTTAAACTCAATCCACTCCAACTTGATCAACTTAAATTCCATCCATACAAACTCCATTAATTCAAACATTCTTAGTACCGTAACTTTTTAAGAGGCTTCATAGGAATTTCTATTATTATTATTCAATATACATATGTAATTAATTCTAATTATTGAAAAAAAAATCAAAATATACATGTAAATGTCTGAAATTACAGTAATATTTTATGAAATTTAAAGTTGCAGTTACAGTGAGACTCTTACATTTCTAACAAACAAGAAATTGTAATTACCGTTATAAGTTGTGTATTATATGCACTTTTTTACTCTCAATATTAAAATCAAGAAAAGCATAGCAAATTACATGCCCTATATACAAGTATATATACATATGAATATAGGCAATTTTACCCTGATGTCTCAAGGTGTTGCATACATCCAATTTTGACAATTCAAACAAAAACAGAACTGTATATACTGCTGACAAAACACATTGTTCTGACATGTTCTGATAATGCAGTGATTTTGTTATAAGACTCAATTTGCCTTCGAATTTCACTGTTACCCCTAAAGATAATTTCCCAAATTTACGTATTTATTTTCGAAATTAGAATATTTCCCCAAATTGGTGAATATTTAAATTGATCTTCTACAGTGGCCTATGTGATGTTTTGTTTACATTTAGTCTCTTCGTTGATTCCAAACATCATAGATCGTTACAGTTTATAGTTTTCATTTCCTTAAAGTGCACAAGAGATTTAGACTTTGCCTCGGATTCAGATAGGAGCACTCCCATCCGATTTACTAGTCGGAATTTCTATACCCAAGTTCGTTTCACTCCTCCTACAAAATATTAATCTTTCATTTTACCTGTATATAAGAAGTGTTTTTTTTTTTAAATACATTTTTTCCAATTTTAAAAAAAAATGCGATAAATTTTCCCAATTTAAGAGGAGGAGGCAGCTTTTAAAAAAAGTAACAAAATCCCTGCAATGAAGTTCAGTCAAAGATTTCTTGCAGACTGTCATGTTTGACAAAAAATAACAACATAATGAAAGGATAGATTTAACTTGTGAAAGTGTGATTTATCTTGTTAATTGAATCAAGAAAACTGGATCATGCCTTACTGAAATAATAGATCTACCTGAAACCTTCCATTTGATTTGGTGGGTAAAAGCATTTACATGTGGATTTTCATATTTTTGTCGATTGAATTGTTTATTTCAATAGCATAAAATAATGCATATGATACAGTTTTTGATGATGTATATAATATAAATAATATATTTCAATATAGAAAATAACAAAAAAACTCTGATCTCAGTACTCAACTTTGCAAAACAAGACTTGAATATTGTACAGTACTATAAGACTTTTTTCCTTACAAAATTGGGGTGCGTATATTGTAGCCCTGCGTATTTTTTACTCATTTTACAGTAAAAAGTTTTCATGAAGGTCAAAACCAGATTTTATTACATTGTAACCGGTGATTTACCGTAGTAAAATAAAATCTGGTAAATCACAGCCGTTATTTCACTCTAGGAAGTGAAGTCACAATTGCCGAGGAGAGATATCAAAAGACATAGTATGTTTTATTTCAATTTATTTCTGCTAAAATTCTAGATTCTGTACAATGTAATAAAAAGTATAACTAATCACTGAATTGAAAAAACTAGAAATAAACAACTTGTGACCGAACTACAGCTGTAAACAACCTGCGTGCTGTGCACACTCATGATTTACTACATAGTTTCGGTCATGTGTTATTTCTGGTATTCGAATTCTGTTATTAATTATACAATAAATACTTACTGTTATCTCCCCTTTTCTAATAACAGACAGATATGTATGTGACAGATTAATTATTTTTGTGTCTGGTCACAACAAAATAACTGCATCATCAAACATAAGCAAAATAAATACGTGTAGCAATATGTTTTAAAAAAAGTTTAAAATATGAAAAACGTAATGGTTTTTCAACTATTAGCATAACAATCATAAATAGTCTGTCTGAGTGAATTATCCCCAAAGGTCCTCTGTCCTTCCAAACTTGAACAGCAATGCACTTAAAAATAAAAAAGACTTCAGTAAATTGCATTTTCAAGAAAATCAGGAATTCTTCAAAGCAAAATTTGAAGTAAACAGCACAATTTTTAAATCACTTTGGTGGTATTCTTATAGTACAAGTTTTCATGTATCCAACACGGTAAGTGGTGAGATTTTGAAAACTACCGGATAACATAGAACATTAAAGCATTTGATAAATTTTCCAGATGAGATTTTATCATTTTACAATACTTGTTTACAATGAAAAATTGTGTTAGACATCACATAAATGCACTTTAGAAAATTCTTTAAACATTCATATATGACCCACATGTATGCATCTAGAAATTATTGTGTGTCTTTTTAAAACTGCATGTCCAGCATTAAAATGAAAGTAAAAACCATTACAGTACTTTTTGTTTTCAATAGTCTTAAGGCAAAAAAAAAGTATATGTCTGTTTACGGTTACGCGAATCACCCAAATTTGAGCGTCAAACAGAAATAACTCAGACTCTCCTTAATAGTGAAAGTATAAAAGACAAAAAACTCACCTAAAAAAGATCAAAGCATTCTGTAAAAACACAGCTATACCTGGCCAGGGTTCTAAGTCTGTAAGAATAGCTATCTTATTAGAAAAATGAAACAATAACATACATCAGGACAACACTAATATCCTGCCTTCAAAATATTTGACTGAAATTGATAGTCATTTAACTAAATAACATATACAAGAATTTAACTTTTTGTTACTATTACATTTCCTGTGTGAAAGGAACCATGAAACAAAATTCATAAATTTTACAAAGTTTATATCATAATGTACATGTGACCCCATTTTCATAGAAAATAAGCTTTAACGCAAACCTAAACCAGAGTCAGTTGCATTACAATTCCCATGATCACTGAACCATGAAATTTATGTCAAGACCTTAAAAAGGAATATATTTTTTAAAGTTCATATCACATGTGTGCCAATTTTCATGATGATGTTACCCCATCTTCATAGAAAATAAAATGCTCCGCTTGGCGCAGCTAGATACGACCGCAGATGTCGAACCCTGAATAGTTGGGGCAATTATGAACACAACATTCAAGCTTGATACAATACTGAATTTGGATTGTGAATAAATATTTGACACAGCATAGGTTTCTGACACAGAATGAATGTTGTCTAAAAACTTAAAAATTTTTAATTTACCTATTCAAACCATATCAGTATTATTTGTTTTTATATATAAATCAGAAATAACCAATTTAAAATTTAAAATTGGGCACACATATCAATTTCTTGCTATTGCGCAATACTGTGTAATTGAAAATTTCTTTAAATATTTGACACATAATAGGTTTCTGACACAGAATAACTGAAATCAAAGAACTTAAAATTGGTCATATGATTTGAATTTATATTCAATTTTTTGCTTTTGTGTAATACAATATGCTGTGGAGAATTGCCCCCCCCCAAAAAAAAAAAAAATAATAATTTACCCCTTTTTTTAGCTTTTGTGCAATACACTATGAAGTTGCACATTGACCCCCCTCCCAAAAAAAAAAACAAAAAACAATAAAATTTATTGTAACCCCCCCCCCCCTTT
Source organism: Mytilisepta virgata (assembly GCA_028015205.1). Classification (NCBI taxonomy): domain Eukaryota; kingdom Metazoa; phylum Mollusca; class Bivalvia; order Mytilida; family Mytilidae; genus Mytilisepta; species Mytilisepta virgata. The sequence continues at coordinate 4,175,057 of CM051516.1, forward strand.
TTTTTGCTAAAAAAAATTTGAAATTTTCTTTTTAATTTATGAAATATGAAATGAGAAAAAATTACCCCCTCCCCAATTTCTCATTTACCCCCCCCCCCCCCCCAAATTTTGTTTTCAACCCCCCCCCATTTCTTTATACTTTGCAACCATAACAGCCCATTTAAATACACCATAACATATTAAAATAGAAAATGACATCATAGTCATGGATGGCAAATTTTAAATATACATATTAAAAGCAGTTTAGATAAGATAAACAAAAAAGCTTCATCAGCACATTTTATATTGGCAAATTTCCAATGGAATTTGTTAATAATAAAGTTTTGATAACAGGGCACACATATCAATTTCTTGCTATTGCGCAATACTGTGCAATTGAAAATTTCTTCAAATATTTGACACATAATAGGTTTCTGACACAGAATAACTGAAATAAAGAACTTAGAATTGGTCATATGATTTGAATTTATATTCAATTTTTTGCTTTTGTGTAATACAATATGCTGTGGAGAATTGCCCCCCCCCCCCCCCCAAAAAAAATAATTTACCCCCTTTTTAGCTTTAATTTTGGACCCCGATTTGGACCAACTTGAAAAGTCGGCCCATAATAAAAAAAATAAGTACATGTTTAGATTCAGCATATCAAAGAACCCCAAGAATTCAATTTTTGTTAAAATCGAACTAAGTTTAATTTTGGACCCTTTGGACCTTAATGTAGACCAATTTGAAAACGGGACCAAAAATTAAGAATCTAAATGCATGGTTAGATTCGGCATATCAAAGAACCCCAATAGTTCAATTTTCGATGAAATCAAACAAAGTTTAATTTTGGACCCCGATTTGGACCAACTTGAAAACTGGGCCCATAATAAAAAAACTAAGTACATGTTTAGATTCAGCATATCAAAGAACCCAAAGAATTCAATTTTTGTTAAAATCAAACTAAGTTTAATTTTGGACCCTTTGGACCTTAATGTAGACCAATTTGAAAACGGGACCAAAAATTAAGATCCTAAATGCACGATTAGATTCGGCATATCAAAGAACCCCAATAGTTAAATTTTCAATGAAATCAAACAAAGTTTAATTTTGGACCCTTTTGGCCCCTAATTCCTAAACTGTTGGGACCAAAACTCCAAAAATCAATCCCAACCTTCCTTTTGTGGCCATAAACCTTGTGTTTAAATTTCATAGATTTCTATTTACTTATACTAAAGTTATTGTGCAAAAACCAAGAAAAATGCTTATTTTGGCCCTTTTTTAGCCCCTAATTCCTAAACTGTTGGGACCAAAACTCCCAAAAACAATCCCAACCTTCCTTTTGTGGTCATAAACCTTGTGTTAAAATTTCATAGATTTCTATTTACTTATACTAGAGTTATTGTGCGAAAACCTAGAAAAATGCTTATTGGGCCCTTTTTTGGCCCCTGATTCTTAAACTGTTGGGATCAAAACTCCCAAAATCAATCCCAACCTTCCTTTTGTGGTCATAAACCTTGTGTTTAAATTTCATAGATTTCTATTAACTTATACTAAAGTTATAGTGCGAAAACCAAATGTCTTCGGACGACGCCGCAGACGACGGACGACGACGACGCCAACGTCATACCAATATACGACCGCAAAAATTTTGCGGTCGTATAAAAAAGCTTCAACAGCAAATTTTTACTTGTTGATTCACCATCTTATGTCAAAACCTTAAAATGGCATATGTTTTAGAAAGTTCATATTACAATGTAATTGTGTACAAAGTTGTGAGCCCATCTTCATAGGAAATAAGCTAAAATGCAGTCCTTATTAACCTGAGGCAGGCAAACGAACTGAAGAAGGCAAAGACAGAAAATCTATATGTCCCCAACTTTTGTTTGTTTGTTTGTTTAGTTGGGGTTTAGTGCCGTTTTCAGCACATCTGGCCAGTTTTTATTGGTGGAGGAAGCTGGAGTACCCGGAGAGAACCACCGGCAATCCTTGTCAATTAAGATCGGAGTCGAACACACCCTGCCCAAATTTTGTTGGTGGGACATAAAAACATAAATATTTTGGAAAGAATTGAAAGGTAATAGTATAGGTTATAACCACAGGTGCTAGATGCGAATCTATTAAATATATATATCATACATCAACAAGGTCAACCACTCACAACTATAAACACTGATAAGCCAAAACATTTTATTTCTTACGCTTAGGTTTTCATTGATGGCTCATTTAAACTAGAGGCTTTCAAGAGCCTGTATCGCTCACATGGATTTAACTTGTCCACCTTCAGCAGGACTGATAATTTATGTGTACATGTAGCAGTCACCTTGGCTAGTTTTCCCATGGGTTCAATGTCAAACAAAGTTAGGGTGTGGTGGTCATCTTAGTTGACATTCAAGATTATCGAATAATTCTGAAAGAGGACCATTGCTGGTATTAGTTTGGTTCCAAATGGCCAAGTTTAAGATATGGTGACTGGAAATTAAATTTTCCCAAAGGGTCCTATGCTAAACTAAGTTCAGCTTTGGTGGCCATCTTGATTGACAGGCCAGGTCAGTGGACACAATTAAGAAAGGGGACCATCTAATGACCATTGCTGCCAAGTCTGGTCTCAATTGGCTTAGTGGTTTCAGACAAGATTTTTTAATGAATTCTCCAATAGGGTCCTTTGTTTAACTAAGTTCAGCTGTGGCGGCCATCTTGGTTGACATTCTGGGTCATCGAACACAATTCTGACAGAGGACCATTTAAGGACCATTTCTGCCAAGTTTGGTTCCAACTGGCTCTGTAGTTTCAGGAATCTTGGATTTCATATTGGCATGAAAAACATAAAGTTGGCAGAGGACCATGTAAGGATCATTCCTGCAATGTAACAATTCAATTAAATATTGCTTTTGTAGTTTCAGAGAAGATTTTTGAAATTTCAGCCAATCAGAGTGCATAATTGACACTGGAAGCCATTTTGAATTTTGAATTGGCACCGAAAACATCAGTTTTGTTAAGGACCATTATCTACTCATTCAGGAATGTATAAAAAACAGGTAACTTCAAAAAGGTTGTTTATTGCTACAGTTTTCAATCTAACCTGTTCACCTGTTAGAGATTATTTATAGTTATTATTTAACTTATAGATTCATTGTATGGCATATTAAGCATATTTTTTTCATTTTCATTTCAATGCAACTAAACTTAATAAATACCTATAAAAGCTAAATTTGTTTTTGACATTATGTAAAGATGTTGTTTACAGTTTGATGACATGAGTCATTATGTAGAATGTGCTAGATGGAAAGTTCTAGACATTTGTCAAATAACTAGAACATTCATTCTATTTACATTAATATCAGTCACATTGCCATAGTTAGAAATCAAGGGGAGATAATAAATGTTAAACTGGAAAGTGGTTAGTTAGTTCTATTTACATTAATATCAGTGACATCGCCATAGTTAGAAATCAAGGGGAGATAATAAATGTAAAACTGGAAAGAGGTTAGTTAGTTCTACTTACATTAATATCAGTCACATCGCCATAGTTAGAAATCAAGGGGAGATAATAAATGTTAAACTGGAAAGTGGTTAGTTAGTTCTATTTACATTAATATCAGTGACATCGCCATAGTTAGAAATCAAAGGGAGATAATAAATGTTAAACTGGAAAGTGGTTAGTTAGTTCTATTTACATTAATATCAGTGACATTGCCATAGTTAGAAATCAAGGGGAGATAATAAATGTTAAACTGGAAAGAGGTCAGTTAGTTCTATTTACATTAATATCAGTCACATCGCCATTGTTAGAAATCAAAGGGAGATAATAAATGTTAACCTGGAAAGAGGTTAGTTAGTTCTATTTACATTAATATCAGTCACATCGCCATTGTTAGAAATCAAGGGGAGATAATAAATGTTAAACTGGAAAGTGGTTAGTTAGTTCTATTTACATTAATATCAGTGACATCGCCATAGTTAGAAATCAAAGGGAGATAATAAATGTTAAATTGGAAAGTGGTTAGTTAGTTCTACTTACATTAATATCAGTGACATCGCCATTGTTAGAAATCAAGGGGAGATAATAAATGTTAAACTGGGAATTGGTTAGTCCTATTTACATTATCAGTGACAACGCCAAAGTTATAAATCAAGGGGAGATAATAAATGTTAAACTGGACAGTGGTCAGTTAATCCCATTTACATAAACAGAGCTAAAGACATAGTTAGAAACAAAGGGACGTAATACATGTTTAATTTGAGAATGGTCAATTTGGCAAACAAAAACTTACCAGTGTTGTTCACAACATAAAATCCAAACAATATCCATGATGCAGCAATCAGGGATCCAAAGCTCAAGAGGAATCCAATAAACAGCCACACTCTTGCTCCTGAAAATTGATTGGTCAGTAAAAAACATACTTTTGATTCATTTATTTTCATGGATATCAATTTTCGTGGATAGAGAAAAAAAGGCATTTCATTGTATACGTAAATTCGTGGATTGCTGGCTTAGAAAAAATATAAAAAGTTGTTGAAATACTGAAATTCGTGGCCTGGCACATCAGATATCATGAAAATACTGCGACAAAACGTGCCGATCAGACTTTGATATTGTACAGTAAAGTACTGATTTTAAGCGCTTATAAAATAAAGTCTAACAAACAGATTCTTCAAATTTTGAACCGAACAAAGCTTGTCATGAATTTAACAAGATTAACAAAATCCATAATTATTTACTTGCTAGGTTAATCAGGTGTAAAATATATATTGACAGAATTGCAATCAATTGTCACCAAATACCTTGGGGCATATAAATACATATGATTAATCTGATTACGATAATTTTAATAATTTCTGCTTTATTATCTTTTAACAAGATGTTATTTCTGTAATTTATGAGAAATTCTGTATTGTTTAGGCCTACTTAGGATTAATCTTTTTCTTGAATGTTTGAATTAAAAAAACCGGAAATGAATTCCACAATTTACACAGTCAAAATATTTTTAAAGAACATTGTATGAGCATTTATATGTTACCAAAGACAAAATTACATGGAACACTGTATCCTCTGGATATAGCTGACTCATCATATGTCAGTATCCAAGTACATGCTTAACAACGCAATTGTTCAATTTTGTCCCGGATAGGTACATCAGAACTCTGTGGTTTCAAACTTGAGTGTGCAAAAAAATTTAATCTCAAGTAAAAATATTATTTTTTTCGTTTGATATTTAAATTCGTGGTTTACTTGGGCCCACAAAAAACACGAAAATTGGTATACAACGAATTTTAATGAATCCACACTGCAGGGATTGCGCTGTCGGTCGCCAATGTCGCAAATTGCAATTTTTTTCTCAACTGGCGCCTGAAAACGGCTGCTGGCCATTTTTTTGGCGCCTACATTTCCCTGTGTAAAATTATCATCATTTACTGTTTATGTACCAAAGATCGATATGTTGGATAATACAGGTAAGTTTTGTGTTTTCTGGAGCGTGTCGGTATTTAACTGTCAAAGGAAAAAGGTAAACAAATTATCGAGGTGTGAAATTCAAATCACCAATTACGATTTTTGATTGCCATTTATTAAAGAAAACAATTAGATGATCATATTAGAATGATGAGGTCATAAACGCCTTTAGGTAGTTGGTAAGAATTTTGAGTAATTTCTTGTTCCCCGGTCTCTTTCTTCAAAACAAGCTTAACACCCAGCGGAGATCCAAGCTCTATCAAATTATACTAATAACTCAATATTATCAAAGAAATTAGAAAAGATTAGAAGTTCCAATTTCTTTCTTATAAATAGTTGTCTCAATGAAATATAATTATTCATTTTCCAAAACTACATATACGCAAATGTAATTATGGCTTGTATTTTGTGTCATTGTTTCGAGTTTATGTTTGCTTGAAGTTTGTTAATCTTTGTTATATATTTTTTGTATTATATATACGTATTTATAAAATACGACGTTTAATCGGTTTGGTGATCTATTTATAGATTTATCTATGCTAATATCCGGGGGGAGGGGGGGTTACTTCCTATATTTTTAGTGGTACGAGTGTGCCGCAAAACAGGGTCCCTTTTTCATGTCCTGCTAGTTAGAACAGGGTCGCGTTTTCATGCTCTGCTGGTGAGAACAGGGTCTTTTTTTTTAAACAAAGTATTTGTCTAGAACAGGATCGCTTATTTAACTGCTTAAGATACAGTCTAGAACACGGGTCTAGAACAGCATCTATTTTATACGGTCTAGAACAGGTTATGTTTTTCAATATTTCTGTTTAGAACAGGGTATGTTTTTCAATGTTTTCTGGTTAGAACAGGGTATGATTTGGCAAGTGCTGTCGGCACAGTTATACCCGAAATGATAGTATGTAACCCCCCAGGGGCTAATTTTAACCAAGAACTTGGAACGCCTATTTATAGTATCACTGTTACAAACGACGCATTACAAATTCCTTTAAAGTCAAAATACGGAAGGGTCTTTGAGCATGCGATATGATATGATTGGAATAATATATTAAAAGAGTCTAAATGCAAGAGACATAAATCTATCCTATTATAAAACGCCGGTACGGCGATTTTACAGCGATTAGGAAGGAACATTGAAACAAATATCGTGATCAATTCCGATAATGAATTCGCATGTAACCTTTTAACTATACAGTGATATTTTTAACATTTAGTGCAGACTATTATGAGTCCAAATGACAGTGCTGAAAGGATGTAACATGTGTTTAATGCAAATACATTCAACAACAGTTGCAAGATTGATTTGGCTCCTTGATATAAAATTTTATCTGGCTCATAAACTGGCTCCTGAAAATGGCACGTGGCGATTTTTCTGGCTCCTACTTTTAAGGAGCCAGAGCAAGTCCTGCACAGTAACCATACAGTTTAAAATCCCGACAAAAATCCTCTTTTAAAATTAAATATACTGAAAACAAATTTAAACTTCTACAAATTACTTTGACATTACTTCCTGGAAACTTAATGGTAAATCTTCCAGGGAAAACATGTGTTGCCTGCTTACTTATTTTCTTTTGAAAAATTACTTCATGGTTAAAAGCATCATCATGATGAAAAAGTATATAAATATAAATTTTGTGATATTTTTCTATATCAAAAATATTCCAAGTTCCATCAAACAGGAAGTAGACAAGGGGAAGATTTCAAACTGCCTTAGGGACGAGATCAAAAGTTCAATGTAGGATAAAAAACTTAATTCAAATAGTTTGGGGTGGAGGGTAAAAATTGCTGCAAGTTTTGTTGTCCGACATCGATTGAAAAATACGGATTCAAGTGATGTCCAAGTCAATATACAGAACAAACATACATTGTTGAGGAAAAACAGGACCCATGATACAAAAAGTATACTCTCAAAGTATATGCCCATATTGGTCAATCAATTTTTTCCAAATTAAGTTAAGAGGGGGGTGGGGGGACCAGTGAAAAAACTATGTGAATTAAGTTTTTTATCTTACATTGAACCTTTGATCTCGTCCCTTACATAATACAGTACTCTACCCTGATGCTTTGAGCCAAATATGAGGTAGCTTTTGACCCTGAGAAATATATATAAAGTTCTGTCAAACAGGAATTGGACATGTGGCAGATTTGAAACTACCTTACACGATACAGTTCTCCATAATCATGATAATAATGCTCTATGCCAAGTATCAACAAGCTTGCTAGGATGGGTTCCTGAGAAAAATGTGACAGAAATTATTTTGAGACGCTGATGCCAACGACTGATAAACGGATAGTGATCCCTATATGTCGCTTCCGCGTAACACAGGTGACACAAAAAGTTTGCTTCAAAATTTCATCTACAAGTATATTGATAATGTGATATCACACACATTTTCGAACGCAAAAATATGTAAAGAAAACACTCTCAATTAAAAAAAAAAAATTTTACTTGCAAAGGGCAGTAACTCAAAATTATTATTATTATTTTTTTTAAATACATGTATTTTTTCCATCTTTTAATTCTTTACCTGTTTGTCCAAGACAACCTGTACTGTATGAATCTCCTCTAATCTGCCCATTAGATACTGAATTTATCCTAAAATATGACAATTTTCTAATTTAAATTTTCAATTTACCAATGTTCTTGCAATCATGATTTGACCTAAATGTAATTGATTTTCACCCTTTTCCTTCTGTATCTCTACTGATCAAGAATTTTAAATGCAGGGCTGAAGCTGAATTTGACTGATCTTTTTCAGTGGTTGTTCCTTCATTTAATTGTATATACCATAAAATATTTTGTCAGAGATACATTTTTTTGTTGGAAAGTATTTACCTTAAATTTAATGCTATACCAAATAGGAATACAGGAAAAAAATTGTGAAATCAATTTGAATACAAAATCAATGAAATTTATTATGATATGCTGATTTTCATCCTAAGAATTCAAGAAATATTTTCAATATTGGATACATGTTTCTTCTATTAAAGATGATATTCTCATAAAAATAACATCATGAATTGATTTTGTTTATTTGTTTAGTTGGTGTATTACGCCGTTTTCAGCACATTTGGCTATTTCGCGGCGGCCAGTTTTTATTGGTGGAGGAAGCCGGAGTACCCAGAGTGAACAACCGACCTTCGGTAGGAAAATTGGCAATCCTTGTCAATTAAGATTGGAGTCGAATACACTCCGCCACAGGTGAGATTCGAACTACGGTATCAACCTCAGCGTTGACAGGCTAGTGATCAATGGTAGTTATGATGAACTACATAGACCACTTGGCCACCGAGGCCCCTCATCATGAATTGCTATTCAGAATATAAATACTCTACACTAAATGTATTGAAAATTCATAAACTGTTGTCGTGTGTTTACTGTGAAAAATGTTGACAAAGAATAACAGGTGGAAGCAATGATTTTCTGATTTAATGTATTAACGGATGGAATGTGGTCTTAGCGATGCATACCCTATGCTACAACCTATCACTTTAAAACTTACATAAAAAATGCAATCGTCCCTATCGCCCCACAAGTATGGAAAGCATGGTTGAAGTTCTTTTGATCTGGATAAACTGCAGCTGCATCTATAACTATCCACCATCCCACAAAAAACTGAAATTAAGTATGTCTTTTCAGAAAGTTTTATATTAGGAGAACACAAAACAATAAGAATACATTTGTTTGTTTTAAAAAAAATCCATATTTGTATTAAATATGGAGTTAACAAGTATATATGTGTCCAATGGACACTACATGCCCCGCCAATGATGTCAGTATTTAGTAAATAGAATTACATTTGTATACTGTTGACTTTGAAGTCCCTAACGAGGTGTTGACTTTGAAGTCCCTAACGATAGGGTAGATGAAATAATATCTCTTTCAGTCTCAATACTTCATGAAAAACTACCCAGCTGAACCTTAATCTGAATTGTAACATTGAAATTCCATAAAGAAATTCAAAGTCGATCACCCATGACCCACAAGCTATATGTACAAAGTTTCATGATGATACCATAACTCCTTCATGAAAAACCACCTTAAACCTGAACCTTAACCTGGATTCTAATATTGAAATTCTATAAAGAAATTCAAAGTCAATGACCTGTAACCTCAAGGTCACAGCATCCGTTTCGCATCAAATTGCTGCTGTTCACATCACAAGCTTTACATGCTTTACAAGTACAAAGTTCCAGGATGATACCATAACTCCTTCATGAAAAATTACCTTAAACCTGAACCTTAACCTCGTATGGAGGGACAGACGGAAAATGCACAGACCAATTATATCCTAGATTTCTTATCAAGATTTTAAAAAACTAAGCTTCATAGGGAACAACAATTTTATAATTTTACTGGGGTTGAAAGAAGGAATTGAAAAATGTGAAAATGAAAAGCAGGACTGCAGATCACTTGGAATCAAACAATGGTATAGTATGAATAGAAAATGGTTGCACATATGCCACACTATAATTAAATTTTGTATAAAAAATCGCTGACTGATTTATTATCTTTTCTTTTGTAACATCACCGTGCATAAACGAAACCGGATATTGGTACTAATCGAAACGAGAAAACAATCACGTTGGTGTGCTGAATGTAGGTCATCCTATATTTTATATCTTTCTGGGTATTATACCTGTCCAATACTTTTTGAAGGGATGTCTGTGACATTAACCTGCCGATCTTAGCCCCGATCAATAATTATTAAGGAATAAAATACAATTCTGAGATAAAAACATGCCAACTAGTACCGGGGTATAATTTGTCAGTTGACTTCAGGGTATGCATAGCACCATTTAATTAATTATAACAAATGCATGTTAATTTCGGTGGCTCCATAATAACCCAAAAGGACTATAAATGCTTATAATTTGACTTAATTGTATTTCATTAATATTAAATCAATCACAGATGTTTTGCTTTATGTACGCTAACTTACAGGGTGGCAGGGTGGCAAGGATTCGACTTTACGCAGATTGTTCTACATGTGTACGGCGACTTATATTATTAAGTTATTGAAAAAAGACGTTTTACAATTTATAGTAGATAAAAAGCAAACTGATACAAATCAGAATTTATTACCAAAAATTGTTAAAACTGCATTCCCTAACGTCGATCCACATCGACCATCGATCTTGCTCTACATTTGGAATAGGTACTTAGTTTGTTCATGTGATTGTCTCTAAAAATAATGGACAAAATTCTAAAAATTGTCATACATGACATTTTAGATATTCTGTTTGGTTACTAGCCCGATATTCTTAATTTAAAAGTAGTATATATCTGTTAATGTGAGAATAGCAGACACTTTTTTCCCATAATTACATCTGCCTGCCATTGTCGATTGTTTTAGTGGCCAATGTCTACAGTATATTGTCTTTGTGGTTTTTCTTGGTGTAATCACTTCTGGTGTACTGTCCTTGTATTAAGTACAGACATTTAAAATTAACTAGAGAGGGATCTCTGATTTCAAACAATTATTTCTGATTTCAGTTCTGTTCGTTCCCCAATTTCCAGGTTTTAATTTTATTTTGATAAGTTCAATTATTAAGTATTCAATCCCTTTCAAAATGAAACCTGATTTCTTGTCTTCAATGTAATAGTAGCTTCACAGAGATCTATATTTGGGATGTTATGATGTTGTACACTTGTTAAAACACAAAAAATATAAGTTGCTGTACACATCAACCAAATGATGCCGTACAGAGTCAAAAAAATGTTTTAGTGATCTTAGCCAGTTTTACTGATTTATGTGAAAATTCCTTTGAGGCTAAACTAAATTTTGTCAAAACTGAATAACAGATACAGTTATTTGTTGTCAATTATTAATTAAATGGTGGTATGTGTACCCTGAAGTCAACTGACGAATTATTCCTCGGTACAAGTTGGCATGTTTTTATCTCAGAATTGTATTTTATTCCTTAATAATCATTGATCGGGGATGAGATCGCCAGGTTAATGTCACAGACAGCCCTTCACAAAGTATTGGACACCTATAATACCCAGAAAAGATATAAAATATAGAATGACTTACATTCAGCACACCAACGTGATTGTTTTCTCGCTTTGGTAAGTAATTTATTATGCAAAAGCTTAGGTGTATACATTGTAGACAACAGTGTATGGGTCAGTTTTCTGAACAACTGCGGAACTGGCGACTGTTATACTGAAGGTTTATTGCCACTTGATCTATGATTGTACCATTCCCATTATGTCTATTCCTGTTTTGGTCTACTGTGGAATATGAAAAATTTCCCAGTTTGTCTACTTGTTTAAATTTAGTGTGTTTACTAGGGACCTTGAGGCATTTCCCATTTGTGTGTCATTCTTGGCTATCAGTCTAGACATAGTTCAAATCTCTGTTTTGGCTTTCCCTTTTTTCTAAATCTTTGTGTTATCATTGATACAATTTAGTAATAAGAAAAGATAATTATTTTTTTATTTGATTATTATCGACAATTTCATATAATTCAATAAAAAATTAGAACATTGTTATTTTGATGTTTATGGCAATTTCATCTGTTTCACTACATATTTTGACATATTTTTAAAATATAAAAAGTGTAAATTGAGTGGATTTAAACTATTTTTTCTTTCAGTAACATTATGTTTTACTGGAAAATTATTTCGACTATGCTTTATTTTGTCAATAATGGACAAATTTCTGAATCATATGCCTTATATTGTAAGTTCGTAGGTTTTTGTATTAATTTTCATTTACCATTAAAATCATCAACGTGACTATATATATATATATAATTGAACAGTAGTATTGAGAATTAAGTTAATTTAAGCCACACATAATAGGGTCTAATTAAGAAAGGATTGGTATTTGGGAAAAGTCGTCACAACAATAGTTTAAGTAAGAGATACAATGGATAAGCGTTGGTTCTTGAAAAAGAAACCATGAGTTTTTCAAGAACCAACGCTTATCCATTGTATCTATGACTATAATAATACTGAATAATTATAATCATTAATACCAGAATTCCTGATATAATTGATACCACCAAATTTCTTCTCTCTCCAAGTTCCAAGCACTCACATCTAGGATTGCAGTTATCAAGTATTCCAGACATAGCTATCAAAACCGGTGTTTATTTTTAGAATGACAAGTTACTGACAGAGTGGTTCTGACTCACAAGTCACGACTAACGGTTGTTTTCAGTAAAATTCAGAGCCACATATATGAATATGGTTATTTGAATAGAAAATATATCATCCAAAACGGCACAACTAAAGTGGTATCGTTATTGTTTTAACCACAAAATAGTACCAAAATTAGAGTTTAAAATATGCAATGTTTTTGTCCCGGAAAATTTCAAATCCAATATTATTGAAGAGCTTCTCAATCAGGGAGATAACTCCTCCCTTCATCAAAAAAATATTTTTATGAAATTTTTTAAAAACATACTTAGTCATTCATTCGTTCATTTGTTTTTTTTTAGTTTGTTTAGTTTGTTTAGTTTGTTTGTTAGTCAGATAGTTAATTAATTGGAAGCGGTTTAATGGGTTATTTATTTATTCACTAATTTTATTTAATTATAGATTAATTAGTTTGACATTACATTTTATCAGAGACATGTTTTATGTCTCTGATTTTATTGCCTTTAATTTAAAATTTAACTATTACTTAGGGACCAATCATTATTTATCTCACAGTTTCGGAAAAGGGAGGGGGTGCCTCGAGTTCCCTTTTCCGAAACTGTGAGGTCAGTGGCTTATATGGGTCATTTTAAAACTTTGAAAAGTACATTTTCCTGTCCACATATGTTAAAAAAATATTCAGACACAATGGCATTATTTTTTTTTGTGCTTAACCAAAAGTTCGCATTTTTTTCAAATCGGCACATCTAGAATGAGAACGATTTTCTCCTTGCAATCTAAAATAAATTGATTTTGAAGGTCAATATTGACCAATTTGCGAGTGTCTGGATTGAGAGAACAACGTTTGCACATTATTTTTCAATGATTTTTTGTATGTTTTCAAATCGGCAATTTTTTTTTTTTTTTTTGGAATAGCATATAATTGAATTTTAACAAGAAAATAAAGCCTTGAAGATATTTATACATCTGCTCATAAAAAAGAAAATTATGCTGGCGTCCATGAAATGCATTTCTGTCCTGTTACCGGTGCAAAATTTGCAGAGCAATAATTTTTGCCTCCAAATACGAATATCTTCTATGATAAAATCAAAAGTACACAAGCTTTCCAAATTACAACCAAAACAATAGAACGTTAGAAGAAACGGAAGCGAAGTTATAACCAGATAAGTAAGTCAAACTGATATCGTACCCTTTTAAAATGTCTATCATGTTACCAACAAATTTATACATTACCGCACCTATACGTTCTCAAAACGGTCACTAACTGTTTGGAAACAAAGAACGCTAGCTGAAAAAAACCATACACCAATGTAATGAGAGCTGTTATTTCGAAATATATTCAATAAACATATAATTTTGTCCATTTTGGCAATATTCCACATATCTTTAAGAAAAAACAAACTACTATGCAAGGGGAGCTGTTGTTTTGTAATAGAATCAATAAACATATAATTTTGTCTATCCTGTTACTGTCTGTCCTGTTACCCCAACTTAATTGGTAACAGGATAGACAAATATCTATCTGTAAACCTTCGATGTCCGTTCCTGTTGCCATAGAAAATAGCGTTTTACAAAAATTATATGTAATCAAAGAACTTAGTGTTGGATTGATTCAAAAGTCCAATATAAGCCGAATATAAGGAAGTGTTTCAGTTGGTTTTGCGTTGATTGTAGTAATTTTTGCAGCATTTAAAAATCTGTTTTTAGATAGTTTTTTCAGGACGCAATATTAAGCGATATTTTTATCTTGTTAATGCAGAGAAGTTAGATATTCTGTCATTGTTTTCTGAAGCACCAGTAACGTATCTTTGAGAAACAAACGATATGTTTTTCACATTTTTTCCTGTTGATAGTAAAAAAATTTTCACAAATGTGGTAACAGGATAGACAAAATTTTGCACCATCAGTCGAAAAAATGTGTCAATAATATTTTTATATTATGTCATTAAGATTGCATATTTGAGAATTTTGTTCAAGAAGTTAATATATTTTCCAAGTATAATAAATATGATGATTCAAGCAACTTTTTTCCTCAATCTTGCAATGTTAAAAATGCACATTTTTTGAAAATGACCCAAATATCGTACTGTGGTGTCATTTTTGTGTTTTTATGTTTGAGACGTTACGCGCGATGTTCATGCCTTTGAAGACATACAACGTGTTCTGCCATAAAACTGTCCAGAATTTTAAGAAAATATAGAAATGTATGCCAATATATATATTTTCTTGTAGATCTTAAATAGGACGGTCAATTTTACTTGTTTAAATTTTAATAAACTGTTATACATAAATATTACGCGCATTTAAAGATAGATTTACGGGAAAATGTTTGCTGTCCCAGGTAACATTTATCAAAATTATTTCAGCTTTAAGTTGGTCTTGTATTTTTATTTTTGGGCGCATATCCCCAACTTTTTGCCACATTGCTGCCACAGTGGCAAAATTTTCTGACGTAACTTGTTGTGACGTTATGATGACGTCATAAACAGATAAGCCCATTTAAGTTCACAAAGTTTTCCTGTCCCATGCAACTTTTTGCGATTCAGTCATCCTAAATTTTGTGTGAAAAAAGACAAATTTCTGGCCGTCGGTTAAAAATCGCTTTATCTATCAAATGTTATTTTCAAGCAGATAAAAAATTCCAATGGACATATATTTTCAGTCAATCATTGAAAAATCACGACACTTTCATTTTGTGTGAATCAAATGTCACACTTGTGATTTTTTTTAAAACACTGCGACAAATAACTTTTTATATTCTTTCCTGGGTTAACTTTGGTTACTTTAAACACATTTTAAATCCAGTTATGAAATGTTATTTTCGTCTTCTTTATTTAAAAACTAAACTTATGAACACAACATGAACAGTAAGAAAATTATATGCCTCTCAAAAACAGTGACAAAAATGTCACAGAGGCGATTTTCTTAAAATAACGTCTAAATCGGACGTCGTACAAGTTTCTTAAAATCCTTTTGTTTTAATACATCGTAAGAAATAAAAGACCAAATAAAAAAAAAAACAGACAATGATACTTGTTATTAATTTTTTTTCTAATACATGTGGTATTGGGACTTTACTTTTCATTAATTTGTAGAAACCGTGTCACATCTAGTGTTATTTTTGAAGTTTATTCTATTCGATGAATGAATGTTCTGCTTCACCTAAACCATTTTGTACATTGAATCAAATGAATTAACTATTTTTTTTTAAATCTATAAAAATGAAGTGTTTTTATCCAGTTTAGTTTTTATACATTATTTATCTTAATCTGTAATTAATCTTATATTAAACCATGTTAAAGGCAGTGTGATTGTTAGTGTAATTATACTGTCTTGTAAAATGATTAAAGTTATGCTGGTAGAAATGTTTACTTTATTTACAAATTTCAAAAGAGGAGGGAGAGTGTGAGATTTAAAAAAAAATCTGTTTTTGGGTTTTTTTGGGTTTTTTTTTATGGATATTGTGTATGTACTTAATTTAAAAAAATATAAAAGGAGATAAAACTTAATGAAATGGTTTTAAGTTATTGGTGATCGTCGAAAATGAGAAACCAAGTTATTTCCATGCATTGAGGTATATTAAATTTTGTACGAGTTTGGTATTTCAATTATTATTTTAACGTGCAAATGTGTAAAAGCAGAACATATTTAACTTTCATCATTGAAAAACGTCACTTGTGACGGACGACGTAACGTTACCCTAATGTGTACGAACATCGCGCGTAACGTCTATAAGATATCTCAGTGGGAATTGGATTTCTGTGGAATGATTATCCCCGCACTTCGAATGAAGTTCGGGGATATTTGTAATCGATCGGTCAGTCCGTCCGTTCGCCCGTCAGTCCGTCCGTTCGCCCGTCTGTCCGTCCGTTAGATAATCTTGTCTCCAGAACTCCTCATTCATTTTTAACTTTGCATTTAATTTTTATACAGTATTGTCACAAACTGTATGTAGATGCGCAATAAGGTTTTAGAATTTCGATTTTCAAAAATAGGGGCCCACAGGGGCCGAATTTCGAAAATTAGAAATTTAAACTGTTGACCTTAACTCCTCATTCATTTCTCATTCTATGCTTTTAATTTCTATACAGTATTATCACATAGTGTATGTAGATGGGCAATAAGGTTTTCGAATTTTGATATTTTTAAAAATTGGGGTCCACATGGGTCGAATTTCAAAAATTGGAAGTTTAAGCTTATGACATAAACTCCTCATACATTTTTCGTTTTATGCTTTAATTTCTAATCAGTATGGTCACATACTGTTTGTAGATGCGCAATAAGGTTTTGTAATTTTGATTTTTAAAAATTGGGGTCCACATGGGTCGAATTTCGAAAATTGGAATTTAAGCTTGTGACCTAAACTTCTCATTCATTTTTCATGTCATGCATTTAATTTCTATACCATATTGTCACACACTATATGTAGATGCGCAATAAAGTTTTAGAATTTTGATTTCAAAAATAGGGGCCCACAGGGGTCGAATTTCGAAAACTGGAAATTTAAACTAAACTGCTTATTAATTTTTCATTTTATGCTTTTAATTTCTATACAATATTGTCACATACTGTATGTAGATGCGCAATAAGTTTTTAGAATTTTGATTTTGACAACATGAGGCCCACAGGGGTTGTATTTCGGAAATAGTGAATTTAAGCTGTGCCTTATACTCCTTTTTCATTTTCATTTAGATTTAACAAATTTATTTGTATATATATAACATTGTTCTTTATTTTCTGTAGATATGCGAAAAGGTTTTTAATTTTGAAAATCTCTTAAAGGATCAAATTTTGGGACCGAAAATGGTGGAATTTTGCTTTGTCTCTGGAAATACTCATTCATTTTTTGTTTCAGTAGTTTCACTTGTGTATAATATTGTTCTTCTATACGTTGATGTGCAATAAGGTTTTCAATTTTGAAATGTGATTCAGGGTTCCAATTTTCAGACTGAAATTGCTGATTTTTCACTTTTAATTGTTTTTTGACTTGTGCAGTGCGGGGATTGACATCGTTTCTGATGGCACCAATTTCTAGTTTTTATTGTTTCACGTTTTATTCATGTATATTTATATTTCGGCTTCCGTATAATTTCGGGGTCTCACTCCTTTAGGGCTTGGTTAGGGTTAGGGTTTAGGATTTAGTGTTATATTTCTATGTTCGCTTCAAATGGGGAGGTTTCTTAGAAGAAAAAAATGGTTCAATCCGAGTCAGGAAATTGCAGGTCAATGTTTTTTCTGGTCAGTGGATATTTTTACTTAATACTTCACTGAGACGACCAAGAGCTCATCTATGGTGGGTTTTGCGTTGTTGAAGACTATATATGTTGACATTTGGGTAACCTTTTTGGGGTGTCATTGTGGATGGTAGATGTTGCCTTCATCAGTTCATTGCATGGCTCCTTATAATTAAGTTCTTTTTTTCCATATGAAAATTCGTAAATTAATTACATTTTATAAAGGTTGATCTAGTAGCACGTCTTCCACTTCTAGTGGTACAGAAAACATTGCTAGGCTCAGCACACATATACTCAGGAATTACATGAATTACCGAGGGGCAATTCAGAGCTTACAACATCATGAGCATGGTGTGGTTTTCTACTGTTAAAGACTAGTTGCAAGTTCTGAGTGTTTTTGTTGTATAAATGTTCCTGTGGTCTGTTGCTCTTTTTGTAACACCACTCTAAATCCGTATTTTCGGGCTTCACACATAGAGGCCATTGTTTATTTTTAAAATAACACAAGGGTAACATAATTTTTTCAACTAGGCAATACACATCATAACTCACATACACTTTTATTGTTATACATGCCAGTGCAGTTATCCGCACATATCATGCACCAAAGGACCATGTGAACTTTTGTCATCACTTGGCGTCCGTCGTCCGTCCGTTCGTCTGTAAACTTTTACATTTTGATCTTGTCCCCTGAAACCCCTAGGCCAAATGAACTGAAACTTGGTATGAAGCATCTATCGAAAGTAGTACATGAGCACAGTTCAAGTCGGATTTGTGGAGATGTCGGAAGTGACGTCACCGGAAGCGGAAATGACGTCACAGGAAGTGATGTCACCGGAACCGGAAGTCACGTGACTGGACATGGAAGTACCCGGAAGTGGTTTGCGCGCATGCGCAACCGGAATGGATGTGTTCTCCCGCCATTTGTTTACGGAAGTGACGTAAGTCACGTGTTAGGCTCCGGACCGGAACAGCAAGTACCCGGAAGTGGTTTGCGAGCACGTGCATC
This sequence comes from Mytilisepta virgata, assembly GCA_028015205.1. Taxonomy (NCBI): domain Eukaryota; kingdom Metazoa; phylum Mollusca; class Bivalvia; order Mytilida; family Mytilidae; genus Mytilisepta; species Mytilisepta virgata. The sequence goes on from CM051516.1 coordinate 4,193,842, forward strand.
CGGAAGTAGTGTGTTTTCCAGCCATTTTCCCATTATTTCTTTACGGATGTGACGTCAGTCACGTGCTGGGATCCGGATGTGCCATGCTTGACCAGAATTTGGATGGGATTATCTCTTTTTTCCAGCGATTCTCCGTCGTCTCTGGGTTTTCATCGATCTATATAGGGTAAGGGTCTCGCATCGAGTCTCTAGGGACTGATAGTCTCACTGTTATGTCGAATTCCGAGAGTATACGAGGTAAAGAGGTTCTGTTGGATTATCTCCCCTTTTCTCGCGCTTTTCACCACGGGTTCGGTCAAGGGAGGACCAAAGGTAGGATGGGATTATGTCCCCTTATACCTCCAGCTAAAGCTGTCACCATTAGGTCAATGGAGGGGTGTCCTTAGCAACCGTCTTAGCAATGGCGGTCCATTTCATTGCTCTATGACACATTTCGTTTCTCTTCTCTTGCTCCATGCCGCTCTTCGCTGCTCGTCTCTGTTCATCGCTACTCATGACTATACTCACGTGCCCATTTTGGTTTTTTTGGTGCTACTTGTCGCTGTTTTCGCTGCTGCTGCTGCTGCTTGTTGCTGTTCGTCATTGCTGCTCTTCTCTCGCTCATCTCTGTTTATCGCTGCTCATGACTATACTCACGTGCTCATTTCGGTTTTTTGGTGCTACTTGTTGCTGTTTTCGCTGCTGCTGCTGCTGCTGCTGCTGCTTGTTGCTGTTCGTCATTGCTGCTCTTCTCTCGCTCATCTCTGTTTTTCTTTTGCTCTTTGCTGTTCATCGCTACTCATGACTATATTCACTTGCTCATTTCGGGTTTTTGGTGCTACTTGTCGCTGTTTTCGCTGCTGCTGCTGCTCCTGCTGCTTGTTGCTGTTCGTCATCGCAGCTCTTCTCTTGCTTCTCGCTGTTTTTCTCTTGCTCTTTGCTGTTCATCGCTACTCATGACTATATTCACGTGCTCATTTCGGTTTTTTGGTGCTACTTGTCGCTGTTGTCTCTGCTGCTGCTGCTGCTTGTTGCTGTTTGTCATCGCTGGTCTTCTCTTGCTCCTCGCTGTTTTTCCCTTGCTCTTTGCTATTCATCGCTACTCATAACTATACTCACGTGCTCATTTCGGTTTTTTGGTGCTACTTGTCGCTGTTTTCGCTGCTGCTTCTGCTCTTGCTGCTTGTTGCTGTTCGTCATCGCTGCCCTTCTCTTGCTCATCGCTGTTTTTTTTTTCTTGCTCTTTGCTGTTCATCGCTAATCATGACTATACTCACGTGCTCATTTTGGTGCTACTGCTGGTCCTGCTGCTTGTTGCTGTTTTAGCTGCTACTGCTGCTCCTTCTGCTTGTTGCTGTTCGTCATCCCTGCTCTTCTCTCGCTCATCGCTGTTTTTCTCTTGCTCTTTGCTGTTCATCGCTAGTCATGACTATACACACGTGCTCATTTCGGTTTTTTTTCTGGTGGTCGATTGTTGTTAGTCAAAGATTGGATCTGTGCGAGAGCACCCTTACATCCGGGTCATTTAAAAGTCCACTCTGCATTTATCCAGGCTTGTGACTGGCTATCATAAGATAGGCTGCATGAGCCCTCCTCAATTTTTGTAAGGCCACTCTGCATTTGTCCAGGCTTGTGACTGGCTATATATATATATACTAGTATATGTATAAACATTTATAGGCTGCATTACCCCTCCTTCCCTTTTTTTAATTTTTTTTTATATTTTTTTTCTGTTTTTCTTTGTAATATGTTCATGTTAGTTCCAATTCCTCTGTCACATAGATTCATTGCTGTCTTCAGCTGGTGGTGGGTCGTAGTCATTCAATACATGGTTAAGCAGATATTTTCGTTTTTCTACGACATATTCCCATGATTATTTTGATACGTAGTTTTACTCTTCTCTCAAGCGTTTAGCCATTTTCTTAATCTTTCTATGTACGGGGACTTTATTCATGTCTTGATGCAAGGACATCAGTCCAAAGTAATATTTTCGTATTTCGTCTCTGTATGAGTCAAACATTTCTCTTTATGCTGCTAAGCGTGCCTTGTCTTCTTCCATTCCGGATTCGACTAGTTCGTTTACTGTCTGTGATTATTCCGATTGATTTACTTGAAATGTTCTGTTCAAAATTACATCCCATGGAGACTGTCCGCATTGCTCTTCGGAGTCTTCGTTGGATCCATGGTCACTACTGCCTTTTTTTAGTGAGAAGATACAATTTATGCTTAGCCCATCAACAAAGTAGAAAAATAGGTTCCTTCATTAAACAGTTGCTAGAACTGAGAGCAGGGGACTCATGACAATGTTTTTTCATACTTGTATTTTTGTTTTTATTTGTTTTTGTCACAAATCATTTATGATTCAAGACAATAAAAGTTTGAATTGAATTTGAATTATTTGTAATAATAAGTAGACAGAAGTTTCCCAATCTTTGTTAATATTACAGACCCAGTACCAAATGAGATAATGGAAGCGATACTGTTTAACAAGACAATGCCAGACAGTCCAGGAAACAAATTTTAGAACCTATGCGAAACAATACAAATTTTACCATCAGTTCAATCAAAATTTATCCTTATTATTAAGAGACGAAGGATATCTCTTGCGGACAAGCTGATAACCTGACAGACATGGAATATATCAGATGATTGTATTGGTTTTTTCCTCAGAGTACTGCAATAGTTACTTTCTGATATTTTGGATTAAAATGAAAGTAGCAGTACCCAGTACCCAATAGAAAAAAAATGTTAATGTTGCTCATTTTCACATTTTGAACAACTGTTCAGGTAGATCATACCTAATACACTGAGCATCTTTTTGGGGCATCTTGCAAATTTGTATGTAAATATATATTTTCAATGAGCAACTAGTATTTGATATAACGTAAAATTTTATCTTAAGTTTATTTAAATAAAATAATTGACAAAAATGCATAAATAGCAAAATTAGAAAATTTTATTCAAAAAAGAACCTATTTCAGGGGAGATAATTGGTGGAAAATTTTTCTAATGAAATGTAAAGGAAATTTTAGTTTTTTGGAAATAGCAAGAAATGAAAGGTGACCCCAGTTTTTCTCTTAAGAAGATGAAAGCACGCGAGATGTGTTATTTTCACAATTTTGTAAAAAATTTCTGCCTGCCAGTTTTTTTTATTGTACAAGAAATTTGGATTTTCCTTATAAAATCTGAAATTTAGCAACATTAAGACTCAATTAAATCAAAATCAATGGTGACCTATGTTTTTTAAATTGAAATTTCAAAGTATATCAGTCTAACTTCCTGCCTGGAAAAAATTAGGAAAATCTATCAGCTGAAAATAGTATTGATCAGGACTACATATAATATAAAAAAAAAATAAAATCTGGCACATTTCAGAAAACTGTTATCAAAGCATTTGTTCCTGTAGTTAAAATGTGTGCATAATCATTAAAGTTCACAAAAAACATTTAAAAACCAAGATCCCTGAAAAAATGTCTATTACCTAATACTGCAGACTAGATAATTACAGAAAAAGTGAGGTTGTAGATAGGCATAAATAATAAACTCAGAATGATGGAAACTGGTCTTCATAAGTAAAACCATGCAACATACCTGATTTCATATACTCAATGCTGCAAACTGTAACATATATAGTAAATGTCAATGACAATAGTAATGGATTGTAAAGAAAGTTATACAGCCAAGAGAACTCCTTTGTCACAGCTTAATCATCAATATATGTGAGTGATAAATGAACAAAATAAAAATATTTTCACATTTTATTTATTTCCATAATACCTTGTACATGGAATATTGGCAAGTTACTCTATACAAATCTACATTCATTTACAAATAGTTTTCATTTTGTTGGGGTAATTTAGTGTCAAAACTTGAAACACATGTCAAAGTCTAATCCGCATAATATTTGACCGTCAGATTTTATTCAAATTACAATATGACCAATATAAATGCACAAAAACACTCTGACATATACATTCCTATTTGTCTTGAATCTTCATACAACCTAAATTCTAAGGCCTTCTTCTTACTGTGAAAAGTATAGATATGTACTTGAAATCAATAATTCATAATTTTTCTTCTTTACTCCCATAATGAATTTACTTTATAAAATTTTGCAAATATTGTTTATCCACTGTACCCTTTAATAGACATTTGTGTGTTGTAATAGATAATCTTTAAATAAAATATGAACACACTAAATATTATGAAAATAAAATCCTAGCACTTTTGGAATAGTGTCTTTGAAAATACAGTGATAATGACACAGATTTGAACAATTTTATAATTCACATACCGTATGTACATAAATTTCCCAGATTACAGCAGACAATTTTCCATTGTGTTACATGTGTTTTACAAAGTCATTTTAACAAAGTGAAAGAATTAACACTGTCAACATCCACAAGAGGAAGATATTAAAGGCATTTTTTAACTGTTGATCAATACTTCTTGTGTTTTTTTTCCACTCGGACAATATTTTAGGGAATGTTATCTCCACAAAATTTCACTATCACAGATCTTTGAATCTAATATTTACCAGTTGTATTCATCAAGTGTATACTTTACAATACATGTGCCAATGTAAAATATGACACCTAAATTTATTGTTGTAAGCCCTACAAAAAACTTCATCCATCAGATGGAATACTGTACAGTCATATCCAGTACAGCAATATAAAAATATGGCTCTGTTTTCCATCTACCAGTTTACCCACAAATGTCAACACTGGATTTCAGTGGTAATTTAAAACTCTAGATCATAGTAATCAAACAGACAAAGTCTGTAATTTCCAAATTGTATCATCCACTAGTCATGTGATTTTTGGTAAATTTGTCACGTGATCCATGGAATGAACACTAATCAACATCTTACTGATCTGTTTAGCATATTCTCTGCAAAAAAAGTAAATCAATTTCATATTGTTAAATAACCTTTAATAAAGTGAAAATAGTTAGACAACTGATGTTTTATTAAGTTTATTGTTTATTTTAGCACCCCCCTTGAGTAAAAAAATAAACAGCTGCGCCACGAGCACATGATACACCCGTCGTCTTGTGAAAAAAACATAATGTTTTGGAATCCCCCTTTATTTAGTGGAGCTGCTGGTGGGATGTATATGGAAACCCAGTAAAACATAAGCGTGTAAACTTTTAAGCAATAGAGATACGGCGCGAAATGTGACCAAAAAAGACTACCTATTTTACCAAAAAGCTCAATAAAAATTCAATAACTCAAAAATAAAATAAAGAATCATCACGAAAAAGTATTCAGATCTTCAGATTAATATAACTAACAAGTGTGTGAAGTTTTATGCAATAATCATAAATAGTTTCTGAGATACGGCGCGAAATATGTTTTAACCGCAAATCAATGAATTTTATAAATTCCAGGATTTTATACCCTTACGCAAATAACTTTTCACATGACAAAAAATCGTCATCATATGGAAAGATGCTTAAACACTATAAACATGTGCAACAAAAAATTTTTCTAAGAGTTTGGGTTATACAGAGTTTTGTCCTTAGGGGTATAATGCTGCATTCGAACAAAGATGTTAATGTTCTTTTTCAGACTAATCATTATTTTCATGTTCTTTTCCATCTTTAATTTAAATCACTTATCCTGAGACATACTTGCTGAGAAGCAAGACATCCAGATCCTATATTGGACCATTGCAGCAAAGTTAGTTCCAACTGGCTTAATCTATCACGTAAGAAATTATTAAACTGAATTTTCCCATGTGGTCCTACATGTACGTTCAGCTAATTTCGACTTTGGTGGCCATCTTGGATATCATTTCGTTAAACACTATCTATAAACGACAGTTCTCAAGTTTGGATCCATTAAGTGGTGTAAGAGATTAAAATATGAAAGTTAACTGACAGATTACTGGGGTAAATCCATTCTCATTGACTGGATAAAACTTTAAAAGTGGAGGTACACCCCCTGTGCACCTCTACACAATAAAAACATACTTGGCTTCTATTTTCTGGAAATCTGTCTGTGATTGACTATGGATGGCATTATGTATAGATACTAAATATCTACAGAGGTTCTCTAACTGTGGCATTGTCTTGTCTTCTGTTAAATTTATAAACCATTGCTTTGGTAACGTGGATATTATCTAAAAATAAAAATTTTATTAAATATTTTGGTAAAAGAACATTTAAGTACTGCTATAAAACTTGCAGTTTTGTCCTAAAAAAAATTACAAACATCCTCAGAAGTAAAACATCTCATTTTTTTTATGAGACCTTCATAAAAACATCTTAAATTCTGTATTTTTGATGGCAAGCAGCCCACAGTTTGTCATCACTGTCATACATATACATAGTACAATATCCTTATATGAAAGATAATGTGAAGTGAAAACAGTCTTGGGATGAATTACTTTCACTTTCATATAATTTCATGATATCAATTTTGTGGCATAAAATGTTCACAATTGGTCAATTTACAACTCATCAATTGTGCCTAAGGCATGAATAACCTGTATAATAAAATTTGTTTCTGAATTTCATACACATAGCTATTTAGAACATAATATACAAAACTCTTTACATTTGATTGGACAATGAGCATTCTTTTATCTCAAAACTCCTGATATCCCGAAGTAATGTTTTGGTGCATAGATTAAACTTTGCACTATATTTCCTCCTGATATCTCAAACTCCTGTTATCTCAAACTATTTCTGTTGGTCCTTTCCACTTTGAGATAATGAGAGTCAATTGTATATAACATTTCCCATTACAAAACAACAGGGGCATATTTAGAAATCAGAGGAGGTAACAAATGGTTATTTGGAAAGTGGCTAATTTCAATAAAACAAATATACATTTAAGTACTTTCATAGTACATTATTAACATTTTATACTTACGGACTGACATTTCTGTATAGTTTCTGGACAGATAGGAGAATTACAAAGTCCTAGTATGATATAACGATTTAATAAACCATCCAGGGCTAAACTGTTAAGCACTTTACTGGACAGGATACCATGCCAACTCAGTATGTTTCCTAACAACTAAAATATTAAATAAGCTATAAATCAACAGGTTTATTCATAAAATTGTATTCATGTCCACTTTCATTTCAATCTGTTGAAAGAGTAAACTAGAGGCTCTCAAGAGCCTGTATCGCTCACCTGGATTTAACTTTTCACCTTGAGCAGACCTACAAATTTAAGTGTTGCAGTAAATTTGGCTGGTTTTTCTATAGGATTCTATGTTAAACTAATTTCAGCTGTGGCAGTCATCTTGGTTGACAGTCTAGGTCATCGGATATATTTCTAAAAGAGAACCATCTAAGGACCATTTCTGCTAAGTCTTGTTCCAACTGGCTAAGCGGTTTCAGACAAGATTTTTAAATGAATTTTCCTATAGGGTCCAATATTTAACAAAGGTCGGTGTGGCAGCCATCTTGATTGACATCCCAGTGATCGAACATATTTCTGAAAGAGGACCTCCTAAGGACCAATGCTGCCAAGTCTGGTTCCAATTGGTCAAGTGGTTTAAGACAAGAAGATTTTTCAATGAATTTTCCCATAGGGCCCTATGTTAAACTAAGTTCGGCAGTGGCGGCCATCTTGGTTAACAGTCCGGGTCATTGGACATATTTCTGAAAGAGAACCTCCTAAGAACCATTACTGCCAACTTTGGTTCCAACTGGCATTGGCGTTCCATATCAGAAGATTTTGAAATTCACTCCCCCCCCCTTTTTTTCTATTTTTAGTAACAGCAGCCATGTCGGTTGGAAGTTGGGGATGCCAGAAACAATTTTGGAAGGGGGCCACCCAAGGACCATTCCACCAAAGTTTGGTCTAAATTGGCCTAGTGGTTTGAGAGGAAAAGATCTTTAAAAGAAAGTTTACGCTGTATGCCGTCTTTAAAGGCCAAAAATAGGGGTCAATCAATGATTTTGATCATGTTGACTTATTTGTAGATCTTACTTTGTTGAACATTTTTGATGTTTATAATTTGTCTTTATCTATAATAATATTGAAGATAATAACCTAAAACTGCAAAATTTCCTTAAAATTAACAATTCAGGGGCAATAATCCAACAAAGGGTTGACCGATTCCTCTGAAAATATCATGACAGGTAGATCTTGACCTGATGAACATTTTTACCCCATGTCAGTTTTGCTCTGATTGCTTTAGATTTTGAGATATAAGACATAAACTGCAGTTTACCCCCTATGTTCTATTTTTAGCCATGTCGGCCATGTTGGTTGGCAGGCGGGGTCATCGGACACATTTTATAAAATAGATTCCTAATGATGCTTGTGGCCAAGTTTTGGCCCAGTAGTTTCAGAGGAGAAGATTTTTGTAAAAGTTAACGGACGATGACGACGGACGCCGGACGCCAAGTGATGAGAATAGCTCACTTGGCCCTTTGGGTCAGGTGAGCTAAAAAGAACAGAGATTTTGGTCTGACACAAGCATATTAAGATGAATGTTAATTAAGGAAATCAGGAGTGAACTTGAAATTATTTTTGGAAAGTCAGTTAGTTATTCAACTTACGAATATTTTAGAGATATCAAGGTTACAAAGCTCTTCTTTTAACATTGTAATAGGACAAATGCTTCAATTTGTAAGTCAATTTCAATATCGAAAACAAGTTATATAAACTAAAAATCTGAGTGACCTCACTGAATAATAACCCCCGCCTGAAATACTGGGAGTTGCACTTACAAGCTTTATACATGTAAAAACCCTCAAGATGGATTATCTCCTTTGCAAGCATCTGGCAATAATTATCTTGCTTCATGAATATCTACATATGATGCCCAACCTTCATATAAAGTTTCATCAAAATGCATTGAACTGTTTAGAAGTTGCGCTTACAAGACATAAGAACAGACATGCACTTACAAGACATATGAACAGACATGCACTTACAAGATATACAAACAGACAGACAGACAGACAGACGGATGGAAGGACAGGGTGATTCCTATATACCCCCGCAAAAATTTGTTTGCGAGAGGTATAAAAAGCAAATTCTTGAGAGAAAAAAATGCCATCTAGTAGTAACTTTTACCTTTATACATGTCCATGATTGTCGATGGAAGAATATGGATGATCCAGAAGCTCTGTTTTCTACAACTCTACAAAAATAAAGTCATGTGCAAAGTTTCTATCACAAGGTAAAGTTTAAAATCTCTGACAATAATTTCTAGTTTTCACAATATAAGACCTTGTATGTCAAATCATAAAATAAAATAACTATTCTACATTGGGACTATGAAGATAATTGATGACAACAAATGTGTTCATTTATATGTTCCAATAAAGTTTACTAGTAAAAATTCAGGTTTGGTGGGCAACTTCATTCCAATAAAGGGTGTCCAACAAAAACATGCTCCAGTGTATATTGAAATTTTGTAATATAGTTATTGACGATTAAACTTACGATTTAGGATATAATGGCATAAAAACATCATCGTCTAGTGTTTTCTTCATTCTGTCAACTATTGCCTTTAATAATGCCTACAGAAAAACAATAGATCTCCAGTATTTTACTGATATATGCAGATAGATCTTTCTGCTGATGTTCATCCGTAATTTTATGAGGTAACAACCAAAAACATGTCATCTGACCTCTCATGACAGGATAAAACATGACCCGTTCAAAACTAAATTAAAACCTTATCTCTTTATTAAATCCACAGACACTTTTTGCTCTATTAATCCTATGTTACTAAACACAAGACTTTTCAAAAGGTACTCAAATAAAATGTATTTTATCATTTGACCCAAAATTAAATATTTTTCATACCATGGAATTTCTGTTAATAGCATGATATAAAAAATTTAGTAATAATTTAAATGAAAAAATTCCTAAATCTGGTATAATACGTATAATGTTATAACTGAAGTGTTTCTGTTGTTCCTGCTTGACCTTATGTGTCTGCAGCAAGCTTTATGTAACTGTACAGTATCTCCATTTTCTGTCAGGGTTTTATGTCACTTTGGCACTTTAGCACAATTTGCTGTATTCTTGCAACTTTAATTTACTGAAAAAGCATCTTGAGAGAACTGAGATAGTCTACACCAACTGACATTATGCCTTACAAAAAGCACAGTTTGAAATCAAAACTTCAGTATTCACAGTAAATGTGATCATAACTACATGTAGATATGACATGGACCATGTGTCACCTGTATCACATTTAATGGAGTAAATACAGATCTCTTACTTACCTGTGTGTTTTTATTATCTGCATGAACAGATGGATATTCATTTATAATTTTTTGAACAACATTTACTAGCCTGGAAGTTTGTGTTGTTGATAAAGGGTCCCATATTGTTTCTGCAAAAACTGTAATAAAAAATGTTTGCAAAATATTAATTGTTGAGGTATTAAAAAGAGAATTGTTTATTATAGATTTGCAAAATTGTAATATTACAGAATAAAATTCCTGTTTAAACAATTTGAAAATAATGATACAAAGAAAAATGTTCAAAAAGTTTTGGTGAATTTGTTTTGAAATGAAAAGGATAAAACTATGGAAAGCCTTGTTATTCTACTCACATGTTTTAAAAAAAATTCTTCCACATCAAATATCATACACATTTCTTATTTTCCAACTTGTTCACATAGTTTTCTTAATACTGCAACTTAACGAAGTTTAATGCTTAAGAAAGAAATGGATTTAGAAAAATTTGAACCCAAGTGAAATGTAAATATTCATCAGCCAGAATTACAGGGTTTTGATTGCCCATCTTACCAGTCAAACGGGGTTGTATTATTTTTTCCACGACTGTAGGTAACAATTTTACATCATCATCAGCTTTGTGGACAATGTCATCCTGTTTAAAGCCGTAGAACAACATCGTATCAAACCATCGATACTCCTCAAAATCTGGACAATTTTCCTAAAAATAAATCAATGAAACTTACAAATACATGTAAATATCTACATACAATTAGATATCATTGACAAGCAGAGAACAAGATTCATCGTAGCTCCTTAAGGGCTGCCTGTTTTTTGATGATTTACATAATCTGTCATCAATTGTGCACTTTAAATCACGATCGTTTCTGTTGAGAAGCTTCTCTCGAAAATCGATCAATTTCAGAAGCAACTATGATATTTTTTTTGTTCTCAGGAATTTGTAGGTTTTTATCGTAAATACATGGAAAATACATAAAATCTGTATAAGTAAACAGCACTGTTGAAATAACTTGATAATGTCAGTCAAGTTTTATGCAGCATGACTATAGTATAGCTCTATATAATTTAGAAACCTTTCAAATCTGACTCTTAAACTATCATTTCCTAAGATTTGTTTTCCTTTAATGATTTTAACTGGTGGTGTGCAGAGAAATAAACAGAATATTTTAAACTACATATTCAAAATCTTTATAATCCAAACTGTCTTTAAAAATTTCTTACCTCATAACTTCTTATTGCTGTCATACCCATAAGCGGATACAATTATTTTTAAATTATAGAGGAAAGGACTTCTAAAATGGCTGTATTTTATGTAACTTTCTGCCATATAAAATTGTATACATATATATTTTTATCCTGCAATCAAGCCATTTCCGGTCTAATAAAAGGGGTAGAATAAACTTTAGTCGTATTAGGTCAATGACCTAATAAAGTTTACTGGTACTTGTTTACATGATTGTAGGATAAAGACAATACAAAGTCAAAGTAATTGTCGGAAAATATAACATTTATTTGGGTTCGCTGCAAAACATGGGAAAAAGGCTCACTAAAGCTCGCCTTTTCTCATGTTTCTAAAGCTCGCCCAAATAAATTTTATATTTTCCGACAATGACTATGTATTGTATATGCATCTATCATTTTATTCTATGTGATTCATACAGCTTCAATCTTTCAAAGTTGCTTATATTAAATATTAAACATTTTTAATACTCCTGACTGTCTAGTAATTTTGAAAAAGCATATACTTGTTTGAGGAAAATTCTACAATTTTAAGACAATTCACTCACTTCTAATGGATTCCATTTTACCAGCTGAAGTCGAACAAATGGATTGACAAGTTTGGGTAGACAAAGTCCTATGTAGGCCTCCCTATATGTGTCACCATATAATGACCTCCAATCTTCAAATCGTTCTCTTATCGAATGCACATCACTAAAATCCTCGACAACATCCTCAAAAAGTCTATCCACACCACTCTGAATACTATCTATAAAGGAAAATTGCAAATCGTGATGGATATGTTGTAAATATAATTTCACAAATTTTCATTGACCAAGTACTGTGCATTTTTTTGGTTTAGCTAAAATACGTTGTTTTCAGGATATAAAATTCTGTGATTGAGAAATTTCTAATGCCATAATATAATATTTGTATCTTTATTTCATCGAGTACTTTACAGTAGTTCTATACCTACAAAAGCCGTGGGAATTGATATCCATTTTTTTTAATATTCAAAATTTTTTAAACTTGATCTAGTAAACATTACAACTTCAAAAATATATAGTTCAGAATCAAATTTCATCTTTCTTGTAAATATATCAAATAATATCTTTCCACCTTTTTCTAAATTAAATTTAGTTATTTCTGATTGGTTCTGTTCATCATCCGAGGACAAACCATCATGATGACCTACAATGTCCTTAGATTCCCTCTTTCGACGTCGTCTCGCTCTGAAAAGAAAAAAAAATTTAATTCTTCAAATGGTTTTTCTTTTCCACATTTTTTAAATAACACTGCATTTATACTTAATTGATATATTTTCAGTGTTTTAAGTTGAGTCTTCCCAATATTTGGTGACAGTGCTCTCTGATGTCATAAAGTCCAGGTTTGGGACAATTTTAACTTTAGTTCCTTTTTTTCAGCTTTATCTCTAGTTTGTTGCAATTGGTTCAATTGTTCAGGACCGCCTCGGTGGTCTCGTGGTAGCGTGCTCGCCCCGAGTGCGGAAGGTCGTGGGTTCAATCCCTGGCCGGGTCAAACCAAAGACATTAAAATTGGTATTTGCTGCTTATCTGCCAAGCACGTGGCATCTAGGAGTAAGAGCAAAGACTGGTCAGCTCGGAGTCAGTATAATGTGTCCAAGTGAGGTGATATGTCTTCCTGCAGACAGTTACCTCGTGAGCTAGCACATTAAAAATCACACTTAGCGTGTCGGTCTAGTACAAAGCAGGGATCATATTCATTATCATATCAACATGTTCTCATCCTGATATGCACCTGATGGCTACCACTGGACGTTAAACAATAATTCATCCATCATCATCCATCCATCAATTGTTCAGGGAAAATTTGTTGAAGATTTATTTTTCATAAGGTTTAATGTTAAAATATGTTCCCTGATGGTGGTAGTCCTGGCAGGAAGTTGATAAAATTGACCAGGAATAAGGGTGAACCTTAAATAAATGTAACAGAACCTGACCTCAAATTACAACAAGAGGCTCTCAAGAGCCTGAATCGCTCACCAGGTAAACAATGCACTATAAACTAAATCTCATCATCACCATTCACTAAGGATACCATGTTTACTTTAAAAACCAAATATTGTTGAAATCCGAGCAAGCGTAAAAAAATGGCGGGAAAATGGCAGCCATTTTAAAAATGGCCGTCCAAAACAAACTTTCATCATCACCATTCAACTCGGGATACCATGTTTACCTTGAAAGTAGCTTTCATCTTCATTTTCTTTCTATAATTCAGAAAAAAATAGCAAAAAACAGCATTTTGACCCCTATGTTCTATTTTTAGTAAGAGCGGACATGTTTTTCGACCAATCAAAAATCCAAGCATTAACTTTTTGCAGGATACCCTAAGGAACAATCTTACCAATTTTCATTTGATTTTCAATAGTAGTTTCAGAGAAGAAGATTTTTGAAATAATAACATAAAAAAAAAGCCAAAAATGTCAAACAATGAGTGCTGACCACAGCCAGTTTCAAAACTAATTTCACAAAAAATATATAAATATATACATCTAATGAAAGTTATTTTTAAGTACTATTGTATATTGAGGTAACATTGAATTTATATTTTAATAAATAGCCATTTAAAAACAAATTTACACGCAATCAAAAGCTTTTTTTCATTTTCTACAGTTTGCCATCTATAAGGCATCAACAGTTATTTTGACATTTAAGGGACAAAACTTTAACTCCTAAAGGGCTCATTTAAACATTTTGCAAACTAAGGGAAATGCTGTGAAAATGGTCAATTTTGATGTTCTAAGGGGAATAACTCCTAAAAGGAATGATCATACAACTTAAGTACAAATTTCAAAAAAAAATCAAGAAAAAGGGCAATAACTCCTACATGGGTGGTTACATCTTCAAAATTTCAAAGCAGGTAGATCTTGAGGTTGAACACTTTAGCTTCCCATCAGAATTTTGATATCTGTCACCATTTTTGAGTTATTTGCAAAAAACTGCAATTTACCCCTATGTTCTATTTTTAGCCATGGCAGCCATGTTTTTTTACAAATCAAAAATCCAAACGATAGTTTAGTAGCACTCATGCCAAGGAACAACTACACTAAGTTTGGTTGCAATTAAACTTATGGTGTAAGAGGAGTTAACGATTTTATTACAATGAATAAAGACTGCAAAAATGGTCAATTTTGACGATCTAAGGGGAATAACTCCTAAAAGGAACGAACCTACAACTTCGATCCTGTTACAAATTTTGTAGATCTTTGTGTGCCTAACAATATGAAATTTAAATTTTTCAAATTTCCTTTATAGTATCCAAGATATTGAGCTTAATAAGTGCAAAATTTGGAAAAAATGCAGAAAAAGGGCAATAACTCCTACATGGGTCGTTGGATCTTCTTCAAAATTTCAGGGCAGGTAGATCTTGAGGTGCTGAACACTTTTACCCTTTGCCACAATTTTGATATCTGTTATGGTTTTTGAGTTATTTGCAAAAAACTGCAATTTACCCCTATGTTCTATTTTTAGCCATGGCGGCCATGTTTTTTTACGAATCAAAAATCCAATTGATAGTTTTGTAGCACATATACCAATAAACAACTGTACGAAGTTTGGTTGCAATTGGTCTTATGGTGTCAGAGGAGTTAACGTTTGAAAAAGTTTACGGACGGACGACGGACGACGGACGATGGACGGACGGACGACGGACGGACGACGGACGCCAAGTGATGGCAATAGCTCACATGACCCTTCGGGTCTGGTGAGCTAAAAACCAGTAACTCCTAAATAGAATTTGGGATTCCCTTCAAAATTTCAGGGTAGGTAGATCTCAACATGGCAAACATTTTTCAATTTACATTTCACTTCTATCTCAAATAGTTTTGGAGATAAATGCAAAAATGTTAAAATTTTGAAAATTTGACAAAACAAGAGGCTCACCAGAGCCTGTATTGCTCACCTGGAGTCTGGTTTTCATTGGACAATTAATCAACTATTTGCCCAAGTTTGTTGCAATTGGTTCAATTGTTCAGGGAAAATTTATTTGACAAAAAAAGGGCAATAACTCCTAAATGGGTTTTGGGATTTCCTTTAAAATTTACGGGTATGTAGATCTCAACATGGCAAACATTTTTCAAATTTACCACTTCTATCTCAAATAGTTTTGGAGATAAATGACGACAAATGTTAAAATTTTGAAAATTTGACGAAAAAAGGGCAATAACTCCTAAATGGGTTTTGGAATTTCCTTCAAAATTTCAGGGTAGGTAGATCTCGTTATGCTGATCAATTTAACCCCGTCAGATTTTTTACATCTGTAACGGTTTTTAAGTTATTAGCCAAAAACAACACATCCTCCCCTATATTCTATTTTTAGCCACGACAGCCATGTTTTACGTCAGATCAAAATAAATTGAGGATCGTTTGTAGAGGATATGTCATAGATCATTCCTATTAAGTTTCAAACCAATCGGCCCAGCGGTTTCAGAGGAGATGATTTTTTAATGAAAAGTTAACGATGGACGGACGGACGATGGATGAAAAGTGATGGCAAAAGATCACCCTTGCATAGCCAGGTCAGCTAAAAATGAAAGAATTAGGGGCAAATTTTCAGAATTTGCAAAATGAGGCAGCATAAATTTTGTTTCTTAAAATTTACATCATCCAAATTGGAGCAGCAAAATCCAAAGAACTAAAAATTATTTTGGTGTGGCCTAAATATATGTACCAATTTGTATAAATTTATAATTTAAACCTCTTTATGACAAACATAAAAGTGCTTTGCATTTATGCAATTTGTAATTATGCATTCTGCATCTACATGCAACTGATGAGTACAAATAAATTATAAACCCTTACCTTCTAGCCTCCCTCTCGGCAACTCTTCTCTGTCTTTCCTGGTCTTCTGATGTCTCCATGATCACTTTAGCTTTATCTACAGTAACAAATCACGATTCAATAATAAATTTATAAATATTTTACTTGCAAATATATCTATTGGTATCAAACTGTATTTTGTTCACTTACCTCCTCAATCTGAAAAAAAAAACTAAACAATATAAAACAGTATTACTTACCTGTTTAACCTATTTTCCCTAAGAACAAATATTTCTTTTCAAACTTATTTTTGATATACAAACTTCGGATTGAAGCAAGAGATTTTAAGAAGCTGTCTTACTGACAGCAATGAGGGACCACAGTGAGTTATCTTTTCCTAACCAACGTAGGTAAGGGAGATAATTAAATTCTCTCACTTTTGTCATGAGGCTAAAAGGGAGACAAATTTATTATCTCCCTTACCTACATTGGTTAGGAAAATATAACTCACTCTGGTTTCTCATTGGCATTCCTAGATCACTGTTTGGTGCGGCCTGCCTCGGTACACATGCACTCTACATTGCCAAACTAATACCAGGATATTTTCTGTTGGAAAATTTAGTTAAAAATATATATATATATATTTAACTCATTTGTCTTATTTTTGCTTTCTGCTTTCATTCAGAGGGCATAAGTCCTTGTCTGTAGTAAGGATGACAAAGAAAACTGTAGAACTGTAGATAGATAGACTGATACCTGGCCATCTTCACATCATTTTAACAGAACGATACTGATTACTCAGGCTTATTTAAAACAAAATATGTCAGAAGCCAAATTTTACCTTGGGCCAAACCACATGGGGATTTTTCTAATTTCAAATTTTTCTGCCAATCCATCCCATACTAAATCTGACTATTTTAAGAGTACTAGATTGAAATGCTTCTTCATAAAATATAAGAGGAAGCTTCAATTCAGGATAAGCCTGATCTGAAAAAATGTCCACACCCTCTAAGATTCACACTTTTTCAGGCTTTCTACAGTGTTAAAAGCCTGTTAACCTTCTACTTTTGGGAAGAAATAATCAGTGAAGATTTGGGTAAATACCGACTTGTCATATAATCCTGACACTGGTCTCTGACATCCTGTTGTCTACGAGCTATCAGCCGCTCGGTTCGATTACGTAGTATGGACAACATCTTGTTCTCAAGGTCATTAATAGTTGGAACCTAAAAGAAAGATATACAATTGTAAAAAATTGAGTAGGAATGTATAGTTGTGCGTCAAGAAATGTGGAAATGTCATTTTTTTAATGTATTTTTAAGTGATATGTACAATGTATTTACTTGGGCAAATTTTTTCAAAATTCTTAAATTCAAGGTAGAGACCATTTTACTCAATGCAATCTTGTATAGTGTTATTTGTTTGGTAAGAAAAACATCATTGAAAAAAAAATTATGGTCAAAGTCATGTCTCTCTCAGTGATAATTCACATTTTTCAAATTTTTCTTCAGTTCATTCAAAATGATTCTAGCACAAATGACCATTCTGTTAAGTTTTGTTTGCTATAGTTTTAACCAATACCTTCAGCCTAACTTATAAATTCCAATATTCAAATATCTATCATTGTTTATAACTCATAATTTTCATTTTAGTTCCCAAACTAGCCCTAAATATACTGCATGAAAACAGATTTTGTGCAGACCGATACACAACGAAAATTTTTTCACTTGGACATATAAATCTTTTCGAGGATTTTTTTTAAGTACATCTATAGATTTCAAACTTTGTACGGAATATTTTTTGCCAGAGTGTTCGAGTATCCAAGTTATACTACATTTGGACATATTAATCCAAATCTCAATAGATTCAGATACAATGTATAAAATTACAAATGGCAAGGACAATAAATTTGAAAGATAACTTCTGCTCTCAAATGAATCAACTCGATATTCAGAAGTTTTTGGGGGGTAATATCCATAAATTTTATCAGGTCACTAGCCAGAAACCCAATTAGTTCAAGGTTGACTCAAAGTCCTCAAATTACTACTCTCTTTCCATTTTTCCACTGGTTTGATAGAATGAAGCTGAAATTTAAAATCTGTTACATACAAATGTAACAGGCCCTGCTGCAACTAAGTTAAAATTTTACATTAAATTTCAGTTCCTGATAAAACTTTTTTTACTTAATATATTAAATATAACAGTCTCAAATAAACCAGCTTATATAGCATTCATTTGCTCATGTTCATTATGAAGTGGTGAAACAGAAAAAAGGCCAAAAAATTGTTTTCTTTAAAAATGATACAAAAAAAAGGGGGAAAAAACTAAACAAAAAAACCAAACAAGTGACACAACAAGAATGACACCAACCCTTGCATGGCCCCTTGTGCCACCTGCAAACTTTCAAAAAAAATTTCAAACTTCAAAAACTTCCCCATTTTCATTAAGTCTGCTAATATTTTGTTTTTAAAAAGAAAATAACAAATCAGATAATCATTAAATAAAAAAAAATTGAAATTTGAGAAAAAAAAAATTAAATCATTTTTGTCAATGTGAACAAGTGGCATTATCCCATCCCACATTAAAACAGGATAAAATCCCTCCCAACATATTTTCAACACCCACCTTCTCATTGAGACATTCAACCAAGTCTCTCACATACCCCCTCATTTCTTGGAAGAAGCGATACTGCTCCTCCAACCCCTTGACACGTTCCGTACACGTGTCAATATTAGAAGATGATTCCTCGATATCTGCCGTAATTTGGTCTCGCTCTCGTACATGGCTTCGGTGTACTTCATCCATTGATGTTAGCCTGAAAAGACAATTTTTCAATTTATTCTTTATAGATACAGTATGTAGAATCACACAATTTCAGAACAGAGCAGTTCATGCTTAAAATAATCTGTCAATATGAATTTTCTGTTTTTAAGATGTTTGCGGGAAATGTGATCTAAACAGCTGTGCAAATTTATCAGGCTTAGTTATTCCCTCTGATCCGATTGTTATATGTGTGAGGATCTATAGAAAATCATTCATAAAGTTTTTCTTTTTCATAAGTTAGTCAAATTGTGTAGATGGTTTTTGAACGATGTACCATTTGATACTAGATTTATATAAATACCCGATTAGTTCTTAAATACACATGATTATGTTCTACATCTGATAAACATTCAACTCAAATTATTCAAATTCTATTTCTTATTTATATATGGATTAATAATTCTAGTGTATGCATGTACACTAAAATTTATACCGCTGATAATTGATTGAATATTGTTTTACGCCGAGCTGGCGATATTTCAGCCAATATCGTGGCGACTAATGATAATTAATTATTCAACTAAATGAAAGCATGACTTACATGTACTACACCACAATAACTGTTTATTACTGTAATAGGACTGAACAGAAAAATATGAAGATTGATAAAGGGGCAGTAACCTTGAAATGGAACCTGAAAATAACAAATACCTAGCACTGCTGATTCCAAGGAACGTCTGAACGTTATCATAAACTGAAAATTAAATTGAACATTCACTCTTCAAACAAGGCATTTGAATTCTAACGAAATGTACATGTAGCTCTATAACTTTCTATCTGTTCCAAATGTTTGAGCACATAAAAATTTAGATAAAAAACAGCTTGGCAGAAATGTTACCTCTCCTGCAGGCGTTTTCTGAGAGACTCCATGGTTACAGTGGACATGTCCTCGGAATCAGTCAGCGGTTTGAATGGTTTAAATGATGGCTCCTCCTCTTTATACCCACCATAACCATTATTGTTGCTGTTATATTGGTCATAAGTAAACTCTTCTTGTCCTGTAACACCCTATAGGAAGATAAAATTCTCAGATGCATCAAAAAAATGTTCTGAACTTGAATACATCTGATTCAAACACACCCCCCTCTCTTTACTGAGCAGCATTTGATGTGCTTTCAGTGATTTTTTTAAGACCCAAGTTGGGTCCTTTATAAGGACTTTTCCCAATGGAAATTATTCAAAAATCATGCAGAATCCTCAAAAATGGTCCAAATTTCTTCCCAAAATTGGGTAAAAAAAGGAACTTACTCTTAAGCTTTAAAAAAACACTGCCTTTTCTACATTTTAAATTTTCTGTGCTGTGTATTTTTCTGAATCTTTGACAATTTCTTGATATTTTAGCATCTGGATTTACTATTTTGAATTAACCTTCATTAACTCTGGTTTGTCTTCTGTAGAGAATTTACCACCAGCTACTGTTATTCTGCAACCTTTCATTTTAATATAGAAATCATTTATAATTAATCTTTTAAATAAATGTATATGAAAATCAAGAGAATTGAGATTTTTTTTGTTTTTCATTAGGCAGTGACTAAATTTTTTCCAGAGAACACTTTTATAAAAGATATTACCAGTGTACATGTATAAACACTGATTTTGATTTACCTGTGTATTAACACCTTTCCTGATTTATACTTATTTGGGCTTTACTTGTGTATTAACACCTATTTTGATTTACCTGTGTATTAACACCTTTCCTGATTTGCTGCTCTTCCCATTCCTTGTCTTGGTCACTTTCCTGGTCACTTCCTACAAAGAAAAGAAATATTATATATTTCATGTACATATAGCCTGGATGCAGTTGCAAGTAAAGGTTATGCAGTATATATTTACCTAACTTCTAAATATTCATTATTTCAGGTATGATTTTGCAAACACAAAAATAAAAGCAAAAAATACTGGAACTTTTAATTATTGTAAAAACCATTATGTGAATCAGGATTGCTAATGGTGCAATTAAACTATATATAGCACTAGGTGTTGATTTCCAGCAGTGATGCTAACATCCTACAGCATAAAGGGTATATTTTTACCTTTATGAAGAGGGTTTATAAAAAGGGGAATCAAATTTTATTTACTGATTAAAAAAATATGTGTAAATGAATTACGTCATGCATAATCATTACCAACTGATATATCTAATTATAAACAAAAAGGTGTATAATTGTTTACTTGGTCCTTCAGCAAAAATTCTCTGTCATTTAAATAAAGTTGAAAGATAACAAATGCATGTGTATCGTTTGCAAATTCCAAGAATTTTATGAAGCTTTATTATCTAAAACAATCATTACAGTAACAACTTAAATTCTGAAAGGATACTGTAAATTGATCTCAGAATCTGACCTACCATGTTCTGCTGCCAAGAAATCATTCTGCATTTTTATACGTTCCTTAGCAAATGTATTGACAGAGAAATCTATTCTTCCCTCTTCATCATCATCATCACTCTTATCATTATCATCCTCCCTGTCAAATTACATGTAAAAAAATAAGTAATAAACCCAGAGGCTCTCAGGAGCCTGTATTGCTCACCTGTCAAATTACATGTAAAATAATAAGTAATAAATATAAAACAACACACTCTGAATTTCAAACTATTTGTTCCTGTAAAATTAGTATTAAATTGCTTTTTCTTTAACCACATAATTATCTAAATCTTCTATAACAGGAATTCTTATTATTTTTTCACATTTTCTTTTATCCACAAAACATCCAATAACCAAGTTACCCAGGGGAAATAACTAATTATCTCCCTTTGGTCATAATGGCAAAATATGTAGATTTTGATTTAAATCTGATACTGTCATTCTTAACAGCATGAGATAATATACCATTTAACATTACATAATTTCTCTCTGTAAGATTAATTCAACTTTTTGCTATTTTATTGCACACTTTTAATAAAATATACCTCACTAATCTAGACTTTGAACTTGACTTTTCAGCTTTGACTGTGTCATCAACAGGTATAAAATCCCCTAAGTCTCTTCTCTGTTGTCTCTGTTTACGTATTATATGAATCATATTGGCATCTGGAATCTGCCCTCCTGTTCAAATTTCAAAATTATTTTAAACCATGAATTCAATTAGGCCAAAAAAAATATGTCTGTTTACAGTTATAATTTTTTTTATCCCTAACATTTTACACAGACACCTGCAGTGTTTTGCATCAAAATCATGAAGGCACTTTAAAACAAGCCCTACAGACTGACCCAAATCTTCAACGGAATTCAGGCTGTGGCAATACAAGACATTTTAAAGTCTGCTCTTTAGAAAGATTTTTAGAATGTAATTAGTACACTTCAGTACAGTTGTTATTTTCACTTAAATGAATTGTTTATAGGCTGTTGAAATTTTTTGTACAAATCCTTTATAAAATAAAGTATAATGCTCGCTTGCTTTTGTTTTTAAGACTTACTCCCCAACATTTTATGAATTGTTCCCTTCTCATCTTCTTCACTATCAACATCAGCAGCCTCAGCCTCTTCACCATTCAAGGTCAGTAACTCTTCTCGTAATTTCTGAAAAATACATAAAAATTTCGGTCTAAAAGCTTAACATGTTAATTACATGTATCCTTATATAATTTCTATGTTTCAATAACATCAGAAATATTTGGAAGGTTAAAGACAATAAATTAAATGTCATATTTTGGCAGGCTTTAACAATTTTACGTCAATATTTTTTTAAGAAAGGTAAGAACGATATATTTGCCCAAAGAGTATAACATCTACTAAAGAAATATGTGGAGTCCCAGTTATACTACCTGCCCCATTTTTTGGCACCAACCTTAAAGTGTTTGACATTTTTCAATATGTACTGTTAAAATCAGAATGTCTCTCCCCTGTACTTACTGTAAAATCAATTGTAAATTGAAAAAAATCCCTATCTGCCTACCCTGTTCATTATTTAGATGCAACTAAAACCATACTAATTTTTTTATGTGACTGTTTACATTAGTAGAACAAGATACATGCATGCAGAATGAATTTTTTATAGAAAATCCCTATAAAAATTCCTGCAAAAGTAATAGCACTTTTACCATAGTCTATACCTTTAAGTCACAGTGCAGCCTTCTACACAAAAGAAATATATTTAATTACCTCACTGAAAGTTCAAAATAGCCCCAATAATGTATATCTAGACTTATTTACTCCTAACAAACCACTTGAAAACTTTAGGGATATACAATGTACACTTGCAATACTTCATCAAAACAAAAATTTGCAACAATATCTGTTCTAGATTTTATAAATTAATTTTTGACATAATTTACCTTTATTTCTGCTTCCCTGTCAACTTTTGGACTCAGTTCAAATGTAACTGGTTCCTGTTTAATCTGTTTCTTGTCATCCTTAATTTCCTCTTCTTTTTCTTTTTGCATTTCTTTCTTTAACATCTTTGCCACCTTTTTACTATGGCTTGACTTTTTGATTTTGATCACTTCACCTATAAATAAGAAAATATTTTTCTATGCTTACTCAAACAGTTCATGATGATCATCTTATCCAAATCAATCTCAATTAATTATTTGCTAAGAATACAAAACTGATTGCATGATTGAAAATGATAGATTACTTGTTTTAAATAAATTTTCTAAGTTCATTTTGATATTAAAATATTACAGAAATGATATAATGTGTTATTATATTGTTATCAATTCGTATTAAAATACAATAGTATGTGATGCCAAAATGACTATGGATAAGTCCCAAAATGACTATTTATTGGTCCCGAATTGACCACTTAACTGTCCCGAAATGAACATTGGTACTGGAGCAGAATTGACCAGGTGCTGATTAGACTTGATACCTATATGAAGTATCTAGATGCAGTGCGAGAATGACCAGTATTCTTCAGTGTCATTTTAACGGAATCAGTCTCAATCACAGTTTGTGAAACAGGCAGCTGAGAGTGTATTTTTTGTTGTTGCATGTCATGGACAGGGTATTGTATGTTTTTTGTAACTGCCTAGCTACAATAAAGTAGCTCGTGACAATTTTTGACTCGGCGGAGCTACAAAGCACTCCCATTACTTGCAATGGATCAAAAATTACTTTTACGTATGGCAATAAGAGGTCGTGTTGACCTGAAATATCATTTAACTCTAGAATTTCCAGCATATTAAAAGTAAATTTACTTCATTATTAATTTTGAAATCCTTGTTTTGCCCCCTCTCTTTCCACCATGCAAGGAGGCGAGGCCTGACCTTATATGGATACCTTACTATGACTGACAATATCGCGGGAACTAGTATTTTGTCAATGGAAACTTCCTTTTTAGGAACGTGACTTTAGCGAGAATCCTACGGTAACTTGAAAAGTAAACAAAATTCAAAACATGGATTTTAAATTTTAAGGATTGGAAATCTCCCGTTAGGTCATGGTATGTTACTTTATTATATTTGTTTGTTTAGTTGGGGTTTAACGCCGTTTTCAGCACATTTTGGCCATTTCGCGGCGGCCAGTTTTTATTGGTGGAGGAAGCCGGAGTACCCGGAGAGAACCACCGACCTTCGGTAGAAAAATTGGCAATCCTTGTCAATTAAGATCGGAGTCGAACACACCCCGCCACAGGTGAGATTCGAACTCACAACCCCAGCGTTGACATACTTTATTATAAATGACAATGATAAAAATATAACGCTTTTACAGTTTTTGAACCAAAACAGGTGGAAAATGTGTCCGAAACCCCCAGCTCCACTACGAGTAATTGGAAAGAGTCATAAGTTGTAGCTATTAGTATTATTATTAACTGACATGAACAGGTTTGTTTTTACAAGGGCAGTCGCCATAGATACTTCAATATTTTGATCAAGTAGCCCACGGGTCTGCTTTCCCCCTTCTTAAAAGAATATTATTCATTATATTTCATTGAACCTTCGTCTGCCTCATCGTGCACAAAACTCAAGGACGTCTTGAGTTCTTTTTTATTTTTCTTTGACTTCTTTGCAGGTTTCAGTAGTTCAGGACCATTCATTTGATCGTCAACTTCCATATTTTGTACATCATTATCTTTGTCGTTATCGGAATCATCTTCTGTGACAACTTTTCTACCCCTAAAATTTCTCCGCGGTTTCTTGAACGTCGCCATGATGTCTTCTTCCAAAATATTACAATGAAGTGTTCATTTAATCTTGTTAAGAGTAAATTTTCCGGCGTTGACTTTAAAATTACGGTTTTCGGCACGTATTGGGCTGACAGATGTATGCATATACATGCTCTATTACTGCATATTGTTTTATAGTCATATAACATGTTGATATTTTATTGAGTAAATCTATCTATCTATACAAAGTTTCTATCTCACAAATGAGACTAGCTATCTTAAGTTAGATTTTACGTCTTCCTGAAATTATCACACCACGAGACTTCTTCGGGTGTTGCTCAATTTTAGGGGGTCCATTAAGGGATCAGTACATGCTTACCCTTCCAGAGCACCTGATCAACTTCCGGCTTTTTGTGGGAGTTACCATAGCAAGTGCTTAAGTTTCTGTTATGATTCTCTTTGGTTTGCCATATATTTACTCCGCCTAAGTTTGTTGTGTATTTGTACATACCGAGTTGCTTTATGATTTTGTTCCTTTGTTTGTCCCTTTGTCTCACTAGTTTTGTCTTACCTTTGGGCTATGTATTTTAATTAAACTATTCATACATCTTTAAAATTATATTAATATATCAGTTTCTTTTATTTCATTTAACATTGAACATTCACTATATCAGTGTCCTTGTATATAGTTTGTTCCCAGAATACTCTGTAGGTTTTCTGTACAAAATTATCTACAACTGAAAACTAACATTTTCCAAATTGAATATGTCTACAAATAATTTTATGGGTTTCAAGACATTTTTTTCTTTTCCAGAATGTATACAAACTTATTTTATATACTTTGTTTGGGCTTTTTATTATTTCCAAAATGTCTACCTTTATTTTCATTAAAAAGAAACATAATTAAATCATTTTTTGTAAATAAATATTCAATATTGAAAATTAATATTAATCACAAGGGTTCGCTGTTCTGGTAGGGTTAACCATTTCACGTTTTTGCCTTTGATATTTCATTTCCTATTTGCATTTTCGCTTCATGAAATCAAAGGCGAAAACGCATTTAGCCTCTCTGCAGCTGCTATTTTAATTCATCCGGTTAAGAAAAGTTTCTATTTCTATAATAAAAATATCAAAAGCTAGCTTTCTCACAAACCAAACTGTGACATTTGCATAATTTCAAACGTCAGATAAGTAACATTTTAATTTATTTTAAATTAATAATTTATCTTTTTGGTATTTATACATTGTTAACATTTAATATATTATATAATTAATTCTATTTACTCGTATATATAT
The DNA here is from genome assembly GCA_028015205.1 of Mytilisepta virgata. NCBI lineage: Eukaryota > Metazoa > Mollusca > Bivalvia > Mytilida > Mytilidae > Mytilisepta > Mytilisepta virgata. The sequence goes on from CM051516.1 coordinate 4,220,190, forward strand.
TTAATTTGTTATGACAAGGTAGAAGGTGGTTGGGATGGGCGCCATCTTGAATAATTTCACAACAATCGTAGAAAATAGCTAATTTTCAAATCAATTTGGAAGGGATATAAACAAAAATTAAACTATTGCAATTACGATATTTCGAAAAGCCATGATAGTATTAATTAGCAAATAGCACCAAAATGTTTGCATACAAAAATATAAACTATACAAAAGTAAGACAGAGAGGTGTATACGGGAAAATACTTATTCTGAAGGGTGAAACATTTTACATAAATGTACCAATATAGTTACATTCTGATTCTTTGTATTCGTCAATTTAGAAAATTTCGGTCTTTTTGTATACTGAGATTTCAAAAGTTCTTTCCTTTCGTTCTGAAGGTTATTATATACAGTTTTAGCTTTCTAAAAAGCTTCGGACAGCTTCGCTGTATTTTACTTTATGGTAATATTTGAGCATGTGGTTGTTGATTTAGTATTGGAATTCTCTGTTGACGAGTAAAATTGTCCGCGCGAAAACAACAAATAGACACGACTCTGGAGGTGTGCAGATTAACAAAGCAAATATACACGTATTAATAATTGATTTCAAAATAATGAATTTCAGAATATATAAATATTACAAAAACATGTAATGACAGTTGATCGGAACTGATATACACATAGTTAATTTTCCGGCTTTTGGTGACTTATCCTGAACGAGTAAAGTCTGTAATTCTTTATATCATTTAAACCAATGGCTGTTGCTGTATCTCAGCCGCATCATAAAGTAACCAGCGATCAGTAATTATTTCAAGACGGCGTGTATGACTACTGAAACTAATAGCTCCGCACTGTGATGTGAAGCAATAAACAGACAATAATTGTAACAAAAAGATTGAAATTCGTTAAATTTACAAACAAATACAATTCATCTTATCCAATCAAAATACAGAATACCTTTATAAGGTGGAATTACGTGTAATAAATTGAGTTCATCTATAAATAGCTTAACATATATTGGTCATAATTAAATTATGCAATTCTGTTTAGACTTATTAACTGGTTACCCGATATCGTGACTGTACTGGTCCCATTCATGCCAGGCATTTATCGTACTTCGATAACTCTGTATTGATTATAGCACGCACTCCTCGTCTTCGCTTTAAAAAAACTTTTTATTTGAAATATGTGGTAACATTTCACATGGATTATAATTCCAATATATAAAATTGTGACAATAATTAATCATATGAAATTTATCACCAAGTTATACAAGCTGGCAAAAGTACATAATTACACGTGATAAAGGGTTACGGTGCAAGTTTTTTTTATATTTTTTAAGCCACAAGAAAAGTGAAATTCTTTTTTTTTGGATAAAATATATTTCAGTTTTATCTTAAGTAAATTTACATGTAAAGAAATTTGTTCTCCACAATTAACATGCTGTGTGTTTCAGGTAATTATAACTAATTAACGATTTGACATGTATATTGTACATTGACTGTCGGGATGTTTATTGTTCCAACCCTTAATTAAGGTATACAGGTACATTGTATGTATACAGATAAACCGTTTGCTGACCAAAAACAGCATGATTTCATTTTTAACGCTACATTTTTTTTTATAATTAATGCAGCATTTTAATAAAGAGGTGTGTGTGTGTGTTTAAGGGTGGTCACAAAGAATTCAGAGATGTAATATAATTTCAAATGTCAGATAAGTAACATTTTAATTTATTTTAAATTAATAATTTATCTTTTTGGTATTTATATATTGTAAACATTTGACATATTAAATAATTAATTCTATTTACTGGTATATATATTTAATTTGTTATGACAAGGTAGAAGCTGATTGGGATGGGCGCCATCTTGAATAACTTCACAACAATCGTAGAAAAAAGCTAATTTTCAAATCAATATGGAAGGGATATAATCAAAAATTAAACTATTGCAATTACGATATTTCTAAAAGTCATGATAGTATTAATTAGCACATAGCACCAAAATGTTTGCATCAGTTTTGGTTAACTCGCAATTTTAGGTTTAAAAACGACAAAGAAGCCAATTTATCGGAGTTAGATGATTCAACAGTATGGACTTAACGAGAAAATAAGACAAATTTTCCAAAGCATTTGGAAGGAATAAGACCAATATTTAAACTTTTCCAAAGAGCATAAATATATTTCTAAATATACGAGAAAGTACTACATAGCACCAAAATGTTTTGAGCACGAACTAAAAGTAGTTTATTTTATCGATTCCTGATCGCCCAAGTGCATTTTTATACAATCAGAGACTTATAAAACAATTGTTTTATAAGTCTCTGATACAATTTACTTGGGCATGGTATAGGTGATGTGTGACGTCACCAAAGTCACGTGATGACTTCTTTAGTTGGATATGATAGTCTTGAGTTAAGTACTAATGTAAAAAAATCCATGCAACTAAGAATAGCTGTATGTTCTGTGGGCCTGATTTATCCCCCTTTTTATAAAATGGCAAAATATTTCCAATTAACCAAGATTCTGGTACAATTCCAGATTCAAATATTACATTAAACAACCGCGAACGTTCAAGTGTAAAAAAAGATGACATGTACTTTTGATTTACTCATTCGCAATTGCCGCATGCTTATCTGGATTTCAGACCTTTAAAACATTTTAAAATTTCAGTCTTAATAAATGGAGAACTAATTGTGTCGTTTATCTCTAATACCTCTGGCAACATATAGGCTCAGTATCATCATCTGATGGAGCAGAATTCATTTTTTTTAATCGTACAATGTGTCTATTGAAATACCTGCGTTTGACTTATTTCTATTTTTCGTACCATTCAAAATATTCCATGTTTCCTTTGGATCCTTATTTTTCAAATTACTTATCTTTTTCTGAATTCTAACCTATATTCTTTTTTATAAAAAAAGTTCATAGGATGGTTATAATCTTTTTCTGCTTTTCGGAATTATGCTCTATTTGCATTAGATTTACAAAAATTAAACCTACTTTTGACAATGCGAAAATATTTTCGTTTAATCCAGCAGTCTTGATAAAACCATGGTTTGTTATTTTTTTGTACCACGACCTGTAACAATATTTTGCATATATAAGAACAAATATCATATTCAGCATTGAAACAAAAATATCACTGTTCTCATTATTTCATTATCAGCAATATAGATATACGCGTGTCTTTCCTAATCACAAACGCATCAATCTCAATGTATACATGACTTTTGAAATAAACTATAGCTTAATTATAATCATTCTCGTACGATAAAAAAGTTGGTCAGATGAAGTTTTGGCACACTGTAATAGTCTAAGTTTTTTTGGCATGTTGGCTTAAGTGGGATTATAATTTTTCAAAATATGTTGGCTAAGTGTTACAGAATTAACAATTATAATAGTTTGTTTGTTTGTTTAGTTAGGGTTTTACGCCGTTTTCAGCACATTTGGCTATTTCGCGGCGGCCAGTTTTATTGGCGGAGGAAGCCGGAGTACCCGGAGAAAACCACCGACCTTCGGTAGGAAAATTGGCAATCATGTCAATTTAGATCGGAGTCGAACACACCCCGCCACAGATGAGATTCGAAGTTGACAGGCTAGTGGTCATTAGTAGTCATGGCGAACTACCCAGACCACTCGACCACCGAGGCCCCATTATAATGGTGTCTTCAAGGAATGCCAACATTTTAAAAATATCTATTCAAGGAACGCCAACCAACAAAAAACAATGGTGTTTTGATAGTATTTAAGTGCTTAATTACAGGAAAATATCAGAAATCAAGGACGTATATCTAACATACGTCCTTGCAGAAATTTACAGTGGGGTCTAAATAAATCGAAATTGTAATTTTAATCAACAAATTCTTTTCTTTTGTTGTACATGTTTATTTTCACCTGATAAATTTTAATTAAATTATAGTCAGTACTAGATAATAAAACATCGAACTTTTCTAATTATGATTTGTCTTGGAAAATAGTCAAAATATATTTAATTTCGTCAACCATGTTATTCCTGATATGATTCTTTACACTTTAAAATAAAATGGAGCTCTTCCTCAATATCAATTCTGCAATAATTACAGTTTCTTTCTTCTAATGGAACCTTTGTGATGCACCTTTTCTATAAATAATTTATTATTGCTGATCCAGCAAAATTTTAGATAATACCTTTTTTGTAGATATTTTTTCTCTTTTTAGTTTTATGTATGTTCTCAGTTTATTCATATGTGCTTATGAAGATATTCTCCTCCAAAAAATACAAGAATTCGCACTTAACTTTCTTTTTTTTTTTTTATAGAAAATAGAAATCTTGGAAGTTATTTTAATATTCCCGGAAATGAGCGTATATATACTATGTGTGATAAAAGAGTAATCGAAGATGAATATCATTTCATCTTAGATTGTGATAAATATTTAAATGTCAGACATAAATATATTAAGATGTATTATTATAGAAACCCATCTACTTTCAAACTTAACAAGAAAAATAAATGGAAATGGTGAGCTGTCAAAAGGGGCGTAAAACGACTAAAATGTATGAAATACACAAGTCGAACAAAACCAAATATAAAATCGTAAAAAAACAACAAAAAACTAAAAAGTTAAACTTTCAAACTTGTTCAGTTGTTATCTGTAAGATATATAAAGGAGTTAAATAATTTGGGTAAATACCTTTATGAGACAGAAAAAATTCGTAACACATGATCAACATTTTTTTTCTATTTAATGTTTCTAATTATGTATCATATGCCAATCTCCGCTACATGTTAACAATTGTTTATACCATAAATTGTATAAATTATGTATGTGTATTATCCTATCAGCTGTATTTGCTTACCGAATAAAGTATTCTATTACAGGCGTTTCACTGTAATTTTGAAATTACAGGTACAGGTGAAATTTGATTGCTATTTGTTTGTATAAAATAAACATATTAATTAGTGATTGTTTACACAATATTCAAGAAATGCCTACAAATTTTCTATCTTTTTTATATCTATTTTTCGAATGTTGGCATAGGTTGAATGAACCATTATAATACCTGAGACTACTATAACTATATAGTAGTCTCAGATAATAGTTAAAAATGTTCGTTACAACTTTCAGAAATATTAAACATTTCACACATTTAAATTATGTATGTGTCGACTGGGACTATTATAACCATCACTTATGATGATCACAGATGTCGGTAAAATGAAATAAAATAATTTAAACAAAATAATAGATAAGAAACCCACCCCCTCCTCCCCTCAAGAGGCAATTTCTTATTAATATAAAGTTTATCACAAAAAAATCGAAAAATTTAGTCTTTAAACCGGCATGATATCAGTTCCTTTTAAAAATAACTGCAAATCAATACACATAAACGACAAAATTGATAACAGGGAATCAATCAAGGACACTGAACAGAACCCCCGACAAAAAATAACCTATATACACAGAAAGAGAGTCAGTCTGACGGGGCACAGACAATTAATGAACAGTGGTAGGGTTACATCGGTTTTATTGGTACCAAAACTTTCACCATTTTCTATCCTGATCACTCTGGTGTTTGAAACATACAATTAAACACAAACTAACAAGTAAAACTGTTAAAAATCAGTACATGTGAGTTCTGTTAGAACAGAATGAACACTTTAATTTCAAAGATTCCCAAATCCATAATGAGGCTGAAGGGATAACTCCAACTTTCAGTTCAGTGGGGAGAAAATGGGCAGGGAAGATTTACAAAATAATAAAAAACTAACTGACAAATATAGACACTGAACTTAACATGGAACCTACACAAGCCTTTGTTGAAGAAATAGAATTCAAGGAATTACAGTTTTATGAGGTGACTTTAAAGTTTTGAGTATTGCCAGGAAAAAATAACTTCTTGTTTAAGTTACATTGTACATTGCAGATAGTTGTTATTTTTCCAAATTCTTTCCGAATCATGCCTTCTACTTTTACTTAATGTCATAAATTATGTTTCATTTACCTGTTTTCACTTGAAGTTTAGCCTTTTTTGCCCTAGACGATGCTTCACCACACCTACTTAGCCGAGGAAGTCTGGGTGAATCTGTCCATTTTCCAGCTTGCAACATGGGTTTTATGGGCCGAAAATACTGGTTTACCTTAGATGGTTTCACTTTAATTCAGATATATTTTCCTCAGTAAATTTAAGTCCCAGTTATTACAAGAGATTAAGTAAGGCCATAATTTGAATATGAAGAGTTTGTAGAGTGAGCCTGCAAATATATATTACATGTACTTCATTTTGGGGTATCCCTCCTTGGTGGTCTTGAGGTATCATGCTCACCTTCAGTGCGGAAGGTCACAGGTTCAATCACCTGAAACATATTATAATTAGTATTAGCTGCTTTTCTGCCAAGCAATAGGCATCTAGGAGTAAGAATTAAGGACTGCTCAGCTCAGAGTCAGTATAATTTGTCTGGGTGGCGTGATGTGTCTTCCTAAGGACTGTTACCTTGTGAACTTGCACGTGTATAATTTGTGTGGGTGGGGTGATGTGTCTTCATAAGGACTGTTGCCTTGTGAACTTGCACGTTAAAAATCTGGCTCAGCATGTTGGTCTATTACAAAGCAGGGTTCATGATATGCTTTAAATAATTGCCACTGGAAGTTTAACCATAATTGTCTGTCCATCATTTTGGAGTGTTAGTCAGATCTATGCAGGGTGATACAGGAATAACCACAATTCTTGAGTATGATCTGAAAATCTACTAAAACAGTCCAGTTTATTTCTGTATATTTCACTTTTGTATTTATATATAAAAACTAATCTGCAGCTGTCAGTCAAATAATTTGTGTGGTAGTCATGGTAGTGTCAAGAAAGTTTTCTGTGAATGTCATGGTACAGTGAAAACAAGTTTTCACAACAGTCATTGACAGTGAAGAGTTTGAAATATTTCAGTTTAAAAATCTTCATGCCAAAAGATTTTTTTTCTTATGTACAAATGTATGGAAACACGAAATAAAATTTAAATTATGTTCAAAAAAGAGGAAAAAGACCGTTTTTGGTCTAAAGTAAAGTTACATATTATGTGTAAAGTAAGATCTATTTCATTAAAATAAAAGCATCGATCTAAAAGTGTCAGCATGTAAAGTCTGTGATATGTAGCATAAGACATTTTGATAACGGGATTCATTTAGATACATCACAGACAACACCTAAAGAGTATGTATTGTTTGCTGATAAACATGTGCATAATTTTCTTTTTGAAATCTTTAGGTTGTTGGTAAAGGAGCATTTGGTGTTGTGAGTAGGGCAAAATGGAGATTGAAAGATGTGGCTGTCAAACTGATAGAAACAGAATCAGAAAGAAAGGCATTTATGACAGAACTGAAACAACTGTCTAGAGTTCTTCATCCCAACATAGTAAAATTGTATGGTGCTTGTACAAAACCTCCAACAGTAAGTACAAAAAGGTTACCAGTCATTTTTAATCAAGTTACATGATCTGCATATTAATACGCTCTACACTCTCAAGGAGTATCATTCACCCTCTGTCTTTCGGTAAATTGGCCTATAACTAGACAAAATCAGATGAGATAAATTAAATATTAATTCATATATCACTGTAAAAATTAATAGCATATCAACAAATTAATCTTTGTTTAATGCCTTTGTCCTTTATCCTGCAGAGTGATTTTTCATGTGAATTATGAAAAATAACAAAACTGATATTTTTTTTGTGCGACCTCAATATAATAAAAATTAGATCTACTTATTGCTTCTTTCAGTCACTGCATGTAGATTTAACATTCCATTTTGCTTTCTGTTTTATGACCTTTCCAATTAAGCAATCAGATTTCAGCCTTCATGGTTTTGAAGGCATTAGCCTAAGGATAAAACCCGAGGATTCTTAATAGGTTATCAGAACAGAAAGTAAAATGGAGTGTTGTTAGATCTACATGCAGTGACTGAAAGGAGCAATTAGTAGATCTAATTTTAATTATATTGGTGAGACCGAAAGAAGTACAAAATTTATCTGTTAGCATAACATGCATAAATTATGTTTTATTTCCAATGATACACTTGTGCTCCTAAAAAAAAATCCAACATTCTTGTATGTACCTGTATCATAATTTCTTAGTACAAAACATGAACTTTAAGGGAAATTTACAAACACATTATGATTTTGCTTGTCATGAATTTTATTTTTAGCAATACTATGTTCTGTGAAACAATTAATATTTGTGGTACACTAATTTTTGCTGAATTGGAGGAAAGATCGGAAGATCGAACCATGAATTTAAAAACACAATGAAAAATAAATCATTCCTATAATATAATACAGAGTGATTAGAGATATAAATAGTAGATTTTTCATATAAAGCCATAAATGGTCATATACTAGTCTAACCTAGAATTGATCATTGCATATTGTTGTAATGAGGAACCAGAGTGAGTTATCTTTTCCTAACCAATGTAGGTAAGGGAGATAATTAAATTCTCTCCCTTTTGTCCTGAGGCTAAAAGGGAGAAAAATTTATTATCTCCCTTACCTACATTGGTTAGGAAAATATAACTCACTCTGATTTCTCATTGTTGATTACACTGCAAAAAAAATCAGTTTTTTTAAAACTATTAATTTATCTTCTGAGATTAAACAAATTTGGCAAATACAACAGCTTTTCATTTCAGCATTTATTAAGAATCCACGAATATGTCTTTTCCTAAAATCCACAAAAATTGATGTCGGCGAAAATAAATGAATTCACAGTATTTCACAACATGACATTTGGTCAAACATTGTAATTATTTTCTTTTAGGTGTGTCTTGTAATGGAGTATGCTGAGGGAGGATCTCTTTATAATGGTATGTACCTTGGTTTGTTTTATTTTTTACAATGTTAATTTACTAATTTGAATAAGTACATGTACATGTAGTAAGTCCTCTTTATTATTAAAAATGTTTGTAGAAGTCATCATTAAACATTAAGTGCAAAGTTTACAGAAGGAGCAAAAACAAAATTATAAAAAAAATATAATTCTTTGCAATACCGTTCAGAAATAAATAAAAAAAAGACATATCAAATGCAGAACATAAGAATGTAACAACATTTGACTGAAAACTAGGACAGTATCCAATTTTCTGCAGAAATGGAGGCAGTTTTACATTTTATAAATTGAAAATACATTTATGGGTTATTTTGCCATATAACAGTTTTCTCTCCAGAAATTTTTGATAGCGTCATGGTAGAAAATTTTCATAGGTTTGTAACAAATACCATATTTTCCTGCCTATAGGTCGAGACTTTTTTACTTTAAAATGACCAATTACCATTATAAGTCTATGGAGAAAGTATCAATTAGACCTATAGTCCAGAAAATACAGTAATTCTATTATTGTATTAAACGATTTTATGAGAAATTCAATCAGATTTTGGTTGATATCTGGTAAATATTAAATTATTGTTTATTATTTTGCTGGATTTTAATTATCCCCAGCTGCAATGCGGAACAGAGATATTGAAATGCTGATGTCTGTCCATCCGTCACACTTTATAAGCGGTCTCATGTCTAAATTTCTTCACAGATTTAGATTAACTTTTTGTGAAAGGTTTATATCAGCATTCCCTCGAAGGAGTTTGAAAGTGCAACACTGACGGATTGATTTTCCTAGAGTTATTGCCGCTGAACAGTTAAAACATGTTAAAATTGTATTAGTAATTGCTCTCAGGTCAATATTTCCTAATAGATTAGTTTAAAAATCAACAATGAAAGATTATTTTTCTTAGAGTTATTCCCCTTTGAATATTAAAAATATGGGAAATTGATTTTGTAAGTGCTCTCACTGCCTCACATCTACATTTCCTATTAGTACAAGTTTATTTCATTAACTTTGTAACTTTCTGTCTTGTTATTTATGTTATTGACCTATTATTGGCAGGGGATTCTTGTTTGAAATATAAGAAAAAATTATTGGCTATTCTGTAGGAATCTGTTTATTATGGATTTCTTAATGTAAACTAAGGAAAAAGGGAACAGATTACTTAATCATGTTAATAAAAAATAAAAACATATTTATTGGTCAAAATTAATAGCTTAGTAGTAAGAAATATATAACACAATGGTAAAAAAATATTACACAGTGGTAACACTGTGGTATGTAAGCCTGGGGAAAACACTGTATCAGATCAATATGATTTTAAAATCTTTAAGTGATTGAAAAAAAGAGTCGCTTACAAAAATTACAAATGTTTCACTTCTGTAACCCTTACTATGAAATGATCTGATAGTACAGTGCACTCCTGCTAATTGGATATAAAAAAATCTCAACATAAATTATCCCATTATCTAGGATATTCAATTAGACTGAAACAACAATTCTGACAAAAATCGGCCATTTAATTTCATTTTTATACATTTTTTGAGCATATATATGTTCTGTCTTGCAGCATATTTCAATCTATTGGTATTAATTTGAATTTTAAGGTGAACTAGGTCATTTGACCAAACAAATATGTTCAAATATAATGAAAATTGTCTTCTTGTAAGAAAAATTGTTAACTAAAGACGCCATTTCTTGTACAAAGAAACAAAAATATTCTATTATAATGACATTTTCATCATGCTAGATGGAAATTCTATCCAATTAGAAGGAGTATTCTATTATCGGGTATGCAAATATCCAATAAATTTAACTCAGAATAACTAAGAAATGGTTTGGTGTTTTGATATTATATCCCATTTCACCGATATATTCCTTTATCAGATATCCTATTTCAGTGGTCAATGACAACACATATAAGAAAAGCCTTCCAAGTATATATCTGCCAATTATGTTTCATATGAATTTGTTCTTATACATTTTAGTATTACATGGTGCTGGTCCACAACCTGTATATACATCTGCCCATGCCATGAGTTGGTTACTGCAGTGTGCCAAGGGCGTGGATTATTTACATTCAATGAAGCCAAAAGCCTTAATACACAGAGATCTTAAACCTCCAAAGTAAGTATTTATAAATGAAAATGGATAGATATGGAATATGCTCCATTGTGCAACATAGCAAACTATCTGTTGTACATGCAGGTATCTTAGAAATTTTTTTATTGTGATACTAAAGAATGAAAGTACCCATCCACATGTTATTATGTACATATACTTATTATTTTTATTATTTAATTTATCTGCCTTATTGGACTACTGTAAATTTGGAAATTATTGCAATGTTTTTATTATTGCAAAAAATGCGAAGGGTTGTAATCGCAATAATTTAAACTCGCATTTTGGATTTTTTTTTATATCAATTAAGTGGGATTTTTCTCAATGTCGCAAAAATTAAAATCACATTTTGGTCTAAAATGACAAAATCGTAATAATAAATGCACGCAATAATTTCTTAATTTACAGTATGTAAATTTTTCTGTGACCTATAACCCATACCCTTTTTTTTTAGACACATTTATTAGGTTGTGGTCAGAATTATATCCTTGTTCAGAAGATAAAATCCTATTGAACCTTCCTTATTTCAAACATTAGATACATAGTGTGATATTATGTAAGGAGATGTCTGTATCATATTTGTTTGTCAAAACTTTTTTAACATGTTTTATTATTATTTTCCAGTTTACTGTTATTTCAATTGTTGTTTGGTGATATACTGATCAGATGTTTGTCCATGCAAATTTATATGTTGTTTTTTTTAGCTGCATGTTAATCATAGTGGAACAATACTGAAGATCTGGGACTTTGGTACAGCCTATGATATACAAATGAAATTTGTATCCACACCAGTTTTATAATGTATTCTATGGTTATTTCATTTTAGTACAGTGTGTGATGTATAAGCTAGACACTTTTGTGTATCCACACTTGTAAATGTTAGAGGATTCCTTAGACCAATTTAGCATGGGGCAGTGCCATGCCTCCATCTTCAAGCACCATGCTGCCCTCATCATGAATTTTACAATATGCCCCCAGGTAGCCAAACATAAGTTTCAATTTTTACTTTAATCTTATCTTTTTGAAACTGATTTGCACTTAATCATGTATCCATGTTTTGTTGGCACACTTATATAAAACTTTTACACCATCACACTAGAGTGAAGGCTGTTTATTGGAGGTTTTGATAACTATAATGGCCTAATGTCAAGGTGGGGTGCCCCCAATATTATCTTTTTTAACCATTGGGTGCCCTCAAAATATGAAATTTACCATGCCTTCTCAAATTTCTGGGGAAAGCACTAAATGTTTTCCATCTTTTTTTTGCTGGTTACTGTTAATTATTGAGAAGATCAGTGAATTTAGTACAGCATATCCAATGTATTCTATCTTACAGCTTACTTAGTACAACTTATGATGTACAACCAAGTCGTATATCTGTATCCAAACTTGCTAATGTATTTACTTACTGTACAGCTTGTGATATATGGCTGGGACAAATTTGGGTATCTACACTTTCTAATATATTCTTTTATTTTTGCAGTTTACTGTTAATTATGGGAGGAACAGTACTGAAGATCTGTGATTTCGGTACAGCTTGTGATATACAGACGCATATGACCAATAATAAAGGAAGTGCAGCTTGGATGGCACCAGAGGTCTTTGAAGGTGAGAAAAGATTTTATTCTGCGACTATCATTTTATAGTAGTCAAATAAGGGGTGTCAAATATTTTTTTCTATACAATAACAATGTTAAGAACATTACACTCTGAACAAATTCATGTTCATTAAAACTAATTGTCACTGTTAGAACATTTATTTCCATAAACATAGATATGTTCACATTATTTGAGTCTGATATGACTTAAATCCATAATATTTACATGTCCAACAGTCATAGCTTTCATTTATATTTCAGGCAATATGTACAGTGAGAAATGTGATGTGTTCAGTTTTGGTATTATTTTATGGGAAGTTATAACCCGACGGAAGCCATTTGATGAGATTGGAGGACCTGCTTTCAGAATAATGTGGGCAGTACATAATGGTAAACTTGTATATTTTTTATTAGTGAATCATCAACCAATGTGATTGGGCTATCTTTTTTCACCATTATAAGGCATTGATTCTGTTTTTTTTAAAGTGGTTATAGGTCACTTTAAGGAATTTTTGATACATTATTACAGGGACTAATAAATTATGAATTTTAAGGACAAGAAAGTCATTATTGAATTATTTGCACAATCAACAACATTTTATTTTGGTTTAGATACATGAAAGCGTGTATGTTTCACCCTGTTAGTTTCAATTACTTATAATGAATATCATTATAATTTATTATTTCATATCAGAGGAAATTTAGTTGTTTTTATTGGTTAAAACATGGTCATGTGGTATTAATTAATCTGCGTTAAAATGCCAAGCAGGCATATCATGATAATGCCCGTACGCATTACCACACGGTAATGCCTGCTTGCAATTTAGAGTTACGTCCCCTTTTAAAACGCAAACATAATGCAGCAGTTGTTAATTAAATTCTAGACAATTCTAGATGAAATTTTTGTTTCAATGAAATAAAAACAATACTTGCTCAAATAGTATTGTTGTAATATTATATAACAGGGTGCCTTTTTTATGTACTTAGTAGGTATACATATTTCAAATAATAAATTCTTGTCAGTAATTCTTGAAGTAGAAAAAAAGAATATATATGAGGAACTTCCATGAATGTACAATATGCCAGTATAACACCAAAAGTAATGACAGAAACATAAACACACATCCAGAGGTCATCATGAGGTATTGAACATACATGTACATGTAAGGAACCCACACCCAGCAATGAAGAATATAAATCTGCTGCGGCTCGGGCATTATCAATGTTTCAGGCAATATCAATCCCTTGGGCAGTCACTATATCACGATAATGCCCTCTATATAAGCAACTATTGTATAAATATTGGATGTAAAGAGTTATATTTACAGATTATTACATTGCATTTGCCATATTTGCCCTGGTATTAGCCAGAGACTCATATATTGAGCCCGAGGGCCAATATGGGAAGAGGGCTGATACCAGGGCAAATATGGAAAATGCCTTGTCATAATCTATTTATCACACATTTTCAGGCTAAAGAAATGACACATTTGCTGAACTCAACTAAATTGTGTTAAAAAACTAGAAATATCACAGAAACTTGTTTTTAATAACAATAACATATTTTCAACAGTCATTTATCTGAACTGTACATGCTGAAAAACTAGAAAGGGCACAAGAGGGCAAATATGGATTTTCGAGGGAAATATGGTTTTCCAGGCAGGAGGGCTAATATGGGACATTCATTCCGGTCATATTGACCATGCAAAATTACCCATATTACTTTAAAATATATGATAATTATTGTTATTTTAAAAAAGTTTAAAAAAAATAAAATTGAAAAAAAAATGCACAATTTTATCCATTGTATCAGGTTATACATGTATAAACAAAGTATATATAACAGACTTAATTAAATTGTTAAATATAATTAATTAACTTCTAATTGGTTTATTAAACAAACATTACAATCTGTATATACTTGTATGTATGCACACAATGTACATTTGAGGTAACATATTTATTTGTTCATTAAAAGATGTTTGAATTGATTGGTAAACAATGAAATAAATAGAAGGCAGTAATTAGTACACAAACAAACAAATTATCTCATTTAAACAATTTTTAAAATGGTTTCAAAGAGTGGATTCTAGGATTTGTAAACACAATAAAGTCTAAAGCATACTTTGATCTATACAAAATGTCAATATCGTCATTATTTGTATGTACATAATCACTTAATTATAACAACATTTTGATTTAAAGTAAATTGTTAATAATTTGAGTCCAAGCTCACATCCAAGCCTGTAGATCTATACATAAGACAATGAACTGTCACATTTTCGTCATTATTTGAGATTTTCCATTTGAGATACAAACTACTGTTTAATATTGTCTGTTGTAATGGATGGCGACCTGCATTCCAGTAGAACTTTCTCTGTAGGTGTTCAAATAGACAGTACAATTGAACATTTGCTACTAATCTGTAAATTGGTTACCATAGAGATTTTAATTCTCCAAGACTTCCTAAATGGACTCCACATTCGACTGGCAAATACATCAGATGAAACCTACCAAGAAATTCTTAATAATAGAATAATTGTAGTAGAGGGTGTGTTAGATTTTTATAGACTGTTTAAAGATAGTATCAACCTTGACATTGCTCTCAACAGTCTAGAAGAATTTGAATTTGATGATGAAGACCAAGATTAAAAGAATTGTGATGAACAAATATCCTGCTATGTGTTGTGAAACTTTTCAAAAGAACTTAAATCTTAACATATTTATAATAATTTTATCAATTATGATATGCTAGTAAAATGTTAACAAATTTTCTGTTTTTTATGTTTAACAATGAATAATATGGAAACATCCATAAGTCTCCAAATCTTGAAAATTTCAAGTTGAAATCTCTGACACCCATAGATGAGATTCCATTGCATCTTTGACTCAGGCAAACTAACTCTGTCCGCTAATAATAAGATTTTCCGATATTGGAAATATTACTCTCTGAAGTCTGAAAGTTCATGGTCTTTGATTCATGACCGAGTAAGATTCCTAATGTCTGCCACAGAGTCAAAAAGAAGTTTGGTTTTATTCTGACTTACCTGTAGGTAATTCTTCGACATTACAATGTACACATCCCAAGTTACAAACAATGGTGACACATTTTGCTGCTGTCAGTTACCATTTTTTGTATCCTGACCTAGGCTTATCAGAGTGGTCATAATTTTCCTATTATTCTAAAGACATATATACATTGGGTTTTCCATTGATATCATTTTTTGTGGATTGTAGAAAAGGTCATATTTGTGGGTTCTTTATTTCGTAGATCACAAAGTTTAAAAAAGAAAAGAAGAAAGAAATTGATATACTTCATTATTTTCAGTATTTTTATAAAGTATCATTAATCTTGTTAATAGTTACACATACTCTTGAAACAGCTTTGAATGTGTGCATTCATTAAATGCCAAATATGTGTCTTACATTCTTGGTAAAAAATCTACACATTTCAATATTTCCTCTAAGTCTTAGCAAAGTAATTTTTTAATTCATATTTTGACAGGTTCTTAAATTTGTGGATTGATCAAAATCCATGATATCACAATATTAAATTTATCAATGACTTGACAGAATATGATACAAATCATTTATTTCAGGTACAAGACCTCCTTTGATAAAGAATATACCTAAACCTCTGGAATTATTGATGATAAGGTATTCAATTTTAACTGGATTTTTTAACACAAAATTATTTTTTTTCATACGGCTGCAAATATTTGTGGTCGTATTATGGTATGAGCATATCGTCGTCATTGGCGCCGTAGACAGTTAGGTCTTGGCTCATTTCCTTTTGTTCTATTGAATGAATCCAAATGATATTTTACCACAATAGTCCATAATAGATTGGGTTGATTTTGGGAAATCTGGCCTTTGCCGTTTTTTTTTTTTTTTTTGGGGATCATTAAGGTTTTTGTCTTGCTTGCGACGAAAAGCCAAGAAGGCGAGATATAGGTATTACTTTCTGGCGCCGGTGGCGGTGTAAACTTTTTAAAAACTTCAATAACTTTGCACATATAATACCTACAATTAGTATTTATGGTCCACAGATAGCTTATCGTATAAGGTTTTCTGCAGTATACTTGACTTGTGACCCTGACTTCATTTTCATGGTTCACTGACATCACAAACATAAATGTTAAATCTGCATCCAAGTTTCGTGGTTAAATCCATTCTCATCAAATGTAAAACCTAGGCCAACCACATTGGTCTATAGATACATGTGGATACATGTCATTCTGACACCTGGCTTGCGGCCTTGACCTCAATTTCATGCTTGAGTGACTTAGTCACATTTTAGTGGTTACTGTGGATTCATTTATTTTTGTGGATACTAATTTTTGAGGATAGAGAAAAAAAGGCATTTCATGGGATACGTAAATTTGTGGATTGGTGGCTTGGAAAAAAATATAAAAAGTTGTTAAAATACTGAAATTCATGGCTTGGTACATCAGATATCATTAAAATACTGCGACAAAACGTGCCGATTAGACTTTGATATTGTACATTAAAGTACTGGTTTTAAGCGCTTATAAAACAAAGTCTAACAAACAGATTTTTCAAATTTTCAACCGAAAAGAGCTTATCATGAATTTAATTATTTACTTGTTAGGTTAATCAGGTGTGAAATGTGTATTGACAAAATTGTAATCACTTGTCACCATATACCTCGGGGCTTATACATACGTATCTTTTATCTGATTACAATCAATAATTTCTGCTTTATTATCTTTTGACAAGATGTTTTTACTGTAATTTATGAGAAAGTCTGTATTTTTTAGCCCAATTAGGATTAATATTTTTCTTGAATGTTTGAATAAAAAAATCAGAAGTGAATTACACGACAATTTACACAGTCAAGATATTTTTAAAGAAAATAGTTTGAGCATTCATATGTTACCAAAGACAAAATAACATGAAACACTGTATGGATATAGCTGACTCATCATGTGTCAGTATCCAAGTACATGCAGTGTAAAAACTCGTTCAATGTTGTCTCGGATAGGTACATCAAAACTCCGTTGTTTCAACTTCAGTGCATTTAAGCTGAAGTAAAAAATATTATTTTTCGTTGGATATTTAGATTCGTGGTTTACTGGGACCCATGAAAACCACAAAAATTGGTATACAACGAATAATAATGAATCCACAGTAAGTCCATTTCTCAGCAACTAGAGTACCTAGACCCACCATAATTGGTCAATAGATAGTTCTTGGTGGGTACGTGTCAGTCTGACACCTGCCTTTTGACCTTGACCTCAATTTCACGCTTGAGTTACCTGTGTCACATTTTCGTGAATAAGTCTAATTCTCAGAAAATGTAGTACCTAGACCCACCGTGTTTGGTCTATTGATAGTTCTTGGTGGGTACATGCCAGTCTGTCACTTATATTTGGACCTTGACCTCAATTTCATGGTTGAGTGACTTTCATCCAAATTTTTTATTAAGTCCATTTTTCAGCAACTGTAATAACTAGACCCACCGTGTTTGGTCTGTTGATAGTTCTTGGTGGGTACATGCCAGTCTGACACTTGTCTTTGGACCTTGACCTCAATTTCATGGTTAAGTGACTTTCATCCAAATTTTTGATTAAGTCCATTTTTCAGCAACTGTAATACCTAGACCCACAATGTTTGATCTATAGATAGTTCTTAGTGGGTTCTTGCAAGTTTGTCTCCTGTCTCTGGACTTTGACCTCAATTTCATGCTTAAGTGACTTTGTCACATTTTCCAGATTATGTCCATTTCCCAGCAAATTTAATACCTAGACCCACCATATTTGGTCAATAGATAGTTCTTAGTGGGTACATGTCGGTCTAGCAGCCGTCAGCTGAACGTGAGCTGAATTTCATGCTTGTTTTATATTTTCATGATTTAGTCTATTTCTCAGCAACTGTACTACATTTGTAACTAGACCCACAATAGTATTTTGTTGATAGAAGTTCTTAGTATATACCAATTTAACATCTGACACCTTACCTTTGACCTCTGTTTCATGCTTGACTGACTTATTTCACATTTTGGGATAATATCCATTTTGCAGCAGCTGCAATACATAGACCAACCATATTTGGTCTATAGATAGTGCTTGGTCTGAGACCAGTTTTAGGCTTGAATGACATGCATGAGATTTTTCTGACAAATTATCGCCTGACCATTACTATTTCTTTTAACACAGTTTCCTTTGACTTGCAATGTCGGGTATCAGATAATCATTATTCTTTGTCCATGTGCATACTCAGGAACTATATTTTAGAGATACAGGTGGTTAAAGGTGCCAAAAAAACATGTTGCGGTCGTATCATGCTGTGTTTAGCGAAGCTCTTTATTATGTTTTATGGGTGGTTGGTTAGGATAGCAGCTCAAAACAGTTATAAACAATTAATTCATAATTTTAATTATTAAGACATGTGTTAGGATTGAAAATTTTAATTCAAGGAAATTTATGATTTCATAATCAAGAAATTGGTTTGATTTCAGATATTTTTTCAACTACATGTAGTCATTTTTGGAATTTTATGTGTCAGAACTAGAAAGCATGGTTTATTTTAATGTATTGCTGGATTGGATACCAAGGTGAAGGATACAATCTAATTTGTAATTTAGAATTGAAGTTGGGGCCTTGGTGGCCGAGTGGTCTAAGTAGTTCATCATGACTACTAATGATCACTAGCCTGTCAACGCTGAGGTTGTGAGTTCGAATCTCTCCGGTGGCTGGGTGTGTTCGACTCATATCTTAATTGACAAGGATTGCCAATTTTCCTACCAAAGGTGGGTGGTTCTCTTTGGGTACTCCGGCTTCCTCCACCAATAAAAACTGGCCGCCGCAAAATAGCCAAATGTGCTGAAAACGGTGTAAAACCCCAACTAAACAAACAAAATAGAATTGATGTTGATATCACCAAATGTTTTAATTATCTCTATTTTGTTTTAATTATAGATGTTGGTCAGGAAACCCTGCAGAGAGACCTTCCATGATTGAAGTGGCCAGAATCATGACCCATCTGTTTCAGGTATACAGTTTATTTATATTTGGTTGATAAAATTAAGAAATAATTCAGAATAGCAAATGGGCAAAACTATTAACAATTTTACCACACAAAAAAAACATGCAACATGATCACCCTTTGAACTAAAACTCGAACTATGCCAAGTTCTGTAAAAAGTGTTGATATTATTTGTACATTTATACAGAAAAGTAGAAAAGGTAAAATTTAACCAAACAATAGAGGTATGGTGCATAATAAATTTACCCTAAAGTTATTGCACTAAATATTTTTGAGTGAAATTTATTTTGTTTTTTGGAACAAGAAAAATAAATTGGCTAAGAAATACACCCTGTAGTTTCTAAGGTAAATGTTCACTTTTTGCGCATATATTGCGCACAATGGCAATTTGGTTTAAAACATTGAAACTTTCATTGTTTACGCTGTGACAATTGGCTCTGGTAAGGATTGGAGTTATTCCATTCTTGCATTCAGTTGACAGATAGTATTGTTTATTAAAGGTAGAAGGTATCTTATTGGGCTATATTGCAGATTTTTATAAAATTTAGCATGCAACTAGAATACATTGAACTGCATCTGATTATAAAAAAAAATATATGTCCCTTTAATACTTCCCGAAATATGGAGTTTCAAGTTTTCGCAAACAGATGTGTAAATACATAGAATGCACGTAGATATCGCTGCAAAAGTCACATATTTAGACTTTAAGTTATGATTTCTCAAAAATCCAGTCCTTAGAATTTAAAAAAAGGATATATTATTGCCATTAAAAACCTTTTTCTATTGATATAAAACTTATTAGGGGTCACCCGATTCGTTATTTTAGTATATTAGATTTATTACTATATGAAGAGGGGGTCCTCGGTGGCCGAGTGGTCTGGGTAATTTGTCATGACTACTAAGGACCACTAGCTTGTCAACACTGAGTTCGAATCACCTGTGGCGGGGTATGTTCAACTCGGATCTAAATTGACAAGGATTGCCACCAATAAAAACTGGCCCCTATGAAATAACCAAATGTGCGGAAAACGGTGTTAAACCCCAACTAAACGAACAGACTGTAGGGAGAGTGAAAATAAGCGCCAAAATAAGTGTAATTGTCATGATGTCGTGATAAAAAATGTAGATTTTAGTGTTTTTACAGATGGGACCTATACTTAAATGATTTCAACAACAAAAACGAAGCTGGTGCCCTATGTTTTTTTAGTATCATTGAAACGAAAAAGTTGACATCAATAGCATATTGCTTTTATAGAAAATTCTAGGGATTAGTTTTTGAGAAATGACGATTTAAAGTGAAATAATTAATCATTTTTGGCGGTTTTTATTTTAAATCTACAGTAATAGACCTTTATTTTAAGGATTTTAAATCAACCTTATTGAAGAAATATAAAAGCCAAATGTAAAATATTTTTGATATTTAGATGCAGTTTCGAATATTCCAGCTGCACGTAAAATTTTATGAAAATCGGTAATTTAGTGGATTAAGGTACTTTCTACCTTAAGCTTTAATATGTAAAAAAGAGTTTTTACTATTCCTTTTTCATATGAAATGCCACAAATAGGATTTGATATTTAGTATAAGTAAGATCTGTTTATTGTTATTTTTCAGTTTTTCCGAGGAGCTGAAGAACCATTGGTTTATCCAAACAATCAACAATCCTGTGAATCTCCAGACTTCAGTCAGTATATTTCTGTTTATTTATTGTATATTTGAAATGATCATTACATGAAGAAACAAGATTTAAACTGCAAAGGCTGTTAAAACATTATTAAGAATGTGATCTTTTAACCAAAGTAATTTCAACATTTGAATTTTTGCTGATATTTAAAATAATTATATGACATGGATTTTCTTTCCATTATTAACAGAATTTACTTTTAATACTGGCATTACTTTTTCAGCATTTAATCCTGTTCCTGTTACAACCTCAGCATACTCAACGCCTAGTTCTAACGCCTCAGGGACCAGTATACAGACAGGAGGGTCTCATTCGGGGACATTAATCAGTAGTGATACAATCAGACAGAGATCAGATGAGTTCCAGTCCCCTCCTCCACCTCTCCCTCCCAGAGCTAATCTTCCTGTGAATCCACCAGTATTAATGGAGGTAGACATTTTATTTTACTTTTTTCTGTAGATTTCTGGATAAAAAAAGTTTTAATTAAATATTATTTTCATTCTGACCGAGTTCCTTTGAGTCGAAAAAGTAGTGTGAATTCTCATTGAAACCTTGGTTAAACGTAAACATTTCTGATGATTTATTAGAAATAATAAATTATTTTGTAGAAATTTACTGCATATTAATACTCTGGTTTTCCCTATTAAATATAAATTAAAGATCATAGGAACATATCACTGCATCTTAGAAAAAATTATATACATGTACATTGGTCAAAATTAATAGCGGTGTGAAGAAATAATAGCACATTGGTAAAAATTATAGCATAGTTGTGAGAAATCATAGCACAGTGGACCACAGTGTTATATTTTGTACCAAAGTTCTGGGGTTCTCTCTGGGTTCTTCCTCCACCAATAAAAACTGACGGCCACGAAATATCCAAATTTGCTGAAAACTGTGTAAAACCCCAAATAAACTAAACAAAACCACTGTGTTATATACATGTCAGCCTGGAGAGGACACTATCTTGGAAATTGAATATCATAACCTGTAAAAACTAATTGAGAACAAATACCTGAAGCGTTTTGCATGAGTTGAAGATTAAAGGAATTAGAATTCTGAAAAGATTTGTATTTGTTTTTAATGAAATTTTGGTAAGTTGTATGCTTTGGCGACGGTTTTCCATATTTCAGATTTTGCAAATTTTTGTATCTTTATTATAACATAGATATTTAAATGATTTCCATTTTTGTCAACTCCTTTGATTTAACCCATGTGTATTACTGTAAATGATAAAATATAAGTATTTAATGTGTTAGAGTTTGCATAGCAGTGACATTGGTATTTACTTTGACAGGTATTCCTAAATTGAAAATGTTGAAGAATGGTTTTACATGTAAATTAATAAATTTTCTTTATAACAGAAGGACAATATTAGGTTTTATGAATTTCAATGTAATAAAATAAATATTTCTCCAGGATGAACAAACTCGAGGACAACAAAGTGCCCCAGCTTCACTAGCTGCAAGTAGAGAAAGTCTTAATGACCAAAGACCTTCATCACGGTCTGGTACACCAGTCGATCATGTCAAACGATATTCTGCTGATAGTCGACTAATGGAATTTGATATAAGGGAGACAACCAATAGTAGCAGTGGGAGTAGTGGAAACTCGTACAAAGGTAGATAACTCTGTAAAACAACAAAATTTTATGTAATGAGATTTTTTAAAATAACATATACACGTCTCTGTATTTGAATAGATAAATTTTTAGTGGGTTGCAGAATTTGAGATTTTTGTGGTTTGGCTATTTTTTTACTCTAATGTTTTGACTTATTTTGTGTATTATTGCATTGGATTAGTTTTGTTCTGGT
The DNA here is from genome assembly GCA_028015205.1 of Mytilisepta virgata. Classification (NCBI taxonomy): domain Eukaryota; kingdom Metazoa; phylum Mollusca; class Bivalvia; order Mytilida; family Mytilidae; genus Mytilisepta; species Mytilisepta virgata. The sequence continues at coordinate 4,243,238 of CM051516.1, forward strand.
GTGTCTGGCATGCATTGAGTTTGCATGAAAAATCTAACAAAAAATTCCTCAGTAATTTCATGCTGACAAATAGAAAACTGCCTACCCACAGAGAAACTACACTAACCATTGTTTTATTAAAAATTAGCAGAAATAATCTTCCCTCATACTCAATGTTCAAAGACAAAAATTGATTTCAGTATGTAAAGATATTGAAAAATTAAGAATGGCATATTCTGTGAATCTGTTATTTTCCATAATAGGGAAAAAATTGTTATTTTGATTATTAATGAGATTATAGTTTGAAATTGGAAAAAAATGCTTTTTCACTTTTCATTTGATAAGTTTGATTTCGACTTAATATGTAAATGTAATGGATTTTTTCATTTTTAAGTTGATTATGTTGGACCAAAATCATACAAATATTAAGAAATATTCAGTCTTGAAAGGAGGTTACCAATGAATTATTAATAGCTGAGATTGTCAACAGTTTTAATCTAATTCCTTAATGACAAAAAAATATAAAAACATCCTTTGCTGAAAGAATGAGGTAACATTTTTACATTTTCAAATCTTCTCTATATTAACTTTTTTCCTCCAAACAAACATATATATATGACATGCACATTAAAACACATTTGTATATTACTAACTGACTGTTATATAATCTTTTGATATTTTATAACTGAAGAATATTATTCTGAAGTGATGGTATAAATTCCATTGTCTGTTGTGAAATTATGCCTTTCTCTGAGATTGACAGAGATAAATTCCAAATACTTCAAAAATCTAAGTTTGAGAGAGTTAACATAAGAAAAAGTAATTTTTCTTAAAATGAATACAGTTGACTTCAATTTATATCTGACTCTTTTATTTCAATATTCTGATACCTCAAAGTTACCACTTGGTTTTAAGATAATATTATATCTTAAAATTCCTGTCGTCTGAAATTAATTTCTATGGTCTTATCAACTTTGAGATAATGAAAGTTGTCTGTGTTTTTTTTAGATTTTCTGGTTTTTGTTTCAGTGTTCCCTTTCACAAACATTCCTATGACCATGATTAGTCTGAATTGTGATCTGATTTCCAATCATCATTGTTTTTTTCTCTGTAGATGTTCTGGAACCAGTCTTGATAGTAATTAAATGAATGTTTGCGGAGCTGAGACCAGTATTCCTCATGTACATTAAGCTCACAAATGTCTTTTACCTTATTATGGTAGATTTGCCATATTTTCCAACAAAAAAATGTGGTTATTAGTTTGGCTGTGTGAAAGAAGGCATATAGGCAGCTGGTTGAGTGAGTGGAAACAAACAGTGATGAAGTAAAATCCAGTTTATAGTCACTCAGACAACCTCTTGTGTGTAAAATTGTTTGAAAATCCAGGGAACATTCACATTAATTACTACCTTTATTCATTATTTTAACAGTGTGTCATCTAATTAGAAAACAAGGAAAAAAAAGGAAATGGTGAGCTGTCAAAAGGGGCATAAAATGACTTAAATGTATAAAATAAACAAGTCGAACAAAACCAAATATAAAATCATTAAAAAAACGACAATCAAACTAAAAAGTTAAAAATACCCAACATTTTGACCAATATGGTCTTGATCACGAGCATGTAAAAAATAAAAATAGAAAGGTGTTGACTGTTTGAAACCCAGTTTTGTTCGAATTGTGTATTTTATACATTTAAGTCGTTTTATGCCCCTTTTGACAGCTCACCATTTCCATTTATTTTCCTTGTTTTCTATTGTTGTATAAGCTGTTTCGCAACATACATGTACTTGGTTTTTTGTCATCTAATTATATAACCATGTTGAACTTCAGAATTTTATGATTCAACCTCTATAATAATCAGACATATATTTTGTTTCTATCATATAAATATAACCATTGCATTAATCCTCTGCTTGTGCTAGGACATCGTAGGTCAGGATCTCATGGAACTGTTTTAATGTTTACATCGGGAGGAGTTTTACAGACACCAGTAACTAATTCATCAGCAGGTGAGACCATGACACATTTTCTGACCTTTTCTTCCTTCTGTCCGTGGTAGTCAATATTTGGTAAAGGGCTGATCAATCATTGTGGAGTTGTTAATTTTAGTTTTATGTTTCATACTTATTTTTTGCAAATCTGTTATCTCCCCTGAATTCTAACTACAGCATCAAGGCCATAAGGTTTTATAGTAACATAATAAAAATAAACATGCTGCTTATTGCTTCAGTAAATATATTTACTTGTTTACCTTGCAAAAAGTTACAAATTGCTAGTTGATGTATGTGAGGAAATCTGTATAAATATTACACTTCCCATACACAATTAAAGGGACATAAATATGGTTTAGAATTCAGGGGAGGTAAGAAAGTTTAATGACCAATTCATTCATTTTGCTAAAACATCAATGAATTGAAAAAGGGAAGATAAAACTAGGAAAAATCTGCTTAATGTGGTTTGCATGTGCCATTTGTTTGACTTTTCAAGAAGTCAAAGGAAAATTAATTAATTTGTGACTAATTAGATAGATAGAAAGTGTGTTTGTGAGTATGACAGATTCTGATAAATGGACCCACAATAAGCATTTTTCCCTGTTTTTGATCCATCTGACATATGTTACAAACCTCATACACTGTTCACTGGAATAGTCTTAAAGAGTAATATCAGGTATCATGGTAAAAAAGTCTCTTACACTCAGTTTTTATGTGATAAGATAGGATTCCAAAATAAATAAAGCTTTTCCAGCTGAGTAAGTTTTACGTATGGCAAATGTAGTGGTATGTATACACATTGTATATGTATTTTTAGAGATTTAGTTGTTCATGAATTTTACCTACATTGATTTGTTTGTACATAATAATACTAACATTGATAAAACAGAGGGTGATTTCTACTTTAAATTATATATATCTCAGATCTTAGTACACAATAAAATTTAATACATGACATTATGAAATTCTTTGCAATCTTAAATACCCTCTGTTGTATAAGAAAATTTAATTCTTTGTTTGGTGACGATTTCTTATTTGACATGGTGAGGATTACCAGAAATTTTTCGGAATCAAATTTATCTCATTAAAAATTTCTTAATGAATTCTTGTATAAAGAAAGATCTAATTCTGTGAGTATTTAGATCCTTGAACAAATTTGTGCAATTTCTGATTGACTAAATGCATTCACATGCTGACCATTAAGGAATCTTTACCCTTCTCAAACCTTACTGTTATTCTGTATCATCAACATGTATGTTGTAACCAGAGGCTATCTGGAACATACAGTGGGTACGACATTTTTCTGCTTTTTGAAGTCCTCACAGTGACTCTCAGATGAAGATCAACAATGAAACTTTTTTAAACATATATCTAGGGGTTTTTTTGTCAAGAATTAATCTACCATATCCCTTCTGTCATAAGTTTATATCACATGTAGCTCCACTTCTAAAGGAAATAGTACCGGTAATCATTAGTATACCAAAAAATAGACAGTTAACTGGTACGATGCCTCTATCTACTACATACTGTCTATGTATATAACCATATCATTCTTCTGTCAACAAACAAAGAATTAATTTTCTAGTAACCATAGTAACAAATTGCCATATCATGCTTATATTATATTTATTTAACATATAGCCATACCCAGTCATCTTAGATATACCTCTGCTATTACTGCAGCACTTTTGTCACCAAAGTTTATAGACCAATCACCTGAATCACAATTTAATTTTTCAGGTATAGATATCTGATTATCTCCCTTGTACTGTCTTCCCAGGATGCATTGCTTCTCTGCATGTTTTATGTGGTGGATATTTTGGAAAATGTAAAGTGCATGTCAGTTTGCATGGTTAAACATTGGTTTTTTCTAGTTTTTTTTTATTGAATTTTTGTGTATAATTTATTCGACTTTCTATGATTTCGTTTTTGTTTTTCTTGTATGAAGATGTACATGATTATATGTTCGTGTCTTAGACTATGGCTTGTCAGAGAGTAATTCTTGTCACCTCACACAGTGTTTCTAAAATAATTTGAAAAAATACATTATGTGGTTTTTCACAATGTTAAATTTGAGTCTGTATAAAGCCCTAACCAAATATTATGAAATCGCCTGCATTATACTGTAGAATCATGATTTACAGAATTACTCTCTGACCAGTTACAGATTTAATTCTTTGAGCAATGTTTTCATGAAATATTGTGTTTTGCACGACTTTTTTCATCATCAAAATCAGGATTTTATGCGCTACGTGCATTCGTGAATTAATGTGTAACTCATAGATTTTTAGGTATTCACGTTTCAAGATTAGTTATACTATAACTATTCACTTTCTGGTACATATTGAAGAAATTATCAGTTGATATTTCATTAACATTTCAAAACTTTGTATACTTTTCAAATTTAAAAAAAAATGTGTTTACTTAATGCAAAATAAATAAGATTTGTTTTGTGACATTTTTTACTCACTGTATGCACAAACTTTCTTCAAACTTGGCATGTCTCTATTTAAAAAAAAACTGCCTTGCACTGTGCTGTAAAATGCTTACAGTAGCATCTTAACATTAATTTTACAATGAAAAGATACATGTTTCTTTTTTTTTGGTTAAAATATATCAAGTTCATTGTCATGTTATAAATGATATCTTTATAAGACTGAATAACATACATGTTTCTTTTTTTTTGGTTAAAATGTATAAAGTTCATTGTCATGTTATAAATGATATCTTTATAAGACTGAATAACATCTGTGTAATCGTAGTAAGTTTGAATTTTGGCAGCTCGAACTCTTGTTTGTTAAAATACCATGGATTTCTAGAACCATTCTGAAAGACTTCCATTTTTTTCCTTTATTTTTTGGAAATTATCTCTTGGTTATTCAAACATGATTCTTGATTTATCGAACTAACTGTCTGGATACCCAGAATAATTTAAAATCATATGATTTTGTAGGTGATTAAATATAGGTAGGGTAACCAGAATCGCATATATATTTTTTATTTGGCCTGACAAGAACCACTTAAAGCCTCAGACTAATTTCAGAAGTCACATAAAGTTGAAAGTTCTACTGTGTATACATTATCTTTTATCTTGGAAGGAGTAATTGACTTATATAGCAAAAAACTTGTTACATTGCATTAAATAGACTTGCTACAAGTCCCTTTCATTTCTATTTTCATTTCTTTCCTTTGTTAAATGTAACAGTTGCTATCAGAGAGACATAAGGTATTGATAATTGCAGGACCTCCTTTTGCAGTTGATCACTAAATACATATTGTCTCTCTGATAGCAACACATTAAATATAAAACGAGAGACAAAATAAAAAGGAAGGGACTTGTAGCAAGTCTTTGCATTATAGTAGTCAACCAATATATGGTTCACAGAATCACTTTAGAAAGACATACTTTATACTTTTGTTACGTATAAGTAGGGATTTTGTGTTATGAATTAATCGACCATATTCAACCTTTTGTATTTTATAGGTAAACAATTTTTACCTCAAATGTCCAACCTCCAACTCTACAACTGACACAATTATTTCTATTTATTAGATTTTATTTTATGATATAGTATTTATTTTTTAGAATAATTAGAATAATTTCTTATTTGCTATTGTTTTTGTTTGTTTGATAAATTAACAGCATGGTTATTTGAGTATGTGGTTGCTCTTTTGCATTTTCAGGACGTGGTCACAGAAGGGGTGGTTCTGATGAGGTTTACCAGATCAAGTGTACATCCCCAGTGTTTGTAAACACTGCCCACATTCCTGTAAATACAGGGCAACCTTTCCATCCAGTCAGTTCACTCCCAGCTAGGGCAAATGTACCCCCTCAGAGATCAGTTTCACACCAGCCTCAGACATCAGAGAGGGTACAGCCCTCAAACTCTCGCCATGCTTCTTGGACTGCTGATACTGGGGGAGGTATACAAATTGAACTGATTCCTCCCAGAAGTACTCAGTCATCAGACATCAACCAAGGTATAAAATTATACAGATATGTTTAGATTAGAATATTATAATTAATCACATTTATAATCAAACAGAAATGTAAATGAGAAAATTGGGCCATTAAATACATTATTTTTGAAAAAAAACTTTACTTTGCTGGATTAAACAGTTAAAAAATCATTTAAATATCATCATGAGTTGTTTTATTTATTTATTTTGTAATAATTTACAGATAAACAGTATTCATGATAGCAGGGGGGGCATCTTGTTTTCTGTCTTTGTTTTGTCATTGTCATATTTGTGTATCTTGTTTTGTTTTGCATGCTCTGGGCATGTCGGTTTTCAATTATTTTTTATAATGGTTTTTGGCTATTTTTTCATTTTATATAATTTATGTTTCTTGTTTTAGTTCACCAATGAAAATTTTAAACTAGCTTGGAATAGTTATTAATCTCAAAATTAATTGAAGATTGAAATATCCAAAATGTTAGGTCTCGTTATACACTTCCAGGTCAAGTGGCCACTGAGCACCATAGTTCTTTAAAAGTTGAACTTTGAATTAAATTTGTTTGAGGAAATTAATACAATACCATTATGGTAAAAGTAACATTTAAGGGCTTAAATGAAAGCTGAGAATATTTGCTTTAAAGAAATATATGCTACTTTCCACCCATGAGTAGGAATTTATGGTACAGGAAGTTATAACATGACTTATGTCCATCCCTTTTCTCAGTTTGTCTCCAAAATTAAACACATGGTGATTAGAGAAACTTTGCCTTCAGACTCATTTTGCGAAAAAAGTAAACGATGATCGCACCATATTTGTAGCAGTTTTAAAATTGGCTATTCTTTTGCTTTGCAATGAGGTATGTCTCATTCAGAACTTTACACCTATACATTCAGGCTGACAGTTTGAAATTTGGCCAAAACGTGCAGGAATATGTTAATGACGTCATAGGGTATACAAGACCTTATTAGAGTAGGTAGAGTTATCTCTCTTTGACTAAAATGCCATAGTCATGTTGTCACAGCATAAGTGGGATTGATGTTTAAAAAATTTTAAATAAACTCTATCAACAGATGGGCCTGTGCTAGTTTAAGTCTGGAGCTTCCTACTGTCCTTAACAAATTTACAAAACAATGTAATGCCATGGTCACTGACAAACCTGCAATAAAAGTTTAAAAAATTTCTCTTCATTGCATATAATGACATCATTTGTTTATTTAATAGAATTTTAAAGTACATTATAAGTTGAATTAACCAATTGAAGGAAAATGTTAGGAGTATTTAAAGTCAGTTTTAACATTTTTAGATATGATTTTTAAAATTTATTCAAAATTTCAAAATATGCCTTTTCTTTTCTGATTGTCAACTAAGGGAGATGTTGGTTGTCCAAAACATCCACTCTATCAAAAAAAAATATTAGTTTTGGAAATTTTTTTGCCTATTTTTTGTACCTTCCTGTTACCATGGAAACAAAAGTCACAATAATGCATAATGTGTAAGAGTGGGTCTGTATATTTACATCCATCATTGCCAAGAGTAAAACTATCTTATATGTTTTAGGGTTGATGTATGGAAGTCTGTGGAGGCCAAAAATGCAATTTTGGGCATTTTTGCACTGTAGAAGGTGATAAAAAATTCGAAAGATTTTTAAAAAGTATTAAAAAAAAACTGAGTTATTAAATGACCTTTTCTGTAATGTTATTACACATAAATAAATTTTCAAGGAATTCTACTTAAGGTATATCACCCCTTCATCTTAGTGACATTTGCTGATTCTAAGGGTATTCTATCAAATTTTTTTTCACATAAACATGAATATTTGGGTCCCACGGATCACTTCTTTTGTAGCCAGTATATTTTATTTGCAATTAAGACTAAAAAGCCATGTCCCAACATAACAGGAGAACTCTAGGGGTTTTCAAATGATAGGAAGGGCCAACAATGCCTGGAGGCATTGTCCACCTGGAACCAGCTATACCAAATAGACTTCTTGAAAATGTGATACACTTTCAACAGTTTTAGCTCCCCTGGACTAGAGGTGTATGTGAGCTATTGCCATCACTTTGCATCTTTCATCCATCATCCAGTATCTGTCATCCATCTTTGTAAAATTTCCTTTAAAGATATTCTTCTCTGAGACCACTGGGCCAATTGGGAACTGCTCACTCTGAAACTACTGAGCAAAATGGAACTTAATTTTGCAGTAATGACATTTATCCTATGACAAAGACTGTTAACTAAGATGGCCACCAATGCCTAACATAGGTCCAGATGGTTACTGCTTTTATGGAAGTTGATTGGCAAATTGAATCCAGATGAGTGATACAGGCTCCTGGGAGCCTCTAGTTTCCATTTCTTATCAGTCAGGTCACTATTTTATATCTTTTATGATTACCAGGCATTTTCTTAACAACTGTTAAATTTTTTACAGTTTAGACAAGATGTAAACGAGAAGTATAAAACTGGCGAGAGAGTTTAATACTTGTAAAAATTTATAACCCTGTCAAATTAAAAATTTGCCTGTCCCAAGCCGGAACCTTGTATTTTAAGTGATTGTCTCTTGTCTTCATGTTAATGTGTTTGGGATTTATGGTGACAATTTTTGGCATCTTTGTTTCCAGAGCCATATAAATATATATTTCACAAAATAATTGATATAGTTAGATTGTTATGAAAACCCATAGATGTAATAATTTTTTCTCTTTTTCAATGCTAATGAATGTTGTCTTATTGACGTTTACCCCATATCCTGACATTTTCATAGTTAAAAGTCTTTATTTTTTACAGGTACTGGTTTATCTAATGCCGAAGCTTTTGCAATGAATTTGGTTTATCATTCACTAGACCAACAGTTACAGGTAAGATTCTGGTTTCTATTTAAATATGTGATGAGGTGCACTCCAACAGTTACAGGTAAGGTTCTGGTTTCTATTATATGTGTGATGAGGTGCACTCCAACATCAGGTAAGGTTCTGGTTTCTGTTATGTGGTAAGGTGCACTCCAACAGTTACAGGTAAGATTCTGGTTTCTATAATATGTGTGGTGAGGTGCACTCCAACAGTTACAGGTAAGGTTCTGGTTTCTGTTATGTGGTAAGGTGCACTCCAACAGTTACAGGTAAGGTTCTGGTTTCTATATAATTATGTGGTGAGGTGGGCTCGATTCCAATTAAAATTGATAAGGATTGCCAGTTTTTCTGTCATGGGTCTCAGTGGGTACTCCAGCTTCCCCTACAAATAAAAACAGATATAGCCAATTCTACTGAAAATGGCTTAAAACCAAACCATCTAATTAGAATAAGTCCTAAAGTACTTGATTTTGAGACTTATAGAAATACCTTGCATCAAGTTTGATTGATTGTATCAAAATTTAAACTAGGTGTTCAAGTGAGCCTTAATCGCTCACATGAATAATGAAGAAGATAAACATATTGTATTTAATTTTGATTGTATATCAAGGCTTTATAGGCAATTCGAACAAAATAAAAACTTTTTATAAAGGACCTTCCATACACTTTTCCTAGCAAGTTTGCTTAATTCCTGAAACTGTGATTTCCCATAGGCTTCAGTGCAAAGCTAAGTGGCACCCAAGCCAAGTGTATGCTGCTCAATGAATGAATGAAATGGTGAATCTTTGTAGAGAGTCTCCCAATAATCATTCCTATAAAGTCTGAAAAGAGTAGATATGGTAGTTCAAGAGAATAAATTTGAAAATTTGACCAATCAGAATCGACAATTGCCTCTGGTAGCCATGTTCTTCGTCTGATCAGAATGACTTGAGGATTTTTTATAGACACTCTTCCATACATTATTCATGCAAAGTTTGGTTCAAATTAACCCAGTCATTGTCAACAATTGATTCTGTCCTCTGGCAGATTTCATTTCCTAATTCCTTATTCATGTAACTTGAATTATATGTATAGGAATATCAAAGAAATATTTAATATTTGACAATCTGTGATGAGTTGCATAGGAGTTATAGCTCTTGATTTCCATGTGGTTTGTTATCTAAGCCTACAGGTAATTGTAGAACCAGAGGTATTTGGCAAAATATATCTTCTATATATGTTTTTACCTTACAAAAAGTTAAATTTTTTAAATTTCAATTTCAGCCAATCACACCATATCCACCTAGTCGTGAATCCATGGAGATTTATCAGCAGCACTGTGAGGTGAGTATGATACATATTTACAGATTTTTAATCTTTGATACAGATTTTATTAACTGAATTATCCAACAGACAAATCTGGTTATTAGTTGAAGTCAAATCTGGTTTCCTGTCAGTTCAACAGCTCATTTCTTTTTGTTTGGTTTAAGAACAATCCATTGGTTAAAGTAAAAATACTTTTATATATTTTTTCTGATTGGAGTATTTCCCTTTGCTTTTGTTTGAGAAATATGGTGGCTTGGTTATATTTTCATTCCAAGTTACCTCAAAAAGAACTATGATCATAGTCGCAATTTTGATCATTGATATATATCAGGAGATTGATTAAATTTATAGGCAACTTAGACTGTGCTTTTGACACGAATTAAGGTGACTGACCAATTTGCAGGGTGACTCAAAACTTCGCTTTTGACAAGTAAGGCGAAGTCAAACACTACAAGGCAACTTCTTTGCCTAAATCACTCTCCAGCTTGAGCCCTGTATGAAGTTTAATGGGAATTTGTTCTAATTTTAAGGTAAAACTGCTTAAAACAACAAAGTTCACTTGTAACACTTTCACAGTAAATTATTTTCCAAATATATCTAGAAAAGTTGACTTTGGTCTACAATGAAATTTTATAAAGCAGAATTAAGTTTCATTTTTGAATTGTCAAAAGTAAATAGTGTAAACATTACAATAAAAATTTACGAAATAACTCAGATACATCTTAGAATTTGTTTTGTAATGGGTTATCTCCCCTAGATCAGTAATTCTGCTTAATTTTTTGCCTACATCAGCAATATTATATCTCGTTCACTTCAAAGAATCTTTTAATATCAGTTGGAATCTTCTGTCATCTGTCCTGCTCTGGTTAAATTTTAAGCAACTAAAAGCACAAGATAAAAGAAATATATCAGAAGATTATGCTTCTTTGACCTATATTTTTTGCATGAATGCTCAGATGATCTGGTGAATTTTTGTCCAGCTCGAAGCAACTGAAGGATGTAGAGGTATAATAAATTAAGGAACTACAAATCTTTGTCATTGTATGTACATTTGTATCAAGAATGGTAACAAAGTACTGTTAAAAAGCTAGGTTATCTTTACTTATAAATAACACATGGATGACACAGGTCATCTATAGGATAACACAGATGTTAGGTCAAGTTTTGTGTTAGGGTCCAGATGCATTATGCTCTGATATGATTAAAATTGGAATTAAAAGAAATCAGTCTACTGTAAAGACATAACTTGCCTACCTACCCTACCTTAATTTTATGGACATGTGACCCGAACCCGAACCAAACATTTTTTTCCTAGGCCTTAGCTGTCATTTAGTCTGGATCCTTTCGCTGGGTTCTCCTATCCCTTCAACCCACCCCCCCCCCCAACCCCACCCCAGCCCACCCACCCAGTTTTCCTTCCTGTGATATGCAAAATATTGGTCAAATTATTTTTTTTTGTAAATGAGTTAATGGACAGGTCAAGAAGGACACACCAACCAATAGACAAAAACAGTGGTAATAAAAAAATATGAAATGTACTAACAAAAATTGGATTCCTGACGAGAATCAACCATATATATATATATATCCTCAAAATATATCAAATTTGAAACGCTTTAGAATTATGAGTTGAATAACCAATCAAAAGAGACTTGACATTAATTTAAATTTTTTTACCTGCCTGATTTTAATGCTTGATTGTGGAATATGTGATCATTTAAGAAGTCTAATTTTACGAAAATGAGTTAAAAATTAACGTCATTCTTATACCTGGGTGGTATTTTATGAAGATTATTTTGAATAATTATTTTATTAATTATTGCCTATTAATTAACCTGTTTCTTTAATTAAAGAGATGTGATGAACATTCCCATTTCATGACATGTGATGTGCCTGTTCGGCTGTTGAAAACATGATATATAACACAGATTTGAAATATGGATCCCAAATTGACATTTAACTTCAAAGCATACAGCTCGATAAATTCTCAATAAATAAAATTCCAAGTGACATGTACTTAGCATGAATTCCATTTTGTCAAGAATATTTTTAGTTGCTTACTACAAAATTGCATATGATACAATTTCATAGCAGGTGAAATGTGCGTTGATATGTTTGTAATTATGTAACTTACGTCAGAAATATTATATCTTGTTCACTTCAAAGAATCTTTAATATCAGTCGGAATCTTCAATTTAATGGGAATAAAACTGTATAAAATTGTTTGTTTTTGATAGCAGGGATCGTAAGGACAAATATTTAATAAATTTTGCTAAGTGCAGTTGGCACAGTATCGTTTCATTAATATTAATAACTTGTTTGTCTTAAAAATTGTAATTTCTTGATACCTAGGTGTCTGTTACATATTATAAATGATAGAAAAATTGTATCATGTAATTTCTTTATGATGGTAAAATATTGTCAGGAATGTTTTCGTAGATCTTCAAAATTGATAATTTGTTCGTCAGTAATTGTTTAGAATTAAGTGCTAATTCATACATCATGAAAATAACATCACAAAAAATTGTGGCAAACAACTTCAGAGAATGCACTTGCAGGAAATGGATTTAGTATTAAATCTCTAGGATTTAAAAGCTGTAAAGACAAATGCATTAGCATAGCTCGTTTACACCTGTCTCAAATTTACCTGTTAGGTGAAGAAGTAGATGTTCTAAGTATTATGTATCTGAGAATGATTATAAACTAGTATTCTTTCTACATGGTAGACATTAGATTCTTGGAATAGTAACATCTCCATTACCATTACAATTCAAATTGCAGTTTGAATGGCCATTGTTTTTGTTGTTTTGTGGGTAGAAAAAATCTGTAATGGTTGCATTCTAATTTACACCCATTGGTTTAAGAGTTTAATGTGAATGTGTTTTAATTTAAACCCATTGGTTTTAGCTGTTAACAATTAGCAATATTATTTTGAGGGATGTCAACTTTTTTTAGGCCTGACAGATTTTTGGCAGACATTTTTAAGTAATTAAGATCTCTGTAACTACATACTAAACCAACAGTACATAAATTTGTGTATAGTCTTGTTCTGTGCATCAAAGAGCTATATTTCATGGTCTATTTGTTTTTGTATAGCTCTTCACCTTGGTGAATTCCTTAGCACTCAGGCAAAAGTAGGTTACAATGGCCCATATCTCACACTTAATTTCCTTTGGTCAAGTTTTATGTCACTAGTTCATGCCTGAAAGTTTTCCATCATTTGCCGGATTTCCGGATTTTGACCATTTTAGTCTAAATTATATATTCAGACTATTATATAAAAGGATTCTTCCCAATTTTCAGTTTTTGGCACCTTCTGTACTTTCATCCATGCTAGTTAACCCATCCTCAAAGATTTTTTAAATTTTTGGCCAGGTTGCACAGAGTGCAAATCCGGGTTATAGTATGGTGAATGTCGAGTGGGCGGCGGGCGGGTGGGAATAATGGGTACCTATTTTGCGAAATCAACTGCTCCTACAGTTTTTCACCCACATCCTTGAAACTTCGCAGAATCTTTTAATACATATTGAAGATGTGCACCTCACTTTATGGAATTATTTCAGGAATTATTTCCCATTTTTTCCAAACTTTGGAACTTAGTCGTTTTTTTTATTTACATCTTCAATAGAGGGTACCTATTTTGCGAAATCAACTCCTCCTACAGTTTTTACCCATATCCTTGAAACTTCATAGAATGTTTCTATATATATTGAAGATGTGCACCTCACTTTATGGAATTATTTCAGGAATTATTTCCCATTTTTCCAAACTCTGGAACTTAGTCGTTTTTTTTTTTTATTGACATCTTCAATAGAGGGTACCTTTTTTGTGAAATCAACTCCTCCTACAGTTTTTCAACCATATCCTTGAAACTTCAATGCAGTCTGTCAAGCTGGAGTTCTGGAGGCTTACTGGAGTGATCACAAAGGTATTTAGATTACAGTATAATGTCCTTGTGAGTAACAGTAATCTTACTCTTGTTACTTTGACATACTTTGAAGATGTCATTGACCTTTTTTGTTGAATTTATATCTTAGTCCCTATTAGTAGTTGAATTGTAAAAAAAAAATGAGAAAGCAGGATATATTTTAATAATATTGAGCCTAAAGAGGGAAAAGTAATGATTCATAAGTACAAGAAACATTTTACACATATTTTGAATAATTAATTTGATCTAATGACCCATGCTCATACACTGAATTTCTTAAATATGTTTTTATAATCAAAGTTTCAAAAGAAACAATTTTATATGTAAACATGACATTACTGTAGTTTTGGTACATTTTAGATAAATATGAATGGGTGAACTTAAATGAATGTATCTGTATTTTTGTTGTATCAAATGATCCTCAAAAATAGATTTTTGGCAGATGTGTCAAAATAAGTAATCTAAATCCTTGTAAAGTGCAGAGTTAGTAATATAATCCCATGTGAAGCTGTGAAAAGTATATAAAATAAATAGAAAAGTACTGTAGTACTGATGTGGCATCTGTCTTTATTTTGTCAAGGATGATTGCAGGAGTATGCCTGGGTTTGTAAGTTGCAGGTATTGTTTATATTAATTATTTTGTAAAACATATGTACAGGTACTTGAGAAGTTTCAGTTTAATTAATGAATGGATAGGTATTGCAGTGGTCTCGTATGTAGACACTTTCTGTTTCCCTTCATTTTAGTTTTGGTCTGTTAAAATAAATTACTAAATTTTGCCACAGTGGTGTCATAATTTTTAGAAATGCAGGTGGGTATTTTCCATTTGGTATCTAGCTTCTCTTTTTAGTTTTTTTTTATGTGTGTAACATGCATAGCAGTGTGATTATCTGTTGTCAGGTTGGTTTCTGTGTCGTCATCACATTTTATTCCCCTTTTAAACATGAGAATGCATTTTATGAAACATTTGGGAAATCTTTCAAAACAAATGTAATTGTTCACCTCCTAGTTTTTGTTTTTGTGGAATTTGGTTTTTTTCCTTTAATAGACTTTAGGAAAATATATGCAAATGGATTTCAATAAATGATTCAGGTAATCTTGGTTAGTAATGCCATTGTGCAATTAATTATTGATTTGTTTTCATCAGAATGATTTTGGAATTTTTCATAAGAAGACATGTAGGTTATTTTTACTGTAAAATACCAGTTAAAAAAGGGAGACAACTCAAAAGGTTCTAAATGGAAGTTGTTCTGTAATTATATACTGGTTTACTGTTTTTAAAAAAAAATCAATCATAAATTAAATTTTTAAATGCTTTCATAAATTGAGCAAACAGCATTTAAATTTTTTTTCCAACATAAGCGTTCCTTTAAATAAATAATTCCAGTTATTCTGTTTATCACCTCGCATTCTTAAACATATTATATAACATTTTGTATAAAAATCATTTAAATACAAGAAGTTATTAGATTTGAACAAAAATTCAATTATTGTTTTCTTTCAAACAACTGTTCTGCTTAACGTTGTTTCAGGGTAAAAGTTGAAAAATTATCCATTAATCGGTCACATAATTGTGGATTTTGGAGGACAAGCAAACACCAACGGATGATATTGATAACCTTCATATCTGAAACTGAATTATAAACCCATTATTTCCAAAATAATTAAGAAACATTCCGTCAAAGTGGCTTATTACCTAAAATAAGTACAGGGTTATCATTAGCTAGGGAATATCATAAAACATGGCTTTTTTTCTTAGATGTAATTTTAAAGATATTATTTTCAAAGGATGGCTTATTTGCCTTTATTCATTTAAAAGCTGCTGATGAAGTTTGGCTAATGGTAGTTTATTATCCGTAATTATTCCGTTACTCTTTGACCATGTGATATATGACAAGTTCTATAACTATAAAAATGTCAGACGCTGCCGGAAAAACATACATATGAGTTCCATTTGTGAACAAGATGAATAAGATGGAATGTTTGTGCTCCAGTAATTTTGCAAGATGAACATTTTTTAAAACCAGATATATATACATGTTCTAATAGACAAAATGAATAAGATACAAAATGCTATATCCTCTAGAATTAACACCATCTCAACATTAATAGAATTCATTACATTAACAAGTGGGCTTGATGGATGAGTGGTATTGGTCATTTGTGATATCAGTCTTCACGAAGTTATTCGGTCTGTCGGACAAATCCAATGAGATGGGAGCAGTCCGCCAGAATTTTCAACATTAATGCTAGGCTTGAAATAAGTAGCCGATGGTATTCCAGGCAAGAAAATCAATTGGACATAACTAATACCAATCTCTGTCGAATAAACATGCAAATGTCAAGGTCACATCAAGGTCAAATGGAAATAAACTATTTCATATACCTGGTAAAGTTCAACCACTTCCAGATATATTCACAAGGAAAATACTTTGTCTGTTTGGCCAGCACCAAGAGTAAATGAAACGAACAAGTTTTAATTCAATAAAAGGATAAAACATGTGATGCCCTATTGACACCATTTGCTACGATGATCTCATTAAAAATGATTGTCCAATTGGGACACAAAATGGCTGTCCTATGTTTGTAAGGGAGAACATTACCCTCATTAGCACTTAAAGACCCCCCTATGGAAGTTGATAAAGATTAGGTTACAATTCCACTGCAGGGGTCCCTCTAGCAACCAACAAGTAGAGATGGATTAGTAATTTACTTGGTATTTATTTGTTTCTCAATCCACTGTGGATAAATAATTTTAAAATAATCCAATAAAAATTATTTTTTTCATAACTCATAAACGTACATTGAATAATTGTTCATAAACCCAGCAGAGGTTTGTTATTATTAAATAAAAACATCAGAAGTTCACAGTCTGTCTAATGAAAATAACATCAAACATTTTTTATAAAGGTAGAGGCACTTTGAAGTGAAGATGATGTATATTTCTCTGTTATTGAAATTGACAAGGTTACCATAAATTGTTCCGATTCTCAATCTAACGGATGTTCTTTATACCATGTTTTATAATTTGAGATAGTCATTAATTAACTTATTTTTATTCAATTAGATAGAATATGATTTTTAGCAGTCCATGAAAATTGTGGTCAATTTCAATGAATTATACCATCTGTAAAGTACACATATTATTGAATGCTAATTGTTTTGTCTACTCTAAACTCAGAAACATGAGAACTTAATGTGTTGTTTTTGTTCTTGCAAAAAATATGACAGGATGAAGATTTCAAAAATTACTACTCACATTTTATGTTTTTTTTGTTGTATTTTAATCATATCTTTACATAATCTTGTAATATTATCTGTTAATAAAATTTGACCATAATATATTTACTGAATTTAAAATTTGAAAAATTTAATCCTAGTGCAAAAAACAAAAATAAAACAAACATCAAAATAAATTTTTCCTAGAAATAGGTCTTTGCTCATAACTTATCTTTTATAATGCCGTGGGTAGAAAGTTTTCTGTTAAAGGATAAATATAATTTGTACAGTATAGATCTTAAACCCTTTCCGCCACAATGGTTTTAATTCATATTGTTTAACTGATAAGATATTAGTTATAACACTCCCTCCTCCTTTGGAAACTATGTTTGATGGGTATATATAAATCTCTGAGTCTGTCTGTCTGTCTGTCTTAGCTGATGAACTGTAGATTTCATGTTCCTTTGTTGTTTTTTTTTATGTTTGTACATGGTCTACACATATTTTCAAAAAGGACCATAAGGGCTACAATTCTGCAGAGATGTGGATCTTTTAGGCACAACTCTGTGGCATTAAATGACACTGAACAAACAGATATATATATATAACAGAATACCATATGATGAAAAAGAATTATGGCACACGATCTTTGAAAGGGAGATAATCAGAATTATTACCACCAATATATGTAGATTGGAATGGGAAGTATCATTTTGTTACCTCTAGTTTTCAATTCGGAGAAGTTACTGACACCCATAATTTAATACCACTTTGTATCAAAGAATTATCTTTTTGTGGCCTACATGAGAATCTTACCAAAGTTTTTTTTTATTCTTTATATAGAAACATTGGAATGTTAATATCAGTTCTGCATTATTATTTGGTAAAATTAATGTAATTATCCATAAGTGATTTACAGAATCATTTGAGAGTCTGTATGGCAGATTAAGATGAAAATATCAATGTCATAACGATAGTTCTTGCATATTTTATTGCTAGAAGCTTTTACTGTTTATATAAGTTACATCATCATGCATGCCATATTTTATCGCAGTTTTATTCAATATCATTGGTATGACACATTACAGTGATTACTTTAATGTATCAGATTTGTTATGATAGTTTCTGATAAAAAATTTTATAATGTAGGCCACCATAAAAAAAGTAAAGAGAGCCAAACTGCCCTTTCATTCCAAAAAAAAAAAAAAACTTTGAAAACATGAATGATATTAAATTGTATTGATTTTGCTACAGAAATATGATCATTTTACTTTGACAAATTCGTTCTTTACTTTTATGCTAGGACTGTCAATTCTGAAAATGTTTTGTTTTTGGCTTTGAAATTGACTACTCTACCTTCTTAGTGTTATATGTTTATTGTTTTGAACACTATGTTTATTTGGGATTTGTGTTTGACTACAGTTGAATTTTCAATGCATTTGTTTTTTAAAGAAATGACCGACAGTTAGTCCATAAAAACACAATTTTAATGACAATATACAAAAGGCTGTTGAATGGAGATGTAGCCATTTCTCCTTATCCTTTTTGAAATAAGACATGTTGGATGATGTGAAATGAAGCACTATCCTTATACTATTATGTTACTTTTACGCCAATTGATTAACCCTAATTTTGCCGGATCTGTCCAAGTTGTTCAATTGTGTGTGTTTTTACAACATATGTAAATATTGCTGTTTGTTCATATAGGATGCTATTGTCTTATAGCATTATAGCGGGGGTTTTATTTGTGAAAAAAAATCCTGATTAATGTGTTTTACTTTCTAGTTATGAAAAGGATGATATAATGTACCACAAAATGTCAATAATTTAATGTTCAATATATTACTTTTCATTGTCATTAAATGAATTCTTGTATTCACCCTGACCAGCCTTGGTTCCTGCTTTATTCTCTGGGCTACTGAATTTTAAACTCCAGGGGCCCAGGTGGCTACTGGGTTGAAAAAGTTAAGGTTTATGACTGTTGATGCTTATCCCTATCTTTGCTAGCCAAGGGTTACAATTTACTTCTCTCCTCTTCAGAGTGAAGAAAATTGTAACCATTGGCCAGTCAAGATACCTCATATGTTTACTTTTTTTGTTTCACTTAAAACATGTAGAAGAACATGGGGGCATTCTGGTTATGGCATATAATGACAATGTTTTAAGGAATTTTATTAAGCAGATACTGGTACATAATTTAAAGGTGGTTTTGTTAATTGAAAAGGGCATCTCTCATATTTATATTCAAGTTTTTGTTCAGTTTTAAAATTTATCTTGTTTGGAGATATGAAGGACTCAACAGTTCAGATGGTGGGATTCAGCAGTGTTCCAGCTAGCTTAAAATATAGGGTTGCAGCACCCTGTCCCTTTTCCAATGCACTCATCTGCCCTTTTAGTGCTTCCATCTGCCTCTACAATAATTTTAATATAAAATTCAACAAATCACTTTTCTAATGCATATAAACAATACTGAATTAATTGAAACTGAATTAAAGAATACAGAGAAACTAATAGAATTCTTAAAAGGGTATTAGATTAGTAAATAATGGATATTTCTTAAAAGTTGACTTGATCTTATTTGCCCTTTTCAGATCAGGAAATGTGTTAAAGTGCCCCTTATCCTCAATAAATGTCCCTCTGCCCTCAAATCATAGCTGGAACACTGCTCAGATGAGCCTGTCATGTTAATTTAGTGTAAACATATTTTATTACTGAAAGATTTCAATGACAAACAGAGTATAAACATGAATAGGATTGGAAAACAAGCGACATAGCACTTATTTTAATATTCCTCTCCCGAAAGGAGTTAATTTGAATACATATAAAATGTTTATGCATATCTAGTGGCGTTTTCCTATAAATACTCCTACGTTAAAACTTTTGTTATTTATCAAAAGGTCCAACGAATAGTTTATTGTAACTTTTATCGTAAGTTGTTATTGTACCCAGGGGCAATAACTGTAGACACTACGTAATTACTTTTGTTAAATTCAAGGCTAATGTTTGACAGATTATTGATTGGACAGATAACTTATTTTTGTAAAGTCTATTTTGTTCTTTTCTTTTTTAAATTTAAATAAAAATGAAGGACAGTTTTTTGTTGGCAGATTTGGCAAAATAGGTGTTACCAGATTCCAGTAATTCATTTTGCTTGGTTCTGTTTCCATTGGATGTCTTTCAAATACTCTCCTTATATAAGAAGTAATCAGAAATATTTTGAGATGATAGCAGTCTTAATTTAACATTAGTGAATATAATGACAAACATCAGTCAGATATCTTCCTTTGCAAAGTTACTCGAGGGAGATAACTGTAATTGTCTCCTTTGGTCTTGAGGGCTAATCCCTTGGGGGAACTTGGCTAAGGGAGATAACCCACGAATGTTTCTTTTAAGGATTCAAATACGTTGTACTGGGAACTAAAAATAACTTAAAAAATTGGAATAAAATTAAGTGGTAGATGTATCATAGAAGAGAGAATGGAAATGGGGAATGTGTCAAAGAGATAACAACCCGACCAAAGAGCAGAAAACAGCTGAAGACTACCGATCGGTCTTCAACGTAGCGAGAAAATCCCACATTCGGAGGCGGGTTTTATACTTGTATTATATGAAATATTATTTATATTTTCAGTTGGCACAGGAATATCTGAAAGTACAAACAGAGCTGGCTTTACTCATACAGAGAAAGTAAGTAGACTTTTTATTTTTCCGTATAGAATGGGTTAATTTCTCATATACCAGAAGTCCAAAAAAGTTCCTGTTTCACTTATATTTGTACGAATACTGGTTCCAAAATATCCACAGATAAAAGACACTGAAATTAGATCACAGTTACGACCGATGGCAGTCGTAAAAATGTTTGTGAAATTGGACCCCGACTTGTTAAAAGATCAGGCTTATATTGAAGTAGGTATTATACCCCGGTCCCATTGCTACATATTTAAACACTATTTTTGGGGGGCCTATAACTAATCATGCTTATAATTAAAAGTTTTATAAGACCAAATGATGTTTTCATCACTTTGAAGTGGCCTGATAGAGATATGAAAACTGCGATACAAATAGTTAACCTTTCTTCTGTTGCATATGGGTGATCACATTATCACACAAGTAAATGGCACCTGAATATTTTATTGGCAGTTGACGAAAAAGTATAATAACAAATTACATGAAATACTGTTTCAAACACATCAGATACTTTGAAAACGAAAATAACTTGGCAGTTTTCTCTTATTACAAATATTGCTTATAAAAATGAAATCAGATCGAGTTCCCTGGTGGACTCTAATGACATGTTTTGTTGTTTTCAAAAAAGAAATATTTCAAAATTCTTAGTTTTGTGAATTGGAAATAGAAAACCTAAAAAATTGCTTGGGATGCATGACAGATAAAGATTTGATGGGATTTATTTGAATGCCCCAGAGATAATGATTTAATTGGTTCTCAGAATTAGTAAAGACACCACTCCCACTGCACAATTCCATGTAATCTTCTACTGCATTAAAACTATCATAAATGTAATATTTCATTAGATTGAAACATTTGAAAATATAAATTAGTTACTTCAGAGTATTCCCTCAGAAAAATACTGTTCTTCGTATAATCCTAATTTTTTTATTTCATTGTAAGATAAATATGGAACTGAGAAAATCTTTTCAAAAATATTTTGAGAAAATTATCCCACTTTTACTTCATGGATACAGAGGAATACCCAAAGATGTAGAAACAGTGGTTTCTATTATATTTCAGTCATTTAAATTGAGGAAGGGAGGCTGAAAACTTTTCATATCATGTCTTTGTCCATTTCTTTTGTGATGTGATGTATTTGTATTGCTATAACCCACACGGTTTTATTTTTGCAATAAAGTTTGAATTTGAAATCTAAAATAAAACAAATCCTCCTTTGAAACAACCACATATACACACAGATTTTAATGCAACATTTGCTAAAAATTGCTCGTATTGTTAAAATGCTTTTTCCTCCAGCCTAACTCTTTTAAAAGACTAGTTACTGGAAATAACAAAGTATATTATCATGTTGTTATAACTTTACACAAAAATAAATCAAAGATATAACAGGATTGATTCATTTTACTAAATAGTTGATGTGTCCGAGTTGGGTGGTATGTCTTCCAGCATACAGTTTCCTTGTGTGCTAGCACATTAAAAATCCGGCTCAGCGTGTCGGTCTAGTACAAAGCAGGGATCATATTCATTGTCATATCAACATGTTCTCGTCCTGATATGCACCTGGTTGATACTGGACGTTAAACAGTATTCATCCATCCATCCAAAGAATTGATAGAAATTGACTCTTGAATTAAAATCTTTTGCATTCAAGCAATTTATTCTTATCTAAACTTTTGGCTCCAAGAATCATCAGAACTGTAGTCAACGATATAAACCATTTGGATACAACAATATCAGTCAGTGAAAGTTATCTAAAAAGTACTTTGTCATAGATGACATACAAGTCTATAAATATTTCTAATAGTCTTCTAATAATTTCTTCTTTTATATCATATTTTCATATCCTATTAAAATGTTTTATATCCTATTTGAAATATACAGAAATAGCTGTGTACATAAAATCATTCGGGGGGGACTTTATTCAGTTTGTGAGTGAACTGGTCTCCTTTATACACTGATAAATTGCTTCAAAATAACTCATATTACTATAATGTCATTGACACAGACATTCTGACGAGGTATAATCTATAAAGATTTGAGAATGCCGGAAATGACTGTTTAGTAGCATAAAATAATCCACGTCTTAAGACTTTCTATCTACATGCAAATTCCACTTCCTTATTTTTTAATAAGTTTTTAATATTTTAACACCTTTTTTGATGAATTTTAACACAATATAATTTTTTTTAATGGGTTTTGTCTGGTGTTCAACATATGTAAAATGACCATAGACTAAAACAGATATATGTTCTAAAAAATTGTATGTTTTAATGGCCTGCAGTTCATACATATATTTATTCTTATGTAGTGTCGAGAGAAAAATATGTAATATGTTTAAAATTTATAATTCAGAATATCAAAAAAATATTTTATTCCTTATAATGACAGCTTTTTGAATAAACAGTCACCTGTCTTATGCGGCCACTTTACTTTTGTCCCAATTGTGGCTGTTAAAAGCAGGTTTGACTGTACAGCAAAAAACTGAAAAAAGTCCCTATTTTTTACCAAATTGTAGGAGTGGTCACACATTTTTTATTTTTTATTTCTTGAAAAATGAAGCATTTTCAGCATTTTTGCAAATCTGAAGTGGCAAAAATGTTTTCTCTTAAAATTTATAAAGTCTAAAAATCAGAGTGGTGATATCCAAAGAACTAAAAATAAATTTGGTGTGACCTTAGTTGTTTTTTCCTGGTACCCTGACTGTGATGAAATTGATGTTTGAATTCCCAATACATCAATCAACTACAAAAATAGATTCCATGTTCCTTTAATTTGATGAGATATTAGCTGGTTATTGTATACCTCATACTCTTTCATTTTCCTATATAGTTGTTCATAACTTAAAAGGCATAATTAATTAAAGTTTTCACCAAATGTTATGATAAATTATGTTACTGGAGTGAAATTGCCCTTCAAGTAATATTTCAATTAAATTGCCAGACACTTTGAAAAAAAGGTCGACCTATATCTGACATAAATGTAATTTTTCAGCCGGACTCATGACTCAAAAAGTGTTTTTAAGAAAAAATATGTCAAGCCAGATCTTTGCATGTTTAATTCTTGTTTTCCTGTAATGTGTTTCCGTAAATTAGTAATAACAATTTTGCCTGATGGAATAACGGAGAAGTAGAATTAAGAATCGAGAATAAATCATATCAGAGTTTTGTTTCATTGATCCTGCTAAGAGAGAAAATTAGCTGTTTGAGATGAGTTATTATACAAAATGTGTTATTAGAAGACAATATTTATTGTTAATGGAAGGATGTGTCTAGATTGTAGAAAATTAGAACATTTTGATAATATTTCAGATGAAAAAATTTAGTAAAAAGTTGCCAGACAATAAATGATAGAGATTATTATTTTCTGAATGAAAAGCAATACCTGAGGAAGGTAACTTTATTCTGTATTGAATATATTTTTTGAAAATAAAAAATATTTAGACAGATGGAGAGTGTGATTGGTTTTACAGCACACATTTTTAGAATTTTAAATTTGAATACAATGAAGGGAAAAAAAACCTAATTTAATAAAATTGGGGAAAAAAAGGGCAATAGGGTCAAGATTATGTAAATTGATCCATTTTGCCATTAACTGATGTGTTGTAAATCGATGAAATGTGCACATCTTGTGCATCTGAATTAGTATCAAAGATTTTTGTTCATGTCGTTGAAATGTAATTCTAAAATCCTACTAGTTTCTGTTTCAAAATTTTCTTTTTTTTTTTGTTTCTCAAAAATTGTTGTGTGTTGAATTTTGATCAAATGGACTTTTTTCTTTCTTTCATTGATTTGGAATTCTTCTGCCGATATTTGTAATTTGTTCTTTTAAAAAAAGTTAAATACATCCGCTTAAATAGATTTTCTCACTTCATATGTATTACCGTAACACATTTTCTTTCTTTACACCCAAAACAACCATAATTCTTCCTCTTTAGGAGACTTAATTACAGAAAGATAGAGTCTTATTTCAAAGCTTATACATTCTGTATGTTTACAGAAAACGAGAATTCAGAGAAACAAATTGATTGGTCAGAGTAGTACAATTTGGTCAACAAATGTAATACTTTTGACCTGTTTTATGTTATGTGCATTTGATTATTGGTCTCTGCGAAAATTTTTAATTTACATGACATGTTACCATTGATGAGTAAATAAGATAAATCAATCGTTTAATCAGAGCTTTATTTTGTGGTTAAATTTATACATTAATCTGTGAGGGTTGTAAACAGACAAATTGGAAAGATAACGGTCATTTTACAAGGAATGAAAAATTTATTTCTTACTTCAACTCTGCATATTTATCATAAGAACGAAACGTGTGCATTGTCCAATATATAGAGTGGAAACATATTTTATAAAGTTGAATAAAAATCACAAACAATCTTCATGAAAATAACCCTTAACTGTCTGTTTACTGTAACTTAATGGTAAAGAAGAGTGTTTGTGAAAAACTAATGCCTGGTACCAATTTGTCAAGTTAATCAAGGGGTATATTTATAGATTTCTTTAGAAAAGGATGTGGAATTTATGTCTATGAAACAACATCCATTAGATTAAGAATGTTAACAAGTTAAGTTTTGTATAGGTATTATTTGTCCTTGGATGGGGCGTTTCACATTAAAGTATTGTAATCACTAGATGTTTATATATATACTTTTCTTTTGCAACTTCAAAATTCAAAGTTTCAAAAGCATCGGTACAAGTTTGCAACTTCCAACTTCAAAGATTATTGGTCCATTGAGGAGGGAGGTAACTCTGTAAAACCACTCATCTTTTACTGCAAGTTTTCAACTTCAAAGATTTTTAAAAAAGATCTTTTGAAAAAGAAGATAACTCACTTTGTCAAAACTATCAGCTTTAATTCAATGCACATGATTGTATTTTGTTTTCTTTATAGAAGTTTTCATTTTCATCCGTATAGTAAAGAATTAAACTCGTATGTTCTTGTTCAGCTTCAATTTCTATATCTTTACTTGAGCATCTTTAAATCATTTCTGTAAATATCTCAGAATGAAGCACAGTCTGTGAAATATTAACAGTGTTATAAATAACCTATCATACATTGATAATTTATATCCACACCTAAAATAGATTCATTATTTTCCGTATGACCCCTAGACAATGATGAAGGTTACTATAGCTATAACCCATACATGGACTGTTCATTAAAGGCAGTTCTATGATAGCAGTAAATCATCTATTACTAACTAACCTTGGTTTTGTATTACCCAGCTGGTAATGAGAAGAGTGTAACTTCGTGAATGCTTAATTTGAACCTTGTTTCATTCATTTGATTGATAATTAGAATCAGAAGTCAAACAGCCAGGCTAATACAAAAATATTTCTAAAAGAAAATGGATGTTTAACTATTGGGAGTATTTTTCAGAAATTCATTTTCATTTTCATTCTTATCTTCCATGAAAATAAAAAATCAAGACAAAATATATTGAAATTTTTTCATTGAAAATATCAGAATCTGATTTTGGACATTTTTTATAGAGGGTAAATAAATAAATAAGACTCTGAAATGACAAGAATCTTGCTATTTATTTTATTATCAAATTAGCACACAGTTAAAAAGCTGTCCTAAACATCAGTAAGGGTTAGAATAGAAACTGAAAGTCTCAAACACTACAATTTATTCTTAACACAATATCCACACATTCATGTACCAGTTTTACACAAAGAAACAATGTTTTTATTGCTTTTCTTTATCTTGAAGCAACTGTGAGGTATTTTACAGAGTTATTAATTCTTAAGCCAATGTATTTGAATAAATAAATTATAACAAATTTATATTAATTTGGCTTTCTCTTTGTGGTTGAAGCATAGAAAAAAGTTTCTGTATGTTGAACTAGAATTAGGAGATAACATTATTGTATTTTAATATTTTCCTACATCAGTTGTGGGTTTGATGGTTGGAAATTGAGTTTACTAGCTCTGCTGTAAATGTATCTCTAGCAATATTCATTTGCAACCATTAAATTGTTGCTGGCAAATATTAAAATACAAGTCTGTTAATTATCTATTCTAATGGAATTGCTAGGCACCTGTGATGGATGACGGGAGCTCAACCCAAAGAGAATAGATGCCTAGTATGTCCTTAGGTGGTGGATAGGGAGACTCTCTCAATGGGAGTTCTTAGGTTATAATACAGAAATCCTGACGGTGGACCATTGTGGGTAAAATTTTTGGAGAATGCCACTCTCAATGCATGCTAATTGCTCATTCTGTAGTTTTTGAAAAAGAGTAGGCTAATGGCCACTACAGAAGGCTAAATTATCCGATGCTACCAAAGCATCCACCCTTTTACAGTGGCAGTCAAAATTGGTCCCCCTTTGTGCCCTATCCCTCCATCTTGAATTGTATTTGATAAATTGTTGAACTGGTTTTCGTCTAGAAGAAGCATGACATAGTTGCCACTGGATGTTAAGCAAACAACAGTCAAGCAATCTAATGCAAGTGTTAAAGTTCTAAGAAAAAGCAGATTTTGGAATTCTGTAACTATTGAAAGGATTTGCATATGCTGTCCAACTCTGACAGCTTCAATTGGTAAATTGATGTCATGAGATTTTAATCATCCAATAAAAATTAATGTTACATCCTATGTTGCATTAAAAGTATTCTTCAGATGGCAGATGTCGATTCCGACTCCCTTTTGTTCTTTATATTTACAAAAAATAGTTCTACAGTCATAGAGTTTACGCAGTGATCCTTCTCTTTTGTGATTTTTTATCATGGGAAGCAAACATTTGAAAATGCTTGCTGCTAACGATTAGTTGTGTTTCTTTGAAACAACAATTATTAAACGGCTAATTATCTATTAGAGACTCTTGGGTGATTGATTGAAAATTTGCAGTATGTAATTGGAAATAAAAGAATATTGATAAATATGTATTAAATGCTTTCAACATGCAATTTGTGCGTAAATTGTTTTTTGTGACAGAATTATAGCTGTCTGATGCCAAAATAAAACAAAATATGAAAAGAATTATGGAATTAAGATATTAGAAATTTCTTTTTATTTTACATAATAGTTGACTATAATATTATATAATCGTTTAAAAATAATAATGGGATTGGTTCAGTCTGACGTCATGGTCGTTTATACTGAAAATTGTAATTAAAAACACTAAGAATTTCCTAATTCTTGTCAAAATTTCTACATTTTAGATAATTTACGAAATCTTTTTACAGTGCTTAACGTGGCTTATCACCCTGTTTTCGCTTTTAAAACTAATTGTAGAAATGGAGAGGATGTCTTTTAATCTTTGAAAAGATTCCAGCAACACAATTCATATTTTAATTCATATATAGAAGGGTTCCTCTGCTTGATGACTGGATCTGAACTTTTTCTAAATCTGTTTAATGTTTACATTATCAATGTCCCTGACCTAAATTTCATGCTTCAGTGACATTTGTTACATGATGGATAATTATTGTGGTGCATTCGTTACGCAGAGGCGACATATGGATTACTGTCTGTCGTCTTTTATCATTGTCGTTGTCATCGGCATCGGCATCACAAAATTACTTGGGTCACATTTTTCTCAGGAACCACACTAGCCAGCTTCATGATATTTGGCATAGAGCATCAGAACTGTATTGTGTAAGGCAGAACGAATCTGTTGCATGTCCACTTCCTGTTTGACGCAACTTAGAATATCTTTGAGATAGAAACATTTCTGTCACATATTTCTCATGAACCACACAGATTAGCTTCCTGATATTTTGCACAGAGCATCAGTATGGAGCAGTATGCAGGCGACAAATGTCTTCCAGGGAAGACTTACTGATAAGTTTTTAAAACTTACCCCTTAATTTGATATTTGATTGAGGTGAAAATTTCTATCTTTCGTATTTCATTTAAATGCATGTCATTGACAGACTGTGATATAAATGTGACCTGGAGAAACTTATTTCAAATTCTATAAGTAAAGATGAATTTAGTTCTAAATTTGACATGCCTGAAAGCAAGTATTTTATAACTTTTCTGTAATTACCAGTAGATTTAATGGAATGGCAAATAAGTGGTATTGATAAAAACATAAAAAATTTCAATCTTTTTCTATCAACATTCATGCAAATTTCTGGAAATGAATTAGCCAAACTGCCTGCTGTGCAAACAGCGACGATCTTTGCAGATTAAAATTTGATTGTTACTGAAATAAGACTAATTTGAGAAGTTTATTACATTTACGTCAAAGTCTTACCGCATTTTCTGTGTAATTGACATCTATAGATCTAAATAAGGAACAATTTTTGGCATTAGCTTAGTACTTTCTGTTGGCTAAATGTCATTAAAGGTGACCATAAATTTTTGTTTGAGGTAAAGATCTGCGGGTAATTTTTGTTTAACAAAATGACCATAGATTAGCCTAGGATGAGATCTTTTAGGCGAAGTAGAATTAATTTGCTATATTTTCTATCATGTTAAATGCATTTACCCACTACAACAGTTAAAAATGAAGATGTCAGAAAAGGCTAAAACATTTACCAAGGATATACATCACACCTCTATCCAAAACTACAACACAACAAGGGGTCGAAAATACCGACATAAATACATATATACTAAAGAGAGCCTGATAATAGTCTGAATTGGTAGAATCTCTGAACAGTGTTTGATTTAAACTTCTTCAATGGGTACGCTAACATCTCCCTCGTCCATTCTGATCCTTTGGTGTATGTTAATAAATCAGAAAACACAATACACAGAAATTTTTTTCACAAGGGAAAATGGATCAGAAGTAGTAATAAATACAATGGGAAATTGGAAGAATTTTCTAAATTTTACCATAAAAATTTATGTGATTATCTAAGTAATATTTTTCATGGCCATACATAAATTTGGTATATATTAGACTAAGAAGATATATGGTTACAAGGCTGTAAAAAGTAAATATCGATTGAATTTGAAACTATATTCAAAAATTTAGTATGAAAGAAGAGATACAAAGTTTTTGGATTAATTCTTGACATAAAATTCCTACATGAGTGGGACGAACATATTTATAGCTGTTCTTCATCGTTAAGTCACTATGAGGCTTTCAACAGAGAAAATTTTTTTTTTATATTCCCCCGCCACTAGGCGAAGGCGAAGTGGGCATTAAGTGTTACCCTTGACCTTCCGTTCCTCCGTCTGTCCAATTTTGGTTTCCACACTCTAACTTTAGTTTGCCTCATCCAAATTTTATGAGACTCATACACGGTGCTAAGAATCTCAAAACGCAGACAGATTTCGAATTTGGGCAGAAAGTCATTTTCCATTCTAGAGTTATGCCCTTTATATAATATTTATTTGTTGCAGACAAAAACCCATTAAGGATTATAAATACAAAATACATAACAGACATTGAAAATACATGTTAGCAAATGTTCATTAACAGTACGTAGAAAGTTCAGTATATTCAAAACAGCTATGAGTCTCCTTTCCTCAGCTCTAATGACTGGTTAATAAAAGAAACTACTGTTTTAATATCTTCAGGTGTTGATGGGTTTAATAGTTATTTTTAGTTTGTCTCTGAAGCTAAGGTGCTTAAAATTTGTATGTGTTTCTTCGAAATATTTCAAAAAGGGTCTATGTTTTTGCAAATTTAGTTTACAATTGAAAAATAAATGAAATTCATCATCTAAATTATTGCAGCCTTTACATTTTCTTTGTTCTCTTGGTATTTTTTTGTATCTACCAGTTTCTATAAGCAAATCATGGTTGCTAACTCAAAGTTTTTTAAATATTTTTCTTGTCTGTTTATTAGGATGAGACAAATAATATTCTGGTGAATTGTTTTAAACTTTTAGAAACTTGTTAGAAACTTGTAAAATTGCAAATACCTAAGACTAGAACATAGAACTCTTTAAAAACTAGCAACGACATCAGATGCTTTCAAAAAGTATTTTCAAGTATTATATGCCAGCTTGAGAAGGGCCATTGGTGTTCTCAGACACATTCTTTTATTGTGTGTGTGTGTTATACCTGCAGCTATTTTTTCATTGGGAGGTATACCTGTTTCTTTGTAAGAAATGCTGCTTGATTCGACACGGTAATTTGTGCTTAAGCACTTATGTTCAGTTTGGTAATTAACCCAGTATATCTAATCTGTTTCACTTTCATGCATTTTCAAGGATGATATCAATTTATACTGGAGGATGTTTTTATGGCGAGAAGGTTTTAATGATACCAATAAAACAAATGTTGATGGCGGAGAGTGTAGTATTAGGCACACAGTTTGATGTTTCTTCTTGAAATATTTTAATATTGTGCAATGATTACAGTATGATTAAATTTTTTCAAGCTAACTATTTTTTATTAATTCAGATTTTTGTGATCACATGTTGATCATTTGATATCTTTATTATTTACACACTTTTTTTCCTGGTTTCTTGAGGATGTTCGCTCCTGAAGTTCAAAATAACACAGTTTTCCTAAAGTATACATTTTTTACAAGTGTTTCTGAAATGCTTTAAAATTATTAACGAAAAAGAAAAATTATATGTTTGTTTACTTGTTTTTGAGATATTATCAGGGATTCCATAAAAAAAATTATTTGCAAATTAAGCATATAGGAAGATATACAGAAAATGTTTTTTTTTTATGAAATCACATGACTCAATATCTAGACATCTACTTTCCTATGGAAATTAATTGCTCTCTAATTATTTACTTCAAATTCCATTTTTTCTGACCACCCCATGCCACATACTTTGTCTATAGAAAAATTATCAGTAATGGGTTCTCAGTGGTCAAAATACTTATTACTAATTACTGTGTTGAATGAAAAGGATACTTCTGTTGTAACTAATGAGGATATTAAGGTTTTGCTAATGAGGTGTATGGAAGATTTTTTGGGGAGAATGAATGTTAATGATTTGCAATCTATTTTGCCATAAATTATAATTAAGTTCAGGTTTATAGTTTAACTTGTCATAATCCTTTTAGAAATTCCAAAGAACATATAAAAAAAAATGCATAAATTTACCTATACTTTTATCATTTTTCCTTTAAATGTCTGTATTAATTTAATATGGTGTTTTTTTGGTAAGTTGTTTTTCATTGTCAGCAAAAAGACTGATTTTTGATTTTCAGTATTATGGGTAAAAAAAGTATATGGTGGAGATAAATTCCTGAAAAAGTTTTCGAATGTACATATAATTAATGTTCTGTCAGGCCACACCAAATAGATTTTTAGTGCTTTGGAATTTTGGATTGCAAAAATAGGTGTGAGCGAGCGAAATATTAATTTTTTTCTTGAGGACTATTTTTTTCAGGCAAAGATCAAATTTACGTGCGGCAAACATTTTTTTTAACTAAAATATTGGAAAAAGGGGAAAAAATACCAATTGTTACAAAATATTAGGACCTGGCAAACAAATTTAACTTTTAATTTCTTGAAAAATGCACAATTTGGGGTGATTTTTCAGCTTTTTTGTAAAATGAAGTGGTGAATTCCAAAGACCCAAAGATCAATTTGGCATGGCCTCAGGAATACTTTTTAGCTCACCTGGCCTAAAAGACCATGTGAGCTTTTGCCATCACTTTACGTCCGTCGTCCTTCCACATTTCACATTTTCATCTTCTCTGAAACCACCAGTCCAAATTGAACCAGACTTGCCGATTGGATATTCAATAGGGGCAGATAATACCTTCTGATTGGACTTATCTTCAAAGCTCTACTTGTCAGAAACTACTGAGCCAACTGAATTGATTTATTGCATGAATGATCCTTGGATGAACCTCTACAAAAGTTATGTTTTTTGTGCCGATCAGAAATTCAAGATGGCCGCCACAGCCAGACTAAGTTTAACATTGAACCCTATGGGAAATATATATTCTCCTTCAGGCATAAGTCAGTTATGGATTTTCAAGCATTTGTGAGCGTGTTAAAATCTAAAATTTAACTATTGAGGGTTCAGAAACTCACGAGTAAATTGTTTCTCCTATGATTTTCAACAAAAAACATCAAGAAAATGTTGTTGCTATGTCGTTTGTTTACATATACGTCATTTCGGGACTTCTCTAGTTTATCGTTCCAATAACTGTAGAAAAAATGGCGGCAATTCCCATGTAGAAATTTAATCACCAAGAAGTGGTTAAAAATATAATGTATTTTTATCCCACCGATTAAACACATAAAGAGTAGGACAAATTTGTATAAAGGTCTTGTCAGAAACCACCAAGCCAATTGAAATGTCTTTATGTATGAACTAGCATTGGTTGAACCTCTACAAAACTTATGTTTTTCTGCTGATCTGAAATTCAAGATGGCCACCACAGCCGGACTTAGTTTAACATTGGAGCCTACATGTATAGGGAATTTTGTAAAAAGTCTTCTTGTCAGAAGCTACCAAGGCAATTGAAATGTTTATGATGTGTGAATGATCATTTGATTGACCACTACAAAATCTAGGTTTTATGTGCCGATCGGAAATTCAATATGGCTGCCACAGCCAGACTTGGTTTAACATTGAACCCTTATGGAAAATTTGTACAAAGGTCTTCTCAGAAACTACAAAGCCAATTGAAATATTTTTATGTATGAACAAGCATTTGGATAAACCTCTACAATAGTTATGATATTTTTATGTCGATCTGAAATTAAAGATGGTCGCCACAGCCAGATTAGTTTTACATTGGACACTAAGGGGATATTTGTAGAAAGGTCTTCTTGTCAGAAAATACTAAGCCAATTGAAATGTTTTTGTTGCATGAAGACCCTTGGATAAATGTCTGCTACAAAAGTTATATTTTCTTGCTGATCGGAAACCACCAAGCCAATTGAAATGTCTTTATGTATGAACTAGCATTGGTTGAACCTCTACAAAACTTATGTTTTTCTGCTGATCTGAAATTCAAGATGGCCACCACAGCCGGACTTAGTTTAACATTGGAGCCTACATGTATAGGGAATTTTGTAAAAAGTCTTCTTGTCAGAAGCTACCAAGGCAATTGAAATGTTTATGATGTGTGAATGATCATTTGATTGACCACTACAAAATCTAGGTTTTATGTGCCGATCGGAAATTCAATATGGCTGCCACAGCCAGACTTGGTTTAACATTGAACCCTTATGGAAAATTTGTACAAAGGTCTTCTCAGAAACTACAAAGCCAATTGAAATATTTTTATGTATGAACAAGCATTTGGATAAACCTCTACAATAGTTATGATATTTTTATGTCGATCTGAAATTAAAGATGGTCGCCACAGCCAGATTAGTTTTACATTGGACACTAAGGGGATATTTGTAGAAAGGTCTTCTTGTCAGAAAATACTAAGCCAATTGAAATGTTTTTGTTGCATGAAGATCCTTGGATAAATGTCTGCTACAAAAGTTATATTTTCTTGCTGATCGGAATCCAAGCTAGCTGCCACTGCTGAATTTTTTTTAACATTGGACATTGGAAGAATTCCTTACAGATCTTATGTAGAAGCGCTTTGTCAGTTGTGGTCACCTAAAATCCAGGTGAGCGATTCAGGCTCCATGGGGCCTCTGATTTTATTACTAGTCTCCTTAAAAAAATCACACTGAATCCTTCAAAACAGTCTCACCTCACTTTATATAGGTATCTTCTAACATTATTATTTGAGTCAGGAGTTCTATGTGATGGAATTTGGGGTGGGGGTCCTAATCCAACTCATGATGATTGATTAAGATTTCCAGTTTTCCTGCCAGAGGGCAGTAGACACACTCGATATACAGACTTTTTGAACCAATAAACACTGGCTGCCATAATATACATGTATCCAATAGCAAGGAAATGACATAACATTAATATTTCATGAATTTTGTATCTTTTGTCTTTACAGAAATGATTTATTAAAAGAATGTGAGATAGATGAACAGAATCAACAAAGTAGTACCAGATTGGTGGAGGAATACAATGAACTCATGGAGGAAAATGTAAGAATTTTTGTACAAAAATTTTGTTCTTCCATGAAAACATACTTCCCCATGAAACTATATAACAAAGAAAAAAATTATTTACATCAAAAAGATCTATCCAAAATATAAAAAGAATTATTAAGGTATCCGGACCATGAATGACCACGTGATTATTTAAAAGTTCCCGGATGTTCCATACAACGCAATTGAAATGACCTCGGTAATTATCGGCAAACTTCGGAAATTCCAATATAACTAACTAATTTTTACAGACTCTGCATATAAGCAACAAAGTGTGTTTCAACTTGAGAAAAATATATATACAAAATTGCAGCTTTAAATTGTTTGGTTCAGCCATTCACGGTCAAAAAGAGATACAATTTTCGATATTTATCTATTATGGTCCGGATACCTTAATTATAGGATGATATTGATATGAAAAAAAAAACATAATTGGCATCTGAAGATCAATAATAAAAAAAAATTGTATTTATTTAAATAGATACTAGAATTGCCACAAATCTCTCTGTAAGTTTTGATCCCTTTAAAAATTATTCGCTATGAAAATGTACAGAGTACTATCAAATACTTGTTTAATATCCAGCTGCAGTACAGAGATTAAGTGTTCTATTATAGGTGACTAGAATATGGTCACCACCTCTTCAGATTATACAAGTTTCTCTGTACCGCAGCTGGATAGTAAACAAGTACTTGATAGTTCATTGTACTCTGTACATTTTCATAGCAAATAATTTTCATAGGGATAAAAACTTACAGAGAGACTTGTGGCAAGTCTAAATAGATACTTGCAAAAATGTTGGTAGTAATTTTATTAATTTTGAGCTTTTAAATATAAAAAGTCTGAAAAACAACTATTCTTACAATGTGTTAGGCAAAAAACTCTTTTCATGTTCTATTAGCACAAAGACCAAGGAAAGGGGAATTGTCAATCTTTTAAATTTCTAAAAGTTTAGGAACAAAAATTATATGTCTAATGGATATATAATACCAGTAGATGAGTGGAAAAACATTAGGCTTGCAAAATTGACCTGCCATTATTGAGGGATGATTGTCTATTTCCATATTTCATTGGGAATCCTTCGGGAAGTGTGAGACAAATGTTTTTACTGAGTACCACTTGTAGTAAAGAACAACAAAACTAAAAGTTGTCTGTCTGCTGGTAATGGAATTGCAGACGACAGGAAGCCTTGGAGGATTATGGGATTGTGAAAACACAAATGAGTATTTGACAAATTACTTAATAGGCAGAAATCTTTGATATGATTTTATGTTATATATGTAATTTACATTTTATTCCAAAAACGCTTCCATAACTTGGGACGTGCTTGTTTACAAATACAGCATATTTTCTGGATATTGTTGTTTTGTATTTATTTAGTATTATTTTGCAAAAGTCAAATATTCAGGAATATGTTGATACTGAATTAATTTTTCTGTATTGATGAATCTCCAAAATAAGAGTTTGTTGACATCAAAGGTCACATGTACTCTTTACTTGCATGCTGGTTTTGACTAGTCTATAAAAAAAACATAGACGGAAGGATTGCCGTCTGATTTATGAAGTGTAGATTTTGTCATGACAGAAGCAGATGTGACAATGAATCTTGGTGAATCTTATATCAAATATCAATATAGCCACCAAAAAATTATTGCAAAATTGTCAAATTATGCAAATGACATATCTTAATTTACACATAATCAATAATTATTCAAATTAAGAAATATTATAGGGAACGTTTTATGTATTTTATCTTTGATCATCTATTGACTTTAGACATTAATGTTCGAGATGTCCAGCTGACTGCCGTTGACCACTTTGCCATGAACTTCCACATCTTTGTCGATGTTACTTAAGATAACAAGATGGTGTATGATTTAAATGTTCGCAGATTTAAAATTTCTAATGATTCTTTTTCATATCTCAGTAGTTATTATATTGATTATATAAATTTATTATGGACTAAATGTCTTTGGTAAATATCTTAATTCATCAAAAACTCATTCATATTTTATTTAATTGATTATTAAATCATAACCTATTATCATTTTTCATTTTGTACAAATTTACAAAGTTATTTTTAACCATATTTCACAATGGAAAAAAAATGGTTATGAGATTGGCAAAGTATGGCAGGCAGATGGTCTGAGGTGGGTGGGCGGTCCGGGTGGTGGGCAAATCAAGCAGTTGGGCATCTCCAAACAGTGAAAGTCCAATTTGCTGTCATTCAGACAGCTTTTTGTTCATAGATTTTGAAAGAAACAATACATCAGTGGGATCTTCTACCAAAAAATCTTGAAAAAAATATACATTTCCTTTTCATGTATTATATTTGATGTTACATATCACCGACAAATTTGAATTAGGGAACTCTGCTTTTTTATGTAGATAGTAGATTCTATAATTGGGCTATTTGTATTGTTACATTTCATCAATTTGCAGAGAAGAGTCTTTTTAAGGACACCATCTTTAAAGCAGGGCAATTCAACTATTTCAGTACTATTTTCAGAGATATTGTTTCTTAGCAAATGTTAGTAGCTGACTTGAGAGTGGGCATTATTTTGTAAACATTGAACTGGCCTGTTTGGAGAGTTTAAAATGTATTAACAAATGGTAAACCAGTTACATGTAGTAAATGAACAGATTCACTTCCCACTATATGTTATATTTTTAAATTTGTCCTGTTTATTTGGAAAAAGATGGCATTTAGTGTGCACATGTTCCACTTTTCATAATTTTGGTAAAAGAAGAAAACATAAAACAAGAATTTATCCTATTATCAAAATTTGAAAAAGATAGATTTGGAGTAAATCCAGCTATTTGGAAATAAATGTAATAAAAACAAATGTAGACAATATTTACAATAAAAGTTACATCAAGATAAATTATTTGTTTACAGGAAAGTTTGACCTTATTAAGACAGAATCTTAGTAAACAAGTAAATCACATCAGACAGATTCAACAGAGAAGGTAAGTAAACATTGGAATATAAAATTCTGCAACAATTTTTAACAACTTGGCAATGTGACGGTTGTAGCCAGACCTGATATTCTTCCGCTTTTGGATGTCCGGATTTGTCATTCACGGTTCCTTTATTATACATAGTAAAATGGCTGCCAAGTATCATTTACTCTTTTTTTACATGTTTGTTATAATCAGGTCTGCTTTCTGGTAGGAGGGGGGGGGGGGGGGGGGGGGGGGGGGGGGGGGGGGGGGTAGGTGTGTTTGGAAAAAGAAAAGCTTTTGAAAAAAAAAAGAATCATGATATGTAAGGGAAAACGGATATGGATGGTGAAATGAAATTTAGGAAGCAAAATATTCTTGTTCACTATCCCATAACAACTTTGTAATCAATTTTAAAAAAAAAAAATATCCCAGTCTTATACATATATATGTTGTTTATAGTAGTTTTTGTCTCGCCTTGACGGAGTCAAAAGGCGAGACATAGGTATGCTGTTTCCGGCGTCGGCGGCGGCGGCGATGGCGTCAACAATGTATTAGTTTGTGATTAGCTCTGTTTTATGGGGATCCACTAGTGGTAGGTCAATGATAATTGGTATGCAGATGTATTACCATTGCCACATCTCATTGCCATGGAGATTATTTGGCTCCACCCCCTCAGTCATGGTCTATTGACTTTGAATGGTTTGCTTACTTTACATGTATTAGTTTGTGATTAGGTCAGTTTATGGGGATCCACTAGTGGTAGGTCAATGATAATAGGTATGCACATGTTATTACCATTGCTACATCTCATTGCCATGGAGATTATTTGGCTCCACCCCCTCAGTCATGGTCTATTGACTTTGAATGGTTTGCTTACTTTACATGTATTAGTTTGTGATTAGGTCAGTTTATGGGGATCCACTAGTGGTAGGTCAGTGATAATTGGTATGCAGATGTATTACCATTGCTACATCTCATTGCCATGGAGATTATTTGGCTCCACCCCCTCAGTCATGGTCTATTGACTTTGAATGGTTTGCTTACTTTACATGTATTAGTTTGTGATTAGGTCAGTTTATGGGGATCAACTAGTGGTAGGTCAATGATAATTGGTATGCAGATGTATTATCATTGCCACATCTCATTGCCATGGAGATTATTTGGCTCCACCCCCTCAGTCATGGTCTATTGACTTTGAATGGTTTGCTTACTTTACATATATTATGAGTCTGGTGAAGAGGAACCTTGAGGGATCCTGTACTGGAAATCAACTATAAGTAACTATAAGTAAACAAACAAAATTATATTTTATTGGACACAAAGCCAAGCAAAAAGATTTTTGTCTCGCCATGATGAGGTTGGGTTGAAAAGCTACACATAGGTATGCTAATTCGTGCATATTCATTGACTGAATATTTGCATAACTTACATGTTAAAGTATTGCTATCAGTGGCGGATCCAGAACTTTTTGTAAGAGGGGGGGAGGGGGGCACTGACTGACCTAAGGGGGGGCCCACTCCAGTCACGCATCAGTGATTCCCTATATAATCAACCAATTTTTCCCACAAAATTTTTGTATTTAGGTTTGGGAACGACTTATAATAAGTCAATGGTATTTGGTATCCAGTTGTATTAGCATTCACACATCTCATTTAAATGGAGATTGTTTAACCATGTAACTCAGTCATGGTTCATTGACTTTGAATATTTGCATAACTTGTGTAAGATGTTAAGGTATTGCTATTATGATTTCAACATTTCCATAATCAAAATTACAAAAAGGCGAGACATATCTCTGTGATAACAGTTTATATAATAAAAGTAAGTGTGATGCTAAATACAATATTTTTATACACCAGTCTTTAAAGACGGGATGTATTATGGTATACAGTTGTCCGTACGTCCCTCGTCCACATTTCAGACAATAACCCAAAAACTCTCACCATTTTTCCTGAAACTGGTGAAGTGTTTATATCTATTGACGTAAGCTTGCTTTAGATTTTTATGGATTTCCAATTTTACGTTTCCGAGTTAAAGGACTTTATTCATAAAAAGGGGGATTTTCCAGTTTTCCGGCTTTGGGGAACTCTGTATCTTAAGAATGCATTGTACGATTTACTTCAAACTTTACACATCCAGTTGTTTGTTTTGACAGTCTGAAGGTCTTTATACTTTTTTATGAAATTTTGATTTTCTGTTCCAGAGTGGGATATAACTTGTTCATCAAAAATAAGGAACAAAATCAAAGGGTCTGTATGTTGGTGAAAGTTAATTTTCTGGACGACGCGCATATCATGCGATCATGGCGCAGCTGTTTATTTTTTTTGAGGGAGGGAATTGAAAATAAGTTTATCATTATTAACTGATATCTGTTTCAAAACCCAAATCTTAAATTTTTATGGTCATATGGGTCAACAGATTTGTGACAAAACATGTAAACAATACCAATGTGATAAACAAACAATGGGTAAATATATTATATTGCAAATATAAAATTGATAAATGATAACTATCTTGTTTATAGGAGATAACATACATGAATTAAAACAGAGGACTTATAAACAATCAAGTAAAAAGAAGATATAGTTGCAAAAACTGAAGAAAAGTGGGTATAGTCTCAACCTTTTACTGTAATTATTATTATATAATAGGACATCAGCTTTGTAGAAAATTAGATTAAGAACTTAGTGAGAATTAGCTTGATTTTAGTTATTCATTTTAAAGAGTAAAATAGAATTTTGTATAGAAAATGACAAAGGTGTTATGGAAGTCATATGTATTTGTCATTTCTCATACATGTGTTTAATCGTTGATGAAAGTTTATCAGAAAATGCCTAATTTTTAAATCAATGTTGGATTTTGTGTGATTTCTGCACTTTCATCCATATTACATATCCTCATTAAGTCATGAAAGAAAATTATGTATAGTTTGTTAATTTTTTTTTTTAATAAAAATTAAGGCAAATATCTTTGTGAAATTAATATATTTTTATCTTTGAGGTAAAAGTAGACTTTCCATTCTGTTAGAAACAAAATAAAAAAAAGGAAAGACCAGTAAATGTATGGGTGGCTTTTTGAAAGTTAATATATTACAAAATATTGAAAATGTTACATTAGGTAGAAATACATTTGCATGTAATAAAACATTACATTGTTAACTTTTAAGTAATTTGTATTTGAAAATGTCAGCATTTGCATATAAATAGCTGTTAAGTGTTTGTGTCAGAAATAAATCAGAAGGGTTATGTCTTTAGATGATGAATTTTATCAGAAATTGTGAACATTTAACTACAGAGCACTGAAGTATTGGCTGGGAAGAGAATGTGACAATCCCATTATGAAGATTATTGACACAGAATGTCAATGTATACAAATTTTCTGGTTAAAATAGTTACCTTCCCCTGACCAAATGGTCTCCCATGCTGATTTTGATTGCATTTATATCTTCACTTCTCTCCTTAATTCTTTGTTCATCAATTTGAATTAGGTACATTCGATCATTTTTAGTTTCAAATAATGAATTTTTTTTCATTAATTTAAATCCAAATTAAGTATGATCTCTTTTACAGTTGCCTGTTTTCATGACAAATTATTTTTATTGTGGTCTTTTAAATAGTGAACTGTGGGATCCTCTTAGGTATTTTGTCATAATTACTAATTATCACTAGCCTATCAACAATAATGTTAGTTTAAATCCAATTTCTGACAAAGTGTGTTCCACTTAGTCTCACAATGACAAGGATTGTCAGTTTTCCTGCCTAAGATTGGAGGTTCTGTCTTGGTTTACTCCACCAGTAAGAAATAGTTACCAGTTGTGCTTCAGAGGGTGTAAAACTCCACTAAATCACAATCCTATAGACAACTCTAATATTATTCAGTTATAGACTTTGCCTTAAGATAAGGTGAATATACAAGGGTTGACTAATCCTGATAGTGATAGGAGAGGATAGTGACCTATTACATAGTCAGTAATTGTTTTTTTTACAAGAACTCTACAAAGCTACTTTCACTTTCTATTTTAAGAACAAATCGGTCACTATAACATTCTGCTTGACTGGTCAGGATCTATTTATAATCCCATAACATTGCAAGTGGAATTATTGTACTTAATTTAGATACTTCTCAGTTACCATCATTAGTACTCTTGAAGATTTTTTAGACATTTCTCATGCAATCAGAGAATGGAAAAAATATATTTATGTAATAAGATTTAATATAAAATCATGCAGAATGTCCTTGTGTGTGCTTCAGAAGGTGAATAAATGTTTTTTTGGTCTTTCTGTTATAAAATGTTATAACAATATTGATGTCAGCCCTTAAAAGCTGCTATTGATGTACACAGAAGTTGTGAAAAGTCATGAATATTTTATACTGTGCTACAGAATTTTGAATGTTGATTTAACTGTGCAATTAACTCTGAAAATGAATTTAGAGTATGTTTGTTGATTTGACTTCATTGTATTAAATATTGATACATGTATTTTACAACTGAAAGTAAAGTTTAAATAATTTCTTATTGTTTGAATCGTTGTAGGAAATTTTAGTTTTTAAGTTAATGATTAATGGAATCAAAATGATTTGAAAATATTCTAAAAATACCACAGTATTTATTAATAAGCATTTCTTTTTAGCTCACCTGACCCAAAGGGTCAAGTGAGCTTTTCTCATCACTTGGCGTCCGTCGTCCGTCGTCGTCCGTCGTCCGGTGTCGTCGTTAACATTTTACATTTTGAACTTCTTCTAGAGAACCACTGAATGGAATGAAACCAAACAAGGCATGAATGTTCCTTATGAGGTGCTGACCAAGTGTTGTTACTTTGTAGCCGATCCATCATCCAAGATGGCCGCCAGCGGGGAACTTAGTTGAACATAGGACCCTATGGGAAATGCATACAAATGACTTCTTTTAGAGAACCACTGAATGGAATGAAACTAAATCTGGCATGAATGTTCCTTATGAGGTGCTGACCAAGTGTTGTTACTTTGTAGCCGATCCATCATCCAAGATGGCCGCCAGCGGGGAACTTAGTTTAACATAGGACCCTATGGGAAATGCATACAAATGACTTCTTTTAGAGAACCACTGAATGGAATGAAACTAAATCTGGCATGAATGTTCCTTATGAGGTGCTGACCAAGTGTTGTTACTTTGTAGCCGATCCATCATCCAAGATGGCCGCCAGCGGGGAACTTAGTTTAACATAGGACCCTATGGGAAATGCATACAAATGACTTCTTTTAGAGAACCACTGAATTGAATGAAACTAAATCTGGCATGAATGTTCCTTATGGGGTGCTGACCAAGTGTTGTTACTTTGTAGCAGATCCATCATCCAAGATGGCCGCCAGCGGGGGACTTAGTTTAACATAGGACCCTATGGGAAATGCATACAAATGACTTCTTTTAGAGAACCGTTGAATGGAATGAAACCAAACATGGCATGAATGTTCCTTATGAGGTGCTGACCAAGTGTTGTTACTTTGTAGCCGATCCATAATCCAAGATGGTCGCCAGTAGGGGACTTAGTTTAACATAGAACCCTATGGGAAATGCATACAAATGACTTCTTTTAGTGACCCACTTAATGGAATGAAACCAAACATGGCATGAATATTCCTTATGAAGTGCTCACCAAGTGTTGTTACTTTGTAGCTGATCCATCATCCAAGATGGCCGCCAGTGGGGAACTTAGTTTAACATAGGACCCTATGGGAAATGCATACAAATGACTTCTTTTAGAGAACCACTGAATGGAATGAAACTAAATCTGGTATGAATGTTCCTTATGAGATGCTGACCAAGTGTTGTTACTTTGTAGCCGATCCATTATCCAAGATGGGCGCCAGAGGGATACTTAGTTTAACATAGGACCCTATGGGAAATGCATACAAATGACTTCTTTTAGAGAACCGTTGAATGGAATGAAACCAAACATGGCATGAATGTTCCTTATGAGGTGCTGACCAAGTGTTG
Source organism: Mytilisepta virgata (assembly GCA_028015205.1). Classification (NCBI taxonomy): domain Eukaryota; kingdom Metazoa; phylum Mollusca; class Bivalvia; order Mytilida; family Mytilidae; genus Mytilisepta; species Mytilisepta virgata. The sequence continues at coordinate 4,286,978 of CM051516.1, forward strand.
TTACTTTGTAGCCGATCCATAATCCAAGATGGCCGCCAGCGGGGGACTTAGTTTAACATAGAACCCTATGGGAAATGCATACAAATGACTTCTTTTAGTGACCCACTTAATGGAATGAAACCAAACATGGCATGAATATTCCTTATGAAGTGCTGACCAAGTATTGTTACTTTGTAGCTGATCCATCATCCAAGATGGCCGCCAGCGGGGAACTTAGTTTAACATAGGACCCTATGGGAAATGCATACAAATGACTTCTTTTAGAGAACCACTGAATGGAATGAAACTAAATCTGGCATGAATGTTCCTTATGAGGTGCTGACCAAGTGTTGTTACTTTGTAGCCGATCCATCATCCAAGATGGCCGCCAGAGGGGGAATTAGTTTAACATAGGACCCTATGGGAAATGCATACAAATGACTTCTTTTAGAGAACCGTTAAATGGAATGAAACCAAACATGGCATGAATGTTCCTTATGAGGTGCTGACCAAGTGTTGTTACTTTGTAGCTGATCCATCATCCAAGATGGCCACCAGCGGGGGACTAAGTTTAACATAGGACCCTATGGGAAATGCATACAAATGACTTCTTTTAGAGAACCACTGAATGGAATGTAACAAAACATAGCATGAATGTTCCTTATGAGGTGCTGACCAAGTGTTGTTACTTTGTTGCCTATCCATCATCCAAGATGTTTAGAAGTCTATCAGAAAATTGTAAAAAAAATTCTGAATGGTCACAACTTGACCACATATTCAAAAATAATAATGATAAGATGTCTTCAGCAGCTATTGTAAGGCTACACTAAGATGACCTGTTTTTAATTTTAAATACTGTGTCAAATTAAACCAATCTTGGTCTCAATCATTATATTATTTTACATAATTTTCAAAATCACATTAGATACAGGTGAGCGACACAGGCTCTTGAGAGCCTCTAGTTATTTTATTCAGTGAAGAAACTATACGGACAATTTACAAGCCTTTATATGATAAATATATTATTGTTTAAAATTAGGTTAATTTGATACTAATTTGTTTGACTGACACAGTCTGCTTCTTGCATGCAGTTATATTTCAAACAGACTGGTGTTTTTCCCACTGCTCGGAAAAATGTGATAATGTATTTTCAAGATATTGGCATTTAATATAATGATAGTAGAAAGGGGTTCCTTTGGGATTTTAGGTTGAAATGTTTCAGTTTGATGACACCTATAAATTGTAATCTAATACTGATTTTATAAGTTAAAATGTGGTGTTCTTTAAACTGAAAAAAAGTTACGCTGAAACATTTATATTTTAGGAGTTTCATAATCAGATTTTTTTCATGGACCCTGTGAAATACATGTTGCTATTTGGCAAGTAATGTTATCATTGGTTGTTTTGAAATATGTTACCATTATTTAGAAATTATGCATTATTAATTTTGTACATGAATATTTGACATGTCTGGTACATATCTTTTCTCAATATCACACAATTCTATATTGAAGAATTCCGAATGAAATGAAAGGTTGTCATCCCATTGTTGGAAATTAAATTAAACTTTCCTTAGTTGGAAATCTCAAGTTTCTGCATCTTTTCAAATACAAAATTCCGGAAAAAAAGTTTTTGCAAATAAAAGACTCAATCATGATGCCTCAAAACTATTTTTGGAATAGTATTTTCATTTTTGCACTACATATAGGAGCTCTCCATATTAGTAGAATACTGTGAAACTGCATGGATTGTATACGTAACTGCAATCGAAAGAGAAAGGGCACTTGGTAATATTATAACACAGCTATATGTATCACAGATTTATACAAATACTTTATCTTTCATTCACAGTGTCAGACTTTAAGGATGCTCGCTGGTCATGTTTAGGTCTTTTTGTCAGATTTTCTTAATTCTCAGGTTTTATCCATTTCTTAAAAATTTAATTTTTTGCCCGTGAACCCCCACTTTTTCTTTAATAATTCAATCATACATACCTTAAAATGGTATTTGTCAAACTCTTATGAAATCCTTTTTATTTTTTCATACATTTTTGAAAGTTTGAAGTTGCCAATGCAAAGACAATGAAAAATCCAGAGAAAACCCATATCCTGCAAATTTTCAAGGCCTTATAGCTCTAAAATGATTTTTTGTTTACTATTCATATGTTCTCTCAAACTAAAACACCTATTTCAAATCCTATTTATTTCCTATTAGACCAGCGATCATCCTTAAAAGGTGTGATTTAGAGTAGAAGGACATCTCTAATTTCTGACTGATATAGATTTAAATAAAGACTACGACCTAAATTTTTACACATTTCTAGGTTAACTGGTATCTGTACCTGTGATTGAAAAGAAAATTTTGTCTTTTACAAAAATCAGAGAACAAACCGGATTCTGGATCCAAGCTTACTGCAAGTAAAACACCAGCCTTATAAAATTGCTGTTATAGGATAGGACTTGAGAAAGTTTGGCGACACATACAAAATTAAAAAATATATAATTGTTATTTCCATTTCAAAATGCAGCAAATTTGCCTTAATGGTACTATGCTCAAAGTGTTACCTGTTTGACACATTTCAGTATTTAGGACACTTTAATATAAACACCTTCTTTCCTGTTTCTTAAGCTCATACAAATAAATATTAGCCCAAAATTTAAATATGTATCTATCTTGGGTAATAAGTCAATTAATAGGTGAATTATTGGATAAATTATCAAAAGTACATGTACTATGTACAAGCCAATAACTGCATCTGGGAAAACAATATATATTTCTGTTATCCAAATATTTCTTATGTAACATACAAAAGAAGGATCTTTGGGGAAGTGTGGAAAAACATTCATCTCAGATATGTTTTATATTGTAGTTAAAACACTTTCCAAAAGACTTTACTCTTCATAAGACTGTAAGATGAGGAACTGCAGTTTAGCTCTAACTCTTCATGTGACTTTAAGATGAGGAACTGCAGTTTAGCTTTAACTTTTGTATTATAAAAGTAGGGATTTTATTTCAAGAATGTATCTCTTTATTAATCTTCACTTTTGAATCATTAATGTTTCAAACGTTGGATAAAACACAGCCAGTGTATCATTAAAATATTGTATACCACTAAAATAGCAAAATAAACGTTACAAGTGGCTGACAAAGTCTGAAACAAATGTATTTGACAATTGCTTCAAACTCCAAAACTTAGTCAAAGTATGATTTAAAAAAAAATTTAAGTGGTCTGCAAATACTTAAAGCAAATATTGATAATTCAAAAAATAAAAGGATGATCAAGGTAGTAGTGACTTGCATAATCAATTTTCCATAGTTTTAATCGCAGCATGTTTATAAATCACATGTTATGTAGAGTCTGGAAGTAAATATAATTTATGATTTTTGTATTCTCAATTGTTTTAATTCCAGGACACACAATATGCTTAGATTGATTATATTATCAGTGAAATAAAAGTTAGGCTATTTCTCAATGTGATGTTTTTTTTAGACAGCATGTATCCCTATTATTTTCTCTCTGGGAGTGTGGTAATAAGTCAGCATTTTATTTCTTTGTAAATCTAACTATCGACATCAGAGTAGAAAAGGATTGGAATTTTATCAAGTTTGATGATATGTATTCTGTATTTATTGTAAAGATTAAAAAAATCATGGATTCACATTTTTAAATTAAAGGCAGAAAAAGATATTTGCCTAATTTTTTTTATAAATCTTTATACAGCATATACATTGTAAATGTATCAATAGAATGGCCTGAGTTTGATGTTTATAGTATATGTATGTCGGTGTTGTATTAAAAATTCAATGGAATATGTAGAATGAGTTTCAGAAAATTTGCATATATTATAAGTGCTGATCTGAGATGACTTTTACATATTTCTTCAAATGTGTAATTGGTTACAAAAATATTCCTCATTTAAGAGTATAGATAAATTTTTTTATAGATCGGTAAAATTTCACCAATAATTACATGTGCGTATTTATAGAAAGTGTATAGAAAGTTTTATATGTAAACCATATTGTTATTTATTATACTGTTTTAATGAAATGGTAGTTGTTTTAGAGTAAAATAAAATCTGTTAAATTATTATTTGGGCCAAATCAAAACCATTACAGCTACTGGTAAATATTATCACAATCATTGAAACAATATGTAGTGGATAGAACAATTCCAAACATTGTGTGTTTTAAAGTCGAACGGTTGTTTTTTGTCTCGCCTGTAATGAAAAGTCGCGGAGGAAAGATATAGGTATTACTTTCCAGGGGCGGTGGCGTAAACTTTTGTAAAACTTTAATACCTTTGCACATGTAATACCTAAAATTATGATTTATGGTCCACAAGGTAGCTTATTGTATAAGGTTTGCCGCAGTATACTTGTCTTGTGACCCAGACCTCATTTTCATGGTTCACTGACTTTATAAACATGAATTTAAAATCTGCGTCCAAGTTTCATGGTTAAATCCATTTCTCAGCAACTGTAATACCTAGGCCAACCATATATGGTCTATAGATAGTTCTTAGTGGGTACATGCCAGTCTGACACCTGGTTTGGTACCTTGACCTCAATTTCATGCTTGAGTGACTTTGTCACTTTTTTGTGGTTAAGTCCATTTCTCAGAAACTGTAATATCTAGGCCAACCATATTTGGTCTATATATAGTTCTTGGTGGGTACATGCCAGTCTAACACCTGGCTTGGGACCTTGACCTCATCTTTGAGTGACTTTGTCACTTTTTCATGGTTAAGTCCATTTCTCAGAAACTGTAATACCTAGACCCACTGTATTTGATCTTTTGATAGTTCTTTGTGGGTACATGCCAGTCTGACACTTGTCTCTGGACTTTGACCTCAATTTCATGGTTGTGTGACTTTCATCCAAATCTTGTCCTTTTTTCAGCAACTGTAATACCTAGGCCCATCCATGTTTGGTCTATAGATAGTTCTTAGTGGCTACATGAAGTCTCTGGACTTTGACCTCAGTTGCATGCTTGAGTGACTTTGTCACATTTTCGAGATTAGGTCCATTTCTCAGCAACTTTAATACCTAGACCCACCATATTTGGTCAATAGATAGTTCTTAGTGGATACATGTTGGTATGACACCTGCCTTTTGACCTTGACCTAAATTTCTTTTGCAAAATGTCGGATATGAGATAATCATTATTCTGTGTCCATGTGCATACTCAGGCGAGACTTATAGTGTGTCCACTCTTGTCTATTCTTATTCTAGCCTTTCTTGTTTTCCACAGTCTCTAAAAACTTGGCCACATTAAGATAACAAAACCAAATAAAATTCTGTGATACCAATTTAGATGCACAAGATGTAGACATTTTATCGATTTACGACTCATCAGTTGTGCTCAATGCCTAAAATGTTGAAAACCCAAAACAACAAAAGATTGAAGAGCAAATTCAAAAATACCATAAGGGGTAAAGAAAGAACCATCTTAGGACACAGCTATGAACGAGGGAGATGTTCCTCAGTTTTCAAAAAATTTACAATTTTGTAACAGTAAATTTTAAGTATCAGTTTCGGGCATGTATCGAAATACTAGCAACTGAGCTGTAGATACCCTTGGGGACTTGGAGTCCACCAGCTGTGGCATCTACTCAGTGGTATAAATACAATGCTTTGATACCAAATTTGATGAAAATCAGTCTTATTGCCTGTCTGTCAATAAAAACTGGGTCAATTTTATTTCTGTTCAGAAACATTATTCAGTTTACTGTACTGAACTGATGATAACTAGTTGACTTCTAGGAGGTGCAGAAAAATTGGAAAAAAGAAGACCAGAAGACCGTGTAGGACAAAATCTGGGTCACTGTCACTAGTAAGTAATATCCAAAGCCAAATTCTTAACAAAATGCCCTAGTGCAAAAATTTACCCAAAAAAAATCAAAATAAAATTATCAAAAGACAGCTGTGCAAAACCCTCAACCATTTATTATTGTAAAAGAGTAATTTTTTTTCCCAATATCATATAGTGAGCAAAGGGTCTCTAATGTTTTTTTCAAGAACTTACTTCCCCGAGGTATCAGAAAATGAGAAAATAATTTGGTGTTAATCTCATTAGTGTATGTGTGTGGGCAAATTGGAAATTCACTGTTATTTATAATCCTTTGTTGGATTTTTATAATTTTTTTTAATTTGGATTTTAATGTGCCTTTCTCAGTTGTTAACTCAAACATTCTGATTATATTTATTCTACACAAGATACTCGCATTTGTTTATTTACGAATTATAGTTACACTCAAAGCCATCAATGTTGAAAGTCAAAATAATCAACAAAAATGTTTTTAAGATCAATTTAAATGCTAAATCAGCCAAAAGGACAGAACTATGCGCATGCTTAAATTGACAATATTCTAAATTATACCTACTCCCTGTGGGACCCATGCAATTTACCAAATTAAAATTCTAAAACCTTATTGCGCATCTACATATTGTATGACAATACTGTAAAGAAAGAAATGCATATATTGGAAAATGAAAGACAAGTTTGTCACAAGCTTAAATTGACAATTTTTGCAATTCGACCCTTGTTCTGCCTTTTTGGAAAATAAAAATTCTAAAACTTTATGCATCTGCATATGGTGCATGACAATACTGTATAGAAATCAGATGCATAGATTGAAAAATGAAAGACATTTTCACAACTTAAAGTTCGAACCCTGTGGGCCTCTTGTGTAGAAAATCAAAATTCTAAAACCTTATTGCGTATCTACTGGTGGCATGCGACAATCCTATATATAAATTAAATTCCTAAGCCCAAAATTGAAGTCGGAGTTGTTTTCACAAGAAAGTGTGATGGACGGACGGACAGACATTCGGAGACAATCGCTGTATTCCCGAACTTTTTCGAAAGATAAATGTTAACGAGCAGATTAAAATTCCAAATCGATCAAAAGTATAAAGCCAACTATTTAATACACCAAAAAGTTTATTTTACTCCATTAGGCCACTCCAAACTGAATTTTAGTTCTTTCAGACTTTGTCAATTTTAAGAAAAAAACGTTTTTGCCGCTACATTATGAAAAAAAATGCTGAAAATTCGCCCCAAATTCTTAATTTTCCAAGGATTTAAAATAATTGTTCGCCCGCTCCTAAAAAATAGTGTTTTCTTCGATTGTAATATTGTAATTAAAACAATTTGTGCCGCACGTAAATTTGAGCTTCGCCCGAAAAAATCTAGTCCTAAAGAAAAAAATAAAATTAAAATTTCGCTCGCTGTCACGTATTTTTGCCAAAAAAAATCCAAAGAACAAAAAATCAATTTGCTGTGGCCTTCTCTCTTAGTGATGCTCAAAACAATATACCATGATATATAATTCAAATCAAGGAGGTGTAGCCCCTAATTTTTAATGATGATAGAAAGGTTAAATACTTTTTACAGAGAGGAATATGTCTGTGTTTCTATCTATTTGTTACTCTTGAATTAAAGAAAGTATAATAGAACATTTTTTAATTTTTTATTCATATACTTCCACTTCAGTCACATGTAGGTATGTTTCACGGGTATTTTTGTCCATTATCATAAGTCTGACATAACGAGCCTCAATTGGTTCCTTGCAGGTCAAAATTACCAGCTGACCATTAACAGCAGGGCCTTTGAAACTCGCACAAAATTTCATGTTTTTCAATGATGTGCCGACGGTAACCTCCAAATCACGAAGCCTAAAACCTGTCAAATATGTTAAAAAATAATACAGCTTTGTAATTCAAAGAAATGAAAGGAGCCGATGTAAGAAGACGAAAGTCTGTATGCCTTTTGCTTTCGTTTCTTTTATCTTAGATAGATTCTAAATTCGTTAAAAGTGAGAAATCGAGTATTGATATTTAAGAAAAATTTTAAAAAGTAAAACGATATTATATAGATACAAATCACCCATTGTTTGATCTTTCAACTAAAAATGTATGTATACTGACACAAATTCTTGCATTAAAATTAGTTTTGTTAAAGATATGTTACCAAAATTAAAAGAAAACTTACCACAGCAGTCGTGTCTGTTATATATATCAACTCGCTTTACTTTGTAGTTTAGTCCCAAATCCACCCACCAGTATGGATAACTCTCTCCACGAAGTGCACCATTCTTGTATCCAATTTTCAAGTTTAAATATTTTGTTTTAAACTGATTATTATAATCACTTTGCTGATAAATCAGACCATTTGACAACTATACAACATTTGATTTTCTATGACTACACCATATATGAAGATATATGAATAATTGAATGGCATCCTCCCAAGTGTATCCATATTCGTTCCTACAAACCCTCGAAGCCTGGAGTGTGACCTAGAAAATTCTTCCTGCGACGCAATTGGATTCTCTTTTGACCTTGAGAAGAACCAATAAAAATCGTTCACTTCCGACACGCAAAATATGAATTGTGATGTCAGGGGTTTGTAGGAACGAATGTGAATACAAACCCTGACTTGGGAGGATGATGAATGAAGCACCGACATGATCTTTACCATAGTCAAATGTTCAAATACCTAACGATTTATTAAAACTGGGCCCTCTAAAGTCAAATTTTTATTTTTATTTTTTTTATAATGCCTAATTTTTATTTTTATAAATATTTTAGATAATTGTTGGCTGTTAAGTTTCCTGATAAAGTTTTCTGTGAAAAAAAATCTTTGTTCGAAAAGTCGACATTTTTTTTCTGATCTATTCAAGGGCTGAATCCTTGATTAGGAAATTATTGGAAACTTATGGAGTGTTTCCGTTATACAACGTTCTGTCATTGTATGATGTTCAGTCCTAGTCCCTTTAGGTTCAAAATGGCATTGGAATCTGTTCTAGAAAGTAGTGATGATGAGATATAATTTGTTGAAATTCATACACACTCTGCATCACAATGTGTATCAGAGAAAAACGTGAGAATGTTTAGTACAGTGTTCTGATACAAGATTAACAATAAAGTAGTATATACGTTAGACACAGCTTACCTTGCTTGGTAGACGTGTTCTTATCTGTTAACGATGGAATTCTCTTTTCGAGATCAGCAACCCTCTTTTGTAGAGTCTTACAAGTGATACAGTTCGACCCTTTGTCGTCCTGAATTGTAATTTTACATGTGAAAGCAACATGTAATAAACAAGGTAGAATGAAGTGAGCTACAATCATTGTCACGACAACTCAAATCAGGTAATATAGACATAAGACGAAATTGTTTTATATACATGTACATGTATGTTATCTGAGACGGAAGTTTCAGTACAACATATGTACCAGAAAAAGTTTTAACACGCAAGCTTTATTCCACGTCAAGACTGATACTTCCTGCTTTTATTTTGATGCTTGGCAGCGATGGGCGGCAATAAAGGATTTCGAAATAAAAAAAGGACATGCTCCAGTGGTTGGTAAAAAGGAGTGACCCCCCCCCCCTTCCAAACACACAGCATCACAAATGACAATACATAATAGTTCGTTCCACTGAAATGTTACAGCGTAACGAATGTGGGTACCAGGCGTAATTCATTTACAAAAACAAGTGAAAAGCAAGTTCTGATTTCACTAAATTTCATGCTTCATTCTCTTCTTTTGAATTTGAGGATATAAATTATTTGTAGATGATAAAACAAACATTCCGCTATTACTCAGTATGTCTGCAGCAGGTATTACAATTATTTTAACTATTGAAGTGTATAAATTGGTCTGTATTTGATGTCTTTGTTTTGTAAATCTAAATGTCGACATCCGAATTGAGTACTGGAATTTTATAAAGGTTAATGGTACATTTTGTGAATATGTATATTTTATTCATGTAATCGTAAAACACAAAAAGAAATTTCATTTATTTTTATTTTAGAATTCAGTCTTGATAAAACATTTCGTATACTACAAAGATAAAAAAGAAATATGCGTGTACCGGTATTTTAATTTGCCCTTTTTTAGCTCACCTGGACTAAAAGGACATGCGAGCTTTTCTAATAACTTGGCGTCCGTCGTCCGTCCTCCACAATTTACATTTTAATCTTTTCTGAAACCACTGGGCCAATTGAGACCACACTTTGGTGGAATGGTCCTCAGATGGCCCCCTTCCAAATATGTGTCCGGCATCCCCGACATGCGACTGACATGACTGCTGTGACTAAAAATAGAAAAAGGGGGGATTAAACAAATCTTCTATGTAACTACATGGCCAATTGGAACCAGACATGTCAGCATTGGTCCTTAGGTGGTCCCTTTTCAAAATTGTTTGCGATGACCCAGACGATAAACCAAGATGGTCGCAACAGACGAACTTAGTTTAACATAGGACCCTATTGGAAATTCATTTAAAAACCCTCTTATCTGAAACTACTGAACCAATTGGAACCAAACTTAGCAGTAATGGTCCTTAGATGGTCCTCTTTCGCAATTGTGTCCCACAACCCAGACGATCAACCAAGTTGTCCGCCACAGCCCAACGTAGTTTAACATAGGACCCTATGGGAATTCATTTAAAAATCTTTTTGTCTGAAACTATCCAGCCAATTGGACCCAAAGTTAACAGCAATGGTCCTTAGATGGTCCTCTTTCAGAATTGTGTCCGATGCATATGCAACTATATCAGTTATAATTAGGTTAGGTAACTCTGTTAAGACTCATTGGCTGTTTACCCAATTATCTTGTTTGCCCGTTCATGCCAGGCGTTTATCGTACTTCGATTACTCTGTAACGATTATAGCACGTACCCCTCATTTTAAAATACTTTTCATTTGAAATATGTAGTGATATTTCACATGGATGGAAATTGTGACAATAATTAATAATATGAAATTTATCACCAGATATACAAACTGGCAAAAGTACATAATTCCACGTAATAAAGTGTTATGGTGCAAGTTTTTTCCCATTTTTTAAGCCCCAAAAAAGAATTTGGAGGGGGGGGGGGTGATTTGATTTCTATCTGAGTAAATTTACATGTAAAGAAATTTGTTTTCCACAATTAACATGCTGTGTGTTTCAGGTAATTATAACTAATTAACGATTTGACATGTATATTGTACCTTGACTGTCCGGATGTTTATTGTTCCAACCCTTAATTAAGGTGCATAGGTGCATTGTATGTATACAGGTTTGCTGACCAAAAACAGCGTGATTCCATTTTTAACTCTACATTTTTTTTATAATTAATGCGGCATTTAAATAAAGAGGCGTGTATAAGGGGGTCACAAATATGAATATAATTTCAAACGTCAGATAAGTAACATTTTAATTTATTTTAAATTGATCATTTATCTTTTTGGGTATTTATATATTGTAAACATTTGACACATTATATAATTAATTCTATTTACTCGTATGAACGATATTTACTTTGTTATGACAAGCTATGGTAGAAATTGATTGGGATGGGCGCCATCTTGAATAATTTCACAGCAATTGTTAAAAATAACACATTTCAACCTTATTTTTAAGCAAGAAAAATGGGACCCGAAATGAATTGGCCTTCATAATTATATTCGATCATATATTAACTTTATTTTGTGGGGTTGGATGGTATTATGTATGAAGAAGAAATCATCGAAATTATTTTTCAAAAATGAGTCCTTATGCAAAATTCACGTATGTGATATGTATTTATTAGGCGTTAACAACGAAAAATTCAAATCCGATTTGAAGCAAAACGTTTATGTCCTGGACTAATTTAAAGTACATATCGAAAACGACCAAGTGATAAGCTATGCAATGAGAGATTGGATGGTGTCAAACACACGATAGCAAATAAGTTATGGGCATTTAATTTAAAAGTCCCATTGATTTGTATTGATAAATCGACAACCATTATTTGACACCTATGTGGTTTATTGCACTTGGTCTACTCACATTTGGTCTATTCCAGTTTCGTTTACTGTGGAATATGAAAAATTTCCCATTTTGTCTACTTGTTTAAATTTAGTGTGTTTACTAGGGAACAAGAGGCATTTCCCATTTTGTCTACCCAATTAAAATAAGAGTGTATTTACTAGGGAACTAGAGGCATTTCCCATTATGTCTACACTTTTTGTGAAAAATTCCCATTTCGGTAGTCACTTAAAATAAAATGTGTCTACTACATGTACTAGGGAACAAGAGGCATTTCCCATTATGTCTACGCTTTTTGTGAAAAAATTCCCATTTCGGTAGTCACTTAAAATACAGTGTGTCCACTACATGTACTAGGGAACAAGAGGCATTATCCCATTCTGTCTACAGTTTTTTTTTAGTTTTATTATTTATTGTAGACCAATTGGGAATAGACCAAGAAGACATAAATCAATGGAATTTAAGTAATTTCACGAAAATTTATAATTATACACAACACTGAATATAAAATATTTATTTATTTTATCAACTTCTCACGACAGCACTGATTTAAGTTGAATATAATTTTAAAGCACCTTCTATTAATAACAAACACAAATGTGTAAATTCTAAATATGGTAGCACAAAATAAAGTTTTTGAAGCCATTTTCTCAGTTTTTAATAGATCAAACACTTTTGTATAAAAATGGTATGCTTAATCAAACACATATTAATTTCAACATTTGTTGATATAGGCATTATGTAATTCTTTCAATTAGATTGAAAGTTTGGGACCTCACCTCATCAGTTGTTAAAACAATAAACTGTACAATTTGTTAATCAACAAAAACAATAGTGACATTTCAGACAGTTTACTTAATTAGACAATTGAAGCCATTTAATTAATGCCAATAATGTTGGCAAACTTTTTATCATATTCACAGGAAATTATTATAAAATTGTGTATTTTTTTAACATTTATTTTTTATATTTAAACCAGTAGACAAAATGGGAAATTCTTCATAAAAAAGTGTAGACAAAATGGGAAATGTTTCTTGTTCCTTAGTAAACATACTCTTATCTTATACTAGTGGACGAAATGTGATATAATTTTACATATTGAAAGTTTGTCTCATATTTGTTTTATTGTTTTATTTTCTCCTTAAATATTATTTGTAAATAGTTCTTTCGTTTTAGACAGTATTTGTTTTAATCAAACTTAATATAATTAGTTCTCGTCGTGATATGGCTTAAATGTCGCCCACACGGCGTAAAACAATATTCAATCAATCACTCATATTCCACAGTAGACGTAATGGGGATGAACCATATGAGAATAGACCAAATGGGAGTAGATCAACTGGGAATAGACCAAGTGGGATGTTACCACCTATGTCCTACCACATGTCACGTGATGACCGCGATAGCTAGATATGGATCCGCATGATCAACCAAGATGGCCAACACAGCCGAACTTAGTTTAACATATGACCCTATGGTAAATTCTTTTAAAAATTTTCTAGTCTGAAACCACGGAATCAATTGGAACAAGTTTTGCAGCAATGAGCCTTAGATGACCCTCTTTCAGAAACATGTCCGATGACCCGGACTCTGAACCAAGATGGCCGCCACAGGCCAAGTTAGTTTAACAAAGGACCCTATGGGAAAATTGATAAAAAATCTTGTCTAAAACCATTGAGCTAGTTGGAACAAGACACCACAGTGATGGCCCTTAGATGGTTATCTTTTAGAAATGTGTCCATTGACCTGGACTGCCATGGCCGAACTTAGTTTAACATAGGACCTTATGGAAACACCAGCAAATTGACTGCTACACTTTAATTTTTAGCCCTGCTCAAGCTGACAAGTTAAATCAAGGTGAGCGATACACGGTCTTGAGAGACTCTAGTTTCTTTTGCAAACAGATGTTAATTACTTCAATATAATTATATTAAAAGATTCAATGGTGAGCTTTTTCGAATACTTATTCAAAGTTATTGAAATTCGTAATTTTTTATATAGTGTTTGAAAATGTAGTAATAACCCACACTTTAATTCATGTATGTCTCATATGAATTAATTACAAAATTTGCCCATAGAAAGAGGAAAATTTTGCAAAAACGCGAGAAAAATGTTGTTTCCTTGCAAAGTTGTACAAGGTTTGTGAACGACTCAAAAATGCAAAATAATGCGGTTTTGGATCAAAATATGTGTATATAGAATTCAACACAATATAACTCGAAAGTTATATCATGAAGGAACTTTTTTCTTTTGATATTTTGAAAGTAAATAGCAAGGAGACACTTATGTCAAAATGTCATGAAAACGTCAATGGTAGAATCCTACTGTATCATATTCCCTTAAATAGACCGAATCAAAGCAATGTTATAAAAAATCAAACAAAATCACATAAATCTAGAGATTAAACATTGGTAAAAGAAAATGTCAAAATTAGCTTTTATTTTACCAGCTCCTTTCCTTTTGATTTCAAGACATACATTGTATATTTCAAATATTACACTATTTCTCAGAGTATAATTTTATACTAAGCAGTAATTACAATTATTTTGACTATGAAACTGTGGTAATTAGTCTGCATTTTATTCCTCTGTAAATTTACCAGTCAATATCAGAATTTAAAAGGATTTTAATGGTATCAAGATTGATGTAACAGCTTGTCTATTCATTCTTAACATCAAATTTGAAATACGAATTTTATAAGTTATTTGTTCTTGTGGATGCAGGAAGTCACAGTTTTGATACCCGTTTGGGTCAAACCAAAGCTTGTACATTGTTATGGGTTCCTTCTCCGCCGAGTATGCCACAATTATGATTTTAGGAGTAACAGCAAAGACTGGTCAGCTTGAAGTGATACGAATGTGTTGGGTTGAGTAAGATATCTCTATGTGAGGTAGCAAGTTACAAATCCATGACAGACTATTACAAAGCAGGACCATATTCACATCAAATGATTAAGGTCTCGTCCTGATTTTCCTGTTATACATTTTGTTGTTCATGGAATTTAAACCAATAAAAAATCAATCAATATTGAACTATTGCAATGAACCAAGTGACTTATTTACCCAATCACCTCTTCATTTACCTTTGTAGCCACTGCCATGCCATATACCATTTTGTATATTTCATTATTACAACGGAATATTTTTTGTTAATTAAAATTTAAAAAAGGTTACAAAATATTTAACAGTAGTCCCGACATCTTTATTACACTAAACTGTAAACACCTAACTGTCATCCTCTGCATCAAAAGGAAGACCCTTAGAAATTTCTGGTAATTTTTGTCAACTTTTGAACGGAAAATTTAAAGGCATTTGAGTAATGAATCATAATTTTGTTATAAATCTTAATTGAACATCAAAATTTTTAATTGCATATGTATGTGTACATAGAAAGTTTTATAAATAAAATATATTCTTCCCAGGATTGTTATGTCAAATTTTTATTTGTTTGGGCTAAATCAAAACCAGTTACCGGGAAATATAATCACAATCAGTGAAAATAATTAACACTTTTCCACAATCGGTGAAACATTTATGATTTCCAATATTAATGTTGACCCAATGTAAAGAAAATTTCCACAAACTGTCTGTAATCAGTGATACTCAGTAGTAAACCATTTCTGGTCTCAATCAACATTTGTGTCCCTTTCCAATTTTGCAGTCTTGTTATTCAAAGTCTTTATAAACTTGGCAAAAACTACACAAAATCAAAATAAGAAGACCAAAATAGAGGAAAAAATTACCGTTCTGGTCAAGACAGTTCATTTATTTTTTGGAAACATTACGCAGTTTAATTACCTAACCTAAACTAATCGTTTGTTTGTTTGTTTGTTTTTTTGGGGGGTTTACTCCGTTTTCAGCACATTTGGCTATTTCGCGGTGGTCAGCTTTTATTGGTTGAGGAAGCCGGAGTACTCGGAGAGAACCACTGACCTTCGGTAGGAAAATTGGCAATTCTTGTCAATTAAGATCGGAGTCGAACACACCCCGCCACAGTTGAGATTCGAACTCACAACCTCAATTGTGACAGGTTAGTGATAATTAGTAGTCATGACGAACTACCTAGACCACTCGCGATCGGCCACCGAGACCTCTTAAATAATCGTAACTGTTGTTAACTTCGTATTGTTATCTTGACTTTGTTTACTATTTTGTAATGCAGAAAGTTAAAAGTCAAGGTGAATTAAATAAACAAAACCAGAATGGTCATTTAGGAAACAGAGACTGCTTGCTTACTCTTCCGGACCACCTGAGTCTACCCCCGGTTTTTTGGTGGGGTTCATGTTGTTCCTATGTTTTAAGTTTTTAAATATATTGTTTGTATTGTTTTAGTCTTGTCTTCATTGTTCTCCGATGTTTTTCAGTGATTTTCGATTTTCTCCTTTGAATTTCCCTTTAGTATTTCTTGACTTTACAAAGAACAAAGTATGGGTCACTGGTGAGTGATGTCCAAAGCAAAAATTAAAAAAAAATGTTTTAGAGCAGACAATTAAATTAAAAATCAAAACAGACCCTCTTATAGAGAGAGCTTTGCAAAACGATTAACATTGTTACAAATAAGTTATTTGTGCCAGTATCAACGGGTCTGGTGTTTTTCTCAGGAACTACTTACTCCGTGTACCAGAATGTGAAAAAGATGACCTGGTGTTAGAGTAATTTATGTAATTCCCTCAGTTTTTCAAAAGCTATCTGATAAAACATATTCTATGTTTATGTTCTTCTCTTATAAATTATGATGGCATGATATTAAACACCTAACGAGAGAGATTGTTGCTAATTTTCTATATGATAAAGACATACTTATTTGACCAGTTTAATTGAGGACTGGGTCTGGCATGTCCGTAGCTGTTAGTAGTCCTTTGTTAATTTATATTGATAATTTTGCTTAGTTTCTTTTGTTACCTTTTCTAACATCGGATTCGGACTTCTTTTGAACTGAAATGCTGTGCGTATCGCTGTGTGTTTGTTTATTCCACATTGGCTAGAGGTATAGGGGAGGGTTGAGATCTCACAAAACAGGTTTAACCCGCAGCGTTTTTGCGCCTGTCCCAAGTCGGGAACCTCTAGCCTTTGTTAGTCTTGTGTGGTTTTTTAATTTTGGTTCGTTGTATGTTTCGGAGTTTAGTGTGGCGTCCATTTCGCTAAACTAGTATGCATTATTGTTTAGGGGCCAGCCTAAGCCCACCTCCGGGTGCTTGATTTTCTCGCTGCGTTGAAGACCCATTGGTAGCCTTGATCTGCTTTCTGTTCTTTGGTCGGGTTGTTGTTTCTTTGACACATTCCCCGTTTCCATTCTCTATTCTACTCAAGATGTGCACATTTTGTCTACTTGCGAATAATGGCCAAAATAATAAATATTTTAGAGCAGATTCAATAAAACATCCACCAAGAGAATAAAGCCAAAATGACACAGGTAAGTTCGTGTGAGACGTCCTTAATTTCACACAATTCAGCATTTGTATAAATGTTAATATTAATGTACCAATACCCTTTGAGACTTAGAGACCACCAGCAGTGGAATCCACTTATTTACTAGGTGGCTATTCTCTGATACCAGATGTGCAAATTTCATCGAATTACGACTATAATCATTTATAATTCAAGGCCAAACATGTTGAAAGCCACACCAATATCCCAAACTTTTGACTAGCCGATTCAAATACCAAGTCCACCAAACGGGTAAAGCCAACTATTTTAATGCAGCAAAAGGTTATTTTATTCAATCATCTGTTCAATGGTCTTAATATAGATTCTTCTTGAGGTGCGAGTGAGTTATGGAATTTCTCCACCCGAGATAGTTAAATAATTAAGAGAGCTTTTAACTTACGAGTAAATAGAAGGAAAATCTGTTTCTCCTATGATTTTTAACAAAAACCTCAACCGGAAAATGCCATTAGTACACATTTAGTACACACGAACGCCATTTCGGAACCTCTCTAGTTTATCTTTCCAATGAAACGTAAAAAAAACGGCTGGAATTCCCATGCAGATATTTAATCATCCAGAAATGGTTAAAAATACTATGTATTTTTATCCCTCAAGAATAGGAGAAAAAGCAATATATAATCATAATGCAAAGCAAGGAGGCTGTAGAGAACAGCATATTGTAAGAGAAGGATGCAAGTATTTATTTGATGATGGTTGTAGATTCTTGATCCGATCTCTTTATTAGCTTTGTATACAATGACGTATTATACAAAAATATTGTTGCAATTACTATTTATTCATAAACCTCAACTTCCGTAACATGCAGGAATGTTTCACGGGTATTTTTGTCCATTATCATAAGTCTGACATAACGAGCCTCAATTGGTTCCTTGCAGGTCAAAATTACCAGCTGACCATTAACAGCAGGACCTTTGAAACTCGCACAAAATTTCATGTTGTACAATGATGTGCCGACAGTAACCTCCAAATCACGAAGTCTTTCACCTGTCAAGTATTTAAATAGTTAGAATACAGCATTGTAAATCAAAGAAATGAAAAGAGCAGACATAACAAGCCGTAAAGTCTGTATACCAATTGTATTCGTTTCTTATACATATATAACAAAATTTAGAAAGTTTCTAAATTCATTAAAAGTGAGAAATTAAGTATTGATATTGAACAAAAATTAAAAAAAGTAAAACAATCGAGATTTAAAATTTAAAAAAAATTCTTACCACAACAGTCGTGTCTGTTATATATATCAACTCGCTTTACTTTGTAATTTAGTCCCAAATCCACCCACCAGTATGGATAACTCTCTCCATGATCTGCACCACCCCATCTTGCACTGTTTTTTGTAACAATCATGGTATTAAGTTTTCCATCGACAGCGTTATTGCAAACATAACTGGCAAAAACATTACTCATTTTACATTTCTTTCCAAGGGCTAGGTTCTTTCTTCCATAGAGGTCTAATTAAAATAAAACAATATTTTTTTGAATTAATTATTTGGTTTTAATTTATGATTCTAATCATTTTGGAGATAAATCAGTCTGTTTTACAATTTATTACATTTACATTTTACGAGTTTCTATGACTTCACTAGAACAATATGAATGCTTATTTTCTGCATGCACCGAGGGTATCATCATTCGCCACATGATCTTTACCATTGTCACATCTTTAATTTTAATTACGATTTATTACATAATTAAAATTTGACTTTCATCCCCTTAAATATGTTTTTTTATTTATTTTTTATGCCTATTTGCAAATTTGTTGCTGTCAATATTTAAGATAATTGTTAACTTTTAACGTTCCTGGTGAAGTTTTCTGGTCCATTCAAGGGTTGAATCCTTAGTTATGAAATTATTGGAAACTAATGGAGGTATTTCATTCATACAAAGTTTTGTCAAAAATGGCATTTAAATCTGTTCTAAAAAGCACTACTGATGAGTATACTCTGCATCAAAATGTTTATCAGAGACAGTGAGAATGTGTAGTATAACCGTGTCATCATACACGTATAACAAATAGTAGTATAAAAGCCAAACACTATAGACATCTGTAAACAACCAAATTCTCTTTTCCAAAACAGCTACCATTTTTAAGGGGCTTACAAGCGATACATGTTAACCCTTTGTCATCTTCAATCGTAATTTCCATAATAAAGCTAGAAAACTACTTTCGGAATCGACAGTGATCCCCGCACTTCCCGCAATATTTTGGACACTTGCTCAAATTAAAAAATCTAAAACCTATATAATGAAAAATGAAACCAAAAGTTCATGTCACAAGCTTGAATTCATCATTTTCCAAATTCACGCCTATGTGCCCCAAGTTTTGAAAATCAAAATTCTAAAACAATATCATGTAAAGAAACAGAATTAAGAAATTGAAGAATTAAAGACAAGTTTAAATTGAAGATTTCGGAATTCAACCCCTGTGGGCCGCAGTTTTTGCAAACTGAAATTCTAAAACATATTGCCCATCTACATATTGTGCATGATACTAATGTAATGTATAGAATAATAAAACGCATAAATTGAAAAATTAAAGAGGAGTTTACGTCAAAAGCTTGAATTCACAATTTTCTAGTTCGACCCCTGTGGCTCCAAAGTTTAAAAAACAAAATTCTAAAACCTTGTTGTGCATCAAATGGTAGTATCTAACCATTCTATACAGACATCAAATTCCTAAACCCAAAAGTGATAGAGGAGTTGTTGTAACAAGAAAGTATGATGGATGGACGGAAGGAGACAAGCGCAAAATCCACGAAATTTCTTCGAAAGTGCCGGATAAAAAGCTAAAATTAAGTAAATACAATCGTTGTCATAACAACTCAAGTAAGGAAATTAGATGTACGACAAACTGAATCAGATATTGTTGAATTAAGAAGAGTTTGAAACGTTGAAAAGGGGCAGGCTACTTTATACCGCTGAAAGAAAAAAATCGGGATCCAATATCACTTTCTTGTCATATCAAAAATAATTTCGTTTTTTTTTAAAAGCAAATTTCTGCACTCCATCGAGGAAATTTTGGCTTTCTTCTAATGCCTGTTTGCAATTTCTTGCCTTCAAGTTTTTCATATTTTTTCATTCGGGTCTGATTGTTAACGAACCTGTTGCAGATTTATACAGAAAAGATTTTTGTTGAAATAAAATTCCGGTAGCTCTGTGTCAATGGATGATGTTTGGTTCTAGCCTTTAAGTAAAACTACTCTATATATACATATTTCAGGTCGTGAGCGCTGCTTTAAAAGATATTAATTTGTTGAAGTATGCACATGCAAAACCTCAATATTTCTACCAGAGAATTTTTAATATCAAACTGATTAAAAGAAGGTATTTAGACAAAACAAAATCACTCTAATGTTCAAGTGCCTCGGTGCCTCAGTAATATTCGAACAAATATTTGTCCAAGTGTTTTCTATACAAGACACAACAGCTTCGGTATATCTATTCATTCCTTTCTTTTCCAAAACTAAAATCCTATTTTCTAAGTCATCGCAGGTTGACATTTGGCCATCTTCAACAGAATATATAAAAACAACATTTTGACATGAATATTCAAATCGGGATACTCAAATCAAACACAAATAAAAGAATAAATTGTTAGTCATCTATATATATTTTTCTCTTTCCTTTTTGGGCATAAGAGGTTACCATTCCTGAACGTAGTAATCGTTTTTAAGACTGAATAGTGCCCTACTTTTGTGATTTTTGATATGTATTTAATATTGACACAGAAAAAAATATTGAAAGAAAAGAAATACGCCAAAAAAAGTAGTACCTCACGTTATTTTTATTTTTTTAAATTTGAAATTCACGAAAGAATATGAAATCTGCAAAACATATTTGTAATGTTTTCGAATTCATAATTAATTTTCTGAATGTTTCACTTTTGTGAACACTTGAATATGGTTTAAGGATGCTCGCTGGTCATGTTTTTGGTCTTTTTGTCAGATTTTCGGAATCCTCGGGTTTTATCCATTTCTTAAACATGAAATTTTTTGCCCATGAACCCGCACTTTTTCTTTTATAATTCAATCATATATACTTTAAAATGGTATTTGACAAAATTTTATGAAATTCTTTTATTTTTTCATACATCTTTGAGAGACTGAAGTTGTCAATGCAAAGACAATGAAAAATCCAGAGAAAACCCATATCCTGCAAATTTTCAAGGCCTTATAGCTCTAAATTGAGCACATGAACCTACATTTTTTTCTTGCTTATTTGTTTACTATTCATATGTTTTCTTAAACTAAAACACCTATTTCAAATCCTATTTATTTCCTATTAGACCAGCGATCATCGTTAAAGGGTATATCTATATAGCAAATCGCTTTATATACAGAACATTGTTAAAATATCCCTATAAATGAGCCATGGTATAAAGAGCAACGGTGATAAACGAAACTTTTGTTCTGTTGGTGTGTTTCATTTGTACACAGGTTTGAATGTATCCAAAATTATCTTTCTCATCTTGAGATTGTCGTAATGAATACATATTAGTTATATATAAACTAAGTTCAATGTAGTTATTATTTTAATAAATTCTTAACTGTTGCCGGTTGTTACTCACTGGCAATGTGACGGGCAACGACAATATAACATTTCAGGTTTTTGGTGGGAGTTCACTTGCTAGAGCTTCTGCTTTTGTGTTGTGTTGTTCAAATTCTGTTTAGTTTATTATGTGTTTTTTTTTATTCTTTTAGTTAAAAATGTATCCCTTTTAAGTTGTCTGTTATGTTGCACTCTTAGGGCTTTCTCTTGCCTTTGTATTTATTTAGTAGTCGTAAAACATTGATAAGGGTAGAAAATGTATAAAATTGACAAATTTTTCAATTTTGTGGATAGAACCCTTACGTCACATGGCCCTAGCAAATTCTAAAAAATGTCATTCGAAGTGAGGAATCTTACACTATTGCTAACGTGACTATCCTCATGTGTGTTCTGTACTGAGTTGTTGATTTTTTAATATATATATATATATTAACAGCACTGATGAAGGATTTCAGTGATCCGAAAATTTTGCTTAGTTTGAATTATTGTTATAATTCAAAATTTTATTTGTTTTATTTTGATGTTGTTTTGCAACTTTTTAGACGATATAATAAAATCGCTACAATCTGTGTATATATATACACACACACACACACACACACAGATTGTAGTGATTTTGTTTTATATATATATATATATATATATATATATATATATATATATATATATATATATATATATATATATATATATATATATAATTTAGCATTTACTTTCATTTTCACATTTTAAATATACTTTATACACTACAGTTAAATCTTACCATCTGATGATATTGCTACTAAAAAGCAAGTGAACAGTATAATTAATGTCGTCTTCATGCTATGTCAAAGGTCTGCAAATAAAAAAAAAATTTAGAACTATGTACACTTTATGTAGATATATATATAAATCCACACATTTTCGAAAGTTCGGGGATATTGCAATTGTATCCGTCTGTTCGCCATAATATTTTTCTAATATCAACTCCTCTTTAACTTTTGGGCTGTTGATTTTTAAATTTCTATACATAATGGTTTTATACCTCCTGTAGATGAGCTGTAAGTTCAAGAATTTAGATTTTTTAACGGGAAATATCGACAAAACAATGGGAAAAGTCCACAACTTCGAAATCCAACGAAAAGACCGTCATGAAAATGGAACACAACAAACAAACGCCACAAGGATACACGTATAACTAAAAGAATAAAAAAAAGAATACACTAAAACATAATTGACCAAGACAGCACAGAAGCTAAAGCACAAGCAGTGTGAACTGCCACTAAAAACAGGTAGTGACATCAAGTGCTCCCGAAGGGAAAGCATGTCAGCTCAATTAACGACAACCATCACATCGACAGTGAAGTGTCAAGTCCGTTGATGTGTTAATTCCAGAAGATCGTGAAATCTAAATGAAGATATCTAGTCTCATACGTAAAATAGAAACCGTAAAATTTTTGGAGTGATGGAATTAACAGAAACTGAAAATGTTCCGTCTTAGAAGTCATATGTTGACATATATATATATATATGTATATTCATATACTTTAAGTAGCACCCAATTAAGTTTCAGAATTTTAATTTTCAAACATTTGTATACGCAGGGTTCCGTTTTCTACAATTGTTAATTGATACTTGCAAATTAAGGATGCTCGCTGGTCATGTTTTGGTCTTTTTGTCAGATTTTCGTAATCATCGGGTTTTATCCATTTCTTAAACATGACATTTTTGGCCCGTGAACCCCCACTTTTTCTTTTATAATTCAATCATATATACCTTAAAATAATATTTGACAAACTCTTATGAAATCCTTTTTATTTTTTCATCCATTTTTGAGAGATTGAAGTTGCCAATGCAAAAACAATGAAAAATCCAGAGAAAACTCATATCCTGCAAATTTTCAAGGCCTTATAGCTCTAAAATGAGCACATGAACCTATATTTTTTTTCTTGCTTTTTTGTTTACTATTCATATGTTCTCTCAAACTAAAACCCCTATTTCAAATGCTATTTATTTCCTATTAGACCAACGATCGTCCTTAATCTGTTTTTCATTTAGTTTAGTTATTTCATTTCCTAATAGAATGATAGGCAGTATTGTTTTATATCAAACTCCGAAACAGTGGCGACGTCGCTGCGCTAAACTATAAGTAGGCGGAGCGTAGCAGAGTAGACGTTACCACTGTTTCGGAGTTTGGTTTTATATTGCTGAGTCCCAAATACGTGAAAGAGATGCGGAGAAAAATGTTGAGTCTGACAGTATAGCTTTCTAGCTCAAACATTTTGATTTACATTAACATATAAAGAATCCCTGATAACCGAGTTCCGTTTGAGTTTTAAGAAGTCGAAATATTGACTACAGAGTCAAAAGTTTAAGTTGTAAGAAATTGTAATTTGAATAATTATAAAAGCCGAAGTATCATCTTAAAAGACAAAATTTTAAATTTAAAAGGTGATACGTGTTCGTTCTCAATTTTAAGTTTTAAAATGTCGGAAATTTGAATTTGAAAATGTTTGTTTTGTAGAGTAAACATTCTAAGTCAGTGGCAGAATTTGAAGATAAAAAAATAAAGTGTCAAAATATTTACTTTGCAAAAAGCTCCAAGATATTATATTTTAATCATATCGCTAATACGCCTCCGTAAATTCAAGACTACATGACCTGAATTAAGTATCAATATAGAAAAAAGGGCCAACAGTAAAGCTTGAATTTCTTGAAATAATTTTTAGATAGAATACGTCATCCTTTTCCACTTTCAGGTCGTTGACAGTTTA
This sequence comes from Mytilisepta virgata, assembly GCA_028015205.1. Lineage (NCBI taxonomy): Eukaryota > Metazoa > Mollusca > Bivalvia > Mytilida > Mytilidae > Mytilisepta > Mytilisepta virgata. The sequence continues at coordinate 4,311,505 of CM051516.1, forward strand.
AAAACCTATCATTTTTGTAGAAGAACTATTAAAAGTAAGGTCAAGAAATACCAAAGGGATATTCGAAGAAGGGGAAAATCGAAAATAACTGACAATCCGGAGAACAACGAGTACAAGACAAAAACAATACAAAGATTACACTAAAAAACTTAAAACACACGAACAACATGGACCCCACCAAAAAACCGTGGGTAGACCCGGGTCCTCCGGAAGATTAAGCAATCTCTGCTTCCTACATGAACGCCATGCTGCCCATGTCAAATCCGGTATGAGGATGGGACAACATCAATGGAACACGTCCATTTGCATAGCTCTACCCTTAGATGGTTTTGGCTAAACCTGGTTTGTTCATTTCGACATTCTTGAATTTGCTCTTTAACATTTTTGATTAATGTTTTGATGCTCTGGTTTTCAACATTTTGGGCATTGAGCACAACCGATGAGTATTTAATGGACGAAATGTGCACATCTTGTGCATCAAAATTGGTATCAGAGAATTTTATATTAACTTTATCTATTGTACCTGATTTTAATTATTTTAGCTAACAGACTAAAAATTATATTCCTTTCTATTTTCCGAAAAAGCTGGAATGAATTTCTAGCTAAACTACAGCAACTATGTAATTAACTTTAAAAGTCGCAACGGGAGTTGCTTTGCATTTTTCTTACTTACCTCAAACGAAATCTGTATCTGTCTGTCTGATGGAGATTCGTTGGGGTTACTGAGCTTTTTGTACAGTCGAGTTTGGCAACACGTTTGTCTGTAATAAGAGTCCATTGATTAGAAAACAAAGAGCAGTTTCTCATTATCAAAAATTGAATGTATGATAAAATATTATATTTCTTCAAATTAATATATTGCATTCGTTTACCGATATCAAATGCATTAATTATATAATTTTGTTCATATACAACAACACATACGAATTGAAAATATATTAAATTCTACAATTTTTAAAAACTTTTATTAAATTATATCTAATACATGGAATAAGTATCTTTACAGAATTATATTTCAAATATATATATATGCAAGCTGTTGACATGTTATTACTACCCACCAGAAACAACAGGTACTACGCATGTCCATATCGTATTTCAACTCGTTTGTTCTTGGTAGTTTTATGACACCAGAACAGTTACTTTTTGTGTAAGTGCATCCGTGATGGTATCTAATGTTTTGGCATGTTTCTATTCAAAGTAGTAATATTGAGGAATGTGTCTACTTTAGTATATATATATACATTGTGGTATTTAATATTTATAAACGAATCTATGCTACACAAAAATGACCATTAATGAGTTCACACTTGTAAATTTGCCCATACAATAATGTTATTTCTTCTTCTATAATTACCAATCTCAGAAATATTTAAAGTTTATTTAGATACTTCGGAATGTTTTTTTGGGATTCCGAATTAAGAGAAATCATTATTTAAAAACGCACAATATTTTGTGTAGGTCAAAATTACATGGGTTTAATGGGTGAAAATGTTATTAAAAATTAATAATTGTATTTAAATTGTGAATTTAAATTAGCAATAACATATTATTATGATATTATTCGTATATCTTATAGATATTTCTTTGTCCAACTATTCAAATTTCATTAAATCACACAAAAATTACTCTCAGGTCAAAATTTAAAAAACACTGGCTTTATACATAATATATAGGAAAATTCCAAGTTGGAATTTCATTTATGGTTATTGACTGTAATTGCATGCATAATGATGTTTAATTCTACAATATTTAATTATTTCAATGAATTGTTTTTGATGAATAAATATTTTTACAAAATAAAATTTCAAGTATCGTATATATGCAAGGTTTTGAAATGTTATGAAATTCATTTCTTTTTATATTGTGATATTAAAAGTCATATTAGAAAAAGTTTATTTTGATTTTTTGATAAATGATAACACACAATTTATAGATTTAAATGATATAAATAAAATTACATATATCCTCAACACAAGATCACACATTCAGGTAAATAAGCTTGTTTCCTTTTAAAAACAGTCGATAGAGCTGAGGGCAGGGAACTCTTGAAAATTTACTCTACAATGTATATAAGTGATCATGTTGATGTTGTTTTTATTTTGTTATGTTCTGTCACATACTATGAAATTTAGTATTATGACAATAACGATTTGATTAATAAGCACCAAAAACAACAGGTCTGATATCTATATCATATTTCAGCTTGTTTTTTGTCGGTAGTCTTAAGACGCCAAAACAGTTACATGTAGTGTCATTTGTGTGAGTGCGATGATATGTACAACTGTGGCATGTGTCTATTCTAATACGTATTATTTTGAAATGTATCTACTTTAGTACATACATAGTGGTATTTATTATTTAGGCATGAATCTATGATAAATGCATGCATAATGGTATTTGATATTTTGGCATGTCTCTTTTCTAGTACATTCATGGTGGCATGTGATATTAAGCATCTGCATGTCTATTCGTAGTACATGATTTGTGGTATTTTGTATTTTGGCATGTATCTCCGACTGTAAGAAATGGTTACCACAGGATAATACGTTGTGTTGGAAGTGGTGTTAACCCCATAAATATAATTTCGCATCCATACTGTTCTTGTACGCTTCAGAAGGTGAATAAATGTTATTTTGTTCATTCTATCACAATATGTTATATAAATATCCCTGTCAGCCCTTAAAAGCTGCAATTTCATATGCGTTTCAGAACATCTGTATATATATTTGCCATTTCAGCAATCAAGCGTTTGCCTGAATGGTACTACGCCCAAAACGTCACTAGTTTGATACTTTTCAACATCTTGGACACTTTAATATAAACACATTCCACCTTCCTTCTTGTTTCGAAAGCTCTTATACATATATATATCTGTATACATTTTCTATGTCTAAGGTGTAGATTCACGTCAGTTAATATAAGTGACTCTTAATTATCGAAAGTACTAAGTATAATTTAGTAATTGCATCTGGGACAACAATATATGTTTTTGTCCACATATTTCTTAGGTAATATACAAAAGAACGATATTTGGGGAAGTATGGAAAAAGTAATCTCACATATATTTTATATGATAGTTATAACACTTTCCAAATGAATTTTCTCCCCATGTGACTGTAAGATGAGGAACCTGCAACTCATCTTGTCCTATAAAAGTAGCAATTTTTCTCAAGAATTTATATATCAATCTTACCTATTATGTGCTCTGTGAGTTGAAATGCAAAATTTTTATTTTATAAAGTATAGGCTCTATTATGTATATATAATTTTGCATCAATATTTGAGTGATATTGAATAATTTTGTAACTTTTCTCAAACTTATATGTCAATTAACATTTTTCTGAATATGCAAATGATAATACATAATAGCTCGTTCTGAAAATGGAAACGTCACGGCGTAAAGAATGACGTGGTTACAATTTGGTGAAATCGCAGTTCTCTGACGCTAAACATACGAAGGCCTAGAAGGATCTTACGAGATTCTAAATTCAAAAATCGAGATTCAGTATTCAAAGTTCGAAATTCTAAATTGGAACTCGTACTATCTTAAATTCGAGATTCGAGATTTGGAATTCAACATCTAGAATAATAATTCAGAGGAAAGCTTCGAATGTGTGAGTAATATATGATAAAATATAAATATAAAATATATTTTCCGTGTTGCAGATATACGTGATGCGAAAATTGTACGCAATAGACAAATATGTTCTTTCATTGTTTGTTTTTAATGATAATAGATTTTAATACATTTAGGCAAAATGTTTATTTTTACATAATATATTTCTTAAAGACGAAAACGTGTTAATTATTATAAATACACAACTTTAGTAATTGAGAATTTTAAGAATTATATAGTAATAGAATGTTCTTTAAATTTTTATATTATCTCATTATATATTCTCTAATTTTTAAACTTGAAGAACGAGTGAAATATTCTCAGAGTGTGGAATAAAATTACCTATTGTAAGTCCAGATAATTTACTATTTCTTAACGTTTTGTAGTACATTTCATTTTTTTTTGGTACTGAAACTAACATGTATTTGTAAGTAGTTTTATATGTATACTATTATTTTATGTAATATGCTAGTTTTTTCTAATGCTAGTATACGAAGTATAAAATCAGATTTCATCAAATTATTAAGATTTGTGTGGACTTATTATTCTTAAGTGGAACAAATTAAAGCAATATCCTAAAAATAAATTCAAAAAAAATCATGCAAGATTACAGTTTAAGAATGGGTAAAAAACAATTAGTTCTTATTTTACCAATATGTTTGTTTTATTTGACAAAAACATTACACTATTTCTCAGAGTGATGTTTTTTTACTTAGCAGTAAGTAAAATTATTTTGACTATGAAACTGTGGTGATTGGTCTCCATTTGATTCCTCTGCCATGTCTGTAAATCTAAATGTCGATATCAGAATTGAAAAGGATTAGAATGGTATCAAGACTGATCATACATTTCATCTGTGTATTTTTTACATCAAATTTGAAATACGAATTGTATTAGTTATCTGTTCCTTTAAATGCGGGTGCAGGAAATCACAGGTTTGATACCCAGTCGAGTCTATCCAAAGCTTGTGTATGCTACAATTATGATTTAGGAGTAGCAGACGGTTTGAAGTCACAATGCTGTGATGAATGAGTTAGATATCTCCACGTGGAGAGTTATCAAGTTAAAAATCATCAGGTCCTCGTCCTGATATAAACAAACAACAAAATAGATAACAGGAAAGGTCAGCAATGACATACCAATCAATCAAAAATATACCCAACAGACAAAACCCAGGAAAAAATAACATAAAGGAGTACAAAACACAAACATAAACACTCCAGAATCAGGATAGTCTGACTTGGTACAGACACTGAACATTGGTTAATCCCGTTTTATATGTACCTAAACATCCAACTGACACTATCCTGACACTCTGGTGTACAAACATACTAACAATCTAATAAAGTATGATTACCAACAAGGTAACTGCTTGCTAGAATTGAAAAATATGGTTGGACGGTACAAAGTTCAGATAGCATGTAATAACTGACAAGGAATGTAAACCAATGATAAATCAATCAATGATGAACTAAACGGCTAATTTATCCAATCATCTCTTCAGTGATATTTATAGCCATATACTGAGTTTATCATAAACGAGATCATGGAGGCTGCAGCTGCAGTAGAATCTTGACGATTGAAAGTTATTTTTTACAATACGCGCTTTGAAAAATAAGTTTTTAATGCATAAGGTCTAAAACATTAAAAGCTGAATCAATCACTAAAATTTTCAAGAAAAGATCATAAAAATATCTATAAATAATATAGCCAAAACTATCCTAGAGGATCTCTTTGAGAAATCTAACAGAGAGCTATGGACACAGGGACCAAATCCCTCGGAAAATTTAAATTTTATACCAGAAAATTTTAAAGCTTCAATGTCAATGCTAACAGCAGAGCTGGTGATTTTCTTTTGGACTTTGGTTTAAATGAAAAAAACCATCAAGGACCAAAATTTCGACGAACAAAATGGGCAGGATCGAACATTTGCTCCTAGTTCCCTCCGAATAAAAATCAAATGGTTGCTCCCATACGGATTTTGGACATGATTTGAATCAATGATTGTATTGATTCCTGTTGTTTTTATTCATAAACTTCGGCTTCAGTCACATGCAGGTATGTTTCACGAGTATTTTTGTCCATATCATAAGTTTGACATAACGAACCTCAATTGGTTCCTTGCAGGATAAAATGACCAGTTGACCGTTAGCAAGCAGGACCTTTGAAACTGGCACAATGTTTCGTGTTGTTCAATGGTAAGATACGGAATTACAAGTGCAACAGGTGTATGTACAAGGTTTGTATAAGTTTATACAAGGTTAAAATGCAAGTTTTATTTTCACGTGTTGCATTTACTGTTAAACTGACTACTTCCTGGTAATAAGTAGCACCATCTCTTTTTTATTCTTTCCAACATTTTTTGTTGTTGGATTTTACATTGCTAGTTTTTTAGTTTTGTCTCGTCATGTTTTATTTTTCTTAAGATTACTATGTATTTCACTTCTTTTATGTGTATGTTTTATAGTGTTTGTTCTCATTGTCAGTCAATTCGTTTCAACTTGCAGTGTTAACGGGCAGGACATGCTTACCCTTCCGGAGCACTTGATGTCACTCCCGGTTTTTTATGGGAGTTCACATTGCTAGTGCTTTAGTTTCTGTGCTGTCTTGTTCCAGTTTTGTTTAGTTTATTATTATACGTTTTTATTCTTTCAGTTATACATGTGTCGTTGTCGCGTTTATTTGTTGTGTTCCATACTCTCCTAACTTTGTCTTTACCTTGGACGTCGAGTTTCTGGACTTTCCTCCTGTTTTGTTGCTTCGGTATTCTTTTGCCGATATTACAAGTTATAGCACAAAAGCCATCTGTTAAAAGCAAATACTCAAACAATAGCTGGATTAACGGTTTAGTGTATGATGATTGGATGAAAAACAGTTTTTTCTATGAATTTTGGTCTTTGTCCAAATGATAGACTTAGATATCTCATTGAAAGACAGCTCTGTCCTTATATACGTTGTAAGTCTTGGTTTCGACGTTTCTTTCACACAGATTAGACGAGACATCTTCAGGTCTTACTGGAATTGATTTAAAATTTCCTATAACAGTCGGATGATCTCTTATTGATCTGTATGAACAATTTTAGGGAATTCCGACATTAGCTTTGTTTTTAGAAAGTTTTGACCTTAAATTTTTTTTTTATATCATTGTGAGTTTAAATATGTTGTGGCCAGTTTTGATGAGAAACAGTTTGTTAAACTACGCGTGTAGACTATTTGAAATAAGACCAAGCTGTAAAATAGATGTTCTACGATACCTACAATGCATTTTGATGCACACAATGAGCATATGTCGTCGATTTATGACTCGCCAATTGTGCTAAATGCCGACAATATTGAAAACCAAACAAAAATGATATACCAAATGCTGAACAGCAGATATCAATTATATATCAGGTAAAGGATAATTACACAGTACAATAGACAAAACCATTTAAGGACAGAGCTATGCATAGGTTTTGCTTAGGGTTTACAAAATTGTACATTTTTATACAGTAGGGATGAAAGTGTTATCTAAATACTGGCAACTGAACCAGTGATACCCTCACGAGTGGACTTAAACTCCACCGGCATAGGCATCTACTCGGTGGTAATAACGCATATTCTATAGGGCTGGAACTATTCATGCACAGCACGATTCGAATATTTTCGATTTGATTCTCTGGGACTAGAAAAATACAAAATTCCATGTTTTGTCTCTAGATGACAGGCCATATTTGTGGAATATTCACTTTTAATCTTTTATAGCTTATTTGTGAGAACCGCATCCTGCAAACAGCAAAGTAAACCGATCTTCTAGGGACAAGGATGAATAACTAGCGTCTTTATATTTTCTGAGAAGGATTCATTAATCAGTCTGAACATTTTCTTCACAATCAAAATGGCCGACAAGATATTTTATCTTTGTCGTTATTTAAGTCCACCAGTGTGTTCGCCTCTGTAATTACATTATTTCATAATTTAACTGCAGACAATATAAATTTGTTATACCGACCAGTCATTATAATTGTACCCGTGGGTCGAGTTTAAGCGGAATGTCAATTGAATGCCGTATGTGTCGTTCTTAAAGATCAAACCGTAATAACATTGATTTTTATAATGTGAAACGTAAACGAAGTGGGATATCTACAATTTTTTAAAAATGAAAGAAAAAATAGTTGTTGGAGTAAGCGCAAAAAATATTAGACTTCTAACGAAATCTGGTCAGTACCCGCCCGACGAAACAACTTCTACTGCATCTAATATCACTTTCTTACCCCATCCCTTAAAAATCAAATTCTCAGTCATTACCTCGAGATTTCCGATATTTTCTGTTTCTATTCAAATATTACAAGCATATGTAGGACAAGAAAAATGCTTATAGGTGTAAATTTGAAATCTAAGTAGCAGAATGACCCTAAACAAAGTAATACGACGGTGTATTAATGGACCTTTTTTTATGATATAACATCTTTATTTGCATAATTATACCCCTCCGTGTCAAAGCAATACATTATAGAAGACATAATAAAACAACACAATGAAAAGACATAGAAAAAACTTAAGTATCTATTAATTAGTAATTAAGATCCTGTCTTGACCAGGGTCTGATGCCCTCAGTTCTAGAGACTGCTTGATGAAGAGTCCAATATGACAAACAAGTTCCTGATTCGCAATGGTTTTACTTGCTGCACTGTCTTTTTTTAAATTCTTTTAATAAACAACAAAATGGATAACAGGAAATGTCAACAATGACATACCGATCAATCAAAGGTCAACAATGACATACCGATCAATCAACGCAACCGAACTGACAGAACTCCTGACAAAAAATAACATAAAAGAGTACAAAATACAAAAGTTTGTTATTTGATTTTTAATTTTTTTTTAGTTATTCCTGTATCCTGTCTGTTGTGTTGCATTCTGACGAATTTGACTTGGCTTCGGATTACAGTCTCATCATTACAGCACGCCAATACAGTCTTCTTTTGTTGTTTTTATATTTTCTAACGAATAATAATAGTATTAGAAGGATAAATATTTTATCAAATAGTTTCTGTTGGTTTTTCCTTTGTGTATGCTTTCTGCTGTTGAAATTAAACAATGATTAATTACCCCACTGCTTTAACTACCAAGCTGATAGTTTAATTCACTTTACATTCAAAGTGAAGAATGGAACTTCGCTTTTCCTTTTATCTCAGATTTATTATGTTTCTAAAGGCTGTTTGCTCTCACTTTCTAAAAAGTCAAACGATTTTTTTCAATATTGTGCATGTGTTTTTTGCTATAGGCAAATTGTCTGATGTTTGTTTGTACAAAGGTCAAAGTTTATTGCTATTAGAAATCAGGAAGTGTAAGAAATCATTTCGTATGACTATGATTATAGGCAAAAGATTACCGAAGTAGGATTGATAAGTGCACAAGTCCTAAAATGTGCCGGGGAAAGCGGAAATAACCTAAACTTTCTCCAAAAGAAAAATATCATTGGGGCATAAGTTATGAATTGAAGACAAAACTTTATGAAAAACGTGATGACTTCGACTTTCCTGTTGTTAACTTTCCCTTCTTGAGTATCAATAAACCAGCATCCCCTGCATATGGCGTCTAAGTTTCTCAGCTTATCTGATATTCAAGGGCATGCATGAGTTACCATGACTTTCGACAAAAAGGATTACTCCTGTCACAAAAGCTTCTTAACAAGGGTTTTATCAGGGATAAGTTGATGTCATCACTTAGGAAATTTTACGGTCGTCATCACGAATTGATAGACCGTTACAGTGTTCCAATATCTAAGACGATGTTGGACCTGTTCCCACTGTCGTAACACTTCATGTACCCGCACCGATTTGCGACTACCACTGGATTGACTTTGTTGAACTTCACGACGGGTGTCTTCCCGGGATTGTCTAATGGATTGCGTTTTTTTTTTGTTTGCTCCTTAGGTATATTTGTCCTCATTATATTGATCATACCACCGGTTGGTTCTTTTTCCCTGAGCGATTGCGAGAGGTAAAATATTGTTATAAATGACCCACCTTGGTAAAATCAGTATAAATTCATGCCAGCATCAATTGTTTCTATTCTAATAGCCAAAAACAATTTGATATCAAAATATGTCAAAGCGTTTGAAGGACATCGTGTTAGAATTAACAATGGTATTGGTATAAAAAAATACTAATTATAATATGGTGTGTTGCTTTAAACTCTGCAAACATAGGTGTATTAAAATTTCCGATTTATTATCAGTTGCACGCGCATGACGTCATAGTCAAAATTACAACGCCATTTTTCTCACCAGCGGAGTCGTCATAACGGTGAAATATTACAATTGTTTGGACTTTTTTCCTCCGACGTACAATAAAATCCGTTTTATTGTAATTAAATTTATTATGTTTACTTTTCTACCGTTTTCGATTTCCAAAATCAAAATGGCCGTCAAATGAAAGGCATTAAAGTAACACTTCGTATACCTATTTTCCTTTTTTGTCATGTCGAAATAATTCCTTGGAGCCATATATTCGTATTAGATTTTAATATTTCATTATGGGTAGCATTATTTACGAAATTTTTACCACTCGCTAACGCTTGGTATAAAATTTTGCTGAAAACATGTTATCCATATAAAAATCTCCAACGAATATATGGATGCCACGATTATTTCTTAAATCCTAGACAATTCAAAGACAAAATTCGAAATTTAATATCATCAGCTAATATTTTATAAGATACTGAAAATTAAACAAAGTTTAATCAACAATGAAAATTTATGAAAGTTTATCATCTACTTCTATATCTCAATCATCCAGTTATGTTTTCAAGAATTTATTAATTAATTTCTAGACAACTGCACACATTTTATCAGTTTTTAGACACAATTAGAAACTAAGATCGTGAAAATATGACACTTTGTTAAAATCTTCATGCTTCTGTTGAGAGGTTAATTGAAAAATAAACAAAACACCAGCAGTACTAAAGAACCTTGCAGTGTTGTTGGAGTACATATACACAAGTAATATAATTTTGAACTTAAACGGCAATTTCTAGCTTTTTTTCCATTTTGACTGTCTTGATTATTACAATATATGTATTTGGAATTAAAGAAAATCAACACAAGATCAAACCAAAATATATTGCATTGCAGCCAGTCAAGACGTGTTCAGAGCTGTTAGGAATGAATTATTCATGCTACTTTACCTGTGCTGAATCGACAAAAATGATCGATATTATATTGTCTTAGGTTAAACTAATTTATTCATAGTGGATCGGGAAACAAGTTAACTCAACTTATACTAATCCCTCTCTACGTGGCGGGTGGGAGAGCGGCCCCTGTAGCGGCATTTTAGCATACTCTTTTAAAGTGAAATCTTTAACGTGTTAAGGGTGTTCCTCTCTCTTAACACAGGACAGCCATCCGACGGACTAGCATCGTTTACCGAGACCATCCCCGCAAATGGTGTCGATAGGGCGTCGCAAATTTGATCCCTGAAATTTTCATCCCGAACGGGAATCGAACCAGGGACCTTTGCCTTCGAAGGCCGATGCGCTAACCACTACACCACGATGCCATAGTCTTGACAGATCTTGATTGATTGCCTTACATGTATTGATTTGATCTTGTTATCTTGACTTTGTATGAAAATATGGCGATGTAGAAAATCAAGACAGAGAACAAACAAGACGAAAATGGCCGTTTAAGATAAAACAAATGTAAATAGTGGTATAAACACTTGAAATTCAAAATGACAATGAATTGTTAAAAGCTAACGTTAGACATTTAAGGAATGTTTCCAATTTTTAAACAGGTTATACGATATAACCAGGTTGGGGTCAGTTTACGCATAATAATCCGTGAAGCACTTTATGACCCAAACAGATTATTGAAAAATTAAAACATTCCTTATAATTTAATTTCCAAACAGAAGTACAATGATTCCTCGATTAAAGCATTAATAATGACATGGGACTATTTTAATTTACAAGTGGCCGATTAATCCGTTAATGATGACACAAGACCAAACCAATTTATACAGTATAACCAATGATGCCCTGTACTGGTCAGCCAATCAAAATCCAGTATTCAAATCAAATTAAATTATTAAAAAAAAAAGACGAAACCTCATATGAATTAAAAACCGGTCAAATTCCTTTACACGTGTTTTCAATTATTTTCCGCCAGTACAGAAGGTTACCTCCCTAGGTAATTTCTGTTATTTAACTAATATTATTCCTTCATCGTAAAATACTTACCAGCAGATTAGTTTGAATCCTTTGGGATTTCTTCATAGTGACAAGATTAAATTTTCATTGAGCTATGTTGAAATGTTTTACTCATTTTTATGAAGGATGTCAGAATGCCGATGAAGGTCTCTTTATCATGGACAGAAAATCACTAATCCTAACTCCGGATGTCCGAAATGCATGTAGACAGAAAACGAAAGAACAAAATTGCAACAGATTTCATCGTAACAATAGCAACCCATGTGAGAGAGGTTGTTGTCGTTACTAAGACAATTTTACTGTCCTTACCGCTAATTATGGAAATGATAAAATGTTGGTGACCTGTTGAACGGGATTAAGGTAAAACATCAAACGTTTTCAAAATACCGGAACATAAAAAAATAGAAAATTAAAATCAAAAGATAACAAAGTCTTTGATGAGATTCTAAGTGAACAGTGAATATTTTTTTTTATCTTCTCTTGATGGTGGTTAGTCAGCAGAAAAGTGGACCTTTTATCTTTTGATTTTGGTTTTTGGTTTTTGTTTGTTTTAGTCTTTTCATGTTTGGTTTTTACCTCTTGTACGTTCGACAGTTCATCGGCCTTTTATCATTTGCATATTTCGTATGGAGCTGGATACCAGTTAATTTAGTAAGTTTTTAGTTAATTTTATTTATCACGAATTCTTTGATTAAATATAAAATGTACCAAAAGCAAAATTTTCATTGAAATTATTACCACAGTTGTAACATGTCAAAGTTGTCTTGTCTATAGATCTGCGACAACTATGGTACCCTAAGTGGAACAGGAACAACTTACTAATATAATCCCATGATGCTGTAGCACCTATTTCAGTCACGGTTTTATACGAGTTGTTGTTGTATACTTTTTTCAGTGTAAGTTTTTTATGTTGACCTTTGTGTACTTGTATTCTCCGTTTTGTTTGCCTTTTTGAATTGCTCAACTTGTCCAGTTTATCGAACTAATGACAGCGTTTTGTAGTATAGCTAATTGTGTCTGTCTTTCTATGTTATATTCAAAAGTTAATAAGAAAGTGGACCGTGAACTAAGAAAAAGGATATACGTCCTATTATTTACGACGTGTACTTATTGAGTAAAGGCATTTAAGGATAGTGCTATGCAATGGGGTATCCTAAAGTGTTCACAAAATTTTAACATTTTTATACAGTAGGGACGGAAAAAGTGTCTAAATACTAGCAACTGAACTAGTGATACCCTCGTGGACTGGGACTCCACCGGCATAGGCATCCACTCAGATATAATAACGCGTATTCTATAGGGCTGCAACGATTCATGCACAGCACGATTCGAATTAGAGGCCTTTTTTGTATCTGCTAAAGTGTCAAATTTTTCGAGGTCATTTTTTGTCTTCTAACGAACAGAAGGCTTAGAAGGAAATTTGTTATCTGCTAACGAAGCTATTACCATTTCAATTCTTTGTATTATAGATCAATGCTATTTGAAAATTAAAATTTTGATATTAAACTGCAAATATTTTGGAAAAAGTCTTCTCATCCAATCTTTTATGGTACATTGAATGTGACGATTTAACCTTCATTACAATATATTAGTTGCTATGTTTGGATAGTGTATAAAGATACTATTCTACAATATTTATTTAACCCAAGAAAGTTGGTTAAGTAATCCTTGTAATGTCGTGTTGTTTTGCCTTGAAGAAGTAAATGTTATTTTAACTTGGAGAAGAAAACTGAACTTTACGTCTCTGTCGTCTATTAACGGTAAAAGTCCAAGGAAAACGTCCTGCAATTGACACTCCGATCAGTAATATTAACAAAATCGACACAGAATGGAACGAATTTTCGTACGTATTCTGAGCTAGAAGACAATTATATTTCTATATAATTACCATATCAAAACGAATAATCTGTAATTACAGACAGTGCCAAACGAACGTGATCAGTTTTGAGAATGACCAGGCCAGGACATGGATACATTATAAGTAATTTTAGAAACTAGTGACTGACTGGCATAGACATTCCGGAACATTATATTTGCTTATTGATCTATGAAACTATATCGGTTTTGTTTCTAATCGAAGTTTGATTGAAAATAAACCAGTATCGGTAACAATATTGGAACAGAAAATAAGTTTGCTGATTGCTTGTCCAATAGAATAAATACGAATTCTCTCAGTTATTACTGGTTCATTTGTGATAAAACTAATAGACCTGATACTTATACAAAAGATTGGAAAATAAGACTGCTAAATTTCATATATAAACACCGTTAACAACTGGTAACGACGGAAAGGCGGCACACTTTTTATTTCACAGTGAAAGGTAACCTTAATTTTTGCACACTCGGATCTAGAGTAATTATGTCTCACAAGACATTTTACATCCTTGCAGACATTTATTCGAATATTCATAAAATACATGTTCCGAAATATCGAAAATATGCTTGAATTTTTAATGAGAAAACGGCCGATTTTCTAATAAATATTCAATATTCCTTTCTTTAATAACACCTAGGGATCAATTGCACTCTTTTTAACCAATTTTGAAAGTACCGAATCTAATAAAACAACAATTCTTCCGTCTTTCCGGCGTTACCGGTTGTGCACGGTGTAAACACTCATTGATACAAATTTAATACAGCTAATGTGCAAAATCTACACATTTTGTCTCATCGGCGATGCTCAGGCTCAAAGTAAGCACCGAAGACAACAAAGCAAAATGTTGCCTATCCCAAGTCAGGAATAGGTTGGTAATTAGTCCGATATTGCTCTGACGTCTGAGGTTTTTTTTTGTAATATGCTGGGGCCGTGGGACGTCAGAGCGGACCCCGTGTAGAAAAAATGGAAATTTCCGACCCAGACTTGGGGCGGCAGTTTTTAGACACTAAATCGTAACATATCCAATTATAAGTAGATAAATCATATATCACTCGATTTCTTATTAATTTTTCTCTAAGAATATGTACATTTTATTCACAAACAATCTCCCTGTACTACAAACGAAAGCTTTATTCCCTTCAACCCACCATTTTCATCATTTCACTTTCACTTTGAACAATTTGTCACATGACTGCGTTATTTTATTTTTTGTGTAGTAAATTTATGCATACGACCCCGGTAACCCGCATATATTTTCTAACCGGAAGTCCTTATATATAGTCATGCTATAGTGGCATATGTATTTTCTACATATGGGTCATTTAAAAAAGTCTTTGTTTAATGGGGCAGCCATATTGTACTACATACTATGGCTAGAAAAAGTTGCGTTCGAAGAAAGGGAAATAACGTGCTTTAGAGTCAAAATCGTGATACCGGAAATGAGTTTCTGGAAAGGGATATTGCTGTGCTCGCATCATTGGCCACGCCAACGGCATATTAACCATGATTCCAATTTTTCAATGAATGTTTATTTTCCAGATATGCTTATGAATTTTCAATGAGTTGATTAAGAAAACAATTCACCAAGGATATGCATTGTGAAAACTAGTTAATTAATAAAGTACGTTTGTACATATACGAATTACAGGTATCTTGTGCATTGAAATTGGTATCAAAGAATTTTAATTTTACAACTGAGTCGATACCCCTGTGGCATGGTATGGATTCCAAATCCTCGATGGTATCCCCAGGTCAGCTTCTAGTGTTTCGATACTACCCCGAAATTGATACTTAAAATTTACTTGTACAAAATTGTAAAATTTGTGAAAACTAAGGCATAGCTTTATACTTAGATGGTTTTGGCTTTACCCCTTTTGGTCATTTTGACATTTTGGAATTTGGTCTTCAACTTTTTGGATTGTTGTTTAGGGTTTTAACATTTTAGGCCCATCTTGTTCATCAAAATTAGTGTCAAAGAATTTTATCTTAATATTTTAGAAGGGGGCATTTCATGTTTCACCCTGTGCAAAGATACAGGATGTCTGGTTGCATTTTACGATATCATGAAACGAGAGGATATGAGGTATGGGTTAACTTAACCTGAAATTTATTGAATTTCCTAGGTAAGGTTAAAATGAATACTAATTAGTTTCTGATAAACATTGAGCACTTCGGGATTACATGCCAAAAGTTGGTCTGTGACAAAAAATTTTAAAATAGTGAACCAAAATCCAGATATGTTACTCTTCTATACCATACATGTAACTGAATTCCAAAACCATACGATACGAAAACGACAATATCCGTAAAATAACAACAAATCACTTTTTAAACGTACTTTAGTTAGTAACCAAACTGTCTAGTTGTAACCAAAGTTAACACAGACAACTAAATCGGTAACGGTTATATAACTGGAAATTGTAACTTGCATATTAACCTTTGCAGAAATTGACAATTTGTCTACAATCTGACAGTTATAAAAGCCATGTGTATGGTTTGACAAAATAAGTTCAGACATGGAGTATTTAAATACAATATTTGACTGAGATGAATATTATGTACTTCCTCCTACAATTAAATAACTTGAGGCGCCCTGGGAGCTTGTAACGCTCACCGGGAACATTTGCCATTCGGTGAAAATTAAGAGAAAACTAAACAATATCATAAAAAGAAAGCTTTCACTATTGCCTTATTACAAATTTTTATTTATTATCAAGGCCTCATATGTTTATTTTATTGAAAGGATCGTATTTAAGGACTACTTCACCAAAGCGACTCAACTGGTCAAGTAGTTTCAGAGGAGACGATTTTTACATTTTTGCTGAGTTTTTTTTCCCGTATCTTTATTAACGGCATCCATATTGATGCAATATTGACTGACATAATTTTGAGGACCATTCTCTTCTCAACTGACAAAGAAGTTCTACAGTAGAAGATTTTTAAGTGTAGTTTGTTGCATTTTCTATTTCTTGTATCAGTGGCCATATTGGTCCAAGGACTGGATTCAGCAAACACTTCTGAAACGGGAGAACACAATATTGTTCTCAATTGCCTTAGTTGTTTAAGAGGAGCCGGTTTTAATTATTCTTTTGCTAATTTTCATATTTATTAAAAGGTCGTGACCCATAGACTGTGAAATAAGACCCAATTTGACCCAAATTTTGTGCCAACTGGGCTTGTGGTTTCAGAGGCGAGAATGACAACGTACTATGGACGAATTAGAAGAATAAACCCAAGGAAAGTGAAATTGAAATTGGACAAAAATATATAAATAAACATGATTGATGCGGATTAAGAGCATATAAAGTGCTACATAATTTTCTGAATTCCATTTACCAAGTCGGTTTTTTTTCTAAACACTAAAGAACAGATATTACAAAGCTATGACTCAAATTAGATATCCAATGAAAAACAGAAAAAAACTAAAGCATTTGGTGCTTAAGAAGGTTCAGAATGGATATCAATTTTGATGCACAAGATGTGCACTTTTCGTCAGTTTACGACTCATCATTTGTGTTAAAGGCTTGACATGTTGAAAGCCTGAATAATAACCCAGTAACACATCTTATTTGGCTCAATTGCTTGTCTTTCGATACTAGCACACAGTTAATAGTAAAAATAACAATCCAAAGATACTAATATCTTAGATATAGTAAATTTATACTATGCTGTATACGACGCATTGCAAAGAGTTACCTCTCATCAGCAGCATTAAAACCGAAACATTTGGAAGACCAAAAACCACTCTTATTTCAAACAAGAAGTACTCATAACCAAAAATACCGAAATAGGAAGCCAAATTTCAGCTAAGGAGATCTACCATGTACAATACAAGGAATGAACCCTTAGTATTTCTATTATTTTTGAATTTTGCTAAATACTGGTAATTTCTGTAAAAAATCAATGAATAATCATGTCAGACAAGTCTGACGACTGGGTTGGCGAATACCCTCGGGGACCTAGGGTCCACCACGCAGAGGCAAGTTTACTGTTAGAAACATTTTTATTTTGTAAAAAATATCTCCTTCGTGCAAAGCTCTATCCTAAGGTGATTTTGGCATTACCCTTTTGGTCATTTTTGAAGTTGCTCTTCAATGTGCTGGATTGTTGTTTTTGGTTTTTTAACATTTTCGGTACATGTATGAGTCGTAAATCGACGAAATGTGAATATCTTGTGCGACAATTGACAGAACAATCACTTGTTAAAATCAATATTTTACCGTGTTCAGTCTTATGGGATGTTAGCTTAATGTAGCACACCCCATATCCTTACATTTTCACATCAATAAAACCTCAAAAAGTTTATAATGTGAATGACCCAAAAGTATACATTTTTATTTAGTTATGATGTAACCTATCGTGTATCTATCATCTAATGCTCTTTGACAATGTATTACGTGCAGCACGTTTCAATAGACAGCCTTCCTTGATGGTTGTGACATCATGCCGTAATTAAATCTTTGAATAGAGTGTAAAACTACAAGAATGTGAGATTTATTCTTGTTTTTACATCTGAAATAGTTCACATTTATCTTACAAAATTCAAGGACCAAGTTACAGGAACGATTTTCTCCGAGGGATAATTGACACTGATTTGTTGAATGTTTGTAAAATTTGAAATAATACGTAAATATCAAAAGTTAATGAGTCTGCGTGCGAAATCAGGAACATCGACCTTTCAGACAGAGACGCAAAAATGAAATTATATGAATAAAAAATTCTAATTTTCTGAATTAGGCATGCAACCAGCACAAATTTATAATCAAACAAATGACAAATTTTAAATAAAATAAATCAAATTCCAAAAATTTTGTCTGGCAGTTATTAAGGGTAACATAATAATAATAACAACAGTCATATAAGCTAATTGAACATACAGCTTGTGACAACTTTCGAACATAATAATGATAAAATTACAAAATTACGACATTGTGTTACACAAGTCTCTTGCCCTCAGTTCAACTGACAGCTTTAAAAAGGAAGACAGCTCATGTACTTGCCGCGAGTTGTTGGATTTAATATAGTTTTTAATTTTTTCGCGGAGATATAACATAGATAAACAATGATTTAATTCATATAATATATTTGTTTATGTTTATTTTGGGTTTTACGCCGTATTCGGCACATTTGGCTATTTCACAGGAGGGGGGAGGGGGGCAATTTATTCATATAATATAAAACCGATACAAATTCAATCAAATGCTCAGATATCAGGTATTGTCAAAATTCTTTACGTATAAACCAGCTGATATGTATAGATTATCGGGTTTTCTGCAGCTTTTTTGCGAGTCTAAGCGCAGCGAACGAGTCTAAAACATTCATATTGTGTCAAGCGGCTGATATTTTACAATACCTTTACGCAGAAAACCCGACAATTTGTTTATCATACAAATTTTTTAAATTTTAGTCGCCCCTGTGAGACATTTTTAACGCTTTGTTGTTCTCCCGGAGGTAAGCTTGATAACGTCTGCTGTCACACTGTGACATCGCTAATAAGTGTTGCTATTATGGCAAGCCGTTTTACAATTTATCTTAACTTCAAGATATTTCATACAATATATAAGATATTTCATATAATATATAAGATATCTTATATAATCTAGTTTTTATAAGATATCTTATAAATATTTTTATATAAGATATCTTATATACTTTATAAGATATCTCATATATCTTATAAGAAATCTTATATAGTTTATAAGATATCTCATATAATTTATAAGATATCTTATAAAGAAAATTGGGGCCTCGGTGGCCGAGTGGTCTAGGTAGTTCGTCATGACTACAACTGATCACTAGCCTGTCAACGCCGGGGTTGTGAGTTCGAATCTCACTTGTGGCTGGGTGTGTTCGACTCCGATCTTAATTGACAAGGATTGCCAATTTTCCTACCGAAGGTCGGTGGTTCTCTCCGGGTACTCCGGCTTCCTCCACCAATAAAAACTGGCCGCCGCGAAATAGGCAAAATGTGCTGAAAACGGCGTTAAACCCCAACTAAACAAACAAATATAAAGAAAATTATGTGAGATATCTTATAAAGTTTATTACAAAATCATGGAATTAGAATAAATAGTAAAACGGCTTGGCATATGCTGTCGCTGATAACTACTCCTCATGCGTCACAAAGCCTAATACGGAGATTTGAGAGCGGCTAATCAAGGTGATATAAACGCAGGGAGGTACGATAACAAACAAATAATCTCTTAGTAACCTCAAGGCAAAGTACCACGAAGTCCCCCAAAGTCATAAACTGAAATACAATGAAGCGGCAGGTTAAAAACCTGTGATTGGTAAAATTAAACGTTTGTAAAATATGTCATCGAATGCTTACAAATGTATTTTGCCCAACAAAACCAATGGCCTGTAACATATGACACCAAAATAATTTTGATGCACTTGTCAAAAACAATTTTTAATTACAAACGGTAGACTATAGACAACTGAATCGTCTCAAGATGAAATAGTTTTTACGGAGAAGATGACTACAGCCTTAAAATGTAAGAAAAAGGAGTATAACCTAAACACAACGTAGTAAGAGACAAATTTTGAAGAAATTTTAATCTTTGCAATAATAAAAACATGAATTCGACAAAATGGTATTGATATAAAATAACGAAAATAAATAATTAAAACAAAATAACAGATAAGTAAATAAATTAAAAGTGCATTCATGCAGATGTTAATGTTATACTAATTTATAGCTCAGAATATCTCATTCTGATGACATCTCATGTGAATATCAGATAATTGGCAGATGAAAAGTACATCTGCTAGTACAAATCATTTGGCAATTAATACGTGCTAAGTAGTGGTCAACATAAAAGACCACTTAGTCAAATCCGTTCCGACTCGTCTTTATTGGACGTTTTGTTTCCCGGAATTCTCCCGGGGTTACACTGAGCCTACAAAATTAAATTTTGTCACGACAAATTTAGTGCAACCATCGATACTAGCCAATTAAGCAACAATCAACCAATGAAATTAGTTCTGTTATCGTTGTTCTTTAAAAGTAATTTCCCTAGCCACAAAAAGGTTGAAATGGCATAAACATTTCTTAAATATCCCATAATTGAATTTTCTGACAATGAATGAAATCAAAGAAGATGGGTATCGTTTTGCAATGAACTTACTAACATTGCAACACATGACAAATGTGAATCAGAACCGACAAATAGAATGTTGGATTATCATAATTGCTATTATAGAAAAATCATTACAACCATTTATTACTTTATTGTAATTTTATTTTGTATAGTCCGAAATGCCTCTGACGTGTGAAGGCATTTTGTCTATTGGCGTTGGCAATGGGACGTCAGAGCACACTTCATATATAAAATTGTGAAATTAATTTTCTAACGAAAAACTAACATATTTCAATTCTATAATCATTCAAAAGGTGATACATGTACCCTCGGGGACTTGGAGTGCACCAGTAGCGGTATTGACACACTGGTGATAATAAAATCTTTTGATACCAATTTTGGTGCACAAAGTTAAAGCATAAACACCGTTGTTGATAGTCGTATTGATGATAATGCAGCTGCAAAATTTTAGCCAAATATTATTGACTTATTATGTATATATAGTAAGGGTTTGTTGTTAAACTTGAATAACTGCTGATGCCGCTGCAGACATGTCTAACCTTATATAACTTTAATCACAGTCAAAGAATTTATAGAAATTATCACTTATATAACATGATTTTTCCTTACTAATACAAACCGCATCGGTGGTATCGTGGTAGCGTACTGCCATCGAGTGCGAAAGGTCAGGGGTTCGATCCCCGGCTGGGACATTAAAAAGGGAATTTCCTGCTTCTCCGGCTAGCAGGCGGCATCAAGGAGTAAGAACAAAGGAATGTTCGGCTCGGAGTCAGTATAATATGTTCGAGTGGGGTGATATGTCTTCCTGCGGACGGTTACCTCGTGAGCTAGCATATTAAAAATCAGGCTCAGCGTCTAGTACAGAGCAGGGATAATATTCATATCATCAACATGTTTTCGTCCTGATATGCACCTAATGGCTACCACTGGACGTCAAACAATAGTTCATCCATCCAACCATCCTTCTAATACATGTATCCTTCATACACATGTGGTACTACACAATTCTTATTTCTGACTCAACATCAATGATGAACCAATCACTTAAATTTTGCTTATAAAAAATCTATAGGCATATGGAAGGGTACAAATGTTGTGCTTTGGTTACCTAATTCTGTATCGTATTAGCAAAGTTGTCTACTTATCCTAAATAATCGTCACAAGTCAAGGGTCCTTTGTCCTGGTGCGGCCATGGGATCCCTGACAAAGATAGTGTACAAATTTATATAACACGGGGTGTTAAATCGATCTCTATTGTAAACTATTCTACACTTCCCAGTATGACCCACAGTGTAATTTAAGCCTGTTTCTTTACATATTCGATAACCTTTGAACAGATAACAACTTGATTTCCATATTGACAAGATACCATGAAGGCACGCACTACCCGTAATGGACACTGCTAAGGAAAATTTAATATTTTCGATTTGGAGCTGTAATTTCTTATATGATGAATAGATTTCTTATTTGCAGTCGAAATTTCATGTCAAGCCCCATCCAAATTTCATCGTGGAAGCAATTAAAGCGAGGTTTACTTCCACGTCTTCCCGAAATATATGTAACAGGATTTGGGATCAGAACGTTAACACTTTCCAGAAATTACCATAATTTTCTCTAGAAACTAAATCCTATCAAAATCGGAACATTAATATAATTTCAAATTGGTTCCCACAAGAAGGTGAATGCAAGTTCATAATGTATGCCCTATCTATCCACAGCCGCACTAGGACAAAGGATTCCTGTCTTCCGAGGGCGGCGAATAATAGCTTTTAATCTTCATCCGAATCTCCTTCGAATTCCCCCACAGACACACTGTTGTTTCCATCCATGATACTTGGAAACTGAGGGGCCGAGGGTCGGGGTGCACAAAACTTACCCGACAGGGATCCATAGCACACAACCAATGTGTAAGTTTAGAAAAAAAACTAGCAGATGATAATATTTAAAGCTGACATAATGACACTGTTACTCTATTATGGACTTCTCCCGAAGTAACCGTCTTCCTTTAGTGTTGTCTGTTCCCGAGGGAGAAGTCCATAATACATTTAGTACATAAAACGTAGAAATATTTTCATTAAAAAATAACATTTACTTTTTATGAAAATTTGTTTGTTTACCTTGACTACGGGAGACTATACCTAGCGACGGGCACTATAGCCACGTGACACGTGTTCCCGTGGAACTATATATACTTCACGGTTGATTAATTTCCCTGTGATTAGTCAAGA
Organism: Mytilisepta virgata; assembly: GCA_028015205.1. Taxonomy (NCBI): domain Eukaryota; kingdom Metazoa; phylum Mollusca; class Bivalvia; order Mytilida; family Mytilidae; genus Mytilisepta; species Mytilisepta virgata. The sequence continues at coordinate 4,334,524 of CM051516.1, forward strand.
TTAGCAAAAGACTGTTCAAAAATTGAGAATGCTCATTCTCCAATCAAATGTGCAGATTTTTTTTACATATTATGCACTAATGACTCATACCTCACTTTATTGAAGTATTTAATGATGTTAATGAAAACATTTTGAAACATGTGCAAATGTGTCAAGCTATTGTAAATAACACTACTATACAAACTTACAACAAAACATAGAATTACATTACATTACATTACATTACATCAAACTATACCACATTACATTACATTACATCATACTATACCACATTACATTACATCATACTATACCACATTTCATTACATTACATAACATCATACTATACCACATTACATAACATCATACTATACCACATTACATAACATCATACCTATACCACATTATATAACATCATACTATACCACATTATATAACATCATACCTATACCACATTACAGTACATCATACCTATACCACATTACAGTACATCATACCTATACCAAATTACATTACATCATACTATACCACATTTCATTACATTACATAACATCATACTATACCACATTACATAACATCATACTATACCACATTACATAACATCATACCTATACCACATAATATAACATCATACTATACCACATTATATAACATCATACCTATACCACATTATATAACATCATACTATACCACATTACATAACATCATACCTATACCACATTACATTACATCATACCTATACCACATTACATAACATCATACTATACCACATTATATAACATCATACGATACCACATTACATAACATCATACCTATACCACATTATATAACATCATACTATACCACATTATATAACATCATACCTATACCACATTATATAACATCATACTATACCACATTACATAACATCATACCTATACCACATTACAGTACATCATACTTATACCACATTATATAACATCATACTATACCACATTATATAACATCATACGATACCACATTACATAACATCATACCTATACCACATTATATAACATCATACTATACCACATTATATAACATCATACGATACCACATTACATAACATCATACCTATACCACATTATATAACATCATACTATACCACATTACATTACATCATACCTATACCATATTACATAACATCATACCTATACCACATTATATAACATCATACCTATACCACATTATATAACATCATACCTATACCACATTACATAACATCATACCTATACCACATTATATAACATCATACCTATACCACATTACATAACATCATACCTATACCACATTATATAACATCATACCTATACCACATTACATAACATCATACCTATACCACATTATATAACATCATACCTATACCACATTACATAACATCATACCTATACCACATTATATAACATCATACCTATACCACATTATATAACATCATACTATACCACATTACATAACATCATACGATACCACATTACAGTACATCATGCTATACCACATTACAGTACATCATGCTATACCACATTACATTACATTACATTACATAACATTACATTATATTGCATCATATTATATTTATTCCATTATATCGATACTGAATTAGTGATAAAGTCGTAAAACATTGATATTATCCCGAGAATCAGATAATTTCCTAGCTTTATTGATATACGCAGTCATTTTGTTTTCTGAAGTCCAGTGGAATTTCCGTTACTTTTTATTGTTCTCCAAACATTTTTCGAAATAATAAAAGCTGACTCTGAACCAAGTGTATTATTATTATTACAGAATAAAGACATTTTTGTCTAACGACATTAGCACAGCAACTGAGATCTTTTTGTGTTCTCTTTCCGGTCTAAAACCGGATACAATTACTCGCCGGAAGTGATATGATTGATGTAGTGTTTGATGTGATAATAAGGAGGCCAAGATCCATGGCAAAACAATAATGAACTAATGTATCAAATAAGGGAAGTAAATGACTGGTCACATCATCTTTGATGACCTACACGATATTTATTTCTTTTTTTATGGGAATCCAATCGCTAATAATATTAGACTAACACCTATATTTCTCGCGTATTCATCACTGTAAATTTGCTACGATAGAAACCATGTCTAAGAAAAATACATAGAATGAAATGGTTTACATCTTTTGTTTCAAGTTGTTGTCGGCTATCCTGAAACTGGTTCAGCAAACATTTTTGTATAGCATAAACCGTTTTCTTACGACAGGAATACTAAATGTGGTTCAATTTATCAATGTAGGAAATAGACTAGGCAAGAGCAATTAAAAAAGACTAGTAGAAATATAATGTATTTTAATTTGCATTCTTCCGCTTAGCTATTCATTATTTGTTGAAAATATATGTATAATATATTTAATTAAATATCGTTCTTCTTGGGAACGTTCTTCATAATTTTGATTACTTGGGAACTGTTTTATATATCATATCTTACACTTCTGATTTTTTTCTTTTGTCTCATTGTTTTACTTAGTCATGATCATGCTTTAATTGTGCGTTCTAGCTAACTATTGAAACCGTTATAGTGACTTCAAATTTTTCTTTGGTAAGTTCGAGAGGAAGGGCTTTATACCATTTAAAAAAATCATAACTGTTCACATTAGTTATCTGATGAGCTATAATTTACAATTTATCCAAAACTTTTACATCCAAAAAATATTTTATAACCAATGACTTGTGCAGGTATGTGAACTTGTTAAAAAGACAGACAGTATAGTTGTAGTGTAGTGCAATAATAGAATGATATTTGTATGGAGTTTTATGTGATTTACGTTTTCGATACATAGTGTGAAAATTGTGGTGTTGGGTAGGAGGAGCTTGTAGCTGAGTTTGTACGGCTCTTAGTCTTACTAGAATTCAGTGTTAAACAACTTACTACGTTGGAAAACTGGATTTTTTCTTCCTAAATTAGGCTAATGGGAAAAACAGATTCAGTATAAAATTGGACAAGTTCTGAATCAGACTACATTTCATCGTGTCCTTTTAGTGATGTTACAAGCTAAACATGCTGCGGGCCCACAATTTGTTCAAAATATTGTACTCTCAACCTCAGTTCCATAATTTCCAATTATGTGACCAATTATGGGACAGACGAACTTATCTACTCATTGGCTATAAACAAAGAAAGGTCAACATTTACATACCAATCAATCAACGCTACGCAACACATATATATATATATATATATATATATATATATATATCTTATATACTTTATAAGATATCTTATAAAAACTACATTATATGAGATATCTTAAATATTATATGAGATATCTTGAAGTTAAAATAACTAGTAATAAGCTTACCATACTCTGGTGTATAAAACATATTATAAAAGCCACTAAAGTGTGATTGCCAGCAAGATGACACCTTGTTAGAACTGAAAAATTTGGTTGGACGGTACATTTCATGCCGTAATACTTCGTGGGTGTGAAGGAATTAAAATAAAAGCAGGAAATAACCTGATGCAACACTAATAATTTAAGTTTCATCGAGTACAATGCACCATTTGCAACATAAATACTCCAAACTTGTAAATTTGTTACTATAAGTAATTTTAAATGTGCTTTCAATTTATTTGAAACTTATATACGTTTTGGCAGGTATTTACACATAAAATTTTCATATAAAATGTATACTTTAATTTATCTGTCTACACATTACGAAGAGATCGCGAAATCAAATCTACTTTGATGTAAGAATTTGGAAGCAATTTTAGATTTACAAAGATGACATGGGGTATTATACAATGATGAAATATATCTTGTGATATTTGGTTTAGATCCAATTTTTTTACTTAATCATTAATACAAATAAAACATAAAACTATCAAGTTAATATGATATGATGTTACTAATACTTGATATACGATTATTGTGAATTAAACGTAAAATTACATCATTTTACGTCATTTTTACACTGTTACAGAATAGAACTAGTTACCGTCAAATCAAATTATTACGCCCTATAAAATGTCATATTTCCCTGGAGTGTGCGCTTTTATATATTTATATATGATATGATATGATGTTGCGACATTAAAACTTTCATACAATTCCTAAGAGTCGTACACTATACAAAATTTCTGAAACGGTATTCCATCGACGTATGAAATTAAATATTTCTCAATATGCTAACTATAATGTTCACATATGTACTAATGTGTTTTACAACTAACTCTGTTAGAAACAGAACATTTATCAGGGGGAAACTAAAAGCTAAAGGCGGTTATGTAATAGTCTAAGCAATAGACATCTTTCGTGAAAGTTATGTAAATGATGCACGTCGACGTTGCACTGTGTAATTAATTACTGCAAAATGTATGCATTGTGTCAGATTTAATCCTTTGTTTGTAAACATAACAAAGAAAGATGAAACATTTCATATCTTACAAATACCCAAAATACCATTATCTGCTTGGTAAGATGGTTCTGGTTTTTAAAAGTTTTCTTCTGAAAAGGATCGTTTGAAGTTTTGTATATTTTTTCGCTCTGAAGAAACAGTCAATTAATGGACTTCAATGAATTGGCAGCAATTTCCATTATAAATCGCCTGAGCATATTTGAAAGTGTTGAAAAGGTACATTTATTCTGTCTGATAAGTTGATATTGCTTTCTCTTGTTATGGTTTTGAAATAATATTGCTGTTTATTAACTAATTACTTAAAATACAGTAGAAAATGGCCATTTTATATAAATAAAAAAATCAAAGGAACAGGATATTTATACATGGCCAATACAGAAATTACAGGGCATTTATACAGTGCCAATACAGAAATTACAGGGCATTTATAGAGGGTTGATAAGGTTTAAAATGATATTGAATTTTATTAATTCAAATGCCAAGGTGCAATAAAATTTATACCACAGTATTATTAAATGGGTATTTTCATATAAAGCCTGTATTAAGTCTGAGACAGTCGTATTGGGTCGAGATCATCTGTTTTGGGCCGAGGCAACGCATGATGTAATGTAATGTAATACGACTGCTCGAGGAATTAATACAGACTTTATATGAAAATACCCATTTAATGACACTTTTATTAACTGATGACTTAAAAACACGTTTCAGATCAAACAAAATCAGAAAAAGACAGCACAATAAAAAAATTGTTTGCAGTATGAAATGCCATAAAAATAAAGTTGGAAAAAATGCTTCGGAAGGGAAAGCATGTTCTTGCAAAATTAGTTTAGAATTTTATACTTCAATATATTGTGTAAAGGTGCGTAGTGAAATGGAACGGATATGAACTCTGCGCCGGAGATTGGTGACTTGGTACATAAACTGAACAGTGGTGAATTTAAAATTGGTTATATGAGTAGCCCTTATATATCCTGATGCTCCGGTGTATAAAACATGCTATAACAACCAATACAGTATAATAACCAACAAGGTGACTGCTTGCTAGATAGAACTGGAACACTTTGTTGGACGTTACATATTTAAAACTTAAGTGTTAAATTACGCTTGTCATACAAATTCTAATATAACTTACGAGGGATATTAATCTTAAGATATTTTGTAAAAAGGGTTTCTGGGTCAGAATGTGTTAGGTTTAAGGATGCTCGCTGGTCATGTTTTGGTCTTTTTGTCAGATTTTCGGAATCCTCGGATTTTATCAATTTCTTAAACATGAAATTTTTTGCCCATGAACCCCCACTTTTTCTTTTATAATTCAATCATATATACCTTAAAATGGTATTTGAAAAAATTTTTGAAATCCTTTTTATTTTTTCATACATCTTTGAGAGACTGAAGTTGTCAATGCAAAGACAATGCAAAATCCAGAGAAAACCCATTTCCTGCAAATTTTCAAGGCCTTATAGCTCTAAAATGAGGACATGAACCTATATTTTTTTCTTGCTTATTTGTTTACTATTCATATGTTCTGTCAAACTAAAACACCTATTTCAAATCCTATTTATTTCCTATTAGACCAGCGATCATCCTTAACTGTAAAACCAGCTAGGTTCTCATAGCTGCTGGTCGGATTTTATTAAAGGAAAATGTTTACAACATGTATGTAAGTGCTCTCATCCCCTTCTTTAGATTCTGGTCGTGTGGAATTTTACCACTTTATTGTTCCTTAGGTATTCTTTTGTCGATATTTGCATTCAGGTAACTGTTCCAGCTCATTTGGAATCCATTTCCCTCGACGTGTGAGTTTACAGTGCGTATGCACAGAAAGGATGAATGTTGCAGCGGTCATCGAACCAAACAGATCTAGACATTTTTTATATGAATATTGGTTAAAGACGAGCAGAGACGTTTAACATAAGATGTACATTTTTATAAAATATGTCTGTTAATGTTTAATTTCGATTAAATCCATTAATTTGCAACAGTGTAAATACGATCTTTTCAAATTACAGAGGTAAAAAACTGAATTGGTCGATCAGAAACCTTATTTAAAGTTGGTCTTAGAGACGCTTTTAATGATTGCTTCATTTTGGATTGGTCGTTCCAAAAAAATAAAACTTCCTGTTAAGCATACGACTCTAAACTCGTGTTTTTTTCATGTTTGTATTTTGTGTCATTTGATTGTTTAGAAACTCAATGACTTTATGCATGTTAAGAAAACATGGTTATTTTGAAGGATATTGCACATCAAAAACTTCATAAACTTTATCATTTATAAGTCCTATCTAATGTGCCAAAAGTAATGCCAATCTGCAACCCAAGACCTATTTCTCTTGTGAATGTGCGAGGTAGCAAATGGAGTTTACAACGAAAATGTTAGTTGAGTTCAAGATATATCAGTAATTTCAAAGTAGATACATTTTTATTTACAAATAACGTTTCTGAGACAAGGTCACAAGGATAGACGGATTTAAAGGTGAACACAAATTAAAAAACATGTAAGATTTTAATTTTGTTTCTATTTAACGGTATTTAGAATTTGATATCACCATAGTCAATTAAGTCATTTAAAAATAAGGATGTGGAATTCTCAGTAGATCTTCTATAGTCTGTTTTAAACATAAAAATGGACTACTTACGGTATTTATCGCGATAACATACAAACTTTATCGATAGTAACATCGAATTAGCGTATAAATCTGTTGTCGAAATTATCACCACGCTCTTTCTACATAGAAATATTAATAATACATAAATATCCCAATACAAATATTTTGCATGCATCCTTTAATTATTATTTCATCAATTTTACAATGATTGACAGGAAACTGCAAGATATCTACATATTTTTGGTAATGCGCAACAGGTGAATATTGATTTTTTTAACCCAGTTATCTAATTATATAGTTCCAGGGACAATATTATAAAACAAATCAGCATTTTTGCAGAATGTCATGCACAATGCTTTTCTAACACTGAATAGAAAAAAAAACGTTCATCAATTTGACGGCATCAAATCAAGTGTAAGAAGAATGCCAGAAAGGAAATCCGGAATCATAATTCAGAGGACAATACAAATGTACCCGAACGAGACAAACCAAAAAGGGAACACAACTGACAAACAAACAGACAAAGATGGAGACATAAAAACAAAAAACACTGAAAACTAAAGCGTGGGCAATACGAACTCCAACTAAAAAATCTGGATTGATATCAGGTGCTCCGGAAGGGTAAGCATATCTGCATGAAATTTTCAACGTAAACCAATGATAATCAAAATCCAAAATCTTCAGTCCAAATGGGGTAGGTTCAAATAGAATATCAAAGTAGAAAAATTGAATTCTGTTTAAACTGAACTGCTTTTGTGAAACATTGCATACTTAATCTGTGTAATCCTAAAAAAGGGGTTCAGTTTAGATAAATTTTACCAAATCACGTGTAAAGTGGAATGTTTAAACTGAACTGCTGTTTTGAAACAAAGGGGTTCGGTTCAGATAGATTTTACCAAATCACGTGTAAAGTGGAATGTTTAAACTGAACTGCTGTTTTGAAACAAAGGGGTTCGGTTTAGATAGATTTTACTGTATAATTATCTAATTGATTATTTTGTCGGGTACATTCAACCTAAATTTGACATTTATCTAATAATTAGATTTATCTTAACTTTCCTTTAAATAAATATTCCTTCCTCAACGCTTATGTTTACATGCTAATCAGCTTCTTCCCTGAACGTATGAAGGCAGATAGTTGACATCCGACTATTTGTGTCATTAAAAAATACGAATAATATATTTTTTTTTAAGGTGATTGGCTTTATTTAGGAATTTCTTAATCTATGAAATACCGGTATTTCTCGCGGCAAATAGTTGTCATTCGACAATCTGTGTTATCAAAATATCTTTATTTTTTACGTGGTGGTCCTTTGTAAGTGCAGACAAAACGTTAATGTAAAAAGCTTTGCACACGGATGTTTGACTTCTTATTTCCTTGTCACATTCTTAAAGGACGACAATCATCAAACATAGGATATGTGGGTTTTTAACTCTCTGTCGTCTGCGACAAAATGTCAGCAGCTGCGAATTATAAATCACCTCCACATGCAATTCCCCGCACTTACATCAATCCAATTATAACGGAAAATTAAATAAATACGATAATTTATGTCCCTGTTTTCTTGATATTAGAAATATAACAGAATAAATGTATCCTCATTTGTAAAATTAATCATTTCTCTGTCAAACCGAATATTTTTATGGCTTATTATAAATCACGAGTTTTGAAATATTCACAAATGGATGGAAAAGCAACATTTCCACCCTGAATTTCATTTATCGATAAAAATCAGTAGAATTATGTATCAAACATTTGTAACATAAAATTTAATTTCGGCACATGCAGGTAGATGACGTTCTCCAAAGGATAATGGCTTATATAATTTAGAAGCATGCAGGGTCTGCCAAAACTTTTTTCACGTTAAAAGAAAATTTATGGTATATATTTACCTGGGTTTTGGCTAAACTGTTTAAACTCGCTTGGTTATTTGCTCACAATGTTTTTTGTGTTAATTTTTGTCACAAGTGAACTTGATGAAAGTAAAGCTATACATACGCATTGTAGGCAAGGAATTAGGGATCTGAATCAAGTTATTTTACTGCCACTGAGGTGATACCCTGCTGGTGAACTACTAGTCCACCTCCCTCCGTCCCTCAGAAATCATTGGTTCGTCTATGATATGATTTTTTGACTGTGTTTCAATATTCTGTTGATAAATTTGGAAATTCTGTAAAGTGTTAGGTTTCAACTCCCTCCCTCAAAGTTCACCTTACCTAGATTTAGTTTATTCTGCTTAAGTCTGTTTAGTTGTATTGCTCACTATGTTTTTGGTGTTATAATTGGCTTCCGAAAGTTTTGGTTTTACTTAATGGAGGTAATCCGTGAATCAGCATCATGCCTAAGGAATAAGGAGGATATCTGTTTTTATTTTTCAATCTTTTGAAAAAGCTTTTTTTCCAGGAATTAGGGGACGTCCGATTCGTCATGACTTCATGCTTACCTGTGCATAGTTGCTGGTATTTCAATATTTTTATATAAAAAAAAAAAAACATCATGTACCGTCACTTCAATATTAATATTCACCTGATTGCAACAATCTATCCCCAAAGTGTTTTTGGTATAATTGACTAAGCAGATACATCTGATGCATACTTCATATCCTTATATGTGATTGAAAATGTAAATACAATTTTCACTTGTGTCTTACTTGTACGGTACTATAACACGCACTGAATTCCTCGAAACACTTCTACAGTGATAGACATTGCCAGACGGGGTATCCACCTACTGAGGATTTATTTCGCTACAGTTCTAGACTGAAACGTATATCTAAAGTGGTTAAATAGAACTTTTACGCCGTGTATAACCTGTAAAGCTGGAAAAATGACACACTTTTTGATTGTGATCGATTTTGCTACTCTTTAGAAGCCTAAACCCGAGTTCAGTCGGATCATTAGGTGTTATTAAGAAAAGGGTGTGGTTAATATTTATGATACAACCGGCTGTTTCCTCAAACATTCAGCATACTTTCAACGTGTCGGGGATATTGTAAAACGACATCGGATGTGTCTTGTAAATAGTAATTCCTCTAGATCCAACTACACCATTCTTGGTAAGAAAACAATAGTGACGTCATTCCTGCGTTACAGGCTGTATATGTGATTTAAGGTGGCACGGCACTTTAACAATGCGCATATTTTAACGCATGTTTCCAACGCAGAGCGCGTGCATTTGAACTCAGAAACCATGGCTGCCAGGGGTCGTCTCAAAATTTGCACAAAATTCAAAGAAAAGTTATCGGTTCAAACGAATATCAAAAACAAAAAAAAATCAAAGTAACGTTGTCAGAAAAACTGTTGGCACGAGAATTATAGATGTAGATTTATTTTTGTCAAAGTCGTGGTGTTGTTTTTGTGGAGAGCCGGTCTTTTTACAAAATATTGTCGGGGAAACACAGCACGGTGCTGCTTCGGAAATGTAGGTCAATCAATTTTTCCCAAATTAAGTTTAGAGGGCGGGGGATGGGGGGGGGGGGGGGGTCAGTGAAAAAACTATGTAAATTAAGTTTTTTTTATCCTACATTGAACTTTTGATCTCGTCCCATAACCGGTAGACCTTCCGATTTTTTTATGTCCATTGTACGTCGTCCTGTCAAGATTTTTTATTTTGAACACGACCCGTTTGTTTTGGTTTCGTCATTTACCGTAAAAGTTCCAAAAAAATAATCTTACTGTTAGTTTAGTCTAGTTTTAGTTTGGGGTATATAACGGTTTCAGCATTCATTTCATTTTGAAAAAAAATTGGGGGCTCCAAGGAGTTCCAAATGCTTACCAGGAAATATATATACAAGGGTCTAGTTTTAATCATATTTATTTCATAGACGCGAGAAATGTGACAAATGTTAACCATTTCCAACTTGGTGGCGGACCGGGAGATTCGGGGGTTGGAACCCCCCCCCCCCCCCTTTTTTTGTTTGACAACTAATGCTTTTGTATGGAGACATATGGTTGGACCCCCCCCCCTTTTAACAATGGCTTGATCCCGCACACTTCAATCCACAATTATCAATCAACACCAGCTTGGGAATTTTCTTTTCTGAACGACGTTATATATAGTACTTACCAGTCAAATCATGGTCCTGTAGCTTTTCTTATGTATTTTCACAATTGTTAAAAAATGCATTTTATTTACAAAAAATAAAGATGCAAGTCATCCTATGAGGGTCTGGATGGGGTTTACTGAATAGAGAATAATGGGCAAAAAAGATAAATTGAGAAAAATAGGGCAAAAAAATAAAAGAATAGAGAATAATGGGGTGTTAAAATATAAAGAATAGAGAAAAATGATCTAAAAAATTAAAGAATACAGAAATGAAGGACCCTCATCCAGACCATCTTCTTTCTTTCTTCGCTTCTGGTTTGCCATGGATCTTTGAAAAATCTTATTTGACTTGGTGCACTCTTTGTTTGAATGCCTTGCAATTACCAACTGAAGTGCATATATAATAAAGTTATCAAGTACCCGAATTTAGCTTTATTGAAATTTGTTTTTAAATTTTAGTACATGCTGTTTGATGTAACTCTTATTACTTACGAAAATTAACTTAATGTAAGGCCATTTTTCCTTTTGACAGTACTGGAAACAAGTAAGAAGTTTACATAATACTCAGGTTAACATTTTTCTTCCACAACCCCAACCCCATCCCGATATAACCGATAGCCCTCCACATGGCAGTAATCTAAAGCCACATAAAAACAAGTAAAATTATTTGTATTCTCTATTTGCTGATCAATTTTTGTTATAAAGTTTCTCTATATTCATTACTTTCAAGATATTCAAAAACATCAGAAATCCATAGATATTTTCATTAAAAGACATGACTCCAATAAACAGTAATTTCAGTTTCTTTAATAAAAATCTACTATGCCTAGATGATAGATTTTACTGTTTTCGTTTTCTGACCATCTAGAATAGTTATCAAGAAAAGAGGCATGAACATGATAATTGGTAAAAAAATATTGATTTAAGAGAAAAAATTCTTTATGGTAGTGATTGGTAGTTTTCTGGTACACTTGATATTGACCATCATTTCTGCTGTTTCCTATTTCCGTCTTTTAACTAGTTTTATAGATTTCAAAAATAATAACACAAAAAAAAGACATCACAATTTATTTACAACTTTTTAAGTGCACATAATTGCGGAACAATTTGATTACATTTATATGCATTCTAATACATTTGAAAGCAATTCAAAGCTGTTAACAAGTGAAAATATCAAAAAAATAAAACAAAATACTTTATCAATACATGAAAATAGTGATTACAACCTTTCTTTCTACTTGTGGTAGAGATATCAATAGACTTACAATGGAAATTTTTTTATCAATGCACAATTGGAAGTTGTGGAGTAGGTTTTGTTAAGGGCTGTTCCAGAATTGAACGCATGGGGGCATGATAGGCACTTTTTTTTAAGACTGTCGACCACCTATAAAATAAAAATTTTGATATTCTTACAATTTTTCAATATTTTAAGGAAAATGCAACCACCTACATTAAATAAATTTGCGTGCCTCCCATCCCCCCATCCATTAAATTTTGGAACAGCCCTAATAGTCACTTTCTCAAAAAATAAGTAAAGTTGGTGAAATTCAACATGGTAAAACATACAATACCTTGTTAAGATATACTCCTTGCACAGAGGGAAAACTGGTACCAATATCACTTAACAGACACATGAAACAAAATCTAGTAGAAATATTACTTAGTCCTAAGTAAACAACATTAATGTGGAAGTCTGATCAATGCCTTTTTACAAATTAAGTCGAGGCCAGAAGAACAAGTAAACCCACAGGCGCTTGTCTCAGAAATTTTTTTTACTATATATGCCAAGAGAAAAGAAAAGGTCCCCAACTCGGGCAACACAATTTTACGGGCCTGCTTCGGTTTCCAAAGAATTATCCCTTTCACCTTTCGGTCAGGCTCAAAACTTTTGGATCTATAAAAAAAATATTAATTTATCAACACAATGATGTATGACACGCCTACCTTACTTTCCAATCAACAGCACTTTAGGCATATGAAATCGGTCAAAAGTGAATTATTTATCAGTACTACAATAAACTGCAAATTTGAAGACAAGGAGCAAATAAAAAAAATTAAAATAAAGAAAATGAACTGTTTAAAAATTCCTTTCTTTGTTCTTTTGTCATGATTAATTAATTGAAAAACAATGGTATGAAGAAGTAATAATAAATCGCTGCTGGTAAATAAATTGATGAGTTGATGGCGTTCTATTTATAAATTAATACTCTAGTTTCCAAGTTTTAATTTTAGCATACTGAGTTAGCCAATCAGAAAGCAGCAATTCATTTGATCCTCGTCACACTTCAAAAAACAGTATAAAGATTTACAGAATTATAAACAATGCACATTAGCCAAAAAATTTGTACATGGGTACAATGAAGCAGATGCACATAATGCACTACATGATGTTATTACACTGGCCAAAATTCTTAAGGTATCCAACGTGGACTTCTTTAAATCTTCTGTTATTGCATTTTCTTCCTTCTGCATCAAGCAGGACTTCATTGTTCAGCACAAACCTTTACTGTAATCGATCGAAACTAAGTTCAGAATTGGAACCACGACGTATATCTCCAACCCCATTGCAACCAAAATAGCAGATTCTGTCTGGTCTTGGCTACAAGCATTTAGTTTTTTACTGTTGGTTTACGGAAGAAATGGCACTGATGGCATTAGAATGCTCCTGAAAGAAAAGACAGATAATGGAAAACCTCGAGTTACTTCATGTAAAAAAAACAATTGAAAAGAGATGTGAATATTTTTAACTTACTTCACAAAACCAAGAAAATGAACAGAAGGCAGTTAAATAAAGATTATCTTATTTGGCATTTGAACAATTTAGTACATGTTTATAAATGAAACAGTGAAACAGTATAATTTAGGTAAATTTTCATTGAAATCCTGAAACAAAACAATGTTTCTCAAAATTGTTATATTGCAACAAAAACTAAGTTAAAATTATCACTTGGAATTAATTTCACAAAGATCCAAACTTGTCATAAGGAAAGATTTTCTTAAATTTTTTTTTACAATAACCAAAATTTCCCCAAAAACTAACTGGATAAATTTCTCAAACTAGGGGCTACAAGGAGCCTGTATTGCACTCATTCATTTTTCAAAAATTGATACAATGTTATGAGAATATTTCTAATAGTCACTAGAAAAAAAGCAACAATGGGTCAAAATTGCCATTCAAGGGCACTAACTCATTTAAAGTCGACTGACCACACAGCCATGTCGATTTATTAGTAGGTCTTGTCCTGCTGGTAGTTTCTCTCAATCTACAATAATTTCTGCAAAAAAACACAAAATTTGGGTAAAAATCATCTTTCAAAGGCAAAAACATCTATAGAGTCTACTGACAATTGCGGACATGTTGACTTGTTTGTACATGTATATCTTGTCCTTATCATTTTTGCTATATATACAGTTTAAATCAATCTACTACAGCCCCCCCCCCCCCCCCAAAAAAAAAAATCAAAGTGCATAGCACTGGTAGGGTTAGGTTGCTAGCATTTGACTTTTATTTGTACAAACATTGCTGATGATTATTTCAATGCTTTTTGTTTGTACAATGTATTGCAAAATAGGTTTTGGTATTGAATTCTTTTTATTAACAGTATTATTTACAAGGAAATATATCAATTATGAAATTTAACGAGCTCTGCGGAAAAAGTGTCTATTATATAATAATGTTCCTGTGGGTAGGTGACTGATTTTTTTTTAAATTGACAGCATATGTATTGCTTTGGTTTCAAAATATACAGTGATTTTTTAAAACGTATATTTTCGCAACACAGTGTATCTGAGCTGAAGGTTCTACTACTCAACTTTACTGCGCATGTCTGTACATAAATATGCACTAATCAATCAAAGAAAGCACGAGTCGGCTAACGCTTCTTGAATTATCACTCTAAATTGAATTTTTTTAAAAAGTCAAACGCATAATAATGATTTGATAAATTAAAATAAACAGAAATCAAAGGTCTTCAAGTTATTAAGGTTATATAAAAAGACAAAGTTTGGACAATTGTAGAAGGGGGTCATTTCTATTTACACTACATTGCGCATGTGCAGGTAGATCAGAACGTAAACATTCAAGCTTTCAATTAAAATAAACCCATTATACCTTCGATAATACAGTTTTCTAAATTAATGATAAACACAGTGTTTTTCAATCTTAATGTGCAAGTTGTCGGCATTTCAAATAACCTGTATGCAATTCTATCACTGACCAACAGGTTTGACAAAATGAAGTCACGATGATCAGGTCAAAAGGTTAATCAAATACACAAAATACCATCAGAATTACAAGAAGAATAAGCAAATAATGTGCAAAATATGTTCTGTATAAGTTAACAATCACGTTCACAACAAAAATGGAACTTACCTTTGAAATCTTTTGAAAATAAACCTGATTGTAATCCTTCCCAAAATATCCGTGCAAATGTAAACATTCAAAATCCTTACGCCGATAGCATTGTACACTTTAAAAGGTGCGAATACTTTACACGGCTTTCAAAACAAAAAGGAAATCGTCAATAAAACACACATCTTTTATTAAATAACTGGACAATTACACTTCTCGGTGTGTTTCAGTTACATTTCTATTAAAAAACAACTGCACCAGCAACAACAAATATTAGGACTATTTTACCACGGAATGTTTATTTTCTTATATGATATTCCAATATAAACATAGTCGTAATTCGAAAAATATGGAGGTTTCTTTGCGCATGTGTCATCTCAAAATCGAGATAAAAAGCTGCTTAACTAGCCTTGCTTAAGCTTCAATCCTAGATAAGCTTGCATATTTACTCATAATAATCGAACAGCGTTCCGAAGTCCCCCGCCGCTGGAGCATCAGAAACCCTTGGACAAGTGAAACATAACAAAATTTTCTCAAAGAGAAAGAATAGAAGAACAAACAATTTGTGGTTATTGCTAAAGTTTTTTACAAGTTAATGAGTGGTATGAAGACATTTATACAATATGGGTATAGTGTTGAAATCTTATTTTACCATGTGTATTGAGAATTTATACAAATGTACATTTACTCCTTTTCAATAAACAGAAATGCTTTGATCAAAAGTATTCCGCCTAACAAACTCTTAAAGACAGTATTTTTCAATTTTATAAGTTTCGATAGGAGTTTATGTATAAAACCTCCCTTTAGGTCCAAGTGTATAAATATTATTCCAATGCAAGAAGAATATAAATTTTCTAGAACACTTAGATGAACATTTTGTCAATTGTCAAAGTTATTAAGGGGCATAACTCCTACAAAAATATTTCGACATGACTCATCTTCGAACTCCCTGGAGGTATCATTGAGTTAAAGCTACTGTATAAATATTATCCAAATCGGTCAAGAAATAAATTTGCTTGAGCGCTTACATGAAAATTTTGTCAATTTTCTAAGTTATTAAGGGGCATAACTCCTACAAAAATATTTCGACATGACTCATCTTCGAACTCCCTGGAGGTATCATTGAGTTAAAGCTACTGTATCAATATTATCCAAATCGGTCAAGAAATAAATTTGCTAGAGCGCTTACATGAAAATTTTGTCAATTTTCTAAGTTATTAAGGGGCATAACTCCTACAAAAATATTCCGACATGACTCATCTTCGAACTCCCTGGAGGTATCATTGAGTTAAAGCTACTGTATCAATATTATCCAAATCGGTCAAGAAATAAATTTGCTAGAGCGCTTACATGAAAATTTTGTCAATTTTCTAAGTTATTAAGGGGCATAACTCCTACAAAAATATTTCGACATGACTCATCTTCGAACTCCCTGGAGGTATCATTGAGTTAAAGCTACTGTATAAATATTATCCAAATCGGTCAAGAAATAAATTTGCTAGAGCGCTTACATGAAAATTTTGTCAATTTTCTAAGTTATTAAGGGGCATAACTCCTACAAAAATATTTCGACATGACTCATCTTCGAACTCCCTGGAGGTATCATGGAGTTTAAGCTACTGTATCAATATTATCCAAATCGGTCAAGAAATAAATTTGCTAGAGCGCTTACATGAAAATTTTGTCAATTTTCTAAGTTATTAAGGGGCATAACTCCTACAAAAATATTTCGACATGACTCATCTTCGAACTCCCTTGAGGTATCATTGAGTTACAGCTACTGTATAAATATTATCCAAATCGGTCAAGAAATAAATTTGCTAGAGCGCTTACAAGGTGGACGGACGGACGGACGCCCGTCATTACCATATCCCCCGCGTCGCGTTGCGGCGGGGGATAAAAACATAGTTTCAAAAACTTCTGGTCCAACTTTTTCCACAAAACACCAGATTTCCAAAGTTTCCTTCATTGTCTAACCAAACGACCGACGGCATAAGGGTTTTGGTTGCTTAGCAACCTAACCCTAAAAACCCACAAAGGGTAAAATTAGTGTTTCAAGGGAAAAAACTCAACATTTGTAATAAAGAGTCAACTGACAATTATGTTGACTTATTTGAAGAACTTATCCTGCTGATTATTTTGGCCATATATAGCAGTGTATAGTTTCCTTTTAATCTATTAGTGTAAAAGATATTAGCCAAAATTTCATAAAGTAAGTAAAAATCGGCAATAAAGGGCAATAACTCCTAAAAGGCGTTGTCCCACAGTTTTGGTCTAAATGAATGATAGGCTTGTTATTCTGAACATTTCTGCTCCATCAGATATTGGTCTAGTCTGGTTCCAATTGGCCCAGTAGTTTTAGAGAAGATTTCTATAAAAGTTAATGGACCATAAAACGACAAGTAATTTAAAGGTAACATCTTAAAATGTGAATATTGTGCACAACAACTGTACAAAGTTTCATTAGCTCTACCATACTTCTGGAGTTTCAGCTTTTACAAAAAGTATTCTGCAGAACCTTCCGTCTCAGCTGAGATTGCTGCCCTTAAGAGTTTAAGTGTAGATCATGGTATGTTTACTGCATGACAAAAGTCTGTAAAGTATGGAAAAAGTATTCTTCTTCAGATGCTACCAAAAAATGTACTATCAGAGTTTTATAAAATATCATGAAGGTTTGACAAGTTATTGTTGTAAAAAAAAACATTATAAACAACACACTAAACCTTAATATTAGTGGACAATGGAATGTTGGATTGGTCCATCTTGCTTCCTCGACTCTCCTATGCTCCACAAAAAAAATAAAACTGTTATCACAGAGATATGTCTCGCCTTTTTGTAATTTTGATTATGCAAATGTTGAAATCATAATAGCAATACCTTAACATCTTACACAAGTTATGCAAATATTCAAAGTCAATGAACCATGACTGAGTTACATGGTTAAACAATCTCCATTTAAATGAGATGTGTGAATGCTAATACAACTGGATACCAAATACCATTGACTTATTATAAGTCGTTCGCAAACCTAAATACAAAAATTTTGTGGGAAAAATTTGGTTGATTATATAGGGAATCACTGATGCGTGACTGGAGTGGCCCCTCCTTAGGTCAGTCAGCACCCCCCTCCCCCTCTTTCAAAAAGTTCTGGATCCGCCACTGATAGCAATACTTTAACAAGTAAGTTATGCAAATATTCAGTCAATGAATATGCACGAATTAGCATACCTATGTGTAGCTTTTCAACCCAACCTCATCATGGTGAGACAAAAATCTTTTTGCTTGGCTTTGTGTCCAATAAAATATAATTTTGTTTGTTTAATATTTTTGAAATGTACCTACCGGTAAGTAATTTATTCAATGTATAATATTAGAATACATCTCTGTTTGATATTTTTCAGTACCTTTGTATTTTGATTATTGACTCATAATATATGTAAAGTAAGCAAACCATTCAAAGTCAATAGACCATGACTGAGGGAGTGGAGCTAAATAATCTCCATGGCAATGAGATGTGGCAATGATAATACATCTGCATACGAATTATCATTGACCTACCACTAGTGGATCCCCATAAACTGACCTAATCACAAACTAATACATGTGAAGTAAGCAAACCATTCAAAGTCAATATAACATGACTGGGGGGGGGGGGGGGGGGGGGAGGGGTGGAGCCAAATAATCTCCATGGCAATGAAATGTAGCAATGGTAATACATCTGCATACCAATTATCATTGACCTACCACTAGTGGATCCCTATAAACTGACCTAATCACAAACTAAAATACATGTTAAGTAAGCAAACCATTCAAAGTCAATAGACCATGACTGAGGGGGCAGAGCCAAATAATCTCCATGGCAATGAGATGTGGCAATGGTAATACATCTGCATACCAATTATCATTGACCTACCACTAGTGGATCCCCATAAAACTGAGCTAATCACAAACTAATACATTGTTGACGCCATCGCCGCCGCCGCTGGAAACAGCATACCTATGTCTCGCCTTTTGACTCCGTCAAGGCGAGACAAAAACCAAGTCCAATTTGCATCTGGAGTGGAATGAATCGTGGTCGAAACTTTGAATACAACAAATTTGACAGAGCCTCAGGAAAACCTTAGTATAAATAACTTTTTATCTGGCTTTATGGCAATTATTAATATTGTTTTACCTGATGCATTTTTTTTCTTAACATCACTTTTGCACTGTAGCCATCATATTTTTCTTCTTTATTTTGCTGACAATGCAATAATTATACTCTCTAAACATATCTCCATTTGGATAGGTAAATATTTCTAAATATATAAAAAAAAAATTATTTATGATTGTAAAAAAAAATCAGTTTTTTAAAAGACTACAATCATGACAATACTGGTGTACAAAATGGCAATGATTCGTTTAAGCTTTTTTTTTTTTACCCAGAATAGTTAATATAAGGCAATTTGATAAATATTTAGGAGAAATGTCTATGAATCATTAAAACTGCAAGTCTTGGAATTTCTTGACCTATACTTTGTCAAATTGGGCAATACACTGGTCAAGCCAACACTACAACAACTGAACAAGGGCAAAAGATGCAGCAACCATCTTGTGGCATCAATACTCCATAAAGTATGATGTATGATGATAAAAGAGCTGATTACTATTTTTAGGATTTAGCGCTTAAAACCTGACAAAATTGTAATGTAATATTTCATTTATTATGTTTTGCCACCTGAAACAATTTATTTTGAAACCACAATACTGGAATACAATACGGATACAAAATTTTATTCCAGTATTGTACACAATACTGTTACATGTATACCAGTATTATGATCGCCAAGGACAGGGGGTCCATGAAATGAATATTTTTTTTGCTTTTTGTTCAGGGGTCCCAACCCATGTAGAGCTATACCACAGGTACTAGACGTTATCAATATTACTAAAATAGCGCCAATAGTATATAAAAAGGAGCCTAAACATCTGACGTCTAATAAACTAAAAACAGCTGACCTATTCCGACCGGACGAATTTACAACAAGACGAGCGTGGTGAATCATTAAATATCGCAAGAACGTGCATTATGTACTAAAACTTAACAATAATCAGTTCATGACACCAATGCAAGCATGTGCAATGCTGATGTGATTCTGCATGCTCTACGTTAATATTTCTCATTTTGAGACGACCCCTCTCATTCGCTTTGGAGAAGAAATGTCTAATATCAGAAGATTAAAGCCATCAAATGAGTAAAATTGTTATCTGAATGACACATCATGTTGAGATCTACGTAACATATCATCAATGAAAACTTACAATCCATGTATACGGTGTATTTCCACTTTTCTCTCTCCATCCGATCTCATGGTTGTTGATTCTTCGTGACGTAATAAATGGCGCGAAAAATCAAGGGAGATAACGAAAGAAAAAACAATACCGTAATAGTCCAAAAAATCACGTTTGAGGTCTTAACCCGACTATAAAAAAATATGTTATCATGTTGAAAAATTAGGCTTATTTATGCTGAACACGTTTAGTACTTGATTTGAAGAATTAAATGAAAAATTAAAAGTATAGGTAACATAATTCCATATATTCAACCTACACGAATTTAGGGGTACATGGGAGCTTTGTCGAGCTGTACCAAGTAAACAAGGCTGGTGACCCCCATTTTTTTTCGGCTCAAAATGTTCCAAATACACATAAGTTGAACATATTCGTTTTTTAAAAAATCTTACCGGGGAACTTCTAAGCAATGTTGATTTGTTTGATATTTTTGGTACAAAACAAACGTTTAAAATGGGACATTTTGAGGTTTTTAAGGCTCATAAGTATCATATGCAAGTAATAACTGTTGATAAAAGTTGTTAAATTCTATACATACATCTTATTGAAGGAAGTTGTCTATATCATTCAGTTATACTTTCTTTCATATACGCTGTAGCCCACTCAATAGTCATACACGAGATTGTGCAAATTAAGCCCCAAAATGCACCTTTTAAGGCATTCTAGCGAAAAAACAAGCCTGGTGACCCCCTTTTTTCTTTGCATTTTTAGATTCAGCATAAAAAAATCTACAAAATATGTGAAAACAAAAAAATTCTACCGGGGGTCCTTAAAGTGCCGTGCCACCTTAACATGATCGTACCACATGTAGTATCTAGGATATTGATAAAATACTATACTAATAATATCTCAGTTTTTTTTCGTGTTTTTGTTATATCCCATAGATTTAAATAGGACCCGAATTGTTAATTTATTGTTTTGTTTTTCTTATTCCACTTTATTAATAAGTAATAAATGTTCGTAATGTCATCACATTAACTTTCCCTACTGTTTTATTACTACCTTTCAATAGATATATCACTACATAGTTTTTTTAAAGTATGTGTTTTGATGGCTTTTTGGGCTGCCTTTTTTTAACTAAAGGATATTAAAAGATTTTAATTCTTTATACTTGATTTTTTTTATATTGCCATACAGATACATGTAATAGCCTGTATCTTTAAAGTTAATTTCCGAAATGTAAGGGGTGACATTTGACGATATCTATGACAATATTTATGTTCTGAAATGTATGATTGTGGTCAAATTTGTAAAATTTAACAATCATACATGTAAATACAATAAGGCTATGAATAAACCAATTACCACGACCTGACTTGGGACAGGCACATTAAACATGTGGTGGTTACTTGAAGGTATTTAGTACATTAGGAAAATTCTAAGTGATATTTGTATTTCTAATTGTCTTAAATCATGAAGTATAATTAAGTTGTTTCTGACTTTTGTTTAAATAAACCGATGGAGCAGTCTGAAAGACAGCTAATCCCCTGGCCCGTTAGTTTGTAATAGGAAATACACATAATGTAATATTTAGAATCTTAGCAGTGGACCTTATTGCAAAACATATGCAGAATAATAAATAAATGTATTGTCAATATGTATTCAGTCAATGTGTCTATACATAGATCGCTATTTGTCTATTAATAGAATGCAGATGTACAGGTACGACAGTGTGAAACACGCTTTATAAAGGAACAAACTAAAGGAACAAACTAAAAGCGTCGCATTCGAAACGGGAAATACTATGGCACGCCGTTTTTATATTTATTCAAATTCCAAGATATCTTATTTATTTAACAAGATATCTTATTAAGTATTAAGATATCTTATTTAGTTCGAAAGTAAATAAGATATCTCTATAAGTTAATAAGATATCTCTATTAGTTAATAAGATATATAAAGTATATAAGATATCTTACTTCTTTATAAAGATATCTTTTAAGCACATACTTAATTAGATATCTTTTAAACACATACTTAATTAGATATCTTATAAAGTTTATAAGATATCTTATAAACTAATAGAGATATCTTATTAGCTTATAGAGATATCTTATATATTTAATAAGATATCTTTATAACCAGTTAAATAAGATATCTCTATAAGTTAATAAGATATCTCTATAAGTTTATAAGATATCTCTATTAGTTTATAAGATATCTTATTAAGTAAATAAGATATCTCTATTATTAACTATATAAAAGATATCTTATATGGTTAATAAGATATCTTATAAATTAATAAATATATCTTATATTTTAAATAAGATATCTTATATATTTAATAAGATATCTTTATAAACATTTTAATAAGATATCTTTATAATCATTTTAATAAGATATCTTATTTAATATATAAGATATTTTATTTAATTAATCAGATATCTTATTTAATATATAGGATATCTCATTTTATTATTAAGATATCTCAATTAGTTTATAAGATATCTTATTTAATTATTATTATTAAGATATCTCAATTAGTTTATAAGATATCTTATTTAATTATAATTGAATAAATATAACAACGGCGTGCCATAAAATAAATACTATACAAGTTTTTGATGTGTCTGCGAACCGTCTTTTATCCATTGCGTTTGACATGTGGTCCTGACTGACTTCAATAATTGTCTTTTATTTAGCATTTTATGGCATTATAAGTCCGGAGTTATATTGCTAGTTATATATGTACTGTTTCAAATTTCTCTTTGTTTTTAAAAACACGTTGTCATAATTATAAATCATAAATTTTACGTATGGATGAAAGACGTCTTTGTTACTATCAGAAAATCATGTTTTCAATTTAGCCTTAATTTTACACTTGATAACTTTGAAGAATTTGGTTCATAATTCAAGTTAATTAAGACTTTATCGATGCGACATCCTAAACTATAGCGCTTAAATGTCATCAGATATCTTTACTATCTAACCACGATCTCGCGAGATTATCCAGCAGATAGAAGTATCACATGACCGGGTGAACCGTCTAATAGCGACCTCTGGTAACATGATACAGACCCTCTGGAATGCAATACGTTTTTTCTATAAGCAAGAATGCTATGGCTCACAATCAAACAGAAATAATATATTGATGCTTTGCGTTTGAAAACCCATTAACGAAAATCAAAACGGATTTAATTTACAGTGTATACGGGAAATTCATTACAACTACACACCGGGATGAACACCATTGTTACGCAATATTTCATATAAATATGT
This sequence comes from Mytilisepta virgata, assembly GCA_028015205.1. Lineage (NCBI taxonomy): Eukaryota > Metazoa > Mollusca > Bivalvia > Mytilida > Mytilidae > Mytilisepta > Mytilisepta virgata. Next base: position 4,358,455 of record CM051516.1, read on the forward strand.
TGCATAACTTAACTGTGTTTCTTTGTGGGTGTTTTGAAATATATCTGTATCTATAATACACATATAGTAAATATCTTTTTTAAGCATAATAATTTTCCTTTTCCTACCTCATTTATTTGTGTATTATCTATGTTACATTACTTACATGTAACTGTGTTTCTCTGTGAGCGTTTTGAAATATATTGTCTTTCTGTTATCTCTGTGTCACTTATGTATTTCAATATTCAAACGACATAATAATAATAATAGAAAAAAGCACATAAATAAATTTTAAAAATAAATGTTGGTTTTGTTATATATATACTTGTGATTTTGTGCTTTCTTTGTTATTTCACACATGAAATTAATTTAAATGTATTTATAAATCGTATTACTGTACCATCTTTTTTCTTTTGTCACTTAAAAAGATACCTACAATGGTAATCTGGTCCCCAGTATTTATCACAATTTCCCTGAATAAATTTATATCGTTATAGTTTATATATTTTCTACATTAACAAGTTTGGTATTCATTTTCGTGCTGTGTGCATGTGATGTATTTGTTGTTTTCACATGCTCCAAATCTTTTGTGAAATTGTTAAAAGTTCAACTTTATTAATCATTTATTTTGAAATGACATTTTTATTTCTCCTATATTCCAATAACGACCGCTGTTGATGATTACTATACTAAATTCCTCCCTAAGATTATTTAAAAAAAAAATCACTATTATACAATCTATAATACTTGTTGGAACATTTTGCACCATCACTTTGCAAGGTTGACTTGCAGCATTGTGTTCACTGCCTGCAATTTCAATTAGCCGAAAAAATCTAACCTGATTAGCACGAAAGAATGCAGAGAACTTTTCTAATAGATTCTGTGTATTTTTCTGTCAACAAGCTAAATTTGTAAAACGTATTGAGTCGTGTTATTATTTATTGATATTCCAAAGTGCATCTTAAAACTAATTTAAGGTAATTTATGTTTGTTGAGAGCAGGATTCGAACGATTTAAATGCAAGTGATTTTTGCTTTTTGCAACGATTAAATTCGACTGAATTTAGTTAAAAACATTTTTGTGATCAAAGCAACAACTAAAAATATAACTATCATAGAAATCGTTTTTAACATGAATTTGTGGGATATGTGATGGACAGCATTAAAGACTTTTTAGTTATAATCTGTAAAAGAAAATAATAGAAATTTATATTTACACAATTCTATGATGAATTAATAACGAAGGAACAATTATACAACATGTGGCTTAGAAACATACATTGATAATTAGAAAGTGAGAACAGAAAGTTATATAGAAACAAGCGAAGCGTTGTGAATATTAAATATTATATCTTTGTAAAACTTGATAAGAAGCGGGATGCTTTGGAAAATAATATGTTGATTCGGTTGATATTGACTTCGTTGTGTTTGATTTCAGTAGCAAAGAAGAAAATCATCTCTGGGGCTTTTCTGTCTTCTATCATGATCAATTAAACGAAACGTACATATAACGTTACCATACCAGAGCAAGTAGCTACGTTTTGAAATGATGGGAAAATGATTCGCACAATAGATTTCTAATGGTTTAGCAATAGTCAACGAGAGTGGGTGTCCCCCTTTGAAGCGGAAGAATATAGTATACAATTTTACAGCGTTGACATGTGTGATTATATATTGATTCTGATCAATGAATTGAATTTCAGATAAGATAAATATTAGAATACGGGCAGTGTATTGAACTAGATGTGTAATCAACTGTGAGATTTTTAGTTCGATTCGGAAAGAATGGATCAACATCCAATAATTTAAGTTTCCAAAAGAAATTCCCATCGGTACTTCTCGGAGTTTTTGATTGCTTCCTGTCAACTTTTTAGTTAATTTAATTTTTCTGTTGTCTTTATCACATTTCGGAATATGTTCTATTGACAATTCCCGCGTGAACCAAAGAGAATTACGAGTTCATAGGCATTGAGCAGACGAATATTGTACTTTCTTTATGCCACGTGCTAAGAACAAAAATGTTTCTTCAGTTGTATTAAATCGGATACCAGCAGATGTGAAGACAATATTGTTAGAAAAGAAACATAGATGTGGTGGCCAAAAGTTTTAAAGTAGAAATATATGTTTTATAGGATTTTTGAAGTGCGTTTTGGGGAGTATGCTACCCCTAAACCATTATGATCTCACCTGAGAGGATTATAACGTATGGTTATCTGATTTTGTTGATTTTGAGGTGTGCAACCTGTCTCCCAGACGAAATCTCTGTAGGTAAGTCGCATTTATATTTTTTACAGCTTAATACATTTTATATTACAAAGATTTAAAATTTTTGAAAACTGAGGAGTATCTCTCTCGTAAATAGTTCTGTCCTTAGATAGTTTTGACTTTACCCTTTTGGGCATTTTGGTATTTTTGAAAATTTACTCTTCAACCTTTTGGATTGTATTTTAATTTTCAACGTTTTAGGCCTTCATCACAACTGATGAGTATTTTATGGGCGAAATGTGCATCAAAATTGGTATCAAAGATTTTGTCATGATTTGTTTTTGTGTTCTAATTCTTGATTCATTTTTCTTTTTGAAAAGTTTGTGTTATTAATTATTAGTAATTGTTTTTAGTGTCCTGTCGTTCTTACGAGTACTTGTACGCCTTGTCTTTCACGAGAGTTCGATCTCATAGAACTTTTTATCTGTCTTACCGCTTCCATATTACTTTGCCGTTATTCATAAAGCGATAGATAGAATTTAGTGGATACTTATTCCTGTTAGTTTTATTTTTTTTGTTTTTGATGATTCATCATCATATCTTTAACCGGTTTTCCAACATCTTGATCTCGAGCCCTGCTGAAGAGTTGTCAGTCAACGAAATGTCCATACAGTGCATCAAAATTATTTCGGTATTTTGTGATACATTTTATTACCACTGGATCTATGTCATTGCTGGTGATGTGTAAGTTCCAGAGGGCATTTTCAGTCCAGTAGCCAGATTTTTTGTCCTGGCATGACTCATTACTTAAATGCCTTTAAAATTTCCGTTTAAAATTTGTCAAAAATTACCAGAAATTTCTAAGGCTCTTCCTTTTGATGCAGAGGTAACCCTTAGCTGAGTTTGGAATCCTTATAGTTTTAATTGTTTTGGTTTTGGTATTGTTTATAAATAACGTATTATTAGTCAAAATCTACAAGTACCGTCAGTACTAATGTCCAATATTTCGGTTACATATCATAGAACGATTGTCATTTAATGTCAGAAACACTTTGTTGAATTATGAAGAAAACCGTGTCTCTGATATAGACAACATAGATTGAACGTGAATAGCATAGAGCCTGTACGTGCAGTGGAAGTTAGAAAAAAGGTGTACGTAATCGGTAAACTAGAATTCCTGTTTGTTTTATTCGTTTTGGTTTTTGATGGTTGTGCTTATTAATTCATCATTTTATCTTTAACCGGTTTTTCAACATTTTTATCTCGAGCACTGCTGATGAGTTGTCAGTCAACGGAATGGCCATACAGTGCATCAATTTATTTAGGTATTTTTTGATACAATTTATTAGATAGTCTAATCTCTTCGTTGATATTTGATTCTGAGGACAATCGATTTGTAAATTAAGTGATATAGTTCATATGCTAGTACGAAAAATGTGGATAGAACATTCAATTTCGATGTGATCTAAAAGAACCAAAATTTCAATACTAATGCCATCCATATTTAACAAAGTTTACAAAGAAAAAATCGGAAATTTTAAAAAAATATTTGAATTGTGTATTTGATTCTTTTTATCTTATATATAAAACGTATTTAGATAATAGGAAACTTCTGTCTGACCTTTGGATACAATTTTAATGTATTTGGACAAAGTTTTCCATCATTTCAGTATTACCAATTAAATCAGTGTGGGAAAAAAGATTATGAGTATATGCGTAAGAGAGACAATATTCAATCCGATTGACTAGGGGAATAAATGAATTAAAAATAATAGGGATATATATGAAACATAATTTAATATATATATTATACAATTATGACACTTTACTGAGTGCAATACCATGTTTTATTGACTAAAAATAGAATATAAGCCTAAATATGATAAAACCTGTCAATACAATACAAAATGTCAAAGTACGCCAATACGACACATACCCGTCCAATATGCCGTTTTGACTAGTCAATATGAAATATTGGACAGGACAGTCAATAAAGGATCATATTTGACTAGTCAATATGACATATTGGACTAGTCAATATGACATATTGGACTGGTTAGTCAATACAGGTATAATTGCGCAAGGTTTTCCATATTGGCTTAGTTATTGTCCTTCGCTAGCCATATTGGACTTCGGTTTCGCCTTAGTCCAATATAGCTAGTGTCGGACCAATAACTAAGCCAGTATGGAAACCTTACGCAATAATACTATATTATGGACCACTTAACAGCAATATTGCCACCGGTAAACAAATAGTAAAATTAGTGTCTCGATTTTTATATAGAAAAAACGTACTGAGATATAATAACACAAAATGTGGACTGGTTTGAAACACGATGTTTCTATGTACTTTCATTATGTTATACAATTCCACTATATAAATTTAAATCTAGTATTGAGATCATTTGATTTGTCTAGAGCAGCCCACGTGACATGTGACAAATCATCGTGTCACCCTCCCAAATTGCATCGTGTCACTCTCTCGATTTCCATGTGTTATTCATGTTATTCCATTATTGTTTAATTTTCATAAAATTTGTTCTTGTTGAAATATAAATTACTGTAAAATTTGTCTCTTTTTTCAAACTCAAATATTCAGATTCATATGAACTCATCTTTGGTGCAGACATGGTATACTGACACTTAAACTTTAATCAACTCTCCCTTAGCATTCACCAATAGACATACAAAAAGAAAAATGTACGAAATATAATAATACTAAATGTTCGTTTTCTGAGTAACATGCCCGACAAGTGAATATCCCATTGGTTCTCGATATCTCGAACTCTTCTACCTCAAAATTATATTGTGGTCCGAAATATACTATATTTACTTCTCCTATCTCAAATTAATTTTTTGCAGACCTTTTTTACTCTTAAACAACGAAAGATGACTGACCATAAGCATGAATAAACGTTATAAAACATATTAGTTACTAAAATTTTTCTATTAATGTCTACACTTGTGCAAATAACACATTAGAATCCTTTAAAATGTCACTGTAAATGATTTTCTTGTCAGATTTGTTAAGACAGATCCTTTCTGCTTAACATATTTTAATAATTATAGGGCCACTGCAGTAAAACCACTATGACATAATTAATGAATTTAGTTTCACAATTGTGGATTTTCCATTTCTGTAGGTATATCATCCCACCGTATCATTTGTTAACATTTCAACGTTCATTTGATATGTACGATTACTTTCTCAAATAGTGAAATGCTTTTATATGAATTTTTCAAACAGTATTTGATGGAAAGTAAATAAAAGTCATTCTCGAGTTAGAAATTTGTTTAGAAGCCAACTGACAAACCAGAACTCATACTCATACTGATCATGTAGTCGCGAAGTCTTTAGAATTCCACTTAAATCGTTCTAATAGTCAGATCAAAGTTTGTCAAAAATTGAACATCACAAGTTCTTGTAGTGATCGACAGAGATACACGGCTATCAACATGTTACTATGAAATCAATATTTCTGTATCTCTCTCAAAACAACACAAGGTTATATATCATAATTGCTAATGTCTACGATTACTCTTTGATAACAAAATTTATCAATTTTTCTTTATCAATCACGCGAATCTTTTCTCAAGTACATCTTAAGTGGCTATGATTTGAATAAAAATCTTTACTATTTAATTTCTTTGAGAGTGGCATTTACAAAATTTTATGTTGATTTGAGAACCCTTACTCTGACAAATTGAATATAAAATATTTGACATTAATGTTTATATAAATGTTATTTAAACAAGTGTATGATTGAAATATTTTATTTATTTAACAGAAAATATGTCAAATAAAACAAAATACAATGTATAATAATTTCAATTGATTTTAAATTCATCTCAATATTTAAACATATAATTAGTTACAACAGGGGTTTTTTTGGATATATACAATAAATTGTGAGAAGGTGATAATTTCGTAAACAAAAATATGAACAAGGTTATAATTTTAAATTGAAGTATCAGAGCTGGTGAGTGCAAATATATACGTAAAATATGGAAATCCGATTGTTTCAGATTTTTATTCTCACGTCTTTTGACTAGGTATTTCATCCTCTCGTTTTATCTTATTAGTTTTTCTTTTTGAATTACTAAACAAAAGATATTAATTCAGTATAAAAAATTAAAATTTTGTGATATATGAATACAGTAAAATGTGTATGCACCGTTGTCACAAAATAAACAAGCTTAAAGTTTTATAGTTGCTGATTTACCCGTCTCTAACTTTTACTTTACTAATGTAATGCTATCAGAAAAACCATATAGCTAAATCTCTAATATGCACACAAATTGTGTAAATAATACATTAACTCAAGTTACTCTGGACAAATCTAGATTGATGGAAAAAAAGAAAGAAAAGAACAAACTTAAATAATACATTAACTCAAGTCACTCTGGAAAAATCTAGATTGATGGAAAAAAAAAGAAAGAAAAGAGCAAACTTATTTTGGATTTTCTTTTCAACACATACAGCACTACTTCTACAGTTATAGGTGTATCAGCATATAAATCAAATTATCCATCGACACATAGATTAGAGAAACTTGAGAAAGTTATAACAGTCAACTAAAATAAAAAAGTCTTTCTAGATTCAAATTTCATAATAAAAGGGAAAAACGGACTTGTACATTTACTTGAGATATTGACCATTCCCAGTGCAAGTTGGTATTGGTACATTCCCAGTGCATGTTGGTATTGGTACATTCCCAGTGCATGTTGGTATTGGCATTCCCAGTGCATGTTGGTATTGGCACATTCCCAGTGCATGTTGGTATTGGTACATTCCCAGTGTTGGTATTGGTACATGTACATTCCAGGTGTTGGTAAATTCCCAGTGTTGGTTTTGGTACATTCCCCGTGTTGGTATTGGTACATTCCCAGTGTTGGTATTGGTACATTCCAGGTGTTGGTATTGGTACATGTACATTCCAGGTGTTGGTATTGGTACATGTACATTCCCAGTGTTGGTACATTCCTAGTGTTGGTATTGGTACATGTACATTCCAAGTGTTGGCACATTCCCAGTGTTGGCTTTTGAACAGTCCCACTGTTGGAATTGGTACATGTACATTCCAAGTGTTGGTATTGGTACATGTACATTCAAGGTGTTGGTACATCCCCAGTGTTGGTATTGGTACATGCACATTCCAGGTGTTGGTATTGGTACATGTACATTCAAGGTGTTGGTACATTCCCAGTGTTGGTATTGGTACATGTACATTCAAGGTGTTGGTATATTCCCAGTGTTGGTATTGGTACATGTACATTCCAGGTGTTGGTACATTCCCAGTGTTGGTATTGGTACGTGCACATTCCAGGTGTTGGTATTGGTACATGTAAATTCAAGGTGTTGGTATATTCCCAGTGTTGGTATTGGTACATGTACATTCCCAGTGTTGGTATTGGTACATGTACATTCCAGGTGTTGGTATTGGTACATGTACATCCCAGTGTTGGTATTGGTACATGTACATTCCCAGTGTTGGTATTGGTACCTGTACATTCCAGGTGTTGGTATTGGTACATGTACATTCGCAGTGTTGGTATTGGTACATGTACATTTCCAGTGTTGGTATTGGTACCTGTACATTCCAGGTGTTGGTATTGGTACCTGTACATTCCAGGTGTTGGTATTGGTACATGTACATTCCCAGTGTTGGTACATTTCCAGTGTTGGTATTGGTACATGTACATTCCCAGTGTTGGTATTGGTACATGTACATTCCAGGTGTTGGTATTGGTACATGTACATTCCACGTGTTGGTATTGGTACATGTACATTCCCAGTGTTGGTATTGGTACATGTACATTCCAGGTGTTGGTATTGGTACATGTACATTCCAAGTGTTGGTATTGGTACATGTACATTCCCAGTGTTGGTATTGGTACATGTACATTCCCAGTATTGGTACATTCCCAGTGTTGGTATTTGTACATGTACATTCCCAGTGTTGGTATTGGTACATGTACATTCCCAGTGTTGGTATTGGTACATGTACATTCCCAGTATTGCTATTGGTACATGTACATTCCCAGTATTGCTATTGGTACATGTACATTCCAAGTGTTGGTATTGGTACATGTACATTCCAAGTGTTGGTATTGGTACATTCCCAGTGTTGGTATTGGTACATGTACATTCCCAGTATTGAAGATTATACTACATTTGTACAACCTCCTTTTATGTTTTATTGTATCATTGACACTTAGGTAGTGTTTCTTCTCCCAAGCCTGTTTAGCATGGTAAAGCGCCATGCCATTTTTCAGGAACGCCATGTCCTTCGTGACTTCACGTCATGCCTTCTGCGATGTTTATACAGTTTCATGAGGAAAATTGCATTTTATTGTATTTTAATAGATTTTAATTTTATTAAATTTATTAAACTGAATCATTGAATTTTATGTATGCAGTGTATTGTGAAAATAATATTAGGATTAACTAGTTGGTTTATGTAGATATGCCACGTGCCATTCTTTGCTCCATCTACACGCTACAGGTGCCCTTTTTAGACTTCTGTTACCATGTCCTTTCTGAGAGCTGGGAGAAAGGTTGTATTTACCCCATTACTTGCCATTAACAGACAAGAGCTTTATGGACATGCATATTACGAAATACATTATAGAACGAATATAGAGCAAATATTAAGGACACAACAACTCGTTTAAGTGGTGTATTTCCCAAATATAGTAATAGAAAACATTATATCAATTGGCGAGCTCTAAATGGCTCCGACAAAATAACATCGTGGGTAAAACAGCGGACACATGCATTATATCCCTTTATGTGTTTAATTCTTGTATTAATTTAAGTCTGGGTAGATATCCCTTCGATCTGTAGACTGTTCATTTTTATTAGTACGATATGTTGAACAGATAGCTTAATTCTAAGCTTTGTGATTAAGTTAGCAGCGAACTATGTTTATCAGAAGATCACCAGCGCAGTTTCTAGTATTTCAATACTAGTCAAAATTTATATCTTAAATTTATAGTTACAAAAGTTTAAATTTAATGAAAACTAAAGAGTACAATGTATCTCATTAGTGCATAGCTCTCTCCTTAGATCATTTTGGCTTTACCATTATGATCAATTTGGCATTTTATGAATTTCCTATTCCACGTTTTTTATTATTGTTTTGGTTTTGAACATTTTAGGGACGAGATCAAAAGTTCAATGTAGGATAAAAAACTTAATTCACATAGTTTTTCACTGACCCCCCACCCCCCTCTTAACATAATTTGGGAGAAATTGATTGACCAATATGTGTATATACTTTGAGAGTATACTTTTTGTATCATGGGTCCTGTTTTTCCTCAACAATGTATGTTTGTTCTGTATATTGACTTGGACATCACTTGAATCCGTATTTTTCAATCCGAAAATCGAAAAAAATCGAAAACTTGCAGCGATTTTTACCCCCCCCCCCCCCAAACTATTTGAATTAAGTTTTTTATCCTACATTGAACTTTTGACCTCGTCCCTTAGGCCTTGAGCACAACCGACGAGTGATAAATCGACGAAATATTGTGCATCCATATTAGTATCATAGAATTCATTTTAACAAAATCCATATACGTTTAAAATTAAGAAGAAAACTATAGATTTAGGGATTTTCAACAAAGATATAATCAAAAGGTAGCTAAATATTTTCCACAAGTACATGTAGTTACGCTTGATTACTTTTATGTTTTTATAACATTTATTCCCTATTTTTTTTGTTTAAAATAATAAATTTTGATATTTTCGAAGGAGAAAGTGATCTCAAAGGATTGTTATAAATGGTATATTAACTGTTTATTTTATTTATAATGATCTGTAACGTCCACAGAAGCAGAAACTCCAGATAGCTTCAGATAAAAGATAAGATAACTTTGTATTTTATCAATAAACAAAGGTAGATAAGATATGCTTTACGCTACTTTTATTTTTCTCGCTTGATGTTTTTTTTTTGAAGGATGAAATGTTGTATATAATAAAACATTTCAAAATATACTGGATGAGTAACCTTTCTGGCCAAGTATCCCTTATATAACCACTTGACATTTCTAAACAAAATTGTATAGAAAGTTCTGTGTCAATGTGTTTAATATATGTTAATTCCAAACAACGAATACAATTTTAACAGTCAGTTTCACGTTGCCAATAAAGACTTGGTCTTTGATGGTTAGTTTTGGTACTCGGCCAGAAGTGTCTCAGTTAAAAATGATGACCCCAAATCTGCACTTCAGTAATATAGAATTCTTACATCTTTTCTTTCAATGTCGGATAAGCTACTTTTTATGAAACAAAGTTTTACATGTTACATTTGCAGTTGGCAGTGCGACATGCAAAATCAAACCTACATGTAATTGAGTTCCTCTTGCACTAAAAGAGAAAATATAGTCTTCCTCCTTTTTCAAAAGAAAGAAACCACAAGTATTAACAATTACTTTAAGGAATTCCTGAAAGCTACGCGTTTTACACTAATAAAGAACAAGATGGCAAATTTTTATAGGGAAGGAAACAATATTTTAAAGAAAGCTCTTTTTTGAAGACAAACGTTCAATTATCCGGCGAAAAATGCATACATAAAAATAGAAAGTTGCTCCCCTTTTCCAGGTAATAGAGCAACCCCAGATATATGTATGTATATGTTTAAACGGAATAAGTAAATGAATGCCAAATGAAACTCTTGCCAATATTATTACATTACATGTATGATTAATCCAGCCTTCTGGATTATGAGTATTTGAAACGAAGAAGAAAAAATTGTTACATATAATATTAGACAATACGTAACTATGCAAAACTATTGAATAATTCTGAGACAAACAATAATTCATGTCACGGATATATGACAGCTTCCTTTTATTGACTAATGTGTTTATATTCTTTGTCAACCAAAAAACATATCGTTTGTTATTTTTAAACAGTAAATGTATTTAAACACGTTATTTTCGGTGTTTCAATATATATTAATAGTCCCACAAACACAAGGAAATATATCCCACAAATGTATATTTTCTTTCTAACGTACATGTTAGTGATTTTTCCCCGCTTTATAGATTAACTACTCTCTCTTAATAATCCTAACTTTAAAGAATATCTACATCTTTTCTACCACAATAAACTTTATATTAAAGAAATCACAGACACATCCACTTCATCTCCATACTTAGATGGGTACGAGATTTGACATTCCATGAGATTTTGCTAACTTAGTTACAATGTGACTGGTGCCTTTAACGGAACAGAACAGACTTACCCTTCCGGGACACTTGATGTCACTTCTATTCTTTGTAGGAGTTTGTATTCTACATATTTTTACTTTATGCTGTCTTGTTCTGGCTCTATTTGGTTAGCTATGTGTTTGTTACCCCTTTGGTTGTTTCTTTGTTGTATGTGTTTCCTATGTTACGGGTGTTCTCACCCTTGTTGAAATCAACACTGCATGGAAAGCTTGATGATTCTAACGTTCCAATTGTAAACTTTCCCGAAGTATTCTCATAACATCTGCAGTGTATGGTGTCTATGTTTACTACATTCGGGGTTGTGAATTGTGCTGTGACTTATTCAAGATAGAGAATTTTTTCTGTGTATATTTTACGTATCTTACTTGTCTCTCCATTTCCGTCTTAATTCCCTCCTTCGATAATATTTTGTCGAAATTGATATCATTAATCGTGTTCACAATGTGATAATATATAATCAAGTTGTCCTCAGAGAGTCACCTTTTTCCACCCTTGTGTGGAGTAGGTCTTTCATAATTTCTAATTAGAACAAAACTATATTCCTTGAAGGAAAATTTATTTTTGGTAGGAATAGTTTCAGAAGAAGGGAGGCGTTATTGATTTATCGGAAGTCTGTAAACGTTAAAATACCCAGGGCGAAATCTAAAAATAAGAAAGTTTTCATTGGAGTAAATCCCACATATAATGATCATAAGATTCTCAGTTCGTCACAAATCTTTAAATATTACGATCTTACAGATAAGGCTTTGATTTCGATGGCTGCAGATGCTGAAGTTACATGTAACGCAAACAAAATGTCCGTTCCTGGTTTTGTCTAAAAACCGAAAGCAATGAAGAAAATGTTGTTGGTTCACTTTTGTTATTGCCAAATTTTCCATTTAAGTTACGTACGCTCAGAGGCGTGAGGAGCAAGTTTCTTCTAATGTGTAAAAGGATGCTGCATCATCAGTGTTTAAGATTCAGCAAGCCTGTCAGAACTATTTTAATTAAAAAGGGCGACATTGCTGAGGAAATTTAATGGTCACCATAGAAAAATTCTCATCAATGATTAACTGTATCAAAAGGTTGAAGTCATTTTGTTAGTACATTTTTTTAATTAATACTTTGTATATAACCACCATTATTTGTTGGTTTGTTTGGTTTTTTTATTTGCAAGTATCAAAATTATTGCTTATGTCTTTCTCATCAGTAAAACGTTTGTTTTTCGAAGCTACGCTTTATAAACATAAATACATGTAATTTCATTCAGAATATTATACACAAAACCCGCAAAACATATTTCAACAAAAATGAGGTGAAAACGTTATATTTATCAAACAGATAACAAGCCGGCTACAAATTCAGCCCTATCTCACATGATCGAATTTACTTCCTTTTCAGTATTTAGTCGATGGCACTAGGTCTAGCCGTATAGAAATTATTACTTAGCACCAAAAAGTTAATAACACCAATAAATATAAAAATATCTGGTATCTAAATGATTTATAGCTTGTAATATTGTAATGTTTAATTCTTTTGAATAATGTGTGACTTCCACGGTCTTTCTGCCCTTTTTATATTCTTTATAAATGGTAATTTATGCCCAAACGAAGTAATGGTTTAATCTCAGACCCACGAGTGATTTACCAAATAAGAATGATGTATTTGATACGTAGATGTCTTGAAAATGAGAGATGATAAGAAACGAGATTTGGACTTAATGTACATGAGTATCTAACCCATATCATACTAACTGCCAATGTCTATTGAACTCCAAGACGAGATAGCAGTAAAACCTTTATTTCTGAATTTTTTAGTTTAATAGAGCGACAGTATCCAACCAGCAGCTATGAGAGCCTTAGCTAGTTTTACAGTTAAAACGAGCACATTATGAACCTGCTTTCTAATTATGTAACGTCTAACCAAATTTTTCAGTTCCAGCAAGCGGTCACCTTGTTGGTAATCAGACTGTATTGGTTTTTATAGTATGTTTTATACACCAGAGTGTCCGGATAGATAAGGGGGAGGTGTGGATACCCATAAACCGGTTTTTTCCCACCATTGTTCTGTGTCTCGTACCAATTTAGAATATTCTGACTCTATGTTGTGTTTTGTACTCTTTTATGATATTTTTGTCTGGGCTTCTGTCTGTTGGGTGACAATGATTTGTTGACGGCTTGTTGACCTTTCCTGTTATCCATTTTGTTGGTTTTTTTTATATACTGCACAATTCAAGTCCACATCGTTTTCATAGTTGTCTTAAATTTTGATAATCACTGTAAGGTGTTCAACAGTGAGCAAGAAGATTACAATTTACAGCAAGATCAGCACAACCCTAGAACTGATAACAGAATAGGTAAAAAGGGGACATACATGTACCAATCAATTAATGCCATCTTATCGATATACCTTTAAGCAAAAAATAACCTAAAAAAGCACAGAACACGAACATCGAAACATAGAGTCTGGATAGTCTGGATAGTCGGATTTGGCACAGACATCGAGTATTGGTGAGATTAAACTGGTCTAATGGGTACCTAAACCTCCCCTTTATCTATCAGAAAGGCTTGTATTAAACATACAATACTTTTGCAATGATAAATTCCAAGAATATCGAAGGGGAAAAAGCGAGTATTTGTCAACGCGGATGGGAATGTCATATTAAACATGTCAGGTTCTTTTGCAAGTATGTAAGAAGGGAGACCTCATCTCCATCAGACACAGCTGACTGTGCCTTTATATAGGCTCCCCTGTTTAGGCCTTTTTGGTGCTATTCAGGTTTATTGATTTTAGCTTTCCAAATTTTTCATCACGAGCTTACCTAGTACTGTTTCTTGAAGCAAATTTAAGAAAATTGTTATGGTATTTCGTTTTTCAGTGGTGAGCTCATTGTTCTTTCTACATAAGTTTGAATTATTTATGGTTTTAACTTGTATGAAAAGGAACGAATGTATGTGCATACTGTGAAAATAGATTAATTTTGAATAATTACCGGTTCTTATTGAATATAATGATACATGGATGAAGTACAACTGGCATATTACAAACTCTGCTGTTGGTTATTTAAATGCAAATGATATATAATGATGACACTACTTTTAGGGGCAATTAATTGCTTGTCTGGCCTATAGCAGATATGAAGACAAACCACAGATGCCCTTTGAACAGTATATTTGGAAGATTCTAATACACATGCTGAGGATTTGATCAAATATAGTCTATTGGTTACACTCTGGAACAAACCGACCGAATGTCCCAAAATGAACATCAGAGTGAATTATTTTGGCTGTTCTAATTTTAACACTCATATTTCTGACTACTATAACCGATTGCTTCTTTTGGATGCATACGCTGTTCAGGAATTGTTTTCACTTCCGAGGAATCTGTGTTTACTTCCAGTTTTAAATGGGTTCAAGTCGTCCATAGTTTTAATTTTACCTCTTTTCGTTCGTTCGTATCTGTAAGTTTGTTGCGATTAGACACATGTCCTATCCTTTCAACAAAATTAATTTTTTCCAAGTTGATCAAATATATTGAAAATGGTAATACGATCCCTAAAATACTACCAACCTATTACAATGTGATAATTTCTAATTGACATATACCCCTTATCATTTCATTGTTTGATTTTTTTGTAAAATGAAAGTTCACTTGGAGGCGTATATTCCAAACATTAATTAGCAGATTTTTCACAAATGTCTTGTGTAAAGGTTTTCCACTGTTATTATTCTAACAACTAAATTTAATCAAGGTTATATAACCTTCAATGAATGTTCTTATAAACTATTGTAATCTAATACTACTGAAAGTTTAACGTTAATTCAGACCGTGGGATATATGTTCTTTAGTGTTACTCGTGCATTTAATTTTATCTCATTTCTTCCAATTTCTATAGCAGTTGCTTTGTTCTTTCCAAGCTTTTTAGAGTCTTATTTTTTCTATATTCTTGGTCTTGTGTTAAATTTTCTCCGGTTGGATTGATAAAGTTTGTCAGTACAATAAGTATTGGATATACCCCCGAGGGCGTTAGCCGTCAGGGCTTTATCTTATTTATATAATGTGAAATTGACAAGTTTAAATAATTTAGAAAGGGGGAGGGGAGGGGAGTCTTTCAGGAATTTCACCCTGTGCAAAGATTAACTATGTTAAATGCAGGATATCTGGTTACATTTTGTGGCATCATGATATAAATAGAGTTAGTATTTGTCGGTTTTGACAAAAATAGTTGTAAACATTTGCAAATAGATAAAAAATAAAATGTGTGAAATTTTATGATTGAAGATATCAATCTTCCTGACAATCAGATTGGCATTTTTAAAAAGAATTACTTGGATGTAAAAAAAGAATCGGACACAGAATTGGATTTTCATTGTATTGATTAACGTGCTTTTTATAAAATATAAGTTAACGAAATGTTAAAATTAAAGGAATAAACCTTACTCAATCGGAATTCTAATAAAAATGTCATAAAACAAACTTTCATCATCACCATTCAACTCGGGATACCATGTTTGCCTTGAAAGTAGCTTTCATCTTCATTTTATTTCTATAATTCAGGAAAAAATAGCAAAAAACAGCATTTTTACCCCTATGTTCTATTTTTAGTAAGGGTGGACATGTTTTTCGACCAATCAAAAATCCAAGCATTCACTTTTTGCAGGATACCCTACCCTAAGGAACAATCTTACCAAGTTTCATTTGATTTTGAATAGTAGTTTCAGAGAAGAAGATTTTTGAAATAATAACATAAAAAAAGCCAAAAATGTCAAAAAGGGCAATAACTCTAACATCAGGTGACATATTTTCACGAAAATAAGCACACAGGTAGCTCTCATCATGCTGAACACTTTCAACCTGCCAGAATTTGCCGTAACCTAATGATTTTTTAGATTTTTGCGAAAAACTGTTGTTTGACTCCTATGTTCTATTTTTAGTAACAGTGGCCATGTTTTTCGACGGATCAAAAATCGAAGCATAAACTTTGTGCAGGATACCCTAAGGAACAGTCGTGCTAAGTTTTATCCAAATTCATTCAGTAGTTTCAGAGGAGAAGATTTTTGAAATAATAACATAAAAAAAGCCATAAATGTCAAAAAAGGGCAATAACTCTAACATCAGTTGACAGAGTTTCACGAAAATAAGCACACAGGTAGCTCTCATCATGCTGAACACTTTCAACCTGCCAGAATTTGCCATAACCTAATGATTTTTGAGATACTTGCGAAAAACTGTTGTTTGACCTATATGTTCTATTTTTAGTAACAGTGGCCATGTTTTTCAACGGATCAACAATCGAAGCATAAACTTTGTGCAGGATACCCTAAGGAACAATCATGCTAAGTTTTATCCAAATCCATTCAGCAGTTTCAGAGGAGAAGATTTTTGAAATAATAACATAAAAAAAAAGCCAAAAATGTCACAAAAAAATCAAGAAAAAGGGCAATAACTCCTACATGGGTGGTTACATCTTCTTCAAAATTTCAAAGCAGGTAGATCTTGAGGTGTTGAACACTTTAGCTTCCCATCAGAATTTTGATATCTGTCACCATTTTTGAGTTATTTGCAAAAACCTGCAATTTACCCCTATGTTCTATTTTTAGCCATGGCAGTCATGTTTTTTACAAATCAAAAATCCAAACGACAGTTTAGTAGCACTCATGCCAAGGAACAACTACACTAAGTTTGGTTGCAATTAAACTTATGGTGTAAGAGGAGTTAACGATTTATTACAATGAATAAAGACTGCAAAAATGGTCAATTTTGACGATCTAAGGGGAATAACTCCTAAAAGGAACGAACCTACAACTTTGATCCTGTTACAAATTTTGTAGATCTTTGTGTGCCTAACAATATGAAATTTAAATTTTTCAAATTTCCTTTATAGTATCCAAGATATTGAGCTTAATAAGTGCAAAATTGGAAAAAATGCAGAAAAAGGGCAATAACTCCTACATGGGTCGTTGGATCTTCTTCAAAATTTCAGGGCAGGTAGATCTTGAGGTGCTGATCACTTTTACCCCATGCCAGAATTTTGATATCTGTGACCGTTTCTGACTTATTTGCAAAAAACTGCGATTTACCCCTATGTTCTATTTTTAGCCATGACGGCCATGTTTTTATACGAATCAAAAATCCAAACGATAGATTTGTAGCACCCATACCAATTAATAACTGTACCAAGTTTGGTTGCAGTTGGACTTATGGTGTTGGAGGAGTTAACGTTTGAAAAAGTTAACGGACGACGGTCGACGGACGGACGACGGACGCCAAGTGATAGCAATAGCTCACTTGACCCTTCGGGTCAGGTGAGCTAAAAAATTAATGCTACTGTACATCTTTTTCTGTAAAGATTGTAAAGTCAACATGTATTTCTGGGTTCGGATCTTAAACAAAACGGTGGTGATGTTGTTGTTGTTGTAGTATATCCCTCCACTATCTGGAGAACACACAGGTAAACACCTGTGTTAAATCGTCGTATATCCGGGTGAATTATGAGTCTCAAACGGTAGGTTTATATCACAAATCAGTATATAGAATGTTCTAAAATGCAAGTAAGAAGGTATATAGACGACATACACTGTGAGTCACTGTGAGGTTAGGTCTCCATACTACAAGCTACAGTAGTTATCACTACTTTATAAGCTGAAGCATGTTACATCTAGCTACATGTAAAGCATATATCATTCCCCTGCTAATGTTCTCTATATCTATATAAATGTCATGCGGGATATATGGAAGCATAGTACAGTCTAAAATAAGCTGTAGCAGAATCTCAGTGTTCGTAAACGGAAAATCTACATCTATGGAGCTTCTCAGCAGTTGTTCGAGCTTCTCAATGAAGGAATTACGTATAGATGAAAGTCTCTCACAGGTTATTAGAAAGTGTTTTGTATCCTCTATATCTTTAGAGCACAAGGGACAGTCTGGTTTGACATCATACTGATTAAATTTGTGACGATTTGATTGCAGAATATAAGTTCCAGTTAGTAATTTAACTTTCACCATTGTTTTGTGTATATTGAGAATTTCGGTTCCAGCAGCTTTCCAGATTAGGTGTGGCGATCCGAATTTCAAATTTGAAATATTAAGATATTTTAAAGTTCTCTTCGACTTAGCTTCTGATTCAATAGCGCTTTTCCAATATTCATGTACTGCTGTGTAGACTTGAGTTTTCCAAGTGTTTTAACCAGGTGGTGATTCCAAAAGATCATATATTGATGGCAGACTGTATTTGCTTAAAACGTCAGATACCATAACGAACCAGCTACTTGAGTTGCTGGACTTCAAGGCTAACTGTCTATGCGCAAGTTCACGTTCTACAGATCCGTAGCTTCTTATAATGTTTCCATAGGTTGTGAGTATTCGCTTATGAATTTCACCTTCGATTGGACAGTCAGAATGTATGAACTAGCATCAGCTGACGGCTCCGGTAAATGTTGAATACGTTTTAGGAGACGTTTAAAGAACATTGTAATGTCTGACATATCTTTTGACAATATTCGGACTGATTCTAATCCAAAAATAAGTCTCGATATCACATAAATTCGTATAATATGTAAAGATACTAATGGGTTTAAACCATTCAACCCATGGAGACCGGCCCCCATTAACGCATAGACAGTTTTTCTAGCTGTAGAAATCCTTTCTTGAGCTACGAATCGGGTGGAATATTTCGAACTATTGTCTCTGGTGATTCCTAGATGTGTTGTTGTTTCTACATCTGCTAGAGCCGTTTTATTCAAGTAAACATTTTCTTGAGGAGTTTTATTTGCTGGACCAAAACTCATTAGTACGGACTTTGATTCACTTATACCATATCTTTCTCTATTTGCATAATTGCCCTGAACGTTCATCATTGCTTGTAGTTCATGTACATCATCTGCAGCGAAGCAAACGTCATCTGCAACTGTCGGAGTCCCGCAGTAGATTGAACCTATAAAACTTCCTAGACGGTGCTTTTGTAATAAGTCTAGTAGTGGATTGATAAAAGCTTTGTATGCTGTTGGTGACCAAATTCCGCCTTGTCTGACCCCCTGCTGCTCGCAGAAGGTCTTGGAAAAACCGCCTTTCCATTTAACTCTTGATTTTAAGTCCTTGTACCAGTCATTGATAATTTTCCATTTGTTCCCTCGAATACTTATTTACGAGTGATAATGTTTTAGGGTTTTTTAAATGCAACCGAAGATCAATCCAGCTAAGTTAATCGATTCATCGATTACGCAATATTTTTTAAGAGGCATATAGAGCACTATTGCCTTTCTCAGATTGAATAACATACAAGAGAAAATAAGGCTTTCAAATGCATAGAGTATGTAGTATATTTGCAATCATTTAAGAACTTAGATGAATCAGTACTAAGTAAGTTTCATGCTTTTTACAAATTATTATATTTATTTATTTATTTGCAAATTACACTCATACGGGTCAAAGCAAAACACACAATGTAACAAACACAATGCAATACATGTACAGATTAAGCACGACAACATGGTTATATAGACAAAATAAAACAATTTTATGCACAGTAAATTTTAAGCACTGTTGAATTCTACTTTAACGGAGGTGGGCCCTATTTTCGCAATGCCAATGACTGCTTTATGAAGTCACAAATGAATGGTAGAAGTTCAAGTTTTGGGTTTAAAATAGATTTAATCTATAAATTTAAGTTTTGGGGGATGTTATATTGTTGAAATAAGACTGTTCTAAATTTTTTATTGACATTTCAATGGAAGAAAAAGTGATATTCGTCTTCCAACTCTTTACAATTAGTACATAATCTAAGATCTCTCTGAATTATAAATCAATCAATTATGAAATTTTGCTATCGATTATTTAGTCGAATGCGTCAACTGACCAATTATCGGTTAGCAGAATAACAGAGTATCTATTGACTATATCCTTCACCGAATTGAGACTGTTTTATTGTTCTACATTTATTCCAGCACAACAAAATCGCCATCATACTAGAACTGTTCAAAGTGACCATTATCATATTATGTTCGGACAATGCCATTGTCAGTAACTATTAGTATACTTATCATATATAGATTCCCTGTAAAGTTTCACACGACTTATTAAGGGAATCCCACTCGTCAAATACGTCTGATTTGTAATGGTTTAGAATAGATACAAAATAACGAAAGGAAATTATCTGTAAGTGTGATAGATTAAAGGAAAATAGTAGCCGTAAAGATAAATTATGGGAAAAAGAACTGCCACGGAGGAATTCACTATATGAAGAGTTGGAAGTCTAAAGGCCAAAGAACCCTGGAGATAGAAATGAATTTATTTAGAACATAACTAAAAATACCCAATGAAAACTAATATCTAGGGACAACACAAATTCATTTATAAACCAGGGTTGATGGTTAAGTGTTTCAAGCTTCTTTTATCATTCATACTGTCCCCAAAAAATCAATTACATATTAGTAATAAACGTGACTGCTGAAGTCCAAAGTCAAAATTGAGGCATTGTATAAATTGATTTCGTCAGGAAGACGGTAAAATTTCCGTAGCGTTGCCACCAATCTTCAGGGATGAAACCCTCATTATAAACAACAAAATTTATAACAGGAAAGGTCAAGAATGACATACCAATTAGTCAACGTCATCCAACAGACAGAACCCCTGGACAAAAATAACAGAAAGGAGCACATAACACAAACTTAAACACATTAGAGAGTCAGGAAACTTAAACACATTAGAGAGTCATGATAATCTGACGTGATGCGGACACTGAACAGAGGTAGGATTAAACCGGTTTAATTAAGCCAAAGCAACTATCTGTAAATTGTTATATCCTAGTAATAATAAAGAAAAATCGATGTTTGATCAGCAAATCCGTGTAATATTGGAATATTTTTAATGCTTTCACCCTCTGAAAAGATATTTTTCAAAATTCAGTTCCGTTTCAGGATTGCTGTCTCATTGGCAGTTACCTCATATCTCCTTTTATTTCTATTACAACTTATACTCATCTCAACTTCTACCTACATCAATACCACGAAATACTAATAGTGTGAAAGTACACGGATATGTTGTATGCGTCAGTGGGAAAACACCCCTTTATAAATGTGACATAATAGTAGATTAATATAATAAAAGTGTCCGTATCTTAAAGACAAATGGTCAGTGTTTAGTTTTCGTTTGAATATATATATATATTCTGTAATAGGTTTAATTGGTCGATAAAGACAACATTTTGAAGCTTAAACGACGAAAAAGTTGTACTTATATTATTTAGAGAGAATTTATATCTTTTATACGTAGAATTGTCTATAAAAGTCTACTGCGTTTAGGAAAAAGTCGTTAATTTGTTTCAACAATGGTTACATTCAATGTCCAAATGCTGTTATAAATGAATAATGAGACTTGTTTCTTTGGAAATAATGACTACTTATACCACTGTTAAATGGTATGTAAGAAGGGTTTTGTAGGATGTAATTGATATAAACAATGGTTTTGTCAATATCTATCAGTACACTTTTGTCTAATTTATAAAGAAAATATTCTTCCCAAAACACAACCTCTTATTGAGCCGGACATTTCATTGTAGGAATTTTTTGCAATTTGTCAGTGAAAATGAAATAATATGGTGTATATTTTAGTAATTCAACACATCCTATTGATTAAACCTTGAATTACACCTATAACATCTCTCGATTTCTTTTTGTCAAGTGTCCTGCAATTATGTTGATTATGCACCGTGGTTGAATTTTGTTTGTCCTACATTTTTGTTGGACAAATAGATGACAGTATTTGCAGGAACACTTCACAAGTAAATTTGTAGTTTAATTTCAATTTATTGATACATTCCCGCATGCGCCAACATTGAAGATGCATATGTAGTGGTTATCAGTAAATGCCAAGTTGTGCAGCTTTAGACATTTATTCAGTGAGCTGTGAGCTTGACATTCATTTACTTTAGGGTTCCCACTCATTTAGGGTTAGGGTTTGGTTAGGGTTAGGGCTCGGTTAGGATATGGTTAGTGTTTAGGGTTAGAGTTAGGTTATGCAAAGGTTAGGGTTATGTTTGGGTATATGATACCCATATGGAATGTGACCCCTAAAGTAAATGAAGGCTGTGAGCTTTTGGTTAATTATTCAAAATCTTCAAGATGAAGAACAGCAATTAAAACGTTATTCACTTGCTTTTTTGTATTATGTTCCAATATTCTATGGGTTATTTTCTCATGTATGTTAACATACAATTAAATTTTGATTTTTAAAATATAGGCACAATCGTTTGACATTCAATGACCAAAATTAAACAGCCTTAACAAAAGAACAATCAGTAAAAGAGATTCTAAAGTACAAGTGTACTTTCCTGAGTTGAGACACATTTAAAAACCTAGCTAGGTCTGTACCTTGTACATATGTATACCAACATAACCTATATTCCCTGTAATAAGTCACACGACTAATTAAAACAATTCCTATTAATCAAATTCATCGCCTCTTATTATCGTGCACAAAGACGAATAGTGTCACTGCACTGTCCATTTTGTTTATCTGGAAACGTAAGAATATCATCAATGTAAGTTTAACCTGAAGGACATTTCATATAATTTTTTCTGAAGTCTTATTTATCACTGTCTGACTGACCAGACGTCTTTTTTTTCACACATCTTTGTAAGATTGATGGATAAAAGATATCCTAGAGGGCGTTTATGGTAATTTTACACCGTGGCTAACAACAGACTTTTGTAAAACCACAAACATCATTTTCAAATATTTTTCAATAACAATCTTTTTTTATCATAACCTTTTAAGAAACGCATCACAATTAACAATTAAAGGATACAGGATATTTTTTGTATATAAATGTCTCTCCTTTGTAACACTAAACTAACAATTTCTATTCATAGTGGTTTCAGAGATTGTTTATTTTTACCCAAGAGAATCACCAACTCAGTTGACAGCTTTTTTCGTTATTGATAATTATTTTAAATTTTACTGCTAAGAGATTTAAAAAAAAAAGACTAATATACCTAGGGGGCAAATAAAAAAACGTAATCCATTGGATAGATAAACTCGGGAAGACAAATGAACAACCACAAGCACAACAAATGAACACAGAAAACTAAAAAACAATGAACAACTCTTATAAAAACCAGGAGTCAACCCAGATGCTCCCGAAGTGTAAGACCAGGAGTCAACCCAGATGCTCCCGAAGTGTAAGACCAGGAGTCAACCCAGATGCTCCCGAAGTGTAAGCAGTTCCTGCTCCGTATACGGCACGCGTCGTGAAGTTCAACAAAGTCAATCCGGTGGAAGTCGAAGGAATTCCCCCATGCGGATATTGCAGTTGTCTCCCATGCATGAGTTATCATTCCTGATAGAAGGTGTCTTGTATTCAAAATGAAGTGCAAACAGTACTTATAATCTTTTCTGAAAATACTGAACTAGGGAAGGCCTTCATCAGACATCGGAACATTGGGAAATATATCTAAAAACATATCATTGATGTGGGAAGAGGAAGAAAAACTATTTTACGGAAAAATGAAATTGTTTCCATTGATATCTATGGAAGACATCTTCTTCAATGAGCAGATAATTATGTAAATGGGAGACAACTCACATGTACCAAAAATGGAGAATAGCACTGTGTGTAGATATTGATAATTATGGCACATGTATCTGCAATTCTGTGGTTTAGTTAATTATGTCTAATTTCAGATATTCGGCCTTGAGAACTGCCGATTAGACAGAAATCATTTAACTTTGCAGGTACAGAACTTTGGTGTCAGAATTTCATGCTAGTATAAAGCGTTATAGATTCACAGTATATCTGGATAAAAATGGATGAATCCTCATTAACAATTGAAAATAACAGGAAAGACTTCGGGCAAGAATATACAATTAAAGAAAAAAATACTATACTTAATTGCGGTTCGAAATAACGTAACCGGATTTCAATTTTAAAGTCAGGACAACCCTGGACTAAACGTCCTTGATTTTCGTTTATTTCGTCTTCTTAGAAAGCGCCGAAGAGGGACACATTTTTAACTGGGCATAATTTTCCAAACCCCAGAAATTTTTCATTACTGTCACTGCTCCAGAAATTAGAGAAGTGTACTGTTTTAATTCTTAGGATAAAATTTCGTAATTAAAAGGTTTTGTTTCCTTGGTTTTTCGTGTATTACTGAAGTGTTTATGTTCTTAGTTTTCACTTTTTTTTCACTTCGATCACCAGAGAAAATTAATTGTACAGTTGGCTCTCACCAAATCAAGACTGAGGTAACAGAAACTTTGAGATATCAGAAGGAAACAGTACAAAGTATAACCATTAAGCTATTACATTAATTTGAGACATCAGAGCTTAAAATCTTTAAGATACGGATGGTCGACTATAATCTTTCGATCAGTTTAATTGAGGTCTGGAGCTGTCTTGTCAGTAACTGCTAGTAGTCCTTTGTTAATTAATATTGATCATTGCCATTTTGCTTAGTTTCTTAACTAAAATGACTATCTGCAGACCAGCCGACCTGCCGACTTGTATTCATGCCGACCAGTCGAATTTATTTTAAACTTCTATAAACCGATTTACTCCTTAAATCCATTCTCACGCATTTTCGGGGAACTCTATACCCGTATACTCCAGTTGATCCGTTTCTTCTGTTACCTCGACTCGAACTTCTTTTGAACTGACTTTTACTGTGCGTATCGCTGTGTGTTTGTTTATTCTACATTGGCTAGAGGTATAGGGTGAGGGTTGAGATCTCACAAAACATCTTTAACCCCTCTGCATTTATGCACTTGTCCCATGTCAGGAACCTCTAGCCTTTATTAGTCTTGTATTTTTTTTTAAATTTTGGTTCATTTGTATGTTTCGGAAATTTAATGTGGCGTCCATTTTGCTGAACCAGTATGCATTGTTGTTTAGGGGTCAAATGAAGCGCGCCTCCGAGT
This sequence comes from Mytilisepta virgata, assembly GCA_028015205.1. Lineage (NCBI taxonomy): Eukaryota > Metazoa > Mollusca > Bivalvia > Mytilida > Mytilidae > Mytilisepta > Mytilisepta virgata. The sequence goes on from CM051516.1 coordinate 4,383,765, forward strand.
GTGGAATTTTCTCGCTGCGTTGAAGACCAATTGGTGGCCTTGGGTTGTTTTCTGCTCTTTGATCGGGTTGTTGTCTGACACATTCCCGTTTCCATTCTCTAATCTATAATTGAACTATTTTCAAATTATTACAGTTTCTTAATACGTCTATCCTGCGTCATCTTTTTCTTGAAGGAGCAAATTAAATGTCATAACCATCTGTTTGTTTTGTCTTGTAAAACTATGTTTAGCTTTTATTTACAAAAAATTGTAACGGGTTTCAAAGGGTTAATTAAGTAGAGATTCTAGACTTGTCTCGGTTTTATAGAAAATCATTTTATAAATAACAAACTTTATATTCTTTGGTACTAATTATATATGCTCAGTGTATGAGTGAATATTAATACTAATTATATATGCTCAGTGTATGAGTGAATATTAATACTAATTATATATGCTCAGTGTATGAGTGAATATTAATAGTAATTATATATGCTCAGTGTATGAGTGAATATTAATAATAACTTTTTTATTGCAGACACAAACCCATTAGGGTTATACAATACAAAATACATATACATGTATCGGCAAATGTTCATTAACAGTACATGGAAAGTTCAGTATATTCAAAACAGCTATGAGTCTCCTTTCCTCAGCTCTAATGACTGGTTAATAAAAGAAACTGTTTGAATATCTTCAGGTGTTGATGGGTTTAATATTATTATTAGTTTTTGTCTCTGAAGCTAAGGTGCTTAAAATTTGTATATGTTTCTTCGAAATATTTCAAAAAGGGTCTATGTTTTTGCAAATTTAGTTTACAATTGAAAAAGAAATGAAATTCATCATCCAAATTATTGCAGTCTTTACATTTTTTTGTTCTCTTGGTATTTTTTTTTTTTTTTGTATCTACCATTTTCTATAAGCAAATCATGGTCACTTACTCTAAATTTTGTTAATATTTTTCTTGTCTCTTTATTAGGATGAGACAAATAATATTCTTGTCAATTGTGTTTAACTGTTAGAAACTTGTAAAGGAAATTTTTATATTATTTTCATTTAGACTATTAATTTTCTCATTGACTATGTTTTCATAATTTGAAGCACATGTTTTAATAACAGGTTTAAGATTGTGTGCTTGTTTTAAATTTTTAGTCTTGAATTAGTTTTATGTCAATTTCTAATTCTGCAGATAAACATTTAGCATATGTATACCATGAGTAAGTTCCACCTGCATCTAATAATTTTGTCAATTCATATGCTTCACAAAGAAGGGGATTCAGAGTATCGTTATTTTATCTCGAAAAATACATTAAACTTTGTGATTTTAAAAAGGTTTCTATTGGTAAAATGCCTAGTTCTTTTCGAACAATTACATTTGGCGAGGTTTTCTTTGTGCCTTATGTATGTGTAATAAAGTTTAGGTGAACTTTTTCTAAAGGATTTTTATCAAGAAAAGATAGTACATCTATATTTGAATTACTTTTCGTAGCTCTAAGTTTAGTTCTATATAGTTGAATATATGAATCCATATAACAAACTTCTGAATTATATGTTAATATTGGTTTGACTAGAGATTCAAAATGTTTACATGCAATCTTAACAGGAATACGACCAAATTTAGAGGTGTATGATCTTATACTAAATAAAACTTTCTTTGCTTTATTAGCAAGATCTAGACTGCAACTTGTAAGGTTGCCACTACAACTAATGACGCATCCAAGAAATTTATAAATATTTACATTTTCAAGATATTGCCCCTTATATTTTATGAAACTTGTTTGTTTTTGGTGGATTATTCTGAAAAAATCATAGTTTTTGTTGTTTTTTTTTAACATTAACAGTCAATTGACAATTATTACATTATTCTGACAGATTATCCAAGCCCAGTTTTACTCTCTGCTAAAATTATTAAAGCATCTGCAAATAACACGCTTCTTACGTGAGAATTGATTAACTTTACAGGATTACAATTCTTATGTGTAAATATCTGGCTAATGTCGTTTATAAATATGCTATTGTTTTAGGTCCTTGATGAGTACTCGTTAAATATGAAAAACAGCAATAAAAATACTCTCCACTTACTGTTATGTTATGTACTGGTATTGCCTGTGTAATTTTATCGTGTATTTTGATCCGTACTTCTGCCTTTACATTATTTCGTTTGACCAATACATGTAATTGTAGCTTCAAGAATTTTTTTATAAAGATATTTATGTGGTCGGTTTAAAAGCGTATCTACAGGGTGTGTAGAATAAAATATTAATATGTTTCACTTTAAGATCTGAATTTCTTAACAGCTATCTGTAATACCATAACTGTCAGTAACCACTGAAGAGTTGATTTCTGGTCGATTTATCAGGCTGACCTGGATAGAAAATTTTTAAATATATATACATGCAAATTTAAAAATTGCTGTTATATTACTAAAATAATTTACATAAAGTATATCTAATGTTTATAATACGTATAATTTTTTTTCTTTTTCTTGATGATTTTTTTTAATGTGGACTCCTATTATCTCAGAGTTGAGATGAGGGGAATTTTTTGTTATCAGGATTGAGTAAAGTACAAAATAATATCTTAGGACCTGCCATTTACTTTGGGATAACGGGAAATCTGAGTTATCAGAATTGAGCAAAGTGCAAACTACCAAAGTGCAGACATTTACTTTGAAATATCAAAGGTTTTTAGTTATCAGTAGTAAATGGTTTGCATAATATTATCTTTTGACCATACAGTTACTTTGAAATTTCAAAAAGTTTGAGTAAATAGTAGTAAATAGTTAGCAAAATGTTATCTTTCCAAACAATTACTATCATTTTTCTTCACATTTTTTAGGTATCTGTAGCAATATGATCTGTATACATTACTATTACATTGAGATATCAAAAAATTTGAGTTTTGAGGATTGTGTAAAGTGCAACATATATCATTTTTGGTCTTCAAAAAAAAAAAAAAAAACTCACTGATCTGAAACGGATTGAAATAACACAACAGTCATGACAGTTAAGTAATGTTCTCAGTACATCTGTACGATTCTTGTGATGATTTAGCAGTGTTCTATAAATTTGTGGCACGACGATAGTATCGCTTTTTATGTAAACAGTTGCGTTCTTTTGTGATATGAAAAATAATTTACATTTTGCATAATATCTGTATGATATTAAAGCGTCAAAAGTTAGAATTGATAGAATTGGATGTTGTTTCCCTTTATATCGATTTAGAATATAATTTTTATTTATATGTCTCTATTGGCGAACCAAATTTTAGATTCCGAATGTTGCATACAGTGATATTTAATCCCGACAAAACACATAACCGTAAATCTTTGTAATGTTATAGCTTGAAGAGTTTTTGGGTCTTTTATTTTGAAAAATGGCCAGGGTTTGTACTATAACAGCGTAATTGTAGTAACAAAACTATTATGTAGTACTTTTGACGTCATTTAAACAATCAATAAAAACTCACAAAAACATTTGATAAAGGCTATTAAGAATGGAATTCCGTATATCGGAAAGTATATGACAATGAAGGCAGAAAGAGAGAAAGAAATAAACAATCAAACAAACAAAAAAGAAAGAAAGAAAGTAACACACTTTTGACCATAAATGGTCATTCGTGTCGTTTTCAGTCTTGACTGTCTTCATGTTCACAATTTCTGAAAATTTAGACAAAATCAAGAGAGCAAGATCAAAACAAGAAACATTACATTGTACCTTACAGTCAATCAAGACTGCATGGTTAAGGTGGTACCCAACACTTTCACTTAAATTAATTTGGCTCGTTTAATTTTCATAAAATTTTGACGAAGTATTTACTTTGACCAATTGACAAAAATTTTAAAATTTCAAAACATTTGAACCAACCAATTCATCAGAAAAATTACACTGATTGTTAAGCAGTTTGACAAACACTAATATTGATCATTGAAAAGCTTAATATTCCCTTAACAACACAACGTTATTAAAACGTTTAGCTGATTTTACAGAGTTATCTCCCTGTAGTGTTAGGTACCACCTTAAGACAAGTTCATAAGGTTTAAGAATGAATTAGGCGACGCTTAACTTTATCTCTCCGATGTGATCCAAATTTGTCCTCACCGATCCTAATTGCTGAAAGACAACGCGTCTTGATTTCATTAGGATCAAATGTTGTCCTGTTTTTCGTCGAAATATTGGTCCTGGATTTTTATTTTCATTTAAACCTAAACAATTCCTGATTGACACAGGTCCTTTATTTTTTTTCCTGACAGTTATCCTGTCTTCTTGTTTTGCCAAAATCCTGGTCCTGCTTTTCTATTTCAAATTAGCCCACATAAAAATCAAATGGTTGTCTCTCTCGTGCACAACTCTGTGCTTATATAGTTTTGTCTTACGCTTTTGGTCATTTTGTGAATTTGCTCTTCACATTTTTTGATAATTGTATTGGTTTTCAACATTGTAAACCTACGACACAACTGGTGAGTCGTAAATAGACATCAGAATTGCTATTATAAAAATGATATGTAAATCTTATTCAGACTAAAATTCCAATGTGTAAAATGGATGTTTATTTTGGGCTTAAAGATACTTCCATTTATTTGGAATCTATATTTTTAATTTAAAATTTCAACAATTTCTTATTTCTATTAATTCATGCATGGTATTGATCGCTGCATAATAAACAAAATGTCAGGGGAATCTTACTGCTATAAGAATATATCAATTTGACATGAAAACCGATCTATATATATTAAAGTAAAAGGGTCATTGAATTTTTATGGTTGTAATTCAGTTTATTTTTGGCAGATTTGGCAAATAACACGTATGAATATATGTCGTGTCGAAGACCCATTATACCACAGAGGAAAATTAAATTCCTGGATATTACGCAACAGACTTAATACAAACAAATATCCTGTGAAATACTCAGTGCAACTTATAAAATGAAAATATGTTGAACAAACCAAAATGCACTGTATTTATTCATGCAATCAAATATAGCTAGTTTACCGTGTACAGCGGGTAACGCCGGATAGGCGGCACACTTTTTGATTTCAAAAAATGTATTTTGAACTAGACTAAACTATAATGCATTCGGATCTAGAAGACGTAGTCGTTACAAGTGATCTCAGATGTTTTTTACGAGAAGACAGTCTTTTTTCCCTAACATTCGCGAAGCATATTTTCCGGGATACATTTATAGATAATATACATAAATGTGTATGGCTTTTGATCAATATCCTTTGTTGAAAGTTGCAAAAATGAGAAAATTAACAATTGTGCCGTTTTCCGGTGTTAGCTGGTGTACTCAGCTTAACTGAAATATTTCCTCTGACTTTACAATAAAAATTGGTCGCCACGATGTAGTTGAATGGGTTTTGCAAGTAAAACCCGTACAATATACTAGTAAATCAAACTATTATATATTTACATGACAACTTATTAAGCTTCAAACCACCTTAAAACCCCAAATTGCAAAACTACTTAAAAAGACTAATTAACAATCTTTCAGTATAAAATGGTGACCTGGTTATTGTAATTATGTTTAAACAAAAATCATGCATAATAAATTGTTTTTGAAAATGCTTTATATACGTATATTATTTTCGATTTCACTAAAATTTACATATGATCCATGATTAGGAGCAAAATTAATAGTGAATTATTAGGCAACATAGGACTGGAAGGTTAAGCATTTGTTCAGTAACCTCATCTAATCTCTTTAAAATAAAATTTCTTTTTTTTACCTATAAACGTGCCTTACATAAAGTTTTTATTAAAACCCTCTGAGGGATTATTTCAAATGTATCTAGTTTTATTGAAGTTCATTAGATCAGAAAAGTTAATTCACTCGTAAACTTACAATTAGCAGAACTCTGCATTGTAGAAATTCCCAAAAGACCACCGTAATGGTTGTGTAACTAGGGGTAATCAATGATTGGTCAATAAAGTTATATTCTTTCAAATGCATAATTGTAGTGTTCTTGTTATAAAATAAGAAAAATCTCCCTCGTGCATCTCTGCACTCATCTTTATCAGAAGTCAATTACTGCAAATGCACCAAGAATTCCAGTAACAGAACAAAATATGATTTCATGTACAGCGAAAATTCAAATACGTGATTACGTAATTATTAAAGATAAGTAACATGAGTAATGGCAGTCAATCAAATTTGTTCTTATAAACGCTGACAAAGAATTGAAACTGACGCGTCATTTTACAAAATATACAATCATATTCGTAAATATTCAAAACAAGAGACAATCAACTTATATTTAAAAGCACCGACGCGTCATTTATTGAAATGACGTATTATTCAAAGGATTTAGCATTTAGGCGATCCAACTATGGAAATGTGTTGCAATGGTTTTCTGCTCTTTGGTCGGGTTGTTGTCTCTTTGACACATTCCCCGTTTCCATTCTCTATTCTCTTTGTATTCAAGTTGAGAACGAGGACTTTTGATTTCAAATCTTCAAATTCGACCAGACCTTGTTGTGTATTATCCTGCACACCCCTATGGACTCCTCTTTCAACAAGGGTTCTACGGTCGGATAGGAAACGTGCAAGTAGCTCACTACCTATCCAGAGTTGTTGATCATACAAGGTACGAAACCACAGGCACAGGATTTGCACGTTACACGCACACCATTCATACGATGTTTGGTGTGTAGAGTGGTAAATCATCTGTACCCCTGTTAGCATATGGGGGAGATTCACAGATAAAAAGCTATTAATTAGTCCGTCTTTTTGTACCTGTAAGTGGAAAAAACAATAAAAATATAAAGAGAATTTGAGGAGAAAAATAAAATGAGTACCAGAAATAACAATTTTGTCTGTTCGGTTTTAAACGCAACCTTCCTGACTTTGAACAAGCTAACGATAAAGCTACAAAGATGTGTTGATGATTTGTAAATGACTATTTAATTATGCTAGAATTTTAATGTTAATAAAAATGGTTTAGATCTTCTTTGAATTTTATGCAAGACAAATTAGTTATTGGTAATTGAGCGGTTCATTTGTATATACTAGAAGTATTAAATTTTTTACGCGCAAAACTTGTGTTCATATGTTTATGTACGTTTAATAATGCTCCAGCAATATCATAAAATAATACAGACAAGGAACGTTTGCTTTTATGGATAATAGTTCATTACTAACACTCATTAATAAAATTTTGGAGAGCCAAAAATTATCAAAAAATTGCAAATAGTACACTTTGATGATGTCATTGTAATAATAACAAGAGTAATAATGTTTCAACAACACCAGTTGAATTGGTTTTAAACTTAGTACAAATTACTTAAGACCAAATAGAATTTTTCTCTTTTTTCTGACTGTTCAGATTGAAATGGATTTCGTATGTGTAATGATTTAAAACAAGAAAATCAAAATAATTAGCCGTTTTTCCAGTTTATTGATAGCTGTCAATAAAAGCATCAGAAAGTTTATTCCGAATGATATTAGCTGTCAATAAAAGCATGAGAAAGTTTATTCCGAATGATATTTTGTCGATTGTTATGTCAAATATCAACTCTTCAGTCAGTCACATTTAACATTATAAAAACATTTCGACTAGTCGGCTGGCAAAAGGTAATCAATTTGTTACTGGAAGATACTTTGACGTGATCATTGATATCAAATTTCGACCATAGTTTCCAATTTATGCATTCGGTGCCCCTCGGCTCCTGGTGTAATGGTGCTTCCGTTTAATGCAGCAGTAAATATCGGATCAAATGTCTATTGATCAGATCCAAACAAATTCAATTATTTTGAAATAATATTTGCTCCAATCATTAATGTTGAGCTACCCTAGAGGTTATGTTACTTTTAAGGTCTGTTTACAACAGAAAATATTATAGAACGAACGAAAACATGCAGACATTTAATACCACATGACGCAAAATATGATCAAATTTTGATTGTTCCCACCTGTCTGATTGCTCTGGTATTTTTTTTGTAAATATCTATTTTAACTTACATATTTCGCTTTCAAAATTTTCTTCATTTATTGAATATCGGCAAAAGAATACTGAAACAGCGGGAAAATTCCGTAAGATCGAAAACCAAACAGTTAACATAACAAAAATGTAACAAGGATACATATAAGAATAACTACAAGAATACAAAAGCATGTAATAAACTAAACAGAATTAGAAAAATACAGCATAGGAACTAAACCACTTGCAATGTTAAATCCCTCTAAAAACCGGAAATGACATCAGTTGCTCCGGAAGGATAAGGTTACAACTCCATCGTGTTAAGATAATTTTGGCAACTTTATGGTGCTTTTTGAATTCCTTACATTTTTCTCTCTGTGTATACTTATTGCTTGTTTGGTATTGTTTGTGACTTTGTTCTTTGTCGTCTTTTTGGTGTTCCCAGGTGTTTTTTTTTAGTCGACGGAGTTCCCCTCTTTTGACACTTCAGTATTCCTACTTCTTGCATTTACCTAACATTTCTTGGTGTTGAGTTGAATGTATATAGGTTTGTTTGTATATTTGCTAGTTTTTTTTTAAATTTATTATATCTCTTTACAATAATTTATAGCTTTTCGTGTTTATGTACTGTTGTACATTGGCTGTCCAGTATGGAAAGCTATCATATGGCAAAATTGCGGGTACTTTGGTAATTTGCATAGCGGCCATTTTGGATTTCTCTGATGACATTCATTACAAAGCATTAAACTTGCCCCAAAAAATAAAAATGCAAATATTCAAATTCTTATAACTCATAAGCAATTTGTCCGCATATAGGTACATTCTATTAGCTTTCCTTTCGTGTGCAAATAAACATTGTCAGCATTGAAAACTTTCGGCCAATTCAGTTTAAAAAACTGAAGCGTAACCGTAGTATAACTGCTATATGAATTAACAAAAATTAGTTAAAAATGCAAATTCAAACTACAGATACAGATCCAAGGCGAGATCATACATAAATTGTCCGCATATAGAGGACAACTTTGGAGGTTGAATTTAATGAGGAAATAAGTTTTATCTCACCTGCTTTCATAACTTTTCGGCCAAAATGTTTTTAAAACATGATAATTTCAAGTCTACCATAGCGTAATGCTTCAAATATGAAGCCTTTCCCCTCAGAATTAAACAAACAATTTGTAAATATCCGCCAAAGGAAGTTTTCATAGACACATTAGTTTAAGAGCCGAGACGGAAAAAGACTCGATTATCCGTAATTCAAACAATTTTATCATTTTCGATCTACAACTAAGGGAGGTAATTTGCTTAAAAGGGCTGAAGTCACGTGATACAAATGCCATGAATAATGTACCCAACATTTTGCCATATGTAAAGTAAAGGGTCGAAGAATCAGTAAACTTGATAAACGATTTAACATAGGGTGACGTTTTTTCCCTTCCGAACAACGGATTGTCATTTCTGGTTTTTGTTGGATATTACATTGTTTGTATTTAGTTCCTTGCTATCTTGTTCTGATTAAAATATTTCTTTGCTAAGTACGTTTTTTTATAAATATTTCGTTTATATCTTAATTGTTTATTGTATACTAAGGGTTCATTCCTTGTATTGCACATGGTAGATCTCCTTAGCTGAAATTTGGCTTCCTATTTCGGTATTTTTGGTTGAGTACTTCTTTTTTAATATAAGTTTGGTTTTTGGTCTTCCAAATGTTTCGGTTTTAATGCTGCTGATGAGAGGTAACTCCTTGAAATGCGTCGTATACAGCATTGTATAAATTTACTATATCTAATATTAGTATCTTTGGATTGTTATTTTGTATTAATGATCTCAGAATTATGTTTTGTTTTTATTTTTGTGTTGTATGGACATTCCCCGGCTGTCTTTTCATTTCGGTATTCTTTTGCAGATATTTACAGTTCATGTATACCCAAACAACAGTACACACTACTCAGTATACTCAATCATTTAATCAACACTTTATGATAATGCCAATTTGGGTTATGTATGAATATTTCGTCGGTTTGGCTGTGTACGGGTGAAACTCTAGAGTTAACACTTGTTAGTCGAGTTACACCTGGACAAACTAGGTCCGAACTTGCATGACCGGTAAACTCGAGGAACCCTCATGCTTGGCGGGGTTAGAAGAGTTTCAAAATGGCGACGGGTGGAAGTAAAGTGTAAGCTGCAGATTGTAAAAAAGAAATTTGTTCCTTTTTAAGGATTTTACATCAGATTTATGACATCAATAACAAAAATGTCATGAAATATCACGCCAAATTGAATATTTTAAAATCAGGATGCCGAGAAAATATTTGTTGTCACTGAACTCTAGGGTAAGGCCTTCTGGTGAAAAAGATTGTACGCATATTATAATGAGTTTATTTTTAGACCGATATGACACCTGAACACAGCCTTTATGATTTAATATTGCTAAAGATAAAACAAAACAAAACATTAAAAACCGAAAAATAGCTTAAAGTGTTGAAAAGCAGGTTTAGAGCCAAAATTAATTAATTTAAAGCAAAAGATACCGAAGGGCAGAACAATCTTCATTAGATTTCAAAATTTTATGACGGTAAGATCTTTTAAGTATCAATTTCGAGCCTGTATCACAGCTGAGCTGCTGTTTCGCTTGGGGGCTATAAATTCAAAGAACAGACTTCCACTTTGCAGCAGCAATAATTATTCTGTGCATTGTACCATTTTTGATGAATCATTAAACTGCAATTAAACTTTTATCCCTTCTAAATTAACTTCATATTTGATATCGGGCAGTGAAATTTCTAAATGTTATTATACCTTTCTTCTTTTTTGCTATGTAAAATTGTCATTTAAATACTATTTTATTCAAACTGCCTGAAAAGATTTATCAGTGAATAGCACTTTTCAACGGCAACTTTCATAGGACAACGTCACGGTTATAGGCGTATCAGGTTAGAATGGATGACATCTGTATCACGTTGGTGTAGTCCCGTTGTGAGTGACCTCAAAGAAAAAACATTTTAAAAATATTTTTCTTGGCATTTTTCTTAAAATATTTGGTATAATAAAACAGCTATTTAACAGCCATTTCGGGATATAGCCAGTTTATTTGTCCCCTCGACACATTGACTATTTCCTTCCGCTGCGGGTCGGGAAAATAGTCAGCTTCTCGGGACAAATAAAATGGCTATATCCCGAAAGCCATATTGGACTGAGGCCAATGACAAATAACTAAGCCAATATGGAAAACCTTGCTCAATTATATCTTTATTGACTAACCAGTCCACCATGTCATATTGACAAGTCCAATATGATCCTTTATTGACTAACCAGTCCAATATGATCCTTTATTGACTAACTAGTCCAATGTCTTATTGACTTGTCCAAAACGGCATATTGGAGGGGTATGTGTCGTATTGGCGTACTTTGACATTTTGTATTGTATTAACAGGTTTTATCATATTTAGGCTTATATTCTATTGTTAGTTAATACAAAAATATATTGACAATATTACTGCAGTTTTGTAAATCCATCAAGTCTTGTGTGTAGCATCCTCGTTCAGTCCTGAAGAATCTAATTTAATCGTTACAAGACATGACACGAATAACTTACTAGGATTACAATCTATTTTACACATTAACTGGATACAATAGGATACATTAGTATAGTTGTGTCACATAGTGTTGTGGTTCCTTTAAGGTTAACTAAGGTGGTAATTTTAGCCAGTAGAGGTCACTATTATCTTGGAAAGAAAACAATTGTACGATAGATAAAGGAAATTAAAGCGTTTGAAAAAGTAGTCTTTAGAATACTATACATTTATTGCATTGTAGTGGGGGGAATATGAAGATTTATTCGCATCAGAAACATCATATTCCCCGAGGGCTTCGCCGAGGGGAATATAATATTGAGATATGAAGAAATCTTCATATTTCCCCCACTACCATGCTATAAATGTTTATTATACTGAATAAAACCAAAGATATTTTGATTTTCAATGTGTAAATCGCATGATTTTTTACCAATATATTTAGAGGACAGTTTTCCCCTTTGGAACATTTTTTATTATAAGAAATCAAACACATTGTATTGAAAATACAGTAAAGAACATGCTGTTTTCAATTCAACTTGATATTTAGTTTTAATTCAATTCCATTTACTGATATCAATACTGGAAAAGTAGCGAGATTTCCGAAGGGTGGAATATGATTTGAATTTGATGGAAAATATGAAGATTTATTCATGTCGATCACCTGATCGCAATAACCAATGAGATTTAGTTTTACCTACAATAATTCATTTGAGGTATAATAATAATGCTTATTTTCTGGTGTCATCTCGTTTATTCTCAATTGTTGTCTTACATTCATTCGGTGTCATATTCAAAAGATAAAAAAAAGGGCGAGAATAAAATAAAATAGCCTTAGTTTTGGATATTACCAACTTCTCTCATCATTATGAATAGTCCAAATTTCCTCTGACCTGCATCTCTCTTTTTATAACACGGCATACCAATATCCAAATAAAAAAGGGGGGTTGCAATGTCGGTTTATAAAAAAAGAGGGTTGCAGGGTCATAGGAAATTCGGACTACATTGTAAACATATCACATATTTATAATTTCTTCAACAATGATACACTCACAGTTTGTTTCTAAACAAACGAATAAACTATCTGTGCTGCCTATTGACTGAAACTTTATATAACGCTAATGCTTTGGAATTGAAATACTCGACAGATTAAACACTATTTCATCTGTTATGCAGGGTATAGTGTTCATTTAAAGATTAAATTGAGTCACATCAGCTGTTAATAAATGTTACTGATATAATTGATGCGTAATAATGAAATCCATTAAGCAGAAATTTTAATTCATTGTGTTACATACTTCATGATTTCTAATCCCACAGAAAACAGATACAGAATGTTCTAAGTTGAAATAAATTATATAATACATTTTTACGATACTCAGTTCTCTGATCATAGAGAAAACTCCATTATAGTAAGATCAACATAGTTCGTTGCAATAATTCTTAATTTTTGAATACCAAGGGGACAAACGTATCAGAAATAAATGAAAATAGACATGATGGAGAGGATAAGACAAAAATATTCCCATATGTATTTGGCAAATGTCCAAGAAAAGTATCAATGCTTGGGTGACTAAATGTCTCTGTTGTGTTTTATTTAATATTTATTTTAATGATCTATTGATACTCTCTAGAATTTTTGAAAAAAAATAATGACGCTACGGGTCGTATGCGTATACGGATCTTTGTTTAACATCATTTCATGTACATTAGTATAAACACAAGTTTTTTGTAAGTTTCCAAAAAAAGGAAAAGAATCAGAAAGGGGTTGTATTATACGTAGTAGTTAATAGGCCACACCAAAATAAACTTTAGTCCTTTGGATGGATTTCGCAGTTCCAATTTTTGGACTATGTAAATTTTAAGAAAAAAAGTTTTGCCGCTTCTTTTTGCAAAAATGCTGAAAATGCACCCCAAATTCTACATTTTTCAAGCAATTAGAAAAAAATTGTTAGCTCGGTCCTAAATTTTTTTTCAAAATTGGGATTTTTTCCCATTTTTGCAATATTTTATTTTAAAAACTGTGTGTCGTATGTAAATTTGATCTGCACCAGAAAAAAGAGTTCTGAAGAAAAAAACTTTAAAATTTAAATTTCACTCGCTCGCATTTTTGCCATCCAAAAATCCAAAGGAGGAAAGTTCAATTTGGTGTGGCCTTAAAACCGAATTTTTCAACCGCTTTATTTGTTTTATACATGTATTGTGAATTTAAAAAATAAGATATGCAAAAATAAACGCCCTTGAATCAGCTTCAGTTTCCTTCCATCCATTACATACCCTTGAATAAAATATCGTTCTCAATCATTACATTTTGAAAATAGGAAATATGTTATTTTAATTTGTTTATTAAAGCATAAAAATAATTAAAATTCCGAATGTACATGCTTTTATGAAGATTACATTGAAATAATTTAATTGGCTCATTTCAGTTTAATTTGATTACATTTATTTGTCAATAGTAGGATGTCAATTAAGGCTATTTCACACAGAAATAATGAAATTACAGTTGAAATATAATAGCAGATGCACCTTTTTATACTCGTTGAAATATGTGTTATGAATATGGAAGTTGGTGCAATTGTGTTAAAAGATAATTACCCGTATCCATCGCTCTTATGATACAGAGTTCATTTTTACCGAAAAATTGTAGAAAGTAAAGGCAAGAAAAATCCGTACGTCCTCCCAACGAGCATTATTCTAGAGACAAAAACAAACCACGTGTTATAAATTGGAGAGATGGACGTGATAATCGGAAATCATCTACCACCGTCTTCTTTCTAGAAAACCTTCAAAAATGGTATAATCAGCCTTAAAATGTTAACTGATTTCACTATATTTGTTTGTAGATTATTTGAGTTAAATATAATAAATAATAGGAAATATGACTAACAATCATCGAAATTAATTATTAGTCATTCTTATCTAACTTCAGCATAAGCTTTATTTGATGATTGGTTTTAATTCAAAATAAACGATTAATTGATAACTCTGCGTGTGTACAAAATAGAATCTTGGGGTTTATTGAACACTTATTGATAGGGACACTGTGTGACAGAACAGAATTAGCTTCGGAAATTGCAGGCTGTCGGCCATGACAGGTAACAGCGGACGTGACCAATTATGGCAAATGCACGTGACTTCTTATCGTTCAATCGTATTAACTTTCTATTCTCCGTTTAATTGGAACAGTTTTCTGCTGCGGAAGCATATTAGGGCAAAAATAAAATGATTTTTTTTCCAAAGCAGTATAGTCTTTTACTTGATGTTTTGATTTTATAAAGGTCAACATTTTTACTTTGAAAAAATAGAATTGAAAATTTATGTTTAAAGTCAATATTCCGCTTTATAAACAATTTTTTGAAAATTTTAACACTGAAAGTCTTGAGTTTAAAATTCGAAATCCGGAGCACTTGAGTTCACTCTTAGTTTTTATAGGAGTTCGTGTTGTTAATTTTTTGTTTTTTGTTTTCAGTGTTATTTGTTGTGCTTGTGGTTGTTTATTTGTCTTTCCGGGTTTTTCTGTCTAATGGATTGCGTTCTTTTTTTTTTTTTTTGTTTGCTCCTTATATAGGTATATTTGTCTTCTTTGATACTTTAAAATGAAAAACAGCAATACAAACCTGTTCCTTTTGCTTTGATTTGGTGACATATATACGTGGATTATACATTATGTATATGTGTTAAGATTTTTTCTCCCATTTTTGACGTGTTTAATCGGTGGGATAACAATACGTAATATTTTGAACCACTTGCAGGTGATTAAGTTTCTGCTTGGGAATTCCGCCGTTTTTATAACGTTCTAGAGAAGTTCCGAAATGGCGTTCATGTGAAGGACTTTGTTGAAAATCATAGGACAAACAGATTCTCTCAATCTACTCGTGAGTTATAGAATTTCTACACCCTCGATCGTTACATTTTTAGATATTAACAAGCTCGCTAAAAGCTCGAGTGTTGAAAACAAAACATTTAACTATCTTGGATGGAGACGTTCCATAACTCACTCGATCGTACATGAAGGAGAATCTATATATATATATATATATATATATATATATATATATATATATATATATATATGTCCACCACTATAACACATAACAGACTAAGTAGTTAATTCTTATCTTAATAAAAATCAGAGATTCAGTCTGGAAAACAATATAAGGTGCATCAATAACTTCTTTATTAGACAAATATTGGTTTCCACCTATCAAATAACGATAAGACACATATAATGACCTTCGACTGCCAAGACTAACCCGTCTTGTCTTGCTGTTTAGCACGATACAACGAGTTCCACTGATTAACTGTATGAATTAAGAGCGAAGTTTTACACGTTCAATTTACGAGCAGTAAATGTTTTTGCAAATCGTTTTACTTCATTTACAATAAAAAGAATCGTTTTTGTTTAACATTGACGAGTAAGGAATTTGATGGTTTCCTTTGATAATTACTGAGCGTAGAGCAAAAATTCAGAAACATTGTACGGTACAAGGTTAAAATTGACATATACATTAACTGTACGAATAAAATCATGGTTTTTCAAACATATTACATATAATGACTTTTATGAAGCTTATATGAAGCTTTAATGTCCTTATGGTTAATGGTCTGTATTTTGCAAAGTAGCATTTGTTCCAAACTGTGTTATGGAGTATTATGGATTTTTTGAATTTCAGTTTTTGCCTCTTCTTTGTAGTATGCAAGTTGCAGTATATGAAATTTATTTATTTCAATAAACATGTACATGTACACATACATACATTTCAAAATAGAATTTATCAATACAGTGCAATGAGACATATAGAATAGAGAAAGAACAGCAATGGTGGATCTGGTCATTCGCAAAATAGGGGTCCGTCGTTATCGAATTAATAAATAAAATCATTACAATATGACAAAAAACGTCCTTAAATTTGTGGCTTTAAAAAGGGGGGAGGGTTGGTCAAAGCCCTCATGCGGATATCGATGGGCTTGGTTATTTCAAAAGGCTGAAAATTCAAATTTTCTAATGAAAAATATAAAATTGTTATTTTTTGAAAGCATTCGATGCGTACTGCCGATTTACCTTTATGAAAAGAGGCACACAATGCGACTTGCTAAATAACAACATCTTCCATAGAATTTGATTATTTATCCCGTTTTAGACTAAACATTCAGATCTACCATAAATTAACAACACAAGTTCACAATAATAATAATACACAAAAATACAGAATTGGTCATTCTTTACACATTGAACGTGTCTCATCCTGTAATCTAATGTTCCCGTAAGATATTTTTACAATAACGTATAAACCTGAGGTTGGACAAGACAATTAATCTCCGTGCATGCTTCAAGACAAACAAACACAAACAATCTGACAGCCACAAACAACCAAATCTTATCGAAATACCAGATCTCTGATGTATAGTTATGCCTGTTTCGTTATCCAAAAATTAATCTCTTTCCCCTTAATTAACGTTGTCGTATTTCTGTATATTTCTTATCTGACAAGGTCAAGGTGTCGTGGATGCAAAATTTTTTTTTTTCTGTAACATTTTAACAGTTGTTTGATGTATTTTAGTTTTAAATAATATACAAGCATTAACATTTCTTTTTGATATATAATTATGAATTAACGAATAAAGATACAGTTCGATTGGAATAACTCCAGTAGTCTTTAAAGTATTTGTAAATCATTTACTCGAGATTGTTACCCCTCCCCTATAATTGAATTTTGTTAAAACTGGGATTTCGGTTATCTCAGACAAAGTTGATTCTGTTTTGGCCTGTTCGGTTTTGTTACCACAATGTTTTCTTGTTTAATTTTTGACTTTCAAAAGTTTTGGATCACAAGCGGATGAAGGTTAATCCAGAAATAACCATTGTACGGAAGAAATTTCGTATCCCAGTGTATTTTATTTATTTGGAAAAAGTATCTTCTAGATTGTACAATTCTAGAATACTAGTGTTGTCCAATATCTTTCAGGTTTTTATATAAAACAAATCTAAATTACCATGCTGAAATCCAGAAACATTCGTACGATTAAGATTATTCGTGTGATCTGATTTCCGGTTTCCATTGTCTTTGTTCTATTGACGTCATGGAACCAGTCTTGATCGTAGTTGTACGGATGTTTGTGAAACGGGGCCCAGAATTACAGATACTTTGGAAGATTCTACACGTAATAACAATACTGTTGTACTTTTTACAAAAACTCTTAAGGATGCTCGCTGGTCATGTTTTGGTCTTTTTGTCAGATTTTCTGAATCCTCGGGTTTTATCCATTTCTTAAAAATGAAAAATTTTTGCCCTTGAACCCCCACTTTTTCTTTTATAATTCAATCATATATACCTTAAAATGGTATTTGACAAAATTTTATGAAATCCTTTTTATTTTTTCATACATTTTTGATAGACTGAAGTTGTCAATGCAAAGACAATGAAAAATCCAGAGAAAACCCATTTTCTACATATTTTCAAGGCCTTATAGCTCTAAAATGAGTACATGAACCTATATTTTTTTCTTGCTTATTTGTTTACTATTCATATGTTCTCTCAAACTAAAACACCTATTTCAAATCCTATTTATTTCCTATTAGACCAGCGGTCATTCTTAAAAGCAAAATTACAAAGTCATACAGATTCTAGTATGACTTAGAGTAATATCACTTTCAAACCGTTTTATGAAAATGGATCCTGATACAAACGTTTGTACTCAATACTGGTAGTGTATCCTATAATGTAAACTAACTTGTCTCACAATAAGCCTACATTTGGCGTTAAATATGATAAACTAAAAAAACGCTCTTCATATCAGAAGAGTAAATATATGGTCTCGATATCGTAATACTTGCTAAATATTTAATTTTCTCTCTGTTAACGTTTTGTTCCTCGGTGGATTTAAGTGTCGACATTCGGTGACTAGTTGCCAATTTTGTACAAAGTTTGTATTTCCCAGAAGATATTATTATACGGGAAATAATAAACAACTTTACCTCACAATCCCTATGTAATCTTCAATGTATTGATTCCAGCACTATTGTGTTTACACACTTATTTACATTGATGAAATTTTGAAAATATTTGTCGTAAACTTTTGGATAAAATTGTTTTTGATTCTAATATGACCTGCTTAAAATGCTTTCATTTTGCAATCGTGGTAAAATATTGGTATTTTTATTCCAACGTAGCATACGTCAGACAGACTGTTAGGCAACGTCATAGTAAAGTTTCCCACAAGCTTTTCCCAATGTCATAATATAACTTGCGTTGTGCAATAAAGATGTTGCAGCGTTTCAATGTGACGTATAAACTGTCCCATTAGAATAAAAATAATTCATGGTGGCTTGAAAACATCATGATTTCATCATGGGTAGGTCCTTTATGACAATATTTTACCACTTGCTGCCGTTCATGGCAAAATATTTGGCATAAAGGGCTTACCTGTGTTAAAATCGGGATATTTTGAAGCAACCTTGAGTTATTTCTCAAATAAACATCTGATTGTTTCTGATGTTCTATGCAAAGTACTTACAGTGACTTCGGTAATTATCGGCAAACTTCGGACACAATATATATCTAACTATTTCCGTGGACACCAAACACAAACAAGTAATTATGTTTTAACTTTGTAAAGATTCTTGTGTTAAAACGTTTCTTTATCAATGCTATTCTTGCTTTAAATAATTTTTCCTTCAATTATCCGCCAAAAAGAAATAAAATTTAAGGTCAATATCTTTTATGGTCCTGATGCGTTAAACTTCTAATAACGCACAAAGTATAGGTCGGTTTTTTAATTAGGTAATTTTTGAAAACTAAGATTTTTTTCCATCATGCATATCTAAGGGTCATGTTTCATAAACATTCGTACGAATGCGATTGGTCGTAAGTGTGATCTGATTCCTTGTTTTCAATGTCTGTGATCTATTGACGTCATGGAACCAGTTTCGATCGCAGGCGTGCGAATGTTTTGGAAAGGGGACCCTGGTCTTACCGTTCCGGTCATTTTGTAATTTCGTTTATCGTATCGGATTTTACCATTTTGTGGTTTTGAGCTCCGCTGATGAGAAATAAATTGTTGAAATGAGCACATATAGTTCATCAAAATCGGTAACATAGAAATGGATGTTTATTACAGACTATAATTTAATTTTAAAATTGTATTAAAACGATGATGAAAAGCTGACAGTTGTATGATGATTGCTCCTATCTCATGTTTGCTTTAGAGAAGCTGGTTAATAAATAAGCATCTGTGTGCTGGTTTAATTCTTAACACATAACATAAACCTATCACCAAACACCAAACATACGAGCAAAGGAACGGCGCATTTATTTCTGTTCTTTCAGTATAGATCGATTTGATGACAATGGTTAATGAGGGTTTACGCCACCTTCAGCGCAGATATCTGTATCATGGCTGTCATTTTTCTTTGACGAAAGAAGCCAGAGTCCCCGGAGAGAATGACCGAATTACGACAGCAGAACATGCAATAACGAACGGAGTCGAACGCATTTCTTCACGAACTATATTCAAACTCCATGATTAAATGATACCGATCATTAGCAGATAAGGGACGAACTACCTTGAATACTCGGCCCACAAAATAACTGCGAAAAAGTGGGAAATGTTAGATTATTAGCGTTTTTTTGCATGTACAAAAAAACCGTCAGTATTAAATTAACACTGAATGACATGCAAGAATAAATTGTTGTGTAATTATTGAATTTGTCTTCAAAATTGTTGAAAAAAAATGAAATCTCTGGAGTGCTTTCAAGGCTAGTTATTGATTTAACGTCAATGTATTCTGACAAGCTTGTACATTACAATGTGGGGGAGTTAAAGACCGTCAAATATGGTCAAATTGAATATTTAGTTTGATTCTTATTTGCTGTGACTTTAATTTTCTTTTTGTTGATTAAAGGTTAATTTAGATAAATGACATGCAGAAAGGAGTGCATTGGGGGTAAACTAGGGCATTAGTAAAATGATATGAACGGCTTTTTTCATTGCATTCGACAAACGGGATTAAGTGTAGGTGAGGTTGAATTTTGTTGGTCTTTAGTCGTTTTTATATAGAATTTATTGCAACGTTTGAGTTCTTATAAACCAGTTTAATCCAACAACATAATGTATGTTGCAGTCCTATGCAACGTATTTCTTGAAACTTTATTGTGAAACGATTTTTATCACATTCGACCACTGCATCTGTGTTTCCCACTTTTCTGCAATGACAAAAAAAAAATGCTTTTGGGGCTATAGACATGACTGTATATTTATTTCCATGGTGTACATAGGTTTATGGCTTCATGTGTTTTTAAGAATTTTTGGTGACCTTGATGAATTTAGACTGTAGCATTTTCTTGTAGGTTAGTACTGTGGGCTAAATAAAAACTGATAACAGGAAAGGTAAACCCTCGGGCGAAAAAAAATAAAGGAGCACGAAACATGGAATCAATTACAGAGAGTCAGGATAATCTAACTTAGCTGTAAGCTTACCCCACCCCCTATCCCCCTATCCTTGTATCATTGGTGTATAATCAACTTTCGTTGGTATCAATGTGCAGTGAAAATTCATTGTTCTGTGGGTACAAAACCTTGTTATTCTGTAATATGCATTTCATTTTTATTGATAATGCAGTTCTCACGAAAACCACTACAATTGGTATAAAATAAAATATAATAATAATAATATTTTATTGCCATAAAACATATAAAACTAATATCTGTGACAAGCGTGATACAAACAAACAGTACAATTAGTGCAAGTTTATATATATATATATATATATATATATATATATATATATATATATATATACACACACACACACAAAGTTATGATCATAAAAGTGCATGATTAAATTAAGAACCCTCCGACCTCAGTTCTAATGACCGTTTTAAGAAGAAGCCAATAATTCTTACCTGTCTAGTTGAAGAAGGATTTAAAAGATATGAGATTTTGTCATCCTGATCAAGACTTTTAAAATTAAAATTATTATCTAAATCAGCAAAGAGATTGTTCCTTAAATTTTGATTTATTTTGCAACTTAACAAAAAATGATTCTCGTCTTCAATAGTTTTGCATACTTTACATCTTCTTTCTTCTTGTGGTATTTTTTAATATCTACATTTCTCAATTTCAAGGGTATGATCACTAATACGAATTTGTGTAAAAAGTCTTCTAATTAAAAGATAAATAGCTTATATACTAAAGATTGTGAAATAATATTTTCTATAGGGAGTCTTCCAAGTTCTAATCTTACTCCAGTGTTTGAGGAGGTCTTTTTAGTTCCAATATCTACGATGATGTTTGACTGGTTCACACTGTCGTAACATTTCATGTACCTCCACCGATTTGTGACTTCACCAGATTGACTTTGTTCAACTTCATATGTTTATTTATTGTGTTTGTCTTCCGGGGTTTGTCCAATGGATTACGTTTTTTAATTTGCTCCCTAGGTATATTTGTTCTCTTTTTGACATAGGATATCTTAGAACTTAAAAAGGTTTCTCCTTTACTCATAGTCTACAGAAGTACGGATACAGAATCTCATTTTAAATATTGCCTGTCTTGCAAGAATTATTTTTATGAAAATGTAAGGATTCGTGATAATCGTCAATCATAAAACATACCACAGGGTTGATCACAGAAAAAACATTGGCTTGTCTAAGAATCGTCCTGGATGTTTTCATCCTTACCCCAGTAGGTCATTCAGTATATCTGTGAGAAATATTATGTCAAATAAAGCAAATAAGTCTGAAATTGTAACCATATGGGATTGGTTTTGGCTAGTAGATCATAGAAAATAATAACATTTTTACCATAATTTTATTTCTATACGATAAAACATTCCCCCGGTAAATTTGTTACTGTTTGTAACCTTTGGAGTATCTGAAGCAGCTGTTCTATCTATCAGAACGGTAATTGTAGCATAATTATATCAATAACATTATATCTTAGTTAAATAAGGAACAAGTATCATTTTGTTCCTCCAGCTTTTAAAGGGTTTATACGGTACCAAGTATAAGCATTCTTTGAGAGAAAAGAGAAATCGTCGTAATCGGTTGTCTGCGGTTAAAATGACGGAAAACTCTTTTTCGGAATGAAGTGGTGCTTGCTTGTGTTGTAGATATTTACGTAATATCTATTCATTCCGTAAGTCCTTTTTATTTTTTTTTCTTTATTGTTCAAGTTTGGATTAATCTCTTTTGAAAGGAATTAGTTTTTGAAATGTTTATTCAATGTTCATTATATTGTCAAACTTATATATAAAGGGCATCCATGGGACTACAGAAATGTACCCTTTATAAACAGGTTCTCTCTATACAGAGGTTAATTTCACAGGTTTTATTCATAACGGGGAAATGTTCACAGTGCCTTTTATAGACAGCGATTTGCTTATAGAGGTTCTCTTTAAAGCAGGTTTCAGTGTATCTTGTACTGGTAGATATTAGTATAAATAATAGACAAATAAAATAAATAAATGAATAATAAATAAAATAAATAAATAAAACACAAATAATTGTACAAATGAATAAAGTACAAATGTCATACTGCAAACTTAAAAAATGTTTGTCTTCGGAAGTTTTGAAAAGTCAAATTAATCTCCCGGACAAAAATAATTACATTTACATACAAAAAAATTAATTACATTAAATACGAAATATAAAACTACATAAGATTGCATATGTTACCATAACCTTATGTGCTTAATTTTATTAGACGAATTAAACCGTCTTTCCTTCGTCCCCAAGAGACAAGTAATTTATATATCCTTTACTCGAGTGTCACTGACCACTTATTTATATTCATCTAGCATTCAAATGAACCGTTAGTTAAAGATAAAGTTACAACAGTAATGCATTCTATTACCACCGGAACTTGGTTATGGTATAAAATATCATCGTGATCTGGGGTAATGGCAATATCAAATTATCATAGAGCATTTGAAGTCTTGTTCTTTTTCTGATCTGTATAATAGTCAAAGGACATTCTGGATAATTTTAAATTAGACATTTGATTAAGTTTATTATCGTTTCTTGTTAGGAAAAACATTTGAACGACATCACTGGTGTTTGTTGGTACAAAGTTCTAAATATTATGTAACTTTTTGAAAAAGATATATAGAAGGAATCGTCAAAGCCATTTCCATTATTTAAATTGATTATCTGATCACTAAAAATGGAAAGCCATGAAACACTAAAACGGATTGCAAAAACTTCCTTATTCTGAAGTACCTTATGATGAATATCCTTAGATGATTTTGGCTTTTCCCTTTTGACAATTTTGACAGTTTTGTATTTGATCTTCAGCTTATTGGATTATTGTTTTGGTTTTCAACATTTTAGGACTTGAGCACAACTGATGATTCGTAAATATGAACATCTTGTGCATCAAAATTGGTTTCAAAGAATAGATTATTACAATAGCTACTCGGTTTAAGGTATCCGGACCATAATAGATCATGATCGAAAATTGTATCTCTTTTGACCGTGAATGGCTAAACCAAATAATTTAAAACTGGAATTATATATATATATATATATTTTTCTCAAGTTGAAACACACTTTGTTGCTTATATGCAGAGTCTGTAAAAATAAGTTAGTTATATTGGCATTTCCGAAGTTTGCCGATAATTACCGAGGTCATTTCAATTGCGTTGTATGGAACATCCGGGAACTTTTGAATAATCACGTGGTCATTTATGGTCCGGATACCTTAACATGTCATACGAAAAGTCTCAGACAGGTATAAAACAAATCTCCATGATATCCTGTAGAATGCAGACTGTTTTAAAAACCTTTCTGATCACAACAAACAGCTATACACAAGAACGTTTCTGACAAGAAGAACCTTGTTCTCTAACAGGGACCAGGAAAATAATAGTGTCGATAGAAACTTTTGAAATAGGATGGGGGAGGGAGTTTCGTGACAATTTTGCTTTACAGGGCCTGTAAATGCCAGAACAGTTTACAATTGTATGTAGCCAGTAAGTACAACTGACGCTCGTTTCTCCAAGATTTAGGGACTGCTACTAATTCGAGAAAACAGTGCAAGATTTCGAGGATTTTATATATAAGAGTTTGAGGAAAATGAGCCATCTGTACATTCCCAAACAGCCTCTAATTATTTTTTCGCTGTGGTAGAAATGAATATAAATTAGGACAATAGCAATATCGGAAGCTGGTTTTGAATTTCGTTTAACTATAGGGAAAACTTTGGACTTAATGTAAGCGGGAAACAGCCCATCTAATGCCGTGTAATTAACAAAAAAAATAATCATTGCTTCTTATGCTGTTTGTCACCTTAAGGAGGATAAATATACCCAAGGAGCAAATCAAAAAACGTAAGACGTTAGACAGACAAACCCGTGAAGATAAATAAACAACAAATTAACACTGAAAACTAAAAATCAATGAACAACACGAACTCCTTTAAAAACCAGGAGTGAACGCAGGTGCTCCGGAAGAGTAAGCAGTTCATGCTCCATGTAGGCACCCGATGTAAAGTTCAACAAAGTTAATCCGGTGGTAGTCACACATCGGTGGAGGCACACGAAAAGTTACGACAGTGGGAACACTTCCAATGTCATCTTAGATATTGGAACACTGTACCAGTCAATCAATTAGTGATGACGATCGTAAAATTTCCTAAGTGATGACATCAACTTATCCTTGATAAAACCCTGGTTATGAAGCTTTTCTGACAACAGTAATCCTATTTGTCGAAAGTCAGGGTAACTCACGCATGCCCTTGAATATCGGATAAGCTGAGAAACGTAGACGTCATATGCAGGCGGTGCTGGTATATTGCTACTCTAGAAGGAAAAGTAAACAATAGGAAAATTGAAGTCATTACATTTGTCATACAGTTTTGTCTTCAAATGTCCCTCGTTGTCTATTTCAAGAAACAAATTCAAATATGAAGCGGACTTCGATGTCTCGAGACACATAATACATGATAAATGTATAGAACACCACTATAGTTAAATTGAAACTCGAGATAATATTAAATATATTAGTTGTTTTTTAGGAGGGCTGTTTGGCGAGGACGAAGACGAGAGAACAAAGAACGCATTCATATACGCAGTATACTGGATAAATCATAACAGAGAAATCTCCAAGAACACCAGACTTGCGGAAGAGAGTAGAGTGTTACAGACCAAAGATCTCTTCAAATCTTCTAAAGAAGGTAAGCGAAATACAAAGAGAATTATCTCACAAACCAATCTATAGGTAGAAAATGTGGTATTACTGTCCAACTGCTATGTAATACAAAAAGAGAAATATATCCGGAGATAATTTAACGGAAAAGAGGGACCAAAGTTCTCTAGACATTCAGTGATGAAGGTAGGCTTTACACGTATCGAAATATCTCAGAAAAATCAAGCTGTTGATAAAGGCGATACGAAAAAAAAACAAGATTTTAATTAAACTTTAGACATTTGTACAAGAATATATAGCAGAAAAAAATATATACAATGGTGTGAATACATTCAAACCTCCTTCAAAGTGAAAATCTGACTGTGAAAAAGTCACCAATCGTGGAGAAAGCTGGTTAAATTTTAAATTAACGTCTTTATAAAGGGCACCTGCTCATAAAGGGCACTTTTTATTGTCCCATGGGTATCCTTTATAAACAAATGAGACTATATCATACCAAAAATAATTTGTGGCATATAAATTTTAGTTGAAAGTTTAAACTTGGACAAAAAAATATAAGTGGGATATAAGACAGTTTGAGATATCTTAGTGGAAATTTGAACCTTGGGACCAAAACCAAAAATTTAATTGAGATATAAGACATTTTGAGATATCAGAAGAGAACATAGTACTAAGTTTCATCATTGACCAAAAATGTATTTTGATACACTGGGCATTTTTAAGATTTTAGTAGCAAATTTCCTACAAGTTAGTAATGCAAATATTAGTGACTAATATCTGTCATAGGATTTTCTCGTAAATATGGATTCAGGAATAAATCTTGGAAAAAAAATACTTTTCTATATCAGTCATTTTAAGACAAAAAGAGTTCATCCCTTGTATTGCACATGGTAATATATGTTTGGTTTTTGGTCTTCCAAATGTTTCGGTTTTAATGCTGCTGATGAGAGGTAACTCCTTGAAATGCGTCGTATACAGCATAGTATAAATTTACTATATCTAATATTTGTATCTTTGGATTGTTATTTTAAAAGTCTCTTGCAATACTGTTTCTTACAACACAGAAAATATTAAAATGTGTTACAAATGCATCTATTATATGCAGTCTATTCAAGCTGGGTATAATATTATCAGTTGATAGCTTTGTTAGCGGACAGCTAATCCTTTAGGAGTCATTAGTTAGTTTTCAGATATACCCTGACCTGATTTTTTATTATTTTGATAATGATATATACCGTAATCGTCTGGATAAGGAATTACTATTCTCCCTGAGGATACATATTTCAATTTTCATAACTATGAAATTGACGTCCACTAAAAACTTTATGTTGATTAAAGAAAACTTAAGATTTATTCCAAATATTATTATGTTGTGGCTACACTATATATCAGACTTTGAAAATTACTAGATAACGAATTTATTGGTAGTAAATTGTGGATAAGTCTAAACAGTTATGATCAAACTTTTATTAAGTCTATAATCATCTAAACAATTCCTAAACAGTGCCCTCAACTTTGTAAAATGGAGTTAAAATAGTAAGAAAATTTGAAAATGTATTTATCTCAAATTTCAAGCAAATGAAACAATCGTCAAATAGCTCACTTAACCAAGTTACCAAGGGGAGATAATTGTGGAGTTTTATTATCTCCCCTGGGTAACATTGTTAAAGTAGATAAATGACTAATTTTTGAGGATATAAAACACTCGGTGGCAACAAAAGTGTACTTTCTGTACGTTGTATAAGAAAAGAAGGGAAAATGAAAAAAAAAAGACAGCTTTCAAGAATCAGAGTTTACCTTCTCTGTAGGTTAATGTATTGTGGTAATTATGTAATGAAAAGGTCGTTAGTAGAACTCTTATCCTGCTGATATATAATGTAACCTGTGCTCAGTAGGTAACCGTTTTGACAAAGAGGATGCTGGAGGTATGCTTTAAAATACATTAACAGGTACTATGCTATTTCTTATGATGTTCTCCGCACATGTTGGTTTATTAATGTTATTGAAGACATGTACTCACTTGTTTGATGACGGCTGTGAACACAGAATAAGTAATAAACACAAAATACCTCTGATTTCTGACAAAAATATCTATCATATATGTCTGTTTGAAATGTGTTTCCTATGTAATTAATTGTAATTATAGCTATTAGGATAGTATTGTGCATTTTATATGCACGTTTTCTACTACCTACACTCTCTGCTATAAAGTGCTGCATACCGAAAACTTTGTATTACGGATGTAGTTTGTTAGCGTTCCTAATGGTTGAGTATACTAGTACTATATAAGTGTGAATGAAACGCATTTTGTTGTATAATAAATAAAAAAAATGATGATTTACTTAACAATGCATTCAGACTGGTTATCTGTAACACAAATTATTAATTAGGAGCACTAATTCCTCTCAACATCGTAGCCCCGGTTGCTGTTTTACAGATAAATTAAACAAACGTGTTAGATTTTGATAAAACTAAGGAGAATTAACTTGTGCATAGCTCGTTTCTTAGATGTTTTTGGCTTTACCCTGTTTGGTCATTTCATCATTTTTTAATTTAATTTGTCTTTCAACTTTTCGGATTATTTATTTGGTTTTCAATATTTTTGACCATTGGCACAACTGATGAGTCGTAAATCGACGACATTTACTCATCTTGTGCATTAAAATTAGTATCACAGAATTCATTTCAACATCAACTGAAGAGTCGTTAATGTTCTAAAGTTTAACATAATTTCTAAAGACATGAGAGGTAAATGATAGACCATTACGTAATGTACATGAATTTATTTGTACTGGCATGTTGGATAACATACTATACAATTTAAACATATATACTTTATCATACTCTTACCAGTTAATAATACCTTTTTCAGTGTGTTCTCTGATAAATCAGTCTTCGGCAGCACTGTTTGGACCAAAATCACCCGAACTGTCTTCATATACTAATTCCATGTGTAGATATTTACACATTCCACATTTAGAGTACAGAGAAGAGGCCAAATATAGTCCTACATCCAGTTTCTCTATAAACCTTCACCCTAGTGCATCAGAGTTAGCTAGAGCTTATCTTGACGTCATAAATTACTACGATATGCACGAAATTGTGCTGATTTATGCAACAAGTGAAGGTAAGATTTACCTTTTAGATAGAAAAAAATCCTTTATCACATGTTTAGCGTTGAAATAGGTAGTTTAGCCCTTATGATACAGACGGAAGTGAACTTGCCATATTATCACAACGGGGTCATATCCATATCATCCCGCTGGGAAACCCATAGTAAAACTGGCGTCAAATTTAATCTGTGCAACCCTCCGACGAATTTATGATTGCCATATTGATGAAAACTCCTCGTCATAAGAAATGAAATACGCAGCACCTTTTAAGCATTTTCTACTTTTCTATTACACCCAAAGATACTTGAAAGACAATGCATACCCTAAGTATTTACTTGTACAATCAAACTGATGAAATTTATTCTGCAGAAAATTGACATTTAGTTTAAAGCTTACTTTTAAAGACCTTCCTGTATCAATTTTCAGCAGCTTCACAATAAATACAATATGTGTGAAAAACCATATGAATCGCTTTTCATAACATTGATATTCCAGGACAATAATGTTTTAAAGCGTTTGTTTGTTTGGTTTGGTTTGTTTGTTGTTTTTTTTGTTTGTTTTGTTTTGTTTTGTTTTTTTTTTGGGGGGGGGGGGGGGGGGAAGGGGTGGGGTGGTGTAGGGACATGAAAGTTTCCTTGGATCCTGTAGTATCTTTTTATCCACTGCCTATGTGACCTGACATCACTGCCATTTAATTCCTTTGACTACATGTATATTCACACCTGGAATTTTTTATTTCATTTTTTACCAAATTATGAAGCCAGGCTTTTTGGAATTATATTCTTACGTGTAACGCAACCGAATGCTTTTCCCCTTGTATTTTTTTCTCTCGCAATACCGGTTGATGATATTGTAGGCTTGAAACAAATATTTTCTTGACATTTATAGGCTTCTTTGTTTAATTTTAGTTCATGTGTATGTTTCGGGGTTTAGTTTGGCTTCCATTTCGCTGAACTAGTATGCATTATTGTTTAGGGACCAACTGAAGCCCGCCTCGGGTGCGGGATTTTCTCGCTACGTTGAAGACCCATTTGGGAGACTTGGACTGTTTTCTGCTCTTTTGTCGGGTTGTTGTCTCTTTGACACATAACTCGTTTCCATTCTCTATTCTATTCTGTCGTGTCAGTCTACTGCCGAAAGCAAACATGTCAAAGAAAGCAAGCTATTCATGACAGCCAGACTTTAGAAGACAGAATGTAAACAAACTGAAAAAAACGTTCTCAAATGAACTAACGTATAAGGAACAGTAAAAAAAACACAAAAATATTGACTACCGTTGAAAAAATTAAACGACTCATGAGAAAGAAATACTGAAAACTAAAAATTATGGACAACACGATTTCCTACGAAATGAACCTAGGTTAACTGGATGGGTAAGCAGTGTTGATTTACATTATCCGTCGTCGACACTTTGCACATATTCAGTATAAAAACTAAAACCGGTACCTGTCTGTTATTTTTAAATAAGCTTGAATTCACCCTATGATTTATTTACATGCTAGATGAATATTTTATTTGCATTTAAGCTGCTTGGCACCTTGGATTGCTCTCGATAGCTCATTTGGAGAATGCCACACACCCATCACGCTAAAGACCCCTTCTGTAGGTTTTTGAAAAAGAGAAGGCTTATGCCGCTACAAAAGGCTAAATTATCCGACTCTACCCATACATCCACCCTTTTACAGTGGCAGTCAAAACTGGTTCCTCTCTGTGTCCCGCCCTACCTCTATTTGAATTGTGTTTGAAAAATTGTTGAACTGGTTCTCGTCCTAAAGAAGCATGAAATATTTGCAATTGGACTTTAGCAAACAACAAATCAATCAGTCAAATCCATTTTATCTGAAAGGGAAACTGATAATCATTCTTTTGTAATAATATTAAAAATGTTTAATATATAACAACAATTCCCATTGAGTACCGTCATGAGAATGTAATCCAACAGCAATTACAATTTAACTATGCCATTTTCAGTCATTTAGTTTGTTTACCGTTAGGCTATATGACAGCTACTTTGTCATTTGTTCATTTTAAGGATTTGACGTCACCTTTGTCAATATATGTATTTAACTCCTTCCCCTATCATTCAGGTGTTTGTTGGTTAAATTTCTACATGACAATTACCTTTTCTAATTAGTGCCGCTGATTGGTCGGAAATCGAACACGTTGTTTAAAATGTCGACCATAACAAAATGGAAAGGTAGTTCTAACTAAGTATGCCTTATTTGATCACCTGGGTAAGATGACTGGAAAATATTTCCTTGTATTGCACATGGTAGATCTCCTTAGCTGAAATTTGGCTTCCTATTTCGGTATTTTTGGTTGAGTACTTCTTGTTTAATATAAGTTTGGTTTTTGGTCTTCCAAATGTTTCGGTTTTAATGCTGCCGATGAGAGGTAACTCCTTGAAATGCGTCGTATACAGCATAGTATAAATTTACAATATCTAATATTAGTATCTTTGGATTGTTATTTTGAAACTCCTGGGATGATGCCTCTGCTGGTGGACCCTAGGTCCCCGAGGGTATTCGCCAACCCAGTCGTCAGACTTGTCTGACATGATTATTCATTGATTTGTTACAGAAATTATCAGTATTTAGCAAAATTCAAAAATAATAGAAATACTAAGGGTTCATTCCTTGTATTGCACACGGTAGATCTCCTTAGCTGAAATTTGGCTTCCTATTTCGGTATTTTTGGTTGAGTACTTCTTGTTTAATATAAGTTTGGTTTTTGGTCTTCCAAATGTTTCGGTTTTAATGCTGCCGATGAGAGGTAACTCCTTGAAATGCGTCGTATACAGCATAGTATAAATTTACAATATCTAATATTAGTATCTTTGGATTGTTATTTTATTTTTTCAGGATGCTTTAATTTAAGATTTTTTTAAAACTATCAAATTGTATAAATATCGTATTCTATCATCCCCTTTAAATCTCGATGCTGATTTTATTAACCTGTAGAGTATTCCAACATATCTTTAAAGGGTAAATGTCAATACATATTCTTTAAAATGATTTTGGTGTTACAAATATATTGAAA
The DNA here is from genome assembly GCA_028015205.1 of Mytilisepta virgata. NCBI lineage: Eukaryota > Metazoa > Mollusca > Bivalvia > Mytilida > Mytilidae > Mytilisepta > Mytilisepta virgata. Next base: position 4,415,532 of record CM051516.1, read on the forward strand.
ATATTAAACTGTTTATTGTATTTGGCACAAAATAAAAGAATTTTCCTGACATACTTTCTGTCATCACAGGGGAATGACATCGTAATACAAATAGCATGCAATGGAAAACATAACTTGAAAAATCGGCAATATAATTGGGTAACCTGAGACAGGACAAACAATAATTACTGTTAGTTATTCACGCAATAATGTAGTGACTATTTCTTTTGCACTAAATCAAGTTTGTAAACGACAATTACATAATTTCGTCAACAAGGCTAATATAATTGCATCATAGCCTTTTTAATGCGCTTATTTCATGGGCTAATATAATTGCATTATAGCCTTTGTGCTTATTTCATGTGCAAATTGAAACTTCACCTACATGTACTTTTAAAAACAACCAGAAAAAGTCGACGTCATTGATCGCAATGAATATAAATTTCTTAAATAGTTAACAATTGAATTCGAAGTATTGGATGCCATTTCATACTTCTTAAAATCCAGGAAGAAAAGCAAGAGCAAATGTCATAAATGTAGGTCAATGGTAGAAATTCCATTCTTAGAAGTATTATTTTAGATACTTTAGGGTGTCGTATATAGCAATCACTATCAATAAAGGGCACTCTTAAAATATCCTCGTTATTAACAAAAGTTGTAAAATTTACATCTGTAGAAAGGGCACGTGCTCATAAAGGGCACATTTCTTTGGTCCCATGGACGTCCTTTATACAAATGTTTAACTGTACTCAGAAGACGTAGTCATCCCACCATTCGTCTTTCCACATTTTGTTCTCGGTTTATTTAAATTATTTTTATTTTATAAGGATAGGAAAGTAATAAAAAATCCACAATTCTGAGACAGAAATCACCGAAACTGACAGTAGGGATCATATTAAGAAAAATAAATCATATTATATCGGAATGCATTTCCAGACTACATCTTCAACCATTCGCAATAATTCAATAAAATATCACAAAAGCCACACATCTATAATGATGTCATATATGTCAAGGATTTTAATTTTTCAGTTAACGATTTAACCTTTACAAACTTAGAACGTCATCCCAATATCTTTATAGATTTTGAATATTATAGAAGTCTAGTTCTTCCTCATTACACTTCAGTTTTTTATCCATAAATTTGTTATCTTTTTGTTTAGGGCTTACCAAAATGCAGGTTGTGATACACAATGTTTCTCAACAAACTGGGAAAACTATACATCTACGACAAGTCGGAACAGACAACAACATCAGGGAATTATTAATGGAAGCCAAACGGAAGCAATGGACCAATATTATTGCTGATCTCAGCATACAGCAGACATCTTTATTGCTTAAAATGGTAAAATTATCAAATTTATTAATTTATAAATGATTTATAACGAGTGATGTTGTCAATGATATTTAAATGTCTGACGGCATGTTTCCTGTATGATAAAGAAAATCAAGATAGACATGAAATAATTTTTTTATATAGATATAGCCACATGTTTTAACGATATTTCATGGACTTGTTAAGGTTACAAAATAACTTAATGATGATTAATGAAAAATATAATTCACCAAACAATTCAACAAAAATAATGATAAAAAAAAATAATATAAAAAGATTTTTTCCTAAGACAATAAGAAATGTAGTTTGACTCAGATGAGCCAGATTTTAGATTTTGACAATTATAAAATTTACATACTTTAGACTCTTACAAATTAATAGTGATATACCATTGTAATTGTAAATTTTGACCTCTCTGAAGATCTTGACACAATCAATAATACCTAATGTCAGTGTATTTTCATTCCTGACATACGTGAATGATTCCTCATTACTTACAAATACTGCTTGTAAAACATACATTATTTTGAAACTACGATAGATGACTTGCCGACTGATTATACAAAAAGAAAATAATGTATATGGCATTAACTTTTCAAGTATATTTTGTGTAAACAGATCAAGGAGTCATTGTAGACAAAATATATTATATAATTATTGACTGGGTATGAGGGGAATGCAAGTTTATTGTCCCCGTGGTACATGTAGCAATTATTGCCCCGAGGCGTACCCAAGGGCCACAGTTGGTATCGAGGGCATACTAAACTTACTATTCCCCGAATATGCAGTCAGTACGTGTTTTATTATACCGAAAAACACATTACCGGTCACTAGTTTCAGGCTTAGAAAAAGGTAAAATAGTAATATTATTGTCTTTATTTTTACATAGAAAAAACATACTGAGGTATTAAAATTACAACTAAAATCAGTTTAACCAATTCAATGGTAAGTGTCAGCGATGTCAGACTATCTCGTCACTTTGTTGGTTTTAAGTTTCTGTTTTGTGATATTTTGTGTTATCTGAAAGGTTTTATATTGAGGTTTAGTTACTGTTATTACTGACATCTGTCATACCTTTCTTATTCCTATGGTATTCGGATCTTATGGAAGGAAAATAAATGATGGATTGTTTGTTTGCTGTTTGTTTAACGTCCAGTGGCAAATATTTCTTGCTTCCTGAGGAGTTCCAACCATGTATCAAACAATTTAAATAGGGATGGTGTGGGACTCAAGGGGGGGGGGGAATCAATTTTTACTGCCACAGTACAATAGTGGATGATTGGGTAATTTAGCCTTCTGTAGTGGCATTAGACTACTCTTACTCCAGACACTAGTGTTCGCGGTCAAGGTTTCCGTTTTATGATCTGTTAACCCCCGAACGGGAGGGTCTCCATAAAATTAATTGAGCCAAACATTGAAAGCAGGGACCAATTGCGTATGTATATGCCATACAATTTCCCAACGATGAACAATACTTCGCAGTTCTTCACGTCTATGCAAAGTACTGTGATATATGCTGTTTAGGAGATTTGCCAATAATGATCGATTTTATATTAATATCACATTTAAATTTAATCACGTGGTCAATTATTATGGACTCCAAGTTCCCGCGGGTATCAACAGCTCAGTTAATAATATTTCGATACTTGCCCGAAATTGATACTTAAATGTTGAATTTAGTGAAAACTGAGGATTTTTCTCACTCGTGCAAAGCTCTGTTCTTAGATGGTTTTAGTTTTACTACTCTTCAAAATTTTGGATTATTGTTTTGGTTTTCAACAATTTAGGCCTCAAGAACAATTGATGAGTCATAAATCGCCAAAATATGTACATGCTATGCATTAAAGTCAGTATCGTTAAATTATTATGGTAATATACTAACAAAGAAAAGATAAAGCGGAAAATTAACAAGACAGATACTGTTTACTTATTGTTTCTCGACAAATTTGGTGATCAATTACGCCCTAAAAATGATATTGCACGTAAGGATGCTATTATCGTTTCTTTGTAAGAAAAAAAGCATTCTTGAAAACTCGTATCACCGCCATATTCAATACGTTTTTGTGCTAAGCAAGGTTGTTGTTTCACAAACTGGTTCAGGGACACCAATAGAATAAATACACCGAGAATGGAAATCAAAACAGAATTACAAATGTTTGTGAAACGTGCTCAGGATTTTTTATATTTCGCCGTAGTATTTGTGTCATCTATGTAAAGTAGTATAAAATCTTTCTGTTAGAAGGACCTTGAATAACAAAAGCAAATTTTCTAAAGCATTGGGTACAAAAGCGTGCATTATTGCTTACTATTCAATACAACAGATGATACAAAGACGGTGACAAAACATTAAGACATTCTAAATTTTGTTTGGTTCGACAGTATCAAGATTCATGGAATATATTCTGATGTTCCACATTAAATTTAACACCCGTACTAGAGCTTTTAATTCGTACAAAAAGAACGAAAATTTATGAACTCTAAAGTCAATGACCTCCAAATAACTTAAAACAAAATAAATGTCATAATTCCTCAACATAAATGTAATTGTATTTAATTAACGTTCACCATATCTGGTTCATATATTGGCAATGATATAATTTTGACTTTTATTTTGCACAGGTATGCTGATTTTTTTGGTACTTTTTTGGCTGACATTTACTGTAAATAGTTGACATTTAACAATGGATATAAATATTTACATCATAATAGACTGTTCAGACAAAACAGCCGTGCAAATGATAGTTGAAAATTCATTATGTTGTCCTGATACATTCACCAGATAAATTTATAGACAATTGGAACATCAACAAGTAAATGATTTTCACAGCAGTAAACTTGCAGGATTCACTATCAATAGAAAACGTGTCTCTAAAACACGAGAACATTGAATTACTCATACAGTACATCAAATTTATTTCGGTATTTTGTGATACGTTTTATTATTACCACTGGGTCTATGTCACTGCTGATGGACTGTTAGTCCAGAGGGCATTATCAGCCCAGAAGCAAGAACTTTTGTCCTGGCATTATTCATTACTCAAATTTTCCGTTCAAAATTTGACAAAAATTACCAGAAATTTCTAAGGCTCTTCCTTTTGAATCAGAGGTAACCCGTAGCTTAGTTTGGATACCTGTTGTTTTAATTGTTTTGATTTTTGATGGTTGTGCTTATTTATTCACAATTATATCTTTAACCGGTTTTCCAATATTTTGATCTCCAGCACAGCTGATGAGTTGTCAGTCAACGAAATGGCCATATACAGTGCATCAAATTTATTTCGGTATTTTGTGATACGTTTTATTTATAATGGTTAACATTTTGAGAACAGTTTTAAATACATGAAATTCAGATATCATATCCTACTCACAACATAATGACTTATATGGGATATGATTCCAAAATAATCTTCTACATGATGATCTAATATATAGTATCACTGATACACTGTCTATTCATTTATTTTTGTGAATAACTATTTTTGATAATTAATAAAAGAACACGAAGATTCAAATGTTGCTGATCTTTGAAATAATGTATATCGGTTATCTCCCTTGATAGTTTATATGTTTTGTTCTATTGCAGGCTTTACAACAAGGCATGATTAATCCGTATTATCATTTTTTACTTACTACCCTGGTGAGTATTTCTGCATCCTAAATTTTAATGTTTTGCATTTGAATCTAAGCACATGTTTTTGAAATTCATGTATTTTTTATTTATTGTTCTGTCACGACAGACCTTTCTTTTTATTGTTGCTTTTCTTTAATTATTTCAATTATTAATTCAATATTTTCGGAAATCACTACGTCAGTCACATGAATTATAGTTACATGGAACACTAACTTTTTACACAAAAGAACTGGTGATGAAGAAACTGTAACATATTAATTTCAGTTCTTTTTGTTTCTTTAAATCCGGATCCTTTTTTGAAAACAACATATATATACAGTCAAAACTATGCATAAAGGGCACCCTTGCGAACAAAAATGTGCCCTCTATACAGATGTTAATTTTACTGGTTTTGTTCAAAACACAGCGCCTTTTATAGACAATTTTTCTTAACGAATTTATATTTGGTTTTGTTCGACTTTTGTTTTTTTTTTTTATACATTTAAGTCGTTTTATGCCCCTTTTGACAGCTCACCATTTCCATTTATTTCCTTGTTATCTTTATAGACAGTGATTTGCAATTTGCAATATACAGGAGCCCTTAAAAACAGGTTTGTCTGTTTAAGCCTTAACCGTAAATACAATTTTATTCAAATCAGAACCCAATTTTATACGACATAAATAATTGTTTATATATTTTTTAGGATTTAGACACACTTAATTTACATGACTATAAATACAATCATGTAAATATAACAGGGTTTAGATTAGTGGACCCTACCGACCAATTTGTCAGGTCCATTATAGATGATATGTACATATACCAGATGAATACACGGTTGCCATTGCTCAGCATGGAAACAGATAACGCAGTACCAGTAAGTTTGCTTCTATCATTTAAATAGCACAATAACATAATTCGTAAACAATTATTTACATTTATGCATTCGTCAAATCTTTGGACATTGCAAAACGTGTCTCTCATGCAAAATTCTTTTCTTAGACAGTTTATGGGTTCACCTTATTGTACTTTGGTACTGTACTTGTATCTAACTGCTTTTCAAGATGTCAAGGTTATTGTTTGGGTTTCAATAGATCGAATGAATTTTTTTTTAAAGCAAACATCTCCACCTCAAAAACTCTGTTTAAAAATAACAATCCAAAGATAATTGTATTAGATATAGTAAATTTATACTGTGCTGTATACGACGCATTTTTAAAAAAAACGTTTTGAAAACTGTCACTTTTCTTTTACTCAGTCATATATTATTGTTATTTGTGTGGGTAATATATTTTCTTGCAAAGGTATTGATATGCGGCTAATTTTACCAGAAATTCGTCTGAAACTGTAATAGAACGTTTCCATTTGACCCGTATGCAAACCTAATGCTATATGCGAACATTATTCAAGGACAGCTTGATCTTGAATTGTAACCAAAGAGAAAATAATTCCATATGCAATACTTTCCTTTTGATTAAAAAATTGTAATCTATATTTCTACAGAAAGCAGATATAATTTTAGCCTGATTTCATAATCTGATATTTATATTTAATACATATAAACTATAATGGACTTTAATGTTCTTATGTACAGTCATAATACAACCAACTGAAAATGGCCTTCTTTGATTTCTCGTTTATTTTGTTTCTATAACACTCGTCTGACATCTGTAGTTATTAAGATCTCAAACATAAAAAAACAATCACGGCTTCCAGTGTTGTTACAGACTCTATACAATTTACTCTTTTACTCAAGGGGTGGCCATAAATCAAAAGCACAGATAATTTCTGTTTGATATTCACAGATAAGACAGCCACAATTAGTCCATAATATACCACGATAAGTTAAGTTTCAGCTTCGTTTATTAAATCTCATTCCTCGTTATTCATATTTTTATAAAATATTTCTATAAATTTTGATGCAAGGAGACATAATTTGAAAACCAACGGAACAAAGCAAAACTTTTCCACCCTTATAAAGGGTTTATCACATCGTTTAGGTCGTTCAGGAGTCTCCCTAATCAAATTTATAACCAATTTAAAGAACAAAAATCAGAAAAATATTTTTCTGTACAGAATTTGTACTTTAAGGTAATTTTATATTAAGAAAATAATTTCATCTGATGTAGTAAGGTTGTACTTTCAACTAAAATAATAAGCACTATTATTTTCCCAAATGAATAAATGTTTTAGTATAATCAGTTCTGTTTTATTCAAGACACAAAACAGACTTAATCCGACCTTTTACCTTCAAATAACCGTTAAAGTACATCCATCATTGTACATGTGTAATAATGATATTCTTTGATACCATTTTGATGCACAAGGTGTGCACATTTTGTCGATGTACGACTCGTCAGTTGTGCTCCAGTTCTTAAACGTTGAAAACCAAAACAACAATCCAAAACTTTGAAGTACAATATCAAAAATGCCAAAATGAAATGGGTAAAGCCAAAACATCTTAGGACAAAGGTATGCAAGAGGAAGATATTTCTTAGTTTTTCGTAAATTTAAGGATTTTGTGACAGTAAATTTCAAGTATCAATTTCGGGCTTGTAAAAAAATACTAGCAACTGAGCAGGGGATACCTAATCCTTCAGGGCTAAGACTGTCTTTATTCAATTCCTATATCTCTGGGTGTAATGCTTAGTTAAAGACGGACGTGGGTTAATGTATGATGGCAACTGACCCTGAATTCTAGAAGATACTACATAAAGCACTTACAAAGCTCTAAATGCGTGTTCTTCGTCAAACGTTGACTTTCCAGTTTCCGACAACTGCTGCACGTGTTCGTTCTTTTTCTGTCACTAATAACCCATTTTTGGTTTTTAATGAAAATTTCTGTCTTGCTTATTCTTGACTGTCTAGATTTCTACAATTTTAAAAATTTAAGACAAAATAAATATAACAAGACCAAAACAAGATATATTGTTTAATACCAGTTCATCAAAGACAAGAATAATTCGAATATGTATAGTTCAAATTTAGCTGTGCTGAACTGATCTAAACTTGTCTTGATCGATCTTGATTGACTGTAAGACAACATAGCTTGTAAAAGGTGTAAAGTGTGTTGGAGTGCTATCAATTAATCACAACGTAAACAACAAGTAACTAGTTCATACAAAAACTGTCATTTGTTTGAGTGACAAATACCTTTCCTCAGGTAAACACAAGCTGCTTTAAACAAAATCAACAAAATGGATAACTGGAAAGGTCAACAATGGCATATCAATCAATTAAAGCCTATGTCAGCAATATCACATGTAATAGTATCCTAAACAATATCTCTACAACGGTATAAACACCGGCATGCTTTTTTTGGCACGATTGTTTTCGTATAATTAAACTACTTCCTAGGGAATATCCACTTCGTTTGAATCGGGCACAGGACGGAATATGAAAATTAATTGATAACACTAGCTCTGTAAATTGGTAAAAAAGTCAAATTTTGAAAAAAGTTAATGCTAACAGTAATAGTACAGAATAATTTTGCCAAAGATCCAATACGAATGGTTGCTATCTTGTTTTTATAGATTTATAAAATGTCTATTTTGAATGGAATTCTACATTTATTTCGTTAATTTGTAGCTGTCCATATTATCGTTTTGCGCGGGTCGACTACCAAAGATGTTATCGATATACTTAATGTTTATCTTATTCAAAAATTTCTATCTCCATTGTCATGTGCGCATTTTGTTTTTTTTCAGTATGAATCGGCACTTTTATTTGACGCGGTCCTATTATTTTCCAAGGCATTACAGGAACTAGACACTGTTATGACAATGAGACCAATCAACGTGTCCTGTAAATGGGATGAACCTTGGAAATCTGGCCTTAATCTGTACAACTATTTAAACACGGTAAACTATACTAACGACCATCTGTATTACTATTTATTACCAAGTTATTCAAAGCATAAATGAACACGTGATTCTTCCAAATGTCCCGTATGTTCCATGCAACGTAATGGCAATGACCTCGGTAATTACCGGAAACGAAAGATACTTAGCGTACATGTATTTTCATTCCATACAAACAATGAAGCGTGTTTCAATGAGAAACCAGAGTGAGTTATATTTTCCTAACCAATGTAGGTAAGGGAGATAATAAATTTTTATTTTTGGCCTCAGGACAAAAGGGAGAGAATTTAATTATCTCCCTTTCCTACATTGGTTAGGAAAAGATAACTCACTCTGGTTCCTCATTGTACAAAAATAAAATGTATTTACATAATCAGTACTTGAAACTTTTGGTTAAATTATTTTTGGTACAAAAAACAGTTTACTGTCATAATCTATTATGGTGCGGATACATTAATTTGTCCAACAAGTCTTGATTGTTATAACCATTTAAACCATTCATTAGCACCACACTTTTACCGTCTTGGATATCGACATCTAAGAAATTTCAGTCAAAATCAAGATAAAAAGACATAAACAAGATATATTACCATAGAACAATATCGGTGAAAAGAAAGAAAGGATATGCAGTGAAATGTCAAGAAGTAAAGATCCCACCACCGAACTGAACAGAGAAATAGAAATAGACCTCTATGTAATGTATAACTGTGTCCCTGCTGACCTAATCTAAACATGTCTTGAAAGAGATCGACTGACTGCAAGACAACGTGTCTTGATTTGATCTCAATATCTTAATGTTGCTTAAAAATACATGTATAATGATGCAGTAAATCAAGACAAAGTAAAAATAATCGATGTTTACAAAATACGAGGATAAAAACCACTCATAATTTATGCTTTAATCTGTATGACATATGAGTAATTTCATTCTTCAGACTTTTTGTTAAAAGCGCTACAGAATCTAAGATAGATGCAATATTAGGAATAAGTATTGTGCGTAGTATTGTCTAGAGACCGATAGATTACTTTGAGATATCCAGTACTTTGAGATGATGCCATTCTTTTGTATTTAAAAACGACTAACCGGAATGAATGCAGATGGGGGGGTGTAATTTAGACGACGAATCTTAAAATTTAACCACTTACATCCTTGTAACAAACACACGAGCGCTATAGGAGCAAAATGCATTTTCTACATATGGATCATTTAGAAAAGTCTTTGTTTAATGGGGGCAGCCATATTGTGGTACATACTAAGGCTAGAAAAAGTTTCGTTCGCCAGAAGTAAGTAAAGTAAGGGAAATAGTTTGCTTCAAATTAAAAATTTAGAATCAGAATCGTGATACCGAGCAGTTATTTTTTTATACAATACAAAGTACTGTTGTTTACGCTGTACATATACATAACATGGTACCGCGGTTCAACACACCAAATCACATAGTAAAATATAGTAGATATATTCAAGTGTACACCGTAATAAAAAAAAGCGAATTTGTTTTAATATCTTAAGAAATATTGAATTGTTTCTGAATTTTTTACAGGTGCATATCAGAGGTCTCACGGGCGATTTATCATTACAGCATGGGAGACGTCTTTTATTTAACTTAGATATTGTACAATTACGGAAAAATGGACTCGAAAAAGTAGGTACGCTTTTTTATAAACTATTCCAATTATTATTTATTGAATTCAATTAAAAATATGATTTAATTAATAAAATCAAAGCATGTTCATAACAGACTAACCAATGTAACGCTGATATAAAACAAACCAATAATGTCTTTGGGTTTTTTTATTCGCATTAGAATCATTGCTCTGATGTTCAAAAGCTAATCACTTCTTTCAATTTCCAGTATTTTCATTGTAAAGTAATATTTCTATACAAACTGTTGCATAGATAGAATAAACCATAAGGTTAACTAATCATCATATTTACAGTTCTCAGGCATATGCGAAGACGCGCAAATTTGAAATTGAAAATTAAAAAGTTGAACTGGCCCCTGATAAAAATAATAAAAGATCATTTACATGATGAAATATTAATACAGGTTAATTTTCCATTTCACAGATTTTTGACATGAGAAATACCTAGTTGTCTCTTTCTCACAGATGAGTCTAAATTTGCTCATATCCTGTTGGAATTGACATTATGGTATATGATCACTCCATTAAATAGTATAAAAATATTAACATCTATGTATTTTTTCCACTTTATCCGTTATTGAAAATGTGTAATGAGATTTTGTTTAAAATATTTCAGACAGGGACTTGGAGCCTTGACAAAGGATTAAATATTAGTTCCAAACAAGCCTATGTGCTGTTAGGGAACAAAACACTCGTGGTTTCCACAAATACAGTAAGTAGATATAAATTTCACAAAAGGGTTTATTGAGACTATACCTACAGGGCTTTATGTGGTTGAACGTGTAACGATCCAAACAACACGCACACGATTCGCACGTTACATGCACACTTTTCACACCTTACATGATGTTTTTGACAGCGTTCACGTTCAAACATCTGTACAAATAGTGGATTCACAAAGCTCAAGGAATGATTCAGGATTGAACTATTTTTTTTTCTTACATCTTCAAAATTTTTCCATGGTATTTTTAAAATGTTCGTTCTAAATCAAAGCAATTGTTTCTTCCTTGTCGATATATGATAGGTCCAAAACCTTGTAATAAGTCGTGATGTCATTTAAAATGTAATACTTGTATCATATAAAAAGAAAATGTTAGATTTAAAGTAGAGGAGAAGCTAATCTTTGTTAAAATGAAAAATTATGCTAAAATCAAGTACATGGCACTTTTATATGTGTTCTTCATCTGTAAATTGCTGAAAGGTCTTCAGCAACAAGATAAAAGCTCACATTTTTGCAAGAATTAAAGACACCCCCTAGCGTCCACGTTTTATAATTTATAATGTCCTAGCGATGATTATAATTTTGATTTCAGAAGTCTCCCTATATTGTAACAGTTGTTATTGTAAGTCGTGTGTAGCGTAGATTCTGCTTGAAATAATTATGACTAATATACTCTGTTTTCTATTATTTCATTAGGAGTCGACTTAAACAATGTGCTTTATATGCTTCTAATACTAATAGTAGAAACTCATGACATAAGAATTATAATAAAAATCAAAATTTAGACATTTATATCTTTATATGTCATTTCACTAGCAAATGCTAAATAAATTGAAATAGAATATACTTATATATAGACTAACACAATTTCAAATAGTGCAGTAAAATATATGAATTAAATGTTATAGTTATAATTTTAAATAGGACTTTGATGTAAATTAGAAATTAGAAATACGTATTGCATTGTAAAACAATAAGGAATAAACGAATACATGCTGAATATAAACAAAAAGAAGAAAAGAAACGTATAGCCTTAACTTCAGACTTCCATAAAACAGAAATAATACTAGATGCTCCGGACGGGTAGGCATGACGTTACAGATACTTTCAAGCAGAAACAAGAGATTGCTATAATCGACATTCCGCTATATCCAGATAGTAATGAAAGTAGATATAAGTTGCATGTCCATTGGAAACTGAAAGCCAACAGCATTTTAATAGATGAGAAAGATTAACATATACTGTGGTTGAATAAATCTTATCCCATGATTTAAGGGCCTTTATAACGATATCTTAAATTGTTACATTCGCGCAATGCGGTTAAAAACACTAATTCAACATTCCCACTTCCCTGTCGTTGTTTTAATTTCTGAAAGATTTATCTAAACTAAATTTATATCAATGAAATTTCAAAAATTTATTTCGGTAGCGATAATATTTTGCTGTTTCCCGTCAATGCAGTCCGTGTTGTATATAGTAATAGCGTAGGCACGCAATGAGGTTTTGTTTCTTTATCTGTAATATGTTGCTGTGGTGTGTACATTGTCATATTGCCCAATAGTAGCTAGATTAATCATTTCATTTGCTGTATTTCTTCCTTACAGAGGTTTTTACTAAACACATCCTTTTCACCCTTGTATATGTAAACAGACTTTATTTCTCTCACCAGGAATAAGAAATGGTTATATCTGTAAAATAAATTAATTTTTGAAGTAAAATCTACACATGCTCGTGACAAACGTTCAAACAAAGTAACAGCTCTTATATTGATGTTGTGAATCCTAAAATCACCACGATTCTATCAGTACGAAGAATACCTGCCTCATCAGTGAAGTGATGAATGTCTGAGAAATATATATACTAAATTTATAAATCGTAAACAACATTTAAACATTTTGAATATAAAATAGGGGATATATCGATAAGTTATTTTGAATATTTTCTTTTAAAACTCTAACAATGTTATTTTAAAACGACGCATATTCTTTTGGATCGTAGAATATGTTGATGTGATTTTTTTAAATAATCTAGTGATCGAACAAAATACTTTTGAAAGTAAATATTTATTGCAATGATCATTATACCAAATTATGCGTCATACTTCATACACTCAATTGTTAGTAAAATGAAAAACCTTTTGACACCAGCCGAAAGTTCTGCTTCTTTTTTTTAAGGAAAAACCTTATGTAATGGTGAAAGAAGATGCAGATAGAAGACAGTTAAAAGGAAATGATCGTTTCGAGGGATTTTGTATAGATTTACTGAAGGATATAGCCAAATATGTCGGGTTCGATTATGAAATACGTCTTGTTCCTGATCAGAAATATGGTGCCTTCATTAAAGAGACAAAAGAATGGAATGGAATAATAAAAGAGTTAATAGAGAAGGTTCAGTAATATTACATTAGTTATTGATGCTATGATGTCTAGTTCACAACACAAAATCATATGGATCAGTTATAGGCATTTTGCATTTTATTTTTAAACAAATTATTTGAATACACGTATGAAGTTCATCGCAAATCAAATTTATTTCATTGTATCAGTTTTATTTACCTCAAAATGGAATTAAATATTCATTGGAAAAACAAACGACTTTTGTTACTATCGAAAACCAGGCAACGAAAAGACAAGACGGGAAACACACAATTTTATTTATTTCATTGTGACATATTTTTGTTACATAAGTCATGGCGCCATCAAAACAATCCGTGTTTTCCCCCAAAAACAATCTTGAAAAAAATATAGGCCAAATAATATATAAGCGGTAGATTTAAAACAAGGTAATAAAGATGACGTCGTAACTCTATAAACTGTCCTGTGACCCCATATTTTTATACGCTTAATTGAAAGATGATACCATTAAGAATATATGTACTAGATATCAACAATATATTATTGGTAAATCTGAATAGTAGGATATGTCTCTAAATAGAAAGCCAGCAATGTCAGTTAACATATGAGTCGAAAACATTAGCAGTGTGGTGGTTTCGAATTAAGATGCATTGTATCCCGAGTTAAAGGTCGTGACATTTGGTTTTATGGCCTCCCAACCATCTCCCGGCTAATTATAGACCTACATGTATAGTATTTAAAACTAAGGTCGACATGAATTATTAATGCACACAGCGACATTCTGTTCTGGTATTACTTATAAAAAGTTTCACTACCAAGTGACACTAGTACATGTAATTACTTAAACATTTATTTTTGAATGATATCCTTTTTCTTTCTTATATTTTAGAGAGCAGATATGTCAATGGCTGCATTAACAATTAACTATGAACGTGAACAGTACGTAGATTTTTCTAAACCATTCCTGAATCTTGGAATTAGCATATTATTTAAAATGCCAAAGAAAGAAAAACCAGGACTTTTTTCGTTTCTAAATCCCTTAGCAACGGAGATATGGATATATCTGATTGCAGCTTATATGACTGTTAGTTTCATGATATTCGTGCTGGCACGATTTAGTCCATACGAGTGGTATAATCCACATCCATGCATTCCCGAGACAGACTCTGTAGAAAATACGTTCAATTTGTCGAACAGTTTCTGGTTCGCTATAGGGACACTTATGCAGCAGGGATCAGATATAAACCCTCGAGCCATATCAACAAGACTTGTTGGATCTACATGGTGGTTTTTTACATTAATTATAATTTCATCATATACTGCTAATTTAGCAGCTTTTCTAACAATTGAAAGAATGGTTTCTCCAATAGAAAGTGTGGAGGATTTAGCAAAACAAACAGAAATTGAATATGGAACACGTCGTGATGGAACCACTATGACGTTCTTCCAGGTAATATATTGTTTTCAAAATATACAGATCATAATAGAACGAATAGGGTTGAACAGTCATTCTTCCGTTAGATAGCATACCATTTGTATTTGGCGAATCAGGTATGACAAACTGGTCGTTCTTCCATTTCGTAGCGTTCCATGTGCATCAGAATTTGCAGTAATTTCTACTATATTCTATCTATAAGTAAAGTCAAGAAATACCAAAGGGATATTCGAAGGAGAGAAAAATCGTTACAACTGACAAACTCCGAAGAACAACGAAGACAAGACCAAAACAATACATGCACTACAATTAAAAACTAAAAACGTATGAACAACATGGACCCCATAAAAAAACCAGGGGTAGACTCAGGTGCTCCGGAAGAGTAAGCAGTCTCTGCTTCCTGCAGGACACCCGCCATGCTGCTCATGTCAAATCCGGTATGAGGAAGGGATAATATCAATGGAACAGGTCCATTTTCATTTGGGAAACGGTTTTTTCATACCTGTCAACCAAGTCATGATGACGCCCATAAAACTTTAATAAGGATGACTTCAGCTTAGGAACAACGTACCCCTGTCTGAGCAACTTTTCTGTCAGAAGCCGGGCTCTGTCCAGAAAGTCAATGTATATGTCACAAGCTCTGGAATAACGTATGAGTTGTGAAATATATACTCCATACGCCGGCGCTTCTGGAATATTGCCGCTCAAAAAGGGAAAGTTGACGATTGGAAAGTCAAAGTCATCCTGTTTGTCGTAAAGTTTTGTATTCAACCTTCCTCTGGTGTCAATTTCGAGGTGAAGGTCAAAATAAGATGCAGACTTGGCAGTGTCTGTGGTATCTTTAATTTCGAGCTCATTGGGATAGATGAGATGTAAGAAATTCCCAAAACGTGAATTGTTGAGTGATAAAACATCATCTATGTAGCGGAAGCTGAAATTAAAGGTACGGGCTAACTTCTTTTGTTTTTCCTTAAGAAGCCCGTCAAGGAAGTCTGCCTCTTATGAGTAAAGGAACAAGTCGGCCAGGAGTGGCGCACAATTAGTACCTATAGGAATGCCAATTGTCTGTTGGAAAACACGTCCACCAAATTGAACAAATATGTTGTCGATCACAAATTCAATCATCAGGACAATTTCGTCCTCTGTATATTTTTTGTTAGATTTAGAGTTGTTTTTAACAAAGTATGATTTATCTCTACCAATGACAAGGTATGTGGTTCTGTTGTTGCCATTTTTATTTTGAAAGCATCGATGGATTAGATCTTTCAACTTCTCCTTCAATTGTGAATGAGGAATGGTAGTATAGAGGGTAGAGAAATCAAATGTTTTATGCTGTTACAGACTGAAATGGACCGAGATCGTAAAATATCCTTTAAGTCTTTGGAGTTCTTTAATATCCACATTTGATTGATACCACTTCTTGAATAACTTGTCTCACAATAACTTTGGAGGCCCGTTTTGACAGCTGTTAAAATAGAAGTTAGAAGTTGAGATATAAGGATAAAATAACAAAGTTGAGTATAAGGATAAAATAACAAATGTGAAAATCTTTTTGGTTCTTATTTAGACAAAACATAATTTGTTATGAAAGTATTCATATGCCGATTTAGAGTCGGGAATTTATCCTCATATCCATGATATCCTATTATAGCATATGATACTAAAAACTGTAGCATGTTATCGTAGCTTAATCTACATCCTGACATGTTCTCAGAATATATCTACAATCAGCACAAGTATACATTTGTTATATTATATTGTACAAATGTACAACTGGCCGGGGAAGTCACTGCTTAGTATTTCAGTCCCCCAGGGTAACTACAGGTTTTGGTGTTATGCTTACAGTATTTTATTTTTATATTTTATCGTTTTTGGCTTTCCTTTGATATGTTAACGAGCGAACCGTATGGGCGCTTTGTAACACTACGTACCGTATATTTGTATAATTAATAGCTTTCGTCAATTTAGCTGGAAACATAGCCTAAAGACAAAAAGTCATTCTGTAATGACATATAGTATACTAGAGTATTGAGATGTAAACGGAATAGTCTTGAATCCTTTTCCTTTCATCTGTTGGCTTTTGTAGTGTGTTTTATACATTAGAGTGTCAGAAAATATGTGAGGAAGTTTTGCAGTCCATAAAACATGTTTAACCCCACCACTGTTCACTGTCTGTAACAAGTCAGACTATCTGTTGTTTCGGTGTTTTGCTTTTTTCTCTTTTATGAAAGATTTGTCCTAGGGTCTGTCGACTCGGTGGCGTGAATTAATTGGTACAATGGATGTCATTGTTAACCTTTCCTGTTGTCCATTTTGTTATTGATGTATTTTTGTTTAAATATTTCATTCTTCTGTAGAATTCACAGTTTGAAATATACCAGCGAATGTGGAATTATATGACAGGACACGAACCAAGTGTTTTTACTAAATCAGGACAGGAAGGTATTGAACGTGTCAGAAAAGGTGGCTATGCTTTTTTCATGGAATCTACGTCTATAGACTATATAACTAAACAAGACTGCACATTGATGCAGGTTGGAGGTCTACTCGATTCCAAAGGTTTCGGGATGGCAACACCTATGGGTATGTGAGGTTTTAGATATACTTAAGTGTAATATATAATAATCTTGAAAAAAATAATATATCGAATGACGTCTAGCACATGCACATGTCGAATATTTCCCTACACTAAAGTTCTTGTAGTGCAAAAATACATAGAAAAACAATCGCACCGAAAACGAAATATTTTCTGGCCTAGGAAAACTTATGTCTGACGGGTTATCCGATAAAATTGCCCTAAATTGAAGAACTTTAGCAAAGTTAAAATGTTATCAGCAACACCATTGTCATTGCTTATGAAATACCACTAACATATTGAAACAACATATCAGACATATGACCATCTGAAAATCAAACATTGGATACACAGAGTACTTGGATTCCTTGTCTCTTTTCTATTTTTACAGAAAGCAGAGAAACATTTAAATATCACTAAAAGAAAACCGATACGACCAGACAGCGGGTAAATCCCACAATACAAAAATCTGAGGACAATGATTCACGAGGACACTAATACAGAAAACAAATGCTATAAATACACAATCAAAATAATAAAAGACACATTGCAAACCAAAGAAAAGGAGCAAGGTATGAAAACACTAAAGGACTTGCTATGTGAACGCTCACGAACACTAGTGACATCAGATGCACCTAAAGGGTAAACATTATCGATTCGATAATTGCACCAGTCACATTGCAAGTGAGGAAAATTAATATATGATAAACTATGTGTATAAAATCTGAATATTCTTCTTTACCGCAATACATAGTACATAGTACATTGACATTTGTAAAATTATACCGGAAGCTCTAGAATAATTGTGGTAGAATATTTTGTGATTGTTTAGAATATAACAAAAATACCTGTATTTCTTTTCAACAGGTTCGCCTTTGCGCGACAAATTATCCATGGCAATTCTGCATTTTCAAGAAGAGGGGTTAATAGCATCTCTATACGAGAAGTGGTGGAAGGGCTCAGCGAACTGTGATGCGGCAGACGGCGGTGCTGCCGGTAAAGCTAATCCACTAGGAGTGTACAATGTTGGAGGTATTTTTGTTGTACTAATGGGTGGCCTTGCATTATCTGTGATCGTCGGTGTTATAGAATTTATTGTCAGGTCAAGACAAAATGCAAGAGAAGACAGAGTAAGTTTACTCATTTGAAGGTATTTACAATCAAAGCTCGATTTCTCGAACACGAATGGCTCGAATACCACCAATTTCTCGAATCACTTTCTAATTCCCATTAGTGAATATTCCATTTTATTGACCAGCAATCACTCGAACACCATGTATTTCTCGAAATATTTTAAACGGTCCGTTCGAGTTCGAGTTGCCAAGGTTCTACTGTATATTCAAGAAAACATTCTAATCAATGTATACCAGTTTTGAAGCACTGAATTCTCAATACCTTAAATCAGACGAGCAGTGTCCAAAGCCAAACAATAAACCAAAACGCTGTAAAGCATATTAAAATGCAAAAATGACCAAACAGTTATAACTAAAAACTATCAAAGATAAGAGCCATGTACGAGGGCGATATAATGTACTCTTGAATTCTAAACTTCACAAGTTTTACCAATGGTTTTCATTTACATAATGAGTCATTTAAAAGAAAACTGATAGTATCTTTCTATAACATATTGATATAAAAATCATTCTATTAATCAGCACTGCATTTAAATAATTTCAAATAAGTTTTATATATCATGTAATATATTTCACATTGTTTGTGCTGCTTTGTTTTTCACTAAGATTCGATCACAAAAATGACCAAACAGCTATAACTAAAAACTATAAAAGATCAGAGCCATGCACGAGGGCGATATAATGTACTCCTGAATTCTAAACTACACAAGTTTAAACAATGGTTTTCATTAACAAACAATTCATTACTTGACGTACAAATCTATATATGCTTGTAATGTATTATTTATGATATTCTATGAAACACCAAAGAATATATTTAGTTTTTTTCGTTCTTGCTGATTTCGATTTCAAGAAATATGTATTGTACGTTATATACCTACAGAGGCTTTCTTTTTGGTCAAAGTATTAAGTCTTGTTTCAAAGAAATACATGAACAGCACTAGTTTTCCTTTATGTGATTTGTTAGTCTGAACAAGGGTATTTTAGATACAATGTTTTTATAGGTCGCAATAAATTTTAATCAACGTTACATGTCTTTTTTTGTTTCGAGACCCACATTTCTACGCTCAGTTTAACCGAGAGTTAAATTTAATCATCCTAACCCTCTTGGGTTAAATAATTTGAACAACTGGGCCCTGGCCTTTACCACTGGCGATTTAAGCATATACAGTGTGCTATAGTAGTATCAAGTTGTATCCTTTTCTGACGTCGGTTTCTGTTGTAGTTGCGGAAGAATCACTATTTTACATACTTGCTTTAAGGATGGTCGCTGCTCAGTTTTTAAATATCAAGCTTTTCATAACACTGGTAAATATTGATAGTGGATTAACAAAGGAATTAAAAGAGCGAAACAAAATTATAGGTCCGTGTGCTTGTTTTCATCGATAAGCCATCGAAAATTTGGCGGGAAAAATGTGCTCTCTTGATTTTACATAGCTTTATCATTGAAAAGTTTATTTCTCAAAAACCATTAAATAATAACAAGGATTTTATAATATTTTTACAAATGGCTTATTATTCTGCATGCAAAAGATTTATGGAAAGAAAAATGGATGTTAGCAGGAAAAATATTTTATGGCATTCAAATGGATAAACATCTGACAAAAATTCAAAAACATGACCAGCGAACATCCCTAACATTTACAGTATTGTAATAAAAAATGAAATAATCACATTCTTAAATTTTTCCATTGTTAACTTTTTTTGACAAATTTGACAAACTTAATGCTGCAATTTCCAAATAATGTAATAATTATTAATCTAGCCAGATTATATGCATGTGAAAGTTAAGCTACTATCATATAGAAATATTAGTACATTAACTGTTTTTGGCTATCACCACATACCATTCCACAAAATTTCATGATTTCAAAAATTTTCCTTATTTGTCTTAGAAAGTTTTATTATAAAGGCTAAAAATACGCTTTGTAGCATTTTGTAAACTTATTGATTGATTGCTCATTTAACATGTTACATATCCAGACGTATTAAGATGGATTAGTTTACAGTTTGTGTTTCTCGTGTCATTATTTCATAGCGATTTGTTTATCTAAGAATGGGGTAACTGGATGACGTTAGTAGAGACGGTTTAAATTTGACATGCAATTAAATACATACATTTGAGGAAGGTTTCTGATCTATCATTTTTATATGACACGGTGAAGACTTTTCTATAGGATATGGTCAACTTTTGACATTCAATTTGTCTTCCTTAGAATTGATTCCAAAATTGTACGAAAAATAACCGTCTTTTCTTGATTTGGATATAATTAAGTATTGATTATGTGATAAAGATTGATATATGATGGAAAGAAAAATACAGACGTTTTGGGTTCGATAATATATATGGTGGTCAGTTGGTCAATTTTCTCTACAAAACAATCCAAAGCTCTCGTGGTTATGTTAGGGTATCTCACTAAAAAGAGCAAGCAACAAATGAATCAGAGGAAAACTTCACTGTGTGTTGTTCCAAATGCATCCGTATGAAATAAAAAAAAATATTGACGGAATATGCATTGGTAAATTTTGGTTCAAAGCACATTTCAACCATTCAAGAAATTGAAGGTGTCGCATCAATTGTTTTAAATTAAAAAGTTATGATTGAATATAATCCATTAGGATATTTTGGAATCGATTTTCTAGACTATTTGATTTTATTAAAACGAATCATTAGAATATAACTATTGATTGTCTGCAATTTAATATTTTCTTTTATTTTCTAGGAATCCATATGTTCTGAAATGGCAAAAGAACTCAGATTTGCAATTAACTGTCATGGATCTTCCAAAAAAGTGAAGAAATTAGTATGTTCAAAATGCAAAGACATACATGCACGGTCAGTACCTTGTGCATTGGACGAGTCTTTTGAAACTTTACCGAATGGCGGTATACGTCTACAAGACATGAGGAAATCGCCATATCATTCTCGAAGAGAACTGAACCATCGTTATAGAGACAGTGGCTATTTACACGTTGATCACAGTGACACCGACGCATCAGTGTAATAATGACTCATGTCAATGTAGTAATATCAGAGTTACACCGACGCGCGTCAGTGTAATTATATCACAGTGACACCGATGCGTTTGATAAGAACACAGTTATTAATACGGTATATTTAGATACAGCAGAGTATTAGGATATGGATATAGTTAAAAAGTGGTTGACAGGTGTTTGTTACATGGAAAAAGGTTACGAAATTTTGTCATGCAGTCTGAACAATTGTTAAGAATAAGAATTTTTTCTTGCGTTGTCCTTGTGTCAGGAATATTACGATCTTTGGAATGATAACCATTTGTACTACAACTACTATATAAATTATCTTAATTTCCATTTTTACGTCTTTGGACATTTAGTATATATGTTTTTACATTGGTTAAACAGTATTTTTGCAATGCCGCTGTCTCCCTGCATGCATCTAATTTCAATTTTCTTTTGTTTTTTTGTCTCAAACGATACATTCATCATGGGACAAAAGAAAGGAGATAGAATCAGCAATATGTGTTTGTACAATGTAAGAATATGTAACGGACAATTTTAAATACTTGTACATGAATAAGGCATGTAAATACGAACGCAGTCTTGTATAGGTTTTATTTATTTATTTATTGGTATTTTTTTATTTAGAATTTTTCGAAATATCTAGATCTAGGGAGGAATGATATGCATTTTCTCCAGTTTCTTTAAGGATTGACTGTAATTTTTGTTTTGTCAATGGAGAAATAACCTCAATCACGTGCTGCACACTGAATAACCCGCGTAGCGGTTTATTTGAAAGTGTGCACCATGTGCATTCAGGTTATTTCGAATAGACTGAAAACAAAATTACTGTCAATCCTTATAATTTAATTCCAACGGTTGTCTTGACGTTTAAAACGCCAGGATTCCCTTTAATGACGTCATAGTAGAAAAGAACATTTAGTCTATGATATGATATAGGAAAAAAATGACCAATCAAATGACGCGTTACATCCAATATATAAAGAGAAAAAAATGTGTATCACTGCAAGATATTTTCATGCTACATTTTGGATAAATTTTCTACATACAAGTTAAATGTTTTAAATACATCATGTATCTGAGTTGCCTCTCTTACCTTTGGGAATATTTTTATGTAAGGCTGTTATATCATTCTGTCAGCTGGTGTGAGGTATTCCAAAAAATATCTCGGCAATCTTATAAAATAGGTATTTATAAAATGTCTAATATTTCGACAAATTGTATGAATTATATAAACATTTTCTGCTGTAACTTTCTAAACCTTTTAAACTGAGGTGCATCTGTATGATTTTGCTTTACCTTTGGAATTTAGTTCGACTCTATTACAATACTTTAGTGATAGAATATGTGAAAAAATACTCTCGATGAATCATAGAATTATCTATCGTTTTTCATACTGCTGAAGTTTAAAGGATTAAGAAAAATCCAAATTTACAATTCATTAACTGGATTTTCCACAGGAAATATTCCTAATAATGGTTTGGCTGGTACCCGGATGACTTCGGCTTCAAAAACACGCGCCTGCTTATCTCTCGCATGCATAACAATTGATAAAAATTTCAAAAATCCAAGAATTTGATTCACTGTAATATTTTTTCCTTGCTCCAGTTAATCAAATACGAGTATAGCTGCAAAATCGACCCTAAACTAATATTGTTAGTTACCAATAGATTGTTCAACATGAGATATTTCGTCGAATCACAATTCCCAAATTTTGAAATTACTCCGCATATTTGTAACCTATTGTTATGAATTAGAGAGATAAATGGGCGTGACACAGTGACGAATTAAACTTCCAGCTACCTGTCGCTTGGACATGTTCATGTTACTTTTAAATCTATTGTCTACAGTTTGGTAAAATAGAGGATGACAGTGCCTTGTATTGCATGTAGTTCAATGATAAAATTTGAACGGATGCAATATGTCAACCGTTCTGTATACAACGATGCGAGTTGTTTTGTATTTATGTGTAATATGTATATAACACATAGCTGGGCGAATTTTAAAATGATCATATTACAAAAATTATTTATAATTTGTTACATTTTTATTGTGTGTTAAAATTGCTTGTTTTAAATTATATGTTTAGAAAACAAATACATTGAGGTGAATTATATATTTTTCCAGGATCGTTGACATCAATGAGATGTGCGTGTTTTGGTGGTTCCATTTTTTTAGAATGATTATTAAGGTTTGGTGGTGACTTTTTCAGAGTGAATATATTTATTTAGTATGAATTATTCTGCAATGGTCTTTACTTACATATAAATAAGCAAATGTCTTGAATAGTATTCTTGTATTCTTTTTTACTTGCCCATCATGTACTGACATTTTTTCCAATCATTTCCATGCAGTTTCAGAAATGCACACACCAGCAACCACTCAACGATGTATTCTTACAGACGTTTGAAGTATATACCATAATATCTTTGCTAAGTAGTTTATTTATATGCGTATGTAATTAACGAACATATCACAAACATCATGCTTTTATGAGTATGGGTAATGAAATCTTAGTGTGGAAGTAAAGACTTTATTTGTATGGGAATGAGTGAGTATTTGGATCAACATTCCGTGCAAATAGACAGCAACCATTCAAATCAATTGCACACGAGTTATCGACCTTAGGTCATATTCTTGTTTATTTATTAATAAAATTAGTGATTTTTTTGTTACTAGTATGACTGTCTTCAGCATTTTTCGTAAACATTTGCACACCATGTTTGAAATTGTCATACAAAAATGTATAAAATATTAAAAACTATTGATATTTGATTTTGTTTATCTTTTTCAGTATTTAATAAAGTCTCACCTAAACCCAACACCAAAATGCATGCATTGTGCCTACACGAATGCCTTGAAACTAATAGAAATCATTTTTTTATTTCCTATGCTACTACTACGTGAAAACAAAAAGAAACTAGCCCCATCCTTTAATATCATTTTTCGTTATATAGATGACGCGTTGTCGTTAAATAACGACAAATTCCAAGACTTTCTACATCTCATCTATCCCAATGAGCTTGAAATTAAGGATTACTACAGATACAACAAAATTCCTCTTCATATTTGGATTTGTTTATTGAAATAGACAATGAGGGGAATTTAAAGACAAACCTTTATGACAAACATGATGACTTCAACTTTCCTATTGTTAACTTTCCCTTCTTGAGTAGCAATATACCAGCATCGCCTGCATATGGCGTCTACGTCTATCTCAGCTTATCCGATTTCAAGAGCATGCGTGTGTTACCCTGAATTTCGACAAAGAGGATTACTGCTGTCACAAAAAATTCTGAACCAGGGTTTTATAAGGGGTAAGTTGATGTCATCACATAGGAAATGTTACGGTCGTCATCACGATTGATTGACCGTTACAGTGTTCCAATATCTAAGATGATGTTGGACCTATACCCACTGTCGTAACATTTCATGTGCCTCCACCGGTTTGTGACTTCCACCGAGGTGACTTTGTTGAACTTCACGACGTGTGCCGTATACGGAGCAAGAACTGCTTACCATTCCGAAGCATCTGGGTTCACTCCTGGTTTGTATAGGAGTTCGTGTTGTTCATTCTTTTTTAGGTTTCATTGTTTATCTGTTGTGCTTGTGTTGTTTATTTGTCTTACCGGGTTTGTCTATCTATTGGATTACGTTTTTTGATTTGTTTCTTAGGTATATTTGTCCTCTCTCTACTGACAGAAATGATTAAGAACAAGCAGAAAGTTCATGCCAGTATTAATTTGAAAACAAGTGGAAGAAGGGGTTATTGGAATGGTGCTTAACATTTTAAACAAAATCATATATCATGATCTCCTGCTGCTCTTGGCCGACATGTGTTTACATTCAAGGACTACTTCATTTAGAATTTCTTATCTGTTAATTGCTTCTTATTAATTATTTTTTGTAGAATATTATATGCCGACTTCAGAATATTCTCATTCTCTTTGAAGGGCTTAAGGCCAAAGTCTGTTGAAAGTAGAGGCAATAACTGTAGAGCAGATTCAATTCCAAACTGAACAGAAAAAGAAAATATAAATAAGTACACCCCCCCCCCCCCCCCCCTCCCACTATCACGATTTTCAGTTGTTTCTTAGATATGGCCGTTTTCACGACGCCAAACTGGTTCCAAAGTTAGACTTAAGGCAGACAGAGCATGGGTGATTTATTCAAACCTCTATGACAGTGGGTTTGGTTTTAATCAAAACTACATGACTTTAGACTACAAGAAATTTGGCTTCCATTTATGAGTGTTAAAAAGCAATAATCATCAACGAATTGTCGTTTTGCCACAGCTGATCCTTTATTACTGACCCTCATTTCAGTATACAATGTCGTATCGTCAAGTCATTTTGAGACGCAAATTTGGATTTCTCTTGCTGTATTGTTATTTGTAGTGTATTTTATACAACAGGTGGTTGGGATACATAAAACCGGTTAGACGCCATCAATAGTCAGTATCCCCAACCAAATCAGACTACCCTGACTCTCTGGTGTTTCTTTGTGTGAGCAATTGTGTGATTTTTGTCTGAGGTCCTGTCGATTGCATGACATTAACTGATTGACATCTGTCATTATTGGGTTTTCTTGTCCGTTTTTTGTACGAGTAAAACCCCTATTTACTTGATATTTTGCCATAAGAAGTACAGATATATGTTAGTTTCTCTTGTGATTGACCGGTATTCTTTAACTCGGACGGTTAGGGAAATTTCGTATCATATCGTGTACA
Source organism: Mytilisepta virgata (assembly GCA_028015205.1). Lineage (NCBI taxonomy): Eukaryota > Metazoa > Mollusca > Bivalvia > Mytilida > Mytilidae > Mytilisepta > Mytilisepta virgata. The sequence continues at coordinate 4,441,909 of CM051516.1, forward strand.
GTGTGATATGAACTAATGATGTGAAAAATCTGTCCATTTGATTTTTAAACGCGTGATTTGTGATCAATTTTGCTATACTCTGGCTTCATGTTTGAACATGGTTGTATTGCAACCTTTAATGTCAGAGAAATGAACGTTAAGATTTCCCGCGATCCGGATACCGAATCACAAACAAACATATATTCTTAAAGAATCATAAGAGATTCATACTCTCGTTATTTAATTTAGATTCAATAATAAACCTGGCAAAGGCTCGTTTATTGTCATCTCCAAAGTTTTATTACTACAGGTGATATCAAGCGATATCTAAGTCCCATTCGTTGTGAAACCGATAATTCTCAATGACATGTAGATTAACTGATCCCTCTCGATAATACATGTCATAACAAAACAAAAAACTTCCAAAAAATATTTTTATTCATCAAAGTTATTTACATTTTGACATTTCAACAAATAAGATGGCACAATGATACATGATTTAACATTTGATGACAAATTACACAATATGAGCAGTAATTGAATAGCATTTACCCTTGTCATTGCCTTCTCCTTTTAAGTGATAAATAGGAAATAAAGAGAAAACAAACAAAAGAGCAACTGAAATATAACTAATAATCCGGGTGCTCATTTCATTGAAATTTGCTGGGGTTGAGAGTGATAATAGATAGTAATGACTGCCTAGAAAATGATTTTAAATTTGCCACTGAACTACCTAAAACTAAATAATATAAATACTACTTGCATTAGAGTGATGTTTTTTAAATGAGATGGCAATATCATTGACTTTCCATATCAGGTTTGAGATTAGTTATTTTTAAAACAATGCCTTTCACAGTAATGAACAATGGAAGACTTTTAACAACATAATAAGGATATAATGTGCCCGATTTTCAAAAATATTCCAATTATCTGTTTTTAATTTTACAGACAAATACATTTGGCAAGAATATTATTCTCTGGTCAATTACTGTCTCCAATATCCACAATAAATTCAAATAACAATAAATATATCTTTGTTAGCAGCAGGAAGATAATTTTGGCAATTCATGCATATTGTTACACGGGTATAAGATAAATGCAAAAGTCACAAAAATTAACAATGTTTAAAACAGATAAATACTATTTTCCAAATATACATGTACATCAAACTGCACAATATTTTTTGAAACATCCAAATGGAAGACGACATGCTCAAGTTATATACATGTCAATAACAGCATTAAATAACTGATATTAACTCCACGTATTATTATTGCTATGAAAATGGAAAACAAAAATAAAAATCATTGAGACAATATTTTAAGGGGCTGATCCATTGGTGATTTTGTTTTTTGTTCAAGTGCATGCAATATAACTTTATATACATACCAATGAAATACTGATGTATTGTTTTTTTGAAAATGAATGGACGGATGGCATCTCTGGACAATATAGTATAAACTTTAGACTTTATGCAGTCCAAATGTCTAAAGATAATCAAATATGAGTCAGACAATATATTAAAGGTTAGTTTTATGAAAAAGAATATTTTATCGAATGTGTTATAGTTTTTTTTTGTTCTAGTGGTAAATGTAAATACAGTCGACTCTCGTCTTCCCGAAGTCGTTCGGACCGCAAAAAATTGTTGCAGATAGACGAAATTCGACTTAACAGGAGCTGCTCAAGTGCATTGTATATCAATTGGGACTACAGACGAAATTTGACTCATCCGGAAATTCGACTTAAGTGTGTTCGAGATAACGAGAGTCAACTGTACATGTAATTCAGTTCTTTACATTTTGATCGTTTCATTTACTGCAGTCTACAGTTATAATGTCGTTGCACTTCAAGCAATTACATTTTATATGTTAAGAAATCTTCAGATTCCTATTCTATATTTTTGTTTCTTTGATATTTTCAGATATTTGTTTTCTGAGATGCCTAACAGATCTATGGAAGACTGAACCAACTCTACTTTACTAAATGATATTAACTGTGCAGAATACAAATAGTTACATACCAATTTCATTTAAAAAAGCGCCTTTATGAATTAACATTGATCAATGCTCGGTTTCATGAAATGTTTCCTCAAATCCTGAATATTACCTCAAATTTTGATTTCCCGCGATCTGATTGGTTGATACTTATAGGAAATTCTCAGATATGAAATGTTTTATGAAACCCAGTCTAAGTTATAATCGTGACCAAAACTTTGGATAGCTGAAATGGAATTCCAAAAAAATGTACTGACTGAAAAAAGTTTCATTCGTTTTTACAACATAGGATAATTCGTCCTCTAAAAGCATAAAAGTACAATATAAACAAACTTTTCACGATAAAATTAATTTTCAGCTCGCCAAACTTTTGGTCCCTCTCATTTGATGAAACAACGACAGCGCTTCATCAGAATAGGATTTGGTATATGAATTTATATTGCTACATGTATATGAAATTAAAACTACAGTAAATCTGTTTTTAAAAGAAACAGGACATTTGATATTATAATATATATATATACAATATAAAGTTTTGATTTGATGTATAAACAACATTGTATATAATAATCTAAAGCAATCCATGTTTTGACAATGTTAATTTACGATGACCTATTTGACAACAAAGTCAGTATTATCTAATGTATAATTATTGCATATGATAAAAATCATATAAACAAAAGGAACACATAAAGCAGTCTATTGCAAGTGATATAGCAGTGCTTTTTACAAATTATTTCTATTAAGGATGCTCGCTGCTCATGTTTTGGTCTTTTTGTCAGATTTTCGGAATCCTCGGGTTTTATCCATTTCTTAAACATGAATTTTTTTGCCCATGTACCCCCACCTTTTCTTTTATAATTCAATCATAAAAACATTAAAATGGTATCTTATGAAAAAAATGTTATGAAATCCTTTTTATTTTTCATACATTTTGGACAGACTGAAGTTACAAATGCAAAGACAATGAAAAATCCAGAGAAAACCAATTTCCTGCAAATTTTTAAAGCCTTATAGATCTAAAATGAGCACATGAACCTATATTTTTTCTTGCTTATTTGTTTACTATTCATACGTTCCCTCAAACTAAAACACCTATTTCAAATCCTTTTTATTTCCTATTAGACCAGCGATCATCCTTAAGCTGCTCAAAATAAGCAAGTCATAAATATGTTCAACAGAGGTGCTGGATTCGTATGTTAATGAAATGAGATTAAGTAAGGTCTCAATATTTTGCACACTTTCTTCATTCTGTGACCAAAGTATTGTTGAAAGCATTTGATTAATAATACAACCATGTTTACATACTACTTTTCATATTCAAAATCCTTTTTGAAAAAATATCTACATATTATCTGACACCATGAAGGTCATATTAATGATATAACTAAGGCACTTCACTAAAGCACTACAAAATATGTATCTGCTTAAAAATGATACACTAACTGCATCATTTTTCATTGAAATCAAATGATTTATATGTTCATCCTTATATGGAGTTCAATTATATATAGTTGATGAATAGTTTAGATAATAATAGCCAGCAACAGGTAACGATTCCGTGATTAAAGGAAAGATGATAGAAGACTGTTCTAAATATTGGGTCACTATCACAAATGTTTTCTCCAAAATCTGCTGAAGAACTCCTCAATATATTCAAGCAATATCCAACTGATTCTTCACATTTCATATAAGTATGGTATGCCAAGTATTAATTCTATATATGTGTGCATGGTGGAAGTGGTCTTCGTATTGTAAAGTAGAAGGTCCTGCTACCATTTCGTGACAATTTTATGCATAATATTCTTTATTCGATCCACCAAAATTATTTGCTATCATCGGAGATGTTTGAATCATTCCATTGTCTGTTATATCGGCACTGTTTTGTCTTTTCACAGCTTTTGTTGACGATCCAAAACATGTCAATGCAAAACGGAATTCTTCTGACATTTCAGAGCACAAAGTTTGCTGAAAATATATAATTACAAATTTGATTTACCGAGAGTTGATGTTTTGAATTCTCAAACAACTTTATCTCACAATTTTTTAAAACTCAAAGTCATCTATTACTCTGAATATTTACCTTTTTAACTGTATCTACTTATAAATTTGTGGAAGTGCCTGATGACTCAAATTATTTCTAACGGCTCTTTCAAAGTCATCTAAAGTTCTATTAAGACACAATGAAAAAGTTCTCAATGCTCAAATGTTTCTCCCAAGCCGTGAAGAAAAGAAAGTGGCAGAAATCGCATACAAACCCATATAAATAATCAAGAACTAATACAAAAAATGAGCTGTCAAATTGACACGAAATTGGATTTTCCTTCATCAACGTTTGGGGGCGCCCGCAGATCACACTAATAATTCAATTTTGTGATTTAAAAATCCATCTAAAATGAAAAACCTAAACATAACAAGTAACACACTGAATTGATTTAAAACACATATTCAAGAATATTGAGATGGTATAAATATTTGCTATATTTGTTTCTTTTACTGTGTAGTCATATATAATCAAAAAATATATTTAAAAAGTAGTAAATCAGAATGTTTTACTTCAACATATTCTTGGCGTCGTTTCATTTATTCGACTTCTGAAAACTTTTTTACATGTTGGGCTGTTTATATAGCATAAATCTATGCGTCAATTTTAAAATTATTATGAGCAATTTGTTTCAGTTTTTCCTTAATGTAAAAGTTACTTGAAGTAAAAATTATGTTTATCTTAATAAAAAAAAGAATAGATTAAAAAAAATAATAATAACAATAATTAGAAAATCATCAAACAAAAAAGGTTATAAATAAAAGGTTATAAATAAAATAAACAGCTTATTAAACTTTCACGCATTAATTTATATATATTGAACAAAATTACATTGAACATGTACTTATAACAAACAACTTGTCATGAGTTAAACACCCAGTTACATTGACTAAACAAAACATATTATCTGATACAGACACCCAAAAAACACATAGACTAATTCCTGAATTCAATTTGTTGTTCAAGCCAATTTTTAGTGTTATCATAAGCCATATTAGTTTTTTTCATATTTTAAACCGGCAGTGTACCTATATTAAAACTCCATCCTGGGCAGATGAATGGTTAACCTGAGACTCCTTACATAGGGTATTCTCAAAGTCTCTCCCTACCTTCGAGTTTGCAACGATAAGGGTGATATTTCATTAATAAACGGTAAATACATGTACCTAAATTCAAATTCAATGTACAACCTTATCAAAATGCCTTAAAACCAACGCTTGTTCCTTGTAGGGGCAAGTAGAAATAGCATGACATATCTTTATTTTTTAAACATCTGTCACTTTCTTAAAACACATTTTATAAGTGATCAAAAGAAAAATAGCATATTTCTAGTTTTCACCATACCAATGAAAGTTTACTTTACATTAAAAATGGGAAATTTTTACCTCCCTTAAGATATCACTTGAAAATGAAGAAAAATGACCGGAAATTTTATACTGTTCTGAAATGTTATTTGATGTCATTTGTACAATGTTTGGATACTAATAAAAGCGGTTTAAACCAACCAATGTTTAGTATCTGTACCCACGCACAAAATCCTGACTTTCTGTTGTATTATGTTTGTGTTTTTTTTATTTTAGTGGATTGATTGGAATGTCATTGTTGACCTTATCTGTTATCCGTTTTGTTGTTTATGTACATTGTTTGATGAAATTACAATGTATTCTTTAAGGTATCCGGACCATAAATGACCACGTGATTAATCAAAGGTTCCCGGATGTTCCATACAACGCAATTGAAATGACCTCGGCTATTATCGGCAAACTTCGGAAATATCAATATAACTAACTTATTTTTACAGACTCTGCATATAAGCATATAAAATGTGTTTCAACTTGAGAAAAATATATATATATACAAAATTCCAGCTTTAAGTTGTTTTGTTCGGCCATTCGCGGTCAAAAAGAGATACAATTTTCGATCATCATCTATTATGGTCTGGACACCTTAAAACCCATCTATAGTTTATAGAACGATCCTTGTACTTTACCCTAAGAACATGCTGCCAAATCTTTGATTGTTGGGTAATGTTATTCTTTAAAATGCTTACCCTATCCTCTTTAGCATTCTTTCTGGCTTTCCACACAAATTCACACATGGAAATAAAAAATCCACCAATAACCCCACCAGCCAATACTACAAATACACCTCCTACATTTTTTATTGATAATGCCGATGTTTTACTTTTCTTTGTGTCTGTACACACTCCACTACCTATTCTTTCTTTTTTCCACCATTTTTCTTTCAATTGAGCTATAATCTGTTTCTCTTGCATATCTAATATTTCATTAGATATAATATCTCTGTATGGGGAATCTGAAATAAAAGATCTTTTCCTGAATTTGTTTTTTTTTTCAATCCGTAGTTGAATCCATTCTTTTTGTTAGATTTATTTTACATGTCATATAATGGAAATACTCATATTTTTAAATAATACTATAAATGGAAAATACACCATAAATAATCTTTCAACCAACATATATTTCATTACAAGTAATATCCGTGATTTTTCATTCAAAAGTCAACCTGTAATACAAGAACTCTATGTTCCACCAAACTAATCAGTTGTTGGTTGCTTACAAAATGTAACGACATTTGACAAATATTTTCTCTCATGAATCACTATAAATAACCTTTCACCCAACATATATTTCATTACAAGTGATATCATTCATTTTTATGCAGGAGCATATTTTATTAATAGGTTCTTACACAAGTTCAAAGAGAAGATTGGAAAATGGAAAATCTTCAACGATTTTTGTTTAAATCACGTCTTTCCCGAGTGGGGCTCAGCGGAACGAGGGAAAGAGGCTGAATTTTAAAAAAACGAGTTGAATATTTTTCAGTTCTTCACTTCTGAACGAGTAAAATTATCTATTTCTTCTGTAAATACTCGATTTTTAGGTTTCCTGTACCTAGGTAAATTCATTGAGCACAGTTCACGAAGTTAAATAACGTTACGCATGATTGGTCAAAAAGTATGAAAAAAGAATTCTGTTGGGGGATCGTTGCACGTGCAAGGATCTTCCAGGGGTCACCTCCCACTGAAAACAGCAATTAACGGAAGAAATATCTACATAATTCCTGCTTTAAAATTTTGAATAAAGTTATCTTTGGTCAAAAATAAATATACCTTAAAAATATATAATTCTTACCTATAGGTAAAGCAATTCCATATCCTTTTGAATCTAACAATCCTCCAACCTGCATCAAATCACATTCTCTTGCAGTGACATATTCCACAAAAGTAGACTCAGCAAAATATGCATAATTTCCTGCTTCAACTTTAGCTTGGCCCTCAGCACTGCCTTTAACAAATACATTTTCTTTGTCATTGGACATAACTGTCCACATTTGTTGATACACAGGAAAAGATGATGTCTGTAAAAAAATATTATAAGTTAAATCAATTTTTATTTTAACTATACAGTGTGAAGTTTCATGAACCCCTATAACGGTTTATCCGGAGTATTGAGATTTGTATTATGTTTCTGGTGGGTGTGTTATAAGAGACAGGAACAGTTTACCCACACGGAGCATCTGAGTTCATCCTCAAATTTTGTTGAGGTCATGTTACTCATCATTTCATGTTTTTGTGTTATGTTTCTGCTGTTTTTTCTCTCGTCCTTCTCCATCCCGATTTCGACTTTGTGTCAGGATTTGACTGCATGATGGCCCTTCGTATTTTCCTCACCTTCTCTTCCTGTGACTTCGCATCTATAATATAGTATGATATCAATAGATGTTCTTAACCAAAAAAAACGCACTGTCCCTACGTTTTCATCTTGAATTTATCTGATAATTTATCTGATAATTTACAGGTGGAGTTTTGAATACTGCTTATATATTTTACAGTAGATTATCGTCAAAAGAAAACCGAAGCGACAAAACAGCGGGAAAAGTCCTTTAATTTGTAGTCCAAGGAAAAAACAAAGTATCACTACCTACCTCAAAGAATTTTTGTGTACTTCCCACATCCGTTGTTCCATACTTTATAACTGATTGCTTGGCCAGGTCCTCAGCTCCTTCTATAGGAGAGACCATTCTTTCTACTGTTAAGAATGCAGCCAAGTTGGCAGTATAAGATGATATTATGATAAGAGTAAAAAACCACCACACACATGCCACCATTCTCGTAGATATAGCCCTTGGTGCCACTTCAGAACCTAGAAAAAAGGGAACATTGTTTACTTAGCTTGTAATGATATATAATGAAAACAAAATAATAATAATAAATAAGGAGGTTTGCACAAATCCTATCTCGAGCGACAAAAATTCTGTATTTATTCTTATAATACCAAAATATTAAATTGTTAGTCCATGAATAATCTTCAACACACCAGCAGATACATATTAAGTCAAAAAAATGAGGTAAGGGGGTACACAACACTTTGACTAAAATAGATTTGGCTCGTTTAATTTTCATAAAATTTTGACAAAATATTTACTTTGACCTGTTGACAGTGTAATAATTTGTGAAAAAAGCAAGCGTTACATACAATTGACCAAGCCTGAATCCATGATACAAAAACCTACCTTGCTGCATAAGAGCTCCTATAGAGAACCATAAACTATTGAGAATAGAAAACTGGTTTTCCACAACATCAGTTTCAGGGTTACACGGATGAGGATTGCACCATTCATATGGGGTAAATCTGGCTATAACAAACAACATAAAACTAACACACATGAAAGCGGCTAACAGGTATATCCATACATCTGTTGACAGTGGATCTAAAAATGAAAACAATTGCGGTGGTTCCGGTTCTGGTTTCTTGAAAAGGATTGTAATACCCAAGTTAATAAAGGGTTTGGTAAAGTCAATATATTGTTCTCTGTCATACGTGATTGTCATACCAGCCACAGCCAAATCTGCATCCTGAAATATACAACAATCCCTCACTGATAAATTGTATATTACACATATACAAAGGCGTAATACTGATCTAGTATACAGGAGAGAGCGATGTGAAAATACGATATGTACTACTAGAACATATTACAAAGAGTAACCAAGAGAAGAACACATTTACTAATGTTCTTCGGTTTTCATCTTGTATTTTTTCTAGAGTATTGTTTTGGTTTTCAACATTTTTTTGCAGATAAAAATAATCTTGTGTTTCTGTTGTTCAAAAGTTAAAAGATTTAACAGCATCAATATAATTATTAAGAGTTGCTGATAGAAAATGGAAGATACAAAATTAAAACTCCAGGAAAACAAGGAATCTGTAGGCTATGGTAAATTTAGATAATGAATTGTTTCTTAATTGTAAAATTAACTCAAAATTAGAAGATGCACATCCTGGTTACAAACATGTATAGAAAAGCTTTGACCATTTTTAATCTATCAACACCCAGTGCTGTTTAGACAGTAGTGTCTATTTCAAACCATACATTAGAACTGAGAAAAAGAGGCTTTCTACTGTTCTGATATTGTTCAAATCTTCCTTACACTCGTTCGTTTTCGTCTGTACATGTATGCATTGCCACAACCCAAATGGGTTTTCTTTGCCTGCCAGAATGTGTTGAGTTGAGTTTGAATTAGAATATAGTTACCTGTTCCACTAGGTGTTTAACCATGCCACTACATTCTACTTTGCCAGTCTTTGCTGTTTTTTTACATTCTCCGTATCCATCAGAAGCTTTAATCGTATAATTAAATTTTAACCTTCTTTTCAGTTCATCTAAAATGTCAATAGCAAAACCCTCAAACTTAGGATCTCCTGGTTTTCTTTCTCCAAGCGGATGCATCACATAGGGTGGGTCCTAAAAACAGAGGAATTTGAGTTTTATAAATGATATGTACAATAGTTTTAATGGAAATCATGTTGCTTATCATTTTTTGGGTTTTTTTTGTGTTGTGATTAAGTTGTTTGCTTACTTCCACATCTCATTTTTATCTTAATTTCTGGATTTTTGATTGTTAGGTGGCCCTTCAGATTGTCCTAACCTTGTTTTGTTAAGAATGAAAGAAAAAATGAGACGGGGCAAATATAAATGTCACCTTCACACTAAAATAAAATCCCAAAGGTATAAATAGAATTTGTTATACAACCTTCAACAATTTTCTAAATCAATACATTATAGCGAACAAAAATGTAATTCAAATCTTTAAGCAGACTCAGTAAAGCAATGTTCCAATGATCACCCCGACCGTAAATAATAAGTATTAAGACTTTTTCTTCTAAACGTTCTACGTTCTCACCCAATATTGTGGGATTACTAGCTAGATGATGCATTTTGTGATTTCATGTGCCTCCACCGATTTGTGACTTCCACTGGATTGACTTTGTTGAACTTCACCACAGGTGCTGTATATGGAGCAGGAACTGCTTACTCTTCCGGAGCACCTGGGTTCACTCCTGGTTTTTATAGGAGTTCGTGTTGTTCATTGTTTTTGTTTAGTTTTATGTGTTTATTTGTTATGCTTGTGGTTGTTCATTTGTCTTTCCGGGTTTGTCTGTCCAATGGATTACGTTTTTTTTATAGCTCCTTAGGTATATTTGTCCTTTTTTTCTCCATAGAAAGAGATAAATATGAACTGAACTGATATTTTTTAAGAACAATTTGTGAAGGCACTTACGACTTTGGTAATAACTCTTATTTCTTTTTTACTCAAATCTACTTCTATGTCTTTCGTCCTCTCCTTCGCTGATTTTGTAATATTTACTCTATCCTTTGGATTCCAGGTTCCTACCTAAAACAAGGAAGAAGTTATTGTACATCCACCACATGTTATAGTAAATGCTGATGGATGTTTTTTTTTTGTATTTTTGAATGTATGTTATCCTATTTCAGATACAAACATGTTCTAGGAAAATGAGAAAATATTATACTGAACCTTGCAAATACTAAATACTCTTTGTTTTCACATATGTTCTTTGGGATGACAAGGGAAGATCCAAATACACCTTAGTTGTACCTTAGTCGTTTTCAAGATGGTGTCATATTGAAAATCTTCACAAACCTTTCCCTTATTTCATTTAGAATAACTTACAAAACTTTCATGTCGGATGTTTTTCAACGTGAATTTTGTGTTAACAAAGTTTTCAACAACATTACATTCGGGCCTTAATCACAGGAAAAGATTCAATGATATTAATATATTAATGTAATAAAAATCCATGCTTGGGAATGTTGTAAAAACATCGAGCAACTATGATCACTTCCTTGACCACAAAAAAATAAAATGGTTGCTCCAGTATACATAAACAGCGTTCTATGGCAAGCCGTTTTACTGTTTATTCTAACTTCAAGATATCTCATATAATATATAAGATATCTTATATAATCTAGTTTTTATAAGATATCTTATAAACTCTATAAGATATCTTATAAATATTCTTTATATAAGATATCTTATAAACTGTATAAGATATCGTATAAACTATATAAGGTATATAATAAACTATATAAGATATCTTATAAACTATATGAGATATCTTATAAAGTTTATTAGATATCTTGAAGTTAGAATAAATAGTAAAACAGCTTGTCGTATGGCATGCCGTTGTTATATTTATTCAATTTCGAGATATCTTATAAATTAATAGAGATATCTTATAAACAAATAGAGATATCTTATAAACTTATAGAGATATCTTATTAACTTATAGAGATATGTTATTTAACTGGTTATAAAGATATCTTATTAAATATATAAGATATATCTATAAGTTAATAAGATATCTCTATTAGTTTATAAGATATCTTATAAACTTCATAAGATATCAAATAAAGTATTTGTTTAAAAGATATCTTATTAACTAATAGAGATATCTTATTAACTAATAGAGATATCTTATTAACTTATAGTGATATCTTATTTACTTTCAAATTAAATAACATATCTTATAAAAATTAAAGATATCTTAATACTTAATAAGATATCTCTATAAGTTTATAAGATATCTCTATTAGTTTATAAGATATCTTATTAACTAATAGAGATATCTTATAAATTAATAGAGATATCTTATAAATTAATAGAGATATCTTATAAACAAATAGAGATATCTTATAAACTTATAAAGATATCTTATTAAATATATAAGATATCTCTATAAGTTAATAAGATATCTCTATTAATTTATAAGATATCTTATTAACTATATAAGATATCTTTTATATAGTTAATAATAGAGATATCTTATTTACTTAATAAGATATCTTACAAACTAATAGAGATATCTTATAAACTAGAAGAGATATCTTATAAACTTATAGAGATATCTTATTAACTCATAGAGATATCTTATTAACTTATAGAGATATCTTATTAACTCATAGAGATATCTTATTAACTTATAGAGATATCTTATTTACTTTCAAATTAAATAAGATATCTTATAAAAATTAAAGATATCTTAATACTTAATAAGATATCTTGTTAAATAAATAAGATATCTTGGAATTTGAATAAATATAAAAACGGCGTGCCATATTGTCGTAGTGTTTTGTCAAGAAACATCCTGCTGTTGTCAAATCGTAACAAAATTGGTTTAGACATATCTTCACTACTTCCCACTCCCCAAAAACACATCTGACGCCTTAAAAGATTAAAAATAAATAAACAATAAACATCCAAGCTATCATATTCTATGTAAATAACAATTCGACTTATACCTTTTGAAGTCCGGTTCTAAAAAGTTCTACAATGTCAAGGTTAAAGAATCTTCGTTCACCCTTTTCAAAGTGAACTCTTCCCGTCAGACCCTCAAAGTCCATCTGTAAAAAGAAACAAAGCTTGAAAAGTTAATCAACAATTATTTCATAATTAACCTTATATATTCAAGATTACACTCTCGATACAATTACATGTATACATTTATGATCAAATCACACTCTCGATACAATTACATGTATACATTTATGATCAAATCACACTCTCGATACAATTACATGTATACATTTATGATCAAATCACACTCTCGATACAATTACATGTATACATTTATGATCAAATCACAAATGCCCATATTTGATTCCTCCTTATCTTTTGTTTTTGCCATTTATAGGATCACAGGATTTTTTTTTTCGTTCTTCATTTTTTTAACTTTTATAGTTTTTTATGTTTTTCATGTCTTTTTTTTCTTTCTTTCTTCCCGTATTTTCGGCCTCGGGCACTCCTGAGACATAAACGAAATGGGCATATACAAACTACAATAAGATAATAATTTATTCAGAAATGGATCTTATCTGCAGGTATCTCTCTTAACTTCCTTTAAATTCTTTTTCAACCATATACTAAAATTACCATATTTTCTTCGAATATAGACAAAAGAATTTCCAATGAAAAAATCTAAATCATGCATCTATTAAATGTCATTTCGTCTTGGACTTTTGGGATAAACTTACAGTTTTCATATAATTCAATACGTTTAATCCATCATCCCACGATTTTGACTTTGAACATGACAAGTCTTTATCCGTTTTTACGTCTTTAGCTTTGCCAACTTCATGCAGCGCCAATGCTGCTAGAAACACACCATCATACATTAGGGCAACATCAGTCTGGAAAAAGGTTTATAAAGGGTTATATATAAGATAACACTTTAACAAGACAACCGTACATGTATATGTTTTGTCACAAAGAGCTGCATGTCCGGAAAAACAAAGTTGTAGACATATATGCTGGCCGTTTACTGTTTTATGCAGATCGTGGGTTTTAAATTATTTTCTTATGGTTAAAAACTTTCTATCAATTCCAGTAATATGTTTCTACCAAAACCACATGAAAATGCAATCTGAGTTTTTATTCAAGACATTTCCACTCAAAACAATCTGAAAGTAAATATCCTGATTGCCTAATGCTGTGCGTAATTGTGCATGAAAAAAATAAATATGCATGCTTCGAAATCAAAAGATCGTCATTTATAGAAAATAGATGATTGTGCCAGAAAGAGTCCACTTATTTCCTCAGAATATAAAATAGCCCTACGGTAGAATCATAAGCAGTACAAATTTCATCTCATAAAATGACCCAAATTTTCTGAAATTTTTAAAAACAAATTCTAACTGAGAAGTAAAATCTTAAAGGAGCGATAATACTTCAAATTATGTAACTGTACCAGTATAATGTATTTGTTATCGTGTCCATTAAATAACACCTACATTCTTTACAGAGTTTTGTTCAAATCTGATGAGAAAATTTAAGATTGTCTCTTCAAGACAAGAGCTAATGGTTTTTTAATGATAATAAAATTAAACAAAGAAAAAACACACTAAAAGAAGAAAGAATCAATTTTTTGCCGTATAAACCAACGTTTGGTTAAATCCGTTGGCATTTGACCAGTGTTTGGCCGAAGGAAATTTTGAAAATGAAGACACGAGGCAATTGATATCTACATGTAAATGGGACATAATAAAGGGACAATATTTTAGTAAACATCAGAAGAACTAAATCTTCCCTCTAGGTATCAGAATATATCCCAGATAACAATTTTTTTAGGAGGAAAAAAAAGTTGTCTGCGTGTTTTTAACATGCACCAGGTTCTCTCAAATTAAATAAATAAATAAATAACAATGAAACAAGAAAAATGTGTGAGTCTTCCAAGGAAGACATGTGTCGCCTACGGACGTCAATTTTTACAAAAAATAGTAAAATTTTCTAAAAATGAAATACATGCACAGAGAAATTTTTATCAAATTCCTTTGAGCGGTTTACGAGCAGTTGAGGATAGAAGAAAAGTGTGACGACGCAAGACGCAAGACGACAGATAGTGACCCCTATGTGTCGACCATGCGTTCCGGAGGCGACACAATAAAAAATGTATATATAACTTTGAAATCAACAGTCCCAAACTCAATAAGTAAACAGTTTAGACAAATATCAATTCAACACTTTGTAATTTTGTCAAAAGAAAATTCCAAAAGTGATTAAATAATACCCCCATAACCATGATTACATGAAGCACCGAAAGTGTTTTAATCGTATTTTCATCGTGCAATGTATATAGATGCCCTCAAAATACAACGGAATCATAAAGAAATTGTACCCCTTCACTATATTGTTATTGATTATATGATAATTAAAACTTGTATATATTGGAAGCAAGAAAAAAGTAAACTGTTTTTAAAATAATAGAAATACTAAGGGTTCATTCCTTGTATTGCACATGGTAGATCTCCTTAGCTGAAATTTGGCTTCCGATTTCGGTATTTTTGGTTGAGTACTTCTTGTTTAATATAAGTTTGGTTTTTGGTCTTCCAAATGTTTCGGTTTTAATGCTGCTGATGAGAGGTAACTCCTTGAAATGCGTCGTATACAGCATAGTATAAATTTACTATATCTAATATTAGTATCTTTGGATTGTTATTTTTTCACACCAATCGATGATTATACTTATAGAATGGATATTCAAATAACATTCGTCACAATCTTAAGGTGTTGATACCAATTTCAGCTTTTCACAGTTTTGGTCACAATTAAAAACCGAAAAATCTGACAATCTTAAATTCATGAAATATCTTCTTACGAGTTGAACCTTGTATCTGTGTTAAATTCACCATATTCATCTATCTATCTTATCTATCTTCAGATTTTGTTGTGCCAGTTGTGTATTATTGTTCGTATACCATAAAAATGTACAAAGAGTTTATACTTCAATGAACCAATCGAAGTTACAACTCAAATTTTTTTGAACATTCAATATAGATTGATCATTTCCCGTGGAAGGAGCTGGGTAAGAGAATTAGTGTGCGTATTGGGGTTTAATCAAATTTGTTATCATTCAAAGCTGTATTGGCCGTTAAAACATGTGTAGTTCTCTATGCAATGATCATAACAGACATTATTTATTTTCTAAGAGCAACAATAAACACATAATAATTTAACCCCGTCACATTTTTATATACCGTCCCAGGTCGGTTTCCTTTGCTAGTTTTGCATGTGCGTTTATGTGTATTGATTATAGTAATTTGAAGAATGAAATTTATATTTTATATATTATATATGTAGTTCGGGTTGAAACCTCTAACGACGTTATTACGTGGGCCTTCGAGACCTCAATACGCAGTGTGGGCACAAGATCCTTTTAGAAGGCCTCAATACCATCATACCAACTTTCAATTCCACAATTTTTTATTCGGTTTCTTACAAAATTGAGCGGAACAAAAAAAGTGTACTTTATATAAGTGTATACATGCAACACAATAAGCTTGACAACAAGAAGAAAACACAACAGTTGTATACCTCCATAGCGTTTGTAGTATTATATAAACTTAAAAAACTGGACTGTATCCACGTGATAGCACAAAGAAAAATACAAATAAATTTCACCAGTGAAATTGAAATACAATTGATATCATTGAATTTTTCTTTCAACAGTGTATCTCAAAATCTGCGCCTAATTATTGACGTAAATTTTGTCAATTTCTTTGGTTCGTACAGGCTGATAATGTATAACAAGCTTTGATATATAATCAGTGGGTCAGTGTCATGGCATCCTCATAAATCAGGGGTTCCTCTGACCCCCAAGGAGACGGGACATCTGACTTGTGGGGACGGAGTCATAGATGATGCTAAGTTTCTATAAATCTACGGTGAATTGTCGGTGTTCAACCGTATCTCGTAGCTAAATAAATGACATAATCATAACGTCATCCAAGAAATTGCGCAACTTACTACGAGTTTTGTCCTCTAAAAAGCGTTATAATTGCAGTCTTTTATATTTATAACTATTAAAAAGAATAATGGCAATTTGATTTCTAATATCGACTTGATCAGGTTTGATATTAGACTAAGGGTTCGCTTAATAACAAAACTGATAAAGGCAATATATTCACGATAATGCAGAAAAAATATCATTTTTCAATATTTATACGTGTAACAAAAGCAATATCACAAAATGTTTATTAAACCATAAAAAAATAAATAACTGTAATACAAAAATGAACGTATACTAACTAATTTTAAATATCATTGCAATTGAAAAAAAAAATTAAAAAAGTTTTAACACCATCTTCATATACCATGATAGCAAACTGTAAAACAAATTCTATGATTAACGACAAAATATTACAGAGAAATTCTCCCGTTACAATATTATACTCACGGGTATCTGACGTTGTCCTTCAAGCGGGGATTCCCTGTTATTTAGTTCTTCAAAAACCCAATCTTCATTGACAGCTACCACTTTGGGATTTAAAGGGTCGACCAATCTAAGCGCTGTTATATTAGCTCCGCCATATTTGTAATTTTCCAGATCGACTAACCCTAAGTCCTGAAATGAAATGAAAATTGAGTTTTTTTTTGTATTATTCGTAACAATTAGACGTAGTTGTTCAAAACTCAAATTTTGAACTTTATATATATTTTGTCAGCATGCGTTAGAGATAAACATTATCATGTTACTTAGGTTTTGTGTCACCTTTGTTTTATATTTGCTTTGTTTGTAATGTGGTTTATGTAATGTCCGCTGTCTTTGCTTAATTTACAAATTTATTTGTCCGGTAACCGGAACATAACAGATCATGACAGTAAATTAGATTTCTTTTCGGTGATTTCATTGGTTAACAGCAACTTCCGGTCAAAAGTTAATAACTTGAAAATTACTTTCATGACGTCGTGCGTATGAAAACATACGCATGCGATATAGTGCATGAGGAAAATGTTAATTTCAATTGGAATTATAAGTAATAAAGGTTATTTTTACAGACTTTATCAATGTGTAAACTCGGGCTTATCACTCACAAACTTTATATAAATCGCCCGAGTTTACACATTGATAAACTTCTTCAAACGAGCCTTTATAACTATTTGAAACACTGTTTGGTCGGCTTGTTGTCTCTTTGACACATTCCCCGTTTCCATTTTCTATTCTATTTGTTCTTTCTATGCGACATCCATGAAAATAAATGTTGGGTATAACTTTTCTTAGATGTGACGAAATCCATGTATCCTTAGTCGTTGTTCAAATGCATGACTGTGATAGAAATTTATCTATATATCCCTAGCCTAAGCTCCATTTAAGAATTGTAAATTTGTTACAATATGTAGCAAAATTATACTTACCAGGGATGTGAACATATAATGATGATATTCGTTTACAATGCTAACCAGACTGGCCTGAAATATTATTGTGCAGGTATAATAATTCAGTATCTTACATTTTAAAAAATTTAAGGAGTTAACAAAAAATGATCCATGCAGTGAAAAACTTCCATTTAACAAAATGACGTGAAAGTATAGCCCTTTTCAGAAACTCATTTCCGGTATCACCATTCTGACTCTAAAATTATAATTTGAAGCAAATTATTTCCCTTGCTGGGATGTTCCGGGACGTAGTACTGGTTCGCTTTCATATCAATTCAGAGAATGGATTTTTGGTATTTTGAAAATCTAAATGTTAAAATTATAAGACATTTTTGTTGATTAATCAACCTTATCGTGCATTAAAGGAAAATTTTAAAATTGTTCAAAAAAAGATTACATACCTACTAGTCAAAAATGATTCTGAATGGGGAATTTCCAACATAAAAATTAATGTACTTGGAAATTTGAATTTACAAACTCAAACCTATCCTAAAATTTTTAAAACCATTATTTTAAATATTTTTCATACATTTTGTGCATATTTCATGCAACATAGGGATCTAATACTTAATTTAATAAAATCTCCCCTTAACATTACAAATTCGATAGGCAATATATTATTGTTTCTCTCGAAGACATGATTGATCAAAATCAGTTAAGTTTAACTTTTTAAGTTACGACTAAGCTATTTACTTCTGTCAGCCATGTGATCGGACAATTCATGTTGGTTAAGATACTCAAATTTTGAAAAATCCATTCCGCGGACTCAGATTTACAGACAGATTCTTGAAATGTATTGTTGTCCCTTCAAAAGGCCTCTTAATCCTAAAACATTTTTATATGTTGCTTTTGTCCATTAGACCAACGATATAAAAACATGTACCATTTTCTCAAAATAACGCATCAATGATACCATTACAATATATATCTCTTACCTTATGATACCATTACAGTGTATATCTCTTACCTTATGATGCCATTACAATGTATATCTCTTACCTTATGATGCCATTACAATGTATATCTCTTACCTTATGATGTCATTACAATGTATATCTCTTACCTTATGAAGAACTGTCCCTACTTTGGATACGTCACAATCGATAATCATCCTGGATTCTTGTTTTTCCGCCATTTCTTTAAACATATACACCCACTTGTTAGGATCGGTATCCAGTTTCCGCACTGTCACCTTTACATTTGTACCTTTTGAAAATCTTAGTATCTGTTGTACTCGTAACAAACCTAAAATATAAGCATGTCCTTAAGCAGGTATCTTTTTTTTTTATCATACTTAGTCTATAACAATGACACTTTCCTTTTTTGTGACATTGTTGCAACAATGTATCAACATTATGTTTTAATTCCTTTTTCGAAATCTAGCCGACTGATACCCCCCGGCAGCAACATATGTGTTTTGAAGCTTATACAAAGTTCAAACCATCATATTTTTCAAAGTACTCACCCAAACAGTAAATCCTGACAATATGCACATCTCCATAATGTGATCTAACATTGCATAAAGTTTCATGAGAATCATGCAAGTAATGTAGGAGGAGTTGCGGACAACACATGGAACGATTTTTTGTTAAAAATTGCCCAAAAAATTGCCTAAGTCCAAACAGCCGCATATTTTACATTTCTTGTCCAAACAGAAATCCATCATAATATGCACATCTCCATATAGTGATCTAACACTCCATAAAGTTTCATGAGAATCATGCAAGTAATGTAGGAGGAGTTTAGGACAGACGGATGCACAGACGTACGGACAGACTAAAACATATGTACCCCCTCAAACTTCGTTTTCGGGGGGTATAAAAATAAATATTGTGTGTAGTAGTTTTCCTGATAATATGCCCCATTGAAAAAAAATACTTGTCATATACACCAAACATACGATAAGTACTGTTTGCGGTCCACAAGAAATAAAATAAGGATTTTAAAGTAGAAACTGAATCTGAAAAATAGATACCATATACAGATGTACGGACAATTATTATGTCGATTTATATTCAATTTAGCTGAATTTGTGAGGAAACACTTTTGAAAACCAGTCCTAGCAATCTGTAATATTAACCTAAATACCTTCGGCTGCTATAACACTATTTTTAGGAGTGCGACGTGGAGATTTGTCTAACTGAGAAACGTAATGTCACCCAAGGGCCTGCATCATTGCATGAGGATTACATGTCCTTTTTCAGTTAGACAAATCGTTATGTCTTACCACTGAAAGTATGATCATTTGTTTTTCATTTAAAAAAAAAGACAGAAAAAATGACAGGAAAAAAACTTATTACATGCATATATGCCAGATGCATTCACATTAATGGTTCGTTATTTGCTGTTGACATTACCAGGTAACTTGTAACGTCAGAATATATATGCCAGATGCATTAAAATTAATGGTTCATTGCATGCAGCTGACATTACCAGGTAACATGATAGAATATTAAATGCCACATGACAAGCTTTTATAAAATCATATTACATTTTCTAATCATATATAATAAACATATTTGTCTCAACATATCACAGTACATAAATATGATATCGTTACGTACCATTGTTGTCATCATATATGACAGTAAAACTCGTCCATTGCCAGTGTTTGATGAGGTCAACATATGCTCGTCCTAATACTTCATAATGGGGATACAAACTAATAGAAAAATAATCTCGACCAACACGTGCATCCCAGTGAGTCTGGATGTGAGGAATGGAAAGTGTATTACAAATGGACTGTACATGACCTGATGAAGTTTGTGATGATGGTCCGAAAATAGCAGCAACTCCGTCTTTTATCATTTTACATACTAAAAAACAAAACAAGAAGCACATATCAAGTCACTATTACTTGACGGAAAAAGCGCTATCTTTAAATAAAAATACAGAAAACACAGAGAAAAGACTATAAACAATGCAATAATAATAATAATAATAAAACACACAAACACACAAACAAAATCAATATCAATGTGATCTCTGCGAAAAACCATAACAATCGTTCGGTGATCCCGTAGAGTATACATGGTGCCAGATCAAACTGTGGGTGTCAAAGTGGTGGTAAGACAGGTGATTAGTGAAATCTAACTAAAGATATTTAACCTCACTTGTGACACAGAAATTTCGCATCCACCAATCAATTTGTGTTGACGATCGTAACTTTTTTATGGAAGGTGAGAAACTTTTTTTAGGGTGGGTGAGGTGATGGCTGAACATTAACATGTTTATGTGACAGCAGTGTTCCAACTAGCTTAAAATAGAGGGGCGAAGCACCCTGCCCCTTTTCCAATGCACCCCCTTCCCTTTCAGTGCTCCCCTCTGCCCTCTACAATAAGTTTAATATAAAATGCAACAAATCACCTTTTTAATGCATATAAACAAAATTGAATTAATTGAAACTGAATTAAAGAGTACAAACTAATGGAACTCTTAAAAGGGTATTAGATTAGTAAATAATGGATACTTCTTAAAAGTTGACTTGATCCAGTTTGCCCTTTTCAGATCTGGAAACGCGTTAAAGTGCCTCTTATCCTCAGTAAATGTCCCTCTGTCCTTAAATCCTATGTAGAACACAGGACAGTAATTTGCTCTCTAGAGACTTTTAGCATATATGTACATATCTGAAGTACGACTGTGAAATGCTACGATATTTTGACACCATAGAATGCAGACTACTACAAAAGGGAAAGTTCACAATTGGAAAACTAAAGTTATCTCGTTTGATAAAAAAAAATTGACTTGAATCTCCCTTTGTCGTCTGTATATATATCTTTATGCCATGGGAAGATCACTCTGGTCAAAAGAGGTGCAGTTTGCAGCCATAGGAATTTAAATGGATTGTTAATATACGGGTCCCCAAACTCAGGAAAACGATAAAAACATTTACTATAATTTCATTTATGGAGTAAAATATTGCTTAAAATCTACAAACGTAAGCGGAAAATACGTAAAGAAAATTAAGTAAAGACACTCCCATCGTATCAGACTAATAAAAATAAATACAAACAAGCGTGATGAGTAGTTTCTTGATTAAAAAAGAATATATACAGGGGTGCAGTGTAGGGTAATTTCCTTCTGATTTTTGTTCACTTTTTATATTTTAAAAACCTCGTCTAATGCCTTTCAAAATATGTCAGCATATAGCCTGGTATGTTTCCTCTTACAATACCAACCTATATATTAATAGAAAAAATATTGTACATACCCGAATATCGCTATGGGAGAGAGTTTTAACACAAACCTGTTATTTTGTAAATTTTTAAAACTATAAATTTTATAGCTGTCAGGGAAGAAAATTGGGAAAGAGGTATTGAGGTTAAAAAGAACATGAAGTAAAACTAAATGGTTCATCTGTTGTGTACCTCTTTGTTCTATATTAAATGTCAATACTTTAAGGTTTTGGCAAATTTTAACAGTAAGACAGGTATAGCAAATTGTAGATTTAAAAAAGTGCATTTTACAACGATGCACAACTCGCAACGCTATGAAAAATCATGCCCTCTTCGTTCCTTCAAAAAGTTCTCTGGCAGATATCAAGACTTGATAGAAAAATATTCAGCCTCTGTTTCACAATTTATAAAGGATAGTCTTGATAAAATTCCTTGAGCTATGTTGACCAGTATTTACGGATATGACTTATCATTCGCTTCTTTTGGCAGCTACTGATTTCCTTAAAAAACACATAATTATAATAACTGTCATATAAATGGGAGGTTTGGCATTCCTTAACATGACTTGGTTGACAGGTATGAAAAAAAAAACCGTTTCCCAAATTAAAATGGACCTGTTCCATTGATATTGTCAAATCCTCATACCGGATTTGACATGGGCAGCATGGTGGGTGTCCTGCAGGAAGCAGAGACTGATTACTCTCCGGGGGCACCTGATTCTACCTGTTTTTTTTGTGGGGTCCATGTTGTTCATGTGTTTTTAGTTTTTAATTGTAGGGCATGTATTGTTTTGGTCTTGCCTTTGTTATTCTCCGGGGTTTGTCAGTTATTTCGATTTTCCCCTCCTTCAAATGTCCCTTTGGTATTTCTTTTCTTACTCAAAACCTGGTTTAATCCACCATTTTCATGTGAAAATGTCTGTGTCAAGTCAGGAGTATGGCTGTTGCTTTCCAGTTGTTCTGCTTTGCCATTTTGTCGGATTTTTATTGTGACATCTCCTTTAGAGTTTCATATTTTGTTATGAAACTTTATTTATCATTTTGAAAACAACATCTGTCTTATCAGCAGGAGTTTTCGTTTCTGTTCTATTTTGATTGATATAGATATATAGCTGTCATGAAATCTGACTTGGCAATTTTATTTCAAATACAAACTGATAAAAGTTACAAATACTACACGTATTTAAATAACAATGATTTCTAAATAAATCAACAGAATCCTAACAAAAAGCACGCGAATATTCGAGTTGTTATTCAAACCAGTGATATAACTTCGTCCTGACAAAATATAAAGTCATTTAGATATGCAAGAAATGTAAATTTAAAGTTTTGTTTATAAAGATGATATAGATTTTGATTAAATTAACATTAAAACGCTTCACTTTTGTAATGGAAGTCAATGATAAAACCCGATGATTCTGCATTGCTTTCCCCTTAATGTTTTCTACCCCCTGTAGTGCCAAACTTCCTCTTAAAGTGACAAGATAGTCAATTTTAAATACCGGTGTGATGGTGTTCATGTTATATAAAGGTGCTGAAAAAAAACAAGAAGTGCCATCAGAATGACAATGAATCATCTTCGACACCAAAAAAAACCCCCCAATTATCCAGACGTTCAGAGGGTATCACCCACAAAAAATCAAAATAAAATAATATAAAAACAATCAATACAAAACAATAAAATCACCAATATCACTTAATCATGAAATAACAAATCAATGAATCACAAATCACAAATCAATGAATAAGGAATCACAAATCAATGAATCAGAAATTACAAAAGAAACATTTAGAAATAAGTACAATTATTCAATGAATCAGAAATTTCCGTTCAAATGAATAAAGAACTACATACGACCACCTAACAGGGCATTCTTCATTAAAAAAAAACCGAAAAAAATTTTAAAAAAAGTCAAGTGGTTGCGTTAAAAAATGAGATAAAATAAATAAAAAAAAAATAAATAAAAAAAATAAAAGAAAAGGAAAGCATCCAAAAAAAATGAAGATGGCTAAAAGGGTATAAGATTCCTCCAACCTTGTTAGTTCACTGTCCTCAAGAAGATAGCACGCACGAACAATACAGTGTTGTTATCTATAAAGTGTAATCACTGTAAATAAACTGTTAATCGTAAATATTAGCATTTTCTTTAGCGAGTGATATTGTCAATTTACACACGGAAGTCAATGCAACAAGACATTATCCATTTAGTGGCTTATCTGTAATTGTTTGTTTTGAGAGGCCGATATAATCAAGCAAAAAGATTACAGATTTATCGTTTTTCAATTACAGAAATAACGTTGTATTGTGAATTTCAATCGTTAAATATCGTCCAAGTAATTATCCTCCAATCGTAATCCAAACCGAGGAAGAAAACCACTGTATTCTAGTGTCATAAACACTAATCGGCTATTGATTTCCTTGACGAACGAAGGCAATTTCTATCTATGAAAGTTATTTGTTTAACGCACATCTTTTACGCGTCAAAGGTTAATAGAAAAATGGTAATCTGAGAGATCGTCTTTGTGTGCAAGTTTATACAATGTAACCGAAGCACATATTGATAGTTTATCATTTCCATTAAGCTATAAATAAGGTTTCATAGGTTAATTCAGACCGAATCACATCGTTACTCACTTCCAGACAGAACTTTGTAACTTGAACCTGATTATTTTGTAGAATTCTCTATACGCAATTTATTCAGTAAAATAATTCTGGTTCGGCAATCTACTGAAAACGTATCATGTTTTATTTACGTAAAGATGAGTTTACAGTTGTTTCAGTTCGGAAAAGTTTTTAAAACTTTTGTTTACATTGGTGTGTAATCTTTGTTTAAATTGTGTCTTTAATTGACTTTATTAATTAAAGTAGCTGACAGTGTTATCCTCATGACCATGTACTATAGTGGTAAACTTATCAAAATCGCGTGCTTTTAGTACCTATTGCACCCACACGGCTTTTAATTTAATATGTTAAACGACAGTGTTAACTCCGTTGTTGGTAATATAACCATTGGTTATCAATGTTAAACTTGATGAAACCAGACCAGATATTAGTAATCACTGCCGTATTTAAAATGGTGCAGTATTTTTAAACTGGAAATGACGTTGTATTTCCAATCAATTCATCAGATTAATAATAAATACATAAGCAACAAAAATGGAAAGGCTTAATTACACACGTACCCGTCTGTCATTCAGATAAAGGCTAGGTGCACGCATTTCTAGTTTCGTTTGTATAGTTTGATGGGGTTACGCCTCTTTCAGATATACTGACTATATTGTGTAAGCCAGTTTTAATAAGATGTATTAGTTGTAGAAGCGTGAGCTTCCTTACTTCAATAGCAAAACTTGCAATAAGACGAACACACCTAGCCTTAAGCTGGAATCGAATTCATAACGTCAGTGTTAACAGGCTAGTTATCTACGGCGACTTTCTCGAGATTGCTGTCACAAAAACTTCTAAATCAAATCAAATCAAATCAAATACTTTATTGATATAAAGTCCAATAAAGGACTGTCATCAACAATTTAACAAAACAATGATGAACAACACAGAATATACAAAATGTAGTAGATGAAGTAAATATATGTTAAAAAATATATCTACAATGAATGAATATCCGCACAAAAATGATGACACCACGACTGAGGATTAACCAAGTAGTAATACGACAAGATCAAATACATAAATTATGTTTGTTTTATAACACATACATAACACACAAAAACTTCTAAGACAGGATTATGTTCACTCTCTGTTAATTTCATCACTCCAAAAGTTTTACGGTCGTCATCACGAACTGATTGGCCGAGACAAGGTTGATATATGAGGTCGTGCATGAGACTAGATATCTTCAGCTAGATATGTATAGATATTCCAGCATATCTCTTCTAGTATGTTCTGATTATACTGAGCCACAAAACTATACCACTCGACCAACGAGTCCCCGTTTAAAAAAGACCATGAAAACCAAATTAAGGTATCTGGCCCATAAATGACCACGTGATTACTCAAAAGTTCCCGGATGTTCCATACAACGCAACTGAAATGACCTCGGTAATTATCGGCAAACTTCGGAAATGCTAATATAACAAACTTATTTTTACAGACTCTGCAAAGTGTGTTTCAACTTGAGAAAAATATATATACAAAATTCCAGCTTTAAATTGTTTGGTTCAGCCATTCACGGTCAAAAAGAGATACAATTTTCGATCATGATCTATTATGGTCCGGATACCTTAATGATAATAATAATTATTATATAAAATGACAACTATACACAAATACGAAACTGACACGTGGAAATCTAATTAATGTTCTGTAACAGAAATTGTTTTTACAAACACAAATTGACGTCGATAAACCGATTAGAAACCATCTTTTACCATTTGATGAATTCATAATTTCATGAAGAATCCGAGACGTCTTTCTTATTTATGCGATTTACGTTACTCAAGGGACGTAACTAGTTACTGTTCAATGATAAAATATCATTCCTGGCCATAAAATATTGGCAAGTGTGCATCACTGTTAATAGCATTCAGATGTGCTGATGGCGTGTCTTAGGGTGAAAGACAGTGGAATGTAGTACTGCAAAACATATTTTCTTTTCTAAAAATAAACTATGATGTACTAATTATACAAGCTTAGCTTTAGCGTTCATTTTATTTATACAAATGGCTATTTTATTGCAATCTGGTTTTTATTGAGAACATATTTACTGCTTACATTTAGGAAAATTCAAACAGATCAGTCAAACGATACTTAATATCAAGATTCTATTGAATATAAAGAGTTTTGAAAATAGACAGGAATACCGAGAGAGCAATCCACAATACATGTACGTACGTAAATCACAGATACAAAGGCGAATAAAAAAAAGTGAAAGTTACGAAACTATTGGCAACAAACGTTTTTGCAAAAATAAGAAATTCCTGTCCCGTATAAACGGCCCGGTTACATGATAAGAGCTCCCATTGAACTTTGTACATTTTATTTATTGTTTTTTGGTAATTTAAGCAAAAGATTGATATTGATAAATATCCTTGCACAAGTGTTACATATTTAAAGCAAATTGTGTATTCTATTTTTATATTTTAAAAATATGTTTGCAAGGGGATATTAATCCTTTTTTGTTTACAACAATTTCGATGTCTCATCACACGTGGCTTCAAGGTTCAAGGTAAAAAAACTGAGAAAAAAAACCAACAAGAACCCTCAAATATTTGAGAGCATGACAAAAACCAGAATGAACTCCGTCTGTTCTCAGCGATATAGTCATTAGTTTTTTTAAAAAAAAAAAAGAAGGAAAAAATGTCATTAAAACGACCAAAAATATTTCGAGCGGTATTCCATTTCGCTAGCAAGTTAAAGAACACTAAGTCAATTTTACATACTTCTAAAAATACAGATTAAAATAAAAAGTGATTTTACACCAACTTTGTTCCAAGATATATCCTTATAGTTTGGTTAAGTAATAATATCATTATACTACATGACATTTGCGTATACGTGTAGGAGGCCTCGGTGGCCGAGTGGCCTGAAATACTAATGATCACTAGCCTGTCAACAAGTAGGTTGTGACTCCGAATGTCACCTGTGGCGGGGTGTGTTCGTTTCCGATCTAAATTGACAAGGATTACCAATTCTCCTACCGAAGGTCGGTGGTTCTCTCCGGGTACTCCGGCTTCCTCCACCAATAGCCAAATGTGCTGAAAACGGCGTAAAACCCCGACTAAACAAACAAACAAACGTATACTTGTATGAAAAAAAAATGTAGAGAAACTGAAGGGGTAATCAAGAATTGAAAAAAAATCCACATTATAAACATAACTGCGCAAAGAAATCTTTTAGAAAACAAACCATTTTAACTATTGCTGTCGTTTTTCTAAGCACACAATTTTCACAATAAATATATTTATCTTGAAGCTAAGAGCTACTTGTTTAACTTCTTTTTATATCTCTTCTCGGAAAAAGTTTGCATTATTTCCAATGGGAATAACCCACTGCGATGTCTTTGACAATCATTAGTTTAGTTCCTAAACAAAGTTGAAAGGACTTTTTAAATTGGATTTATTTAATTATTTTCTCATCGATTAAAATTTTAATGCAGTAATTTATTCAATTATTGTCACTTATAATTATACTCCTGCTCATTTTACAGAACTTGCCATGAAATTGTAAACATGTTTTTTTAATGACATTACCCTTTTCTTTGTATAACCTCGGGCTTTTACGTTAAAATTATGGTAACTGTAAAAAGGTGAACAAATTGGATAATTGTGAACTTCACCATCCCAATAGCCTATACAATTAATGAGTATTAAAGGCAATTTCCATTATAAAAATGTTCTATTAATTGTTGCAAAAGAATTTCATTTTCTTCAATTATAGATAAATTGGTTTTAACTTTATTTTCAGATGTGAATTTCAGGTTATCTGCACGTTATTTATATAGACAATACAACTGTATGGATCGATGAATTATTGTTTAACGTCCAGTGGAAAAGGGTGTTTATCGTACTTGCCTGCGTCTATATCACAACGCTCAGCCGCTCTCTAATCTCCGTATTAAGGCTTTATGACGTATGAGGAGAAGTTATCAGCGACAGCAGGACTTATCAGCGACGTCACAATATGACAGCAGGACTTCTTAGCGACGTCAAAATGTGACAGCAGACGTTATGAAGCTTACCTCCAGGAGGACAAAAAGCGTAAAAAAAAATGTCTTACAGGGTCGACTAAAATGTTTATAATTTGTTCGATGAACAGATTATCGGGTTTTCTGCAAAAAGGGTATTACAAAATATCATCCGCCCGACACAATATGAATCTTTTAGGCTCGTTCGCTTACTCGCCAAAAATCTTCATATTGTGGCTCGCGGTTGATATTTTACGATATCAATGTGCAGAAAACCCGATAATCTATACATATCAGGACGAGAACATGTTTATTTGATAATTAATATGATCCCTGATTTGTACTAGACCGACACGGTGAGCCAGAATTTTAACGTGCTAGTTCACGACGTAGCTGTCCGCGGGAAGACACATATCACCCGGACACATTATACTGCTTCCGAGCCGAGCAGTCAATTTTTGCTCTTACTCCCAGATGCTGCGTGCTTGGCGGAGAAGCAATTTTTATGTCTTTGGTTTGACCCGGCCGGTGATCAAACCCACGACCTTCCGCACGCTCCCACAAGAATACCTAGGCAGTAACAATACAACTGTATCAATAATAACATGTGCATGTGAACGCATTAAAGTCAACCTCAGGTCATGTTATTTCCCATTTTTAACATGAGACTGCATAAACGTTAAATCGCAAGCCCCGCCCGTTAACTTACCAATAAAGCTTTTACTAAATACATCTTTACACTTAGATATTTAGAAAGTATGGGAAAAACTAGAGGCTCAACTGATGAGCCTGAGTCACTCAACTGGCATCCTTTTCAACATGCCATATTTGTTCATTTAGCTATTCAGTTTAAGAGATTTAATTTGACCAATCAAGAATAGGAAATTGTTCATGGCGACCATAAGTCGTCCTTCAGGAGAGAAGTATTAACATTTTATAAAGGTTCTGCCTCCAATAGATTATACCTCAGGTCCTATGTTGAAATATGCAAAATTTATTAAGGTACTTCTATAGATTCTTTATATCAAGTTTCAGTTCATTTGGCTGTATGGTTTTAGAGGTGACATTCTTTAAATTCGACCACTGAGAAAAAGGATTTGTTCATGGCGACCAAGTTAGTCGTCGGATCGAGAAAAAATATGCAAATTGTATAAAGGTCCTTCCAAAAAATGATTTAAACAGAGTTTTAGTTCATTTGGCTCAGGGGTTTCAGAGGAGACAACCAAAATGTGAAAAGTTAACGGACGGACGACGGACAGATGGAATACGGACGCCAAGTGAGTTCAAAAGCTCACATAGCCCTTTTCGGCATAACCTAAGTATTACTTGATTTCCGACTTAGTCCGATATTACCGCATCCAGGGCAGAAATTATTATTCCGATCACGTGACTTTAGTGTTTTGTTAGCCATGAGGCGCTTTCCATGTTACGAGAGTAAAGGGAAATTTAAAGGATATTGCAAGTCGGTCGACTTTTAACTTTCTGTATTCATGGCATCTCATATCCCTCTACAATAGAAATTGTGGCAACTCTGGTATAGTTTTTGTCGCAAAATTTACGGGCTGCTATATTTGTTATTATTAGTTACAGAGGGGATACGGGAATATATAGAGTGCCTGAAAAAATTTCGTATCGTATTCGCATTGCAGCCAATGGAAAGACAGTATTTTTTACCGAGTCGGGATAATGTTCCTATATTAACAAATCGTCACGTGACACGTTATTCTTTATCTCCGTCGCAAAGAGCGATCGATCTCGAAAAAGTCGTAATGACGTTAAGCTATTGTTGTTTTGAAACGACTCATTCGTCCAAAAACGTAAACGTCAAAATTATAAAACAAATGCGTTACAACGTAAAAGTATAGACCATAATACGCTGTGAAAATGTTGTTTGTGGTCGCTAACGAATATTGTTAGTTTTTCTGTTTTGTTTCTATATATATAAATAACTACCTTTTTTCGATGATTCAAAACTATCTTGTTGACTAACTTCTGCACTATTATAAATGAGTAATGATTGTGATAGGATATCTCCACGGAGATTTATCTTCTCCATTGTGTTACGGAACGCTATCTCTACACCCTTGTCTTGTGGTTCAAACAATCCACCTAAAACAAAATCAAAAATATTTATCAATTACAAATATAACACAAAGACTAATTTACAGATTATTTCCCTTTAATTTTTGTTGTTTGTATCTTGTTGCTCAACGCTGAGGGTCACATGACGGCCCCAGATGTTATCCGTTTGCAAAATGTCATCTACAAATCGGTAAACAGGAGACAAGGAAAACATTTGAAAATATAGGCAGGCTCCAAAATTTTGTGTGAAAACGTATCACCTGAAATTAAATATTAGTATATTCTGGGGGAATAAATAGGCACAGTTGCAGGTCAAAAAAGGCAGGTTCGTGGATGCTGCAAGATTAATTTTCAGATCACTTCCTTGCACCCCCCCCCCCAACCAAAAATTGCAAATGGTTCCCCCTTAACATTTGTAATACCACAAAAACCCAAATTCATTTACATTGAGATTTGTGTTATATTTATATATATATGGTGCCTATTATAATATAATATAGAAGTCTTTAGTAACTTTCAACACCTATGCAACCTTTGGGTTATTTTAAACAAATGTAATTACTGGTCGCACCTGTAGGATGAATACTAATTTGCATGTGAGATCTGTATAATTTATCTGTTTACAGATCCTTTTTCAATCGTGCCTGGTACTACTCGTCCATTGTAAGGATTTAATATAATCATTTAAATTAACTAACGGATTAATTACATAACAACATGGTAACATGGTAGGGTTAAAAAGTTGTTTGTACTCTGCTAGATGTATAAGATTGCATATGCAATTATCAAGAATTATCGGTATGCATGTTATCTTAATTCGTCAAAGTCTATTGTTTCTCCTATTCTAGAATTTCCTTCAGAACCGTAATTAAAATTATTTATATAATATATTTTCCTGATTGAAGAAATAATCTGTACCATTTATTACAACAGGAAGAAATTTCGTAATATTTGTTTCCATCGGAGATAAAATCCAGAGTAGTCCATCCATTCGGAACAAAAACATATGTTTTAAGGAACTTTTCAGAGATCACTTTAATTTGTATCCCATAAATATTACGAGTCCAAAGTAAAGTCACATACTTTAATATTTTTTTTCATTTATTTAATGAGAAACTCAAAGCCTCAGGACAAAAGGGAGAGACTTTAATTATCCCCCTTACCTACACTGGTTAGGGAAAGATAGCTCACTCTGGTTCCTCATTGTCATTTTTTTATAGGAGTCTTGGTGGCCTATTGATCAAAGGTAGGTCGTCGTTATCACCTTATCAACTCAGTCTATTGAGGTGTGTTCGACTCAGGTCTACTCCTCTCAACAAAACAACTGGCCAGTGCTTGCAATAAATTGTGAATGTTCCTCATTACATAAACAGCTATATACTTCTTATTTAACAACTCCAGCATTTAATAAATATTTCTATTGATATGCACGCAAGTTTTGGCCTTATTATAAAAATATACCCTTGAGTCTGCTATCATGACTTAGCGACCAATAATCTTGATAGCACACAATTTGAAATGGGCACATTTTACTTGCCAAAAGTGTTATTCACGTGTTTAACTAACCCATATGTACGTTCATTCATGATACAATTCTGATGCACTAAACATTTTCTGATATAATATACGAAAATATCAGATAAATTAAACAGATGATAACTTAATCAAGTCAGGGATTAGAGATGGTTTATATTTTATTGATGATATAGTCCGGTTTGCGTAAGCTAGTCAGCCTCATACAACATCTGTTTCGTTAGTCACATGATCTGTTTTACCTGCAATTTATCAAGTAAAATGATAGATGATTGGTGTAAAATATTTATATAAACGGTTATACACCTGTGTTTACCGCATCTATCAACAATTATTCTCTTAAACCAGATGGAACGGACAGAAAAAATACAAATGTTCGTCTTGTATGATGGTCAAAATTTTAGATTAGATTGGATCTGTCATATTTTTTTCTAAGACAATCTTATACCGGAAACGACATAATAAATTCCGAAAAGAAAGAAAGAAAAGAGAAAAAAACGCAAGTAATTGCCATCTTACAGTTTACCTTTTACGCCAATGTTTAAAGCTTGGGAAAACTGAGATATATTATCATACTTTATATTAAATTTGTTTTCCATTGGATTACATTGGTGTCATATTCTGCCCTCTTTACATGCGCATGGTTCAGTATAGGTAGTAATATAACACTCTCTTGGGCAGAGCCTACCATGCAACCTGCATTATCACTACCTAAGGGAACAACCATGTGATTTCTATGGGGGTGGGGTGAGGCTAGATAGAAATGTTTGATCCTGCCCATCGCGGCCTGAAATTTTACTTTCATCTAAACTAAAACTTTTTCACACCTAAAGTGATCCGGATTTTTTATTTTGCCAAATGCTTGTGCTGTCTTCTTATTTCAAATTATCCCCCCCTTTTCCCATCATAAAAATCAAATGGTTGTTCCATAATATTGTCTGTATCACAGATCTATCTAAATAAGGTTCTCAGTCGGGTGTTAGACAGTTTATAGACAGAACAGAAGTTTATATCATAATCAATGGTTGGCCTGGTTCTTTTTGACATATCCTAGAACCAAACATCTTCTAAAAGTGCAATAAAACAATGTTAAATAGACAAACGGCCACATTGCACACTGACAATTCTCAAATATCACATTAGCAAGATGTCGACTATAACTTCATCCAAATTAAGTAGAGTAGTGGGGAAATAAAACACAAAAGTAACAGACCTTACACAAAGTATATTCAATAAACAATTATCCAATATAGTGGAATAATGAAATAATGTCAATTTTCATCGAACCGTTCTTCGGAAAATCGTCGTAATCTCTTCTTCCAGAGATATTTGTGTTTTGCTTGAATAGAATGTAGGTCTACAGGGAGCGCAGAGAAATTGTTTGCATAAGGATAGCAAATCTATAGCTGTATACAAATATTTCAGAAAATGATTAAAAAGAGAACGCACGGTTGATTTTATGGCAAGAAAGGGACATTAAAGTATCTATTTTGTAGCATCTACAATTTAAATATGAAAACGAGGTGTGCTGGGTAGTTTCTTGAAACAAATCTTTACATACATATGATACATAAGTTCAAGTAAAGGAAGAGCGCATGTATTGCTGTTCTTCATCTCAATTACACGTCTTCAACGCGGATAACAATCTCAAATCCATTGCAAGTTGGCAAGAAGCATAGGTCTAGGCCAGGATTTTTAGGGTGCACTTGTACTGGTGTTGAAGATGGATGGATGGATCAGTTGTTGTTTAACGTCCAGTGGCAGCCAGGTGCATACCAAGACAAGAACATGTTGATATGGTAATGAATATGATCCCTGCTTTGTACTGGATCGACACGCTGAGTCGGATTTTTAATGTGCTAGCTCACGAGGTAACTGTCCACAGGAAGACATATCACCCCACTCGGACACATTATACTGACTGCGAGCAGACCAGTAGATCTTTGCTTTTACTCCTATATGCCGCGTGCTTGGCGGAGAAGCAGCAAATACCAATTTTAATATCTTTGGTTTGACCCAGCCGGGGATCGAACACGTGACTTTCCACACTCGAGGCGAGCACGCTAACACTAGACCACCGATGCGGTTACGGATGTTGACTATGGACATAAAGGCTACAGAAAAAACCTAAATTAAGTACGTGAAATTAATAGAACATGCTTGTAATAAATCGGTTAAAATATTACGAAACATTCCATTTTAAAGCTCATTTGTTGATTAACAAAAATTTTCATCTAACTGCGGTACAACTAAATGTATAGAAAATTTGTTTTCTATTCATTAGCCTAGTTCCTAAACAAACTTGAAGCACTATTAATTTAAAGTTATTTGGTTCGTAAGAGCTTTAGGGTTAAATTAATTACATAAGTGTCTCTTAAAATGAAATAACATGTTATCCGATACATACACAGTCCTTAACATGCTTTAAGTGTGAAAATATTTTTTATGGATAATGGCCAATAATTTTTCAACTAAACTTAAGGTGGTACCTAACACCTTGACTAAAATAAAATTGGCTCGTTTAATTTTCATAAAATTTTTAGGAATATTTACTTTGACCTGTTGACATAAATTTTGATTTTTTTTAGTAAATAGAATTTAAACTTCGCGGGAATAATTTCATTGAATATATAGCAGTTTGGCAAACATCAATTTTGATCATAGACAAGCTTAATGTCTCTTTACTTATTAAATTTGATTAAAACGCTCTGGTGATTTTTAAGAGTTATCTCCCTGTAGTGTTGGGTACCACCCTAAGTATTTAAGGTTTTATTTTCCCAGATAAGCGTAAAAAGGTTCAATGGTATTGCTTGTTATGTTGTATAGGTTTCATTTGATTTCATCTAAAAATTGACCGGAATTCCTTGACAAATCCGGAGAAAACCAATATTACACATTATATTTAGGACTGTTTTCAATCCACCCTGAAATTTCCTCCCCTTCCTATCTAGGGCCAATATAGACTTGTTACAATTCCCTTTCTTTTATTTCTTTCTTACTAATTTATATGTTTACTGATAACTGCCAGTATACTGATTGCCCTTGGAGAATTCCTCTGCAGATGTCAGTATAATGATAATCTCCTAGTTATAGCAGTAAAATTGTTAAAGGGACAAAATTGAAAAAAAAAAATAATAAGGAAGGGACATGTAGCAAGTCTAGGGTCAATATGGAAAAGTTAAAATCTATTTATCACATATTTTCAGGCTGAAGAATATAATCAGAATATATATTCAATTGGAATGTATATTTAACAAAAATATTTAGGACTGTTTTCAATCCACCCTGAAATTTCCAATATGGAAAATGTCAAGTTAAAATCTATTTATCACATATTTTCAGGATGAAGAAAAAAATAAGAATATAAATTCAATTGGAATGTATATTTAACAAAAATATCGCAGAAACAAGTTTATTTATCTGAATTAAGAATATAAGCAAATGTGGATTTTTTTATTGCAATTATGGACTTTTTAGGGCAAATATGGATTTTAACGATCTAGGGCAAATATGGAACACCCATTTTCGGTTCATATCTGCCATGCAAAATCAAACGTATTACTACTACCAAACTCTATCTCACAAAAGAGTTTCGTAATATTAATTTAACGTTATTAGTTTTGAGAGACCATAACAAGATTGTTCTTCATAACATTCCAAATAAAATGCTCCGCTGGGCGCAGCTTGATACGACCGCAGAGGTCGAACCCTGAACAGTTGGGGCAAGTATGGGCACAACATTCAAGCTTGATACAGCACTGAATTTGGTTGATTGATTGATTGTTGCTTAACGTCCAGTGGCAAATATTTCATGCATCTTCATGACGAGAACCAGTTCAATTTATCAAACAATTCAATTAGGGGTGGGATGGGACACAAAGGGGAACCAATTTTGACTGCCACTGTAAAAGGAGGATGGTTGGGTAGGGTCGGATAATTTAGCCTCCTGTAGCGGCCATCAGCCTACTCTTTTTCGAAAACTACAGAAGGGGTCTTTAGCGTGCAGGGAGTGTGGCATTCTCCAAACACGTTACCCACTATGGTCCGCGGTCAGGCTTTCCGTATTATGACCTGACAACCCCCCCCCCCCCCCAACGAGACTGAATTTGGATTGTGAATAAATATTTGACACAGCATAGGTTTCTGACACAGAATTAATGTGGTCTAAGAACTTAAAATTTTTTAATTTACCAATTCAAACAATATCAGTATTATTTGTTTTTATATATAAATCAGAAATAACCAATTTAAAATTTAAAATTGGGCACACATATCAATTTCTTGCTATTGCGCAATACTGTGCAATTGAAGATTTCTTGCTATTGTGCAATACTGTGCAATTGAAAATTCCCCCCCCCCCCCCAAAAAAAAAATAAATAATTTACCCCTTTTTTAGCTTTTGTGCAATACACTATGAAGTTGCACATTGACCCCCCCCCCCCTCCCAAAAAAAAAACCAAAAAACAATAAAATTTATTGTAACCCCCCTTTTTTTGCTAAAAGAAATTTGAAATTTCCTTTTTAATTTATGAAATATGAAATGAGAAAAAAATTAAATGTGTTTGGATTACCTCCCTTAGCCCACCAAGATAATATCATACATTTCTATTTACTTATACTAAAGTTATTGTGCAAAAACCAAGAAAAATGCTTATTTGGGCCCTTTTTTAGCCCCTAATTCCTAAACTGTTGGGATCAAAACTCCAAAAAATGGTCATAAACCTTGTGTTAAAATTTCATAGATTTCTATTTACTTATACTAGAGTTATTGTGCGAAAACCAAGAAAAATGCTTATTGGGCCCTTTTTTGGCCCCTAATTCTTAAACTGTTTGGACCAAAACTCCCAAAATCAATCCCAACCTTCCTTTTGTGGTCATAAACCTTGTGTTTAAATTTCATAGATTTCTATTAACTTATACTAAAGTTATAGTGCGAAAACCAAATGTCTACAGACTCCGACGGACGACGACGACGACGACGACGCCAACGTCATACCAATATACGACCGCAAAAATTTTGCGGTCGTATAAAAATGACAAAGAATGAAA
This sequence comes from Mytilisepta virgata, assembly GCA_028015205.1. Lineage (NCBI taxonomy): Eukaryota > Metazoa > Mollusca > Bivalvia > Mytilida > Mytilidae > Mytilisepta > Mytilisepta virgata. Next base: position 4,479,440 of record CM051516.1, read on the forward strand.
TCATGACTGATTGCAACGTAGTAGCCACAATGCATTGGAATTATGCCATTTTTATATACACTATTTAGGGTCAAATCAGTTAGAGCAGAAAGCAGAAAGCATAACTTTGCAGAAACCTTGTGAATCAAATTACATCTGTCAGCTGGGGTTGTTTACATGTAATTTACATAGACAGTCATGGATGGCTATCGGTACACATACATTCTGTTTACAGGAAACATTTCACTATGTTTATATAAATGGTTAGTTTTGTGTACGGAACATTGGTCTTTCTTATATTTTCAATCAGTGAAAAAATAGGTGTATACATTTGTGGTATACTCACAAAAGACGTCTACACATTGTTCCTCTCTTTTTCTGTTATCTATTATATGCCCTATATGAAGCCTCAAACTTGAAAAGTGTACTACTTTTTAAAAATAGACGAAACTGGGGACAGCAACATATATTAAATTGACTTGCCTGGTAGATAGATAAAAATATCATAACATCTATAATTTTTTAAAAGACTTTATTATCATTTTCAACATCTTGATTAATTATTCTGGCAACACTTTGAACCACGTGTTTATATAGTTCCCTATGAAAAATTGACAACGAGATCTGTAAAATAAAGAAATATTTTCAATGAAATAAAAAAAAATAAAATAAAACGTACTCCCGTCGTCAGAACTGTCTCATTTATCCAATAAGGAACGTATGAATGTCATAACATTCTATCGTAAAAATAAATGAATGGTACATTTGTATAATTTTTTTATTTATAAATGCATAATAAGGGATATTTTCAAATTCTTATTTACATTGACGTGTACCCTAGCAGTAACAGCCGGTTACCCCCCTCCCCTCCCCCTTCCTGAGACCAGCTATATGTACTTTGTATTCCATACCATGTCTATTCTTTTTATATCATCGTTTCTCGTATATCAGTTCGAGAAATATACAAGGGCATATGTGAGTTATCCTGACTTTCGACAAAGGGGATTACTGCTGTCACAAAAGCTTCTTAACCAGGGTTTTAACAGGGATAAGTTAATGTCATCACTTAGGAAATTTTATGGTCGTCATTATGAATTGATTGACGGTTACAGTGTTCCAATATCTAAGATGATGAGAGGTAACTCCTTGAAATGCGTCGTATACAGCATAGTATAAATTAACTGTATCTAATATAAGTATCTTTGGATTGTTATTTTGAAACTCCTGGGATGATGCCTCTGCTGGTGGACCCTAGGTCCCCGAGGGTATTCGCAAACCCAGTCGTCAGACTTGTCTGACATGATTATTCATTGATTTGTTATAGAAATTACCTGTATTTAACAAAATTCAAAAATAATAGAAATACTAAGGGTTCATTCCTTGTATTGCACATGGTAGATCTCCTTAGCTGAAATTTGGCTTCCTATTTCGGTATTTTTGGTTGAGTACTTCTTCCTTAATATAAATTTGGTTTTTGGTCTTCCAAATATTTCGGTTTTAATGCTGCTGATGAGAGGTAACTCCTTGAAATGCGTCGTATACAGCATAGTATAAATTAACTGTATCTAATATAAGTATCTTTGGATTGTTATTTTGGACCTGTTCCACTGTCGTGACATTTCATGTGCCTCCACCGATTTGTGACTTCCACCGGATTGACTTTGTTGAACTTCACGACGGGTGCCGTATACGTGTGCTTGTGTTTGTTCATTTGTCTTCCCGGGTTTGTCTGTCCAATGAATTACGTTTTTTGATTTGCTCCTTAGGTATATTTGTCCTCTTTGTAAACGTTTACTAATTCGTAAAATGTTTACAAATTCGTAAACCATAAAACCCAACTTTTCTCCTTGGTTTCAATGAATTTTACATAGGGGTCAATGGAAAACTTTTTAATTCAAAGACATATTTTTTTTCAACCAAGGTGAAAGTTGTGTAAAAATGATATAAGAGTACACATAACAATATTGGGAAATGCCGTTTTTTTTGTTTGTTTATTTAATGCCTATGGGTTAAAAACTGTTACGTTTACTAATTTGTAAACAGTTTACACATTATTAAACGTTTACGAATTCTTATGTTTCCCGAAATGACACAGTTTGTTGGTTCCTTTATTTTTAAACTTGGAAAATGTATAATAACATGGTTTTTGCCAATGGGTTTGGTCCTGTTACACAACAGAACAAAACATATAAATTATGCCTGAAACATTATATAATCCATTAATTATTTATAAATCCATAAAAATTCAAATAGCACTAATATTTAAACTTTAGATTTCATTAGAAACTATTCTTTTTATACTCGAATTATATAATATAGGACCAAAATCTTGTCCTTATGAACTTTAGCCATTTTGTACATGTATATACATGAACATGTCTAATAAAACGTATCACAAAATACCGTATAAATTTGATGCACTGTATGGCCATTTCGTTGACTGACAACTCATCAGCAGTGCTTGAGATCAAAATGTTGGAAATCCGGTTAAAGATATAATGATTAATTAATAAGCACAACCACCAAAACCCAAAACAATTAAAACAAACAGGAATCCCATTTCAGCTAAGGGTTACCTCTGCATCAAAAGGAAGATCCTTAGAAATTTATGGTAAATTTTTGTCAAATTTTGAACGAAACATTTAAAGGTATTTAAGTAACGAATCATGCCAGGACAAACGTTCTGGTTACTGGGCTAATAATTCACCCTAAGCTGCTTAATTTTTCTACAGCTAATTGTTTTCTTATTTTTCATTTTTTATCTCCCTCGTGCATAGCTTTTTCTTTAGATGGTCTTCGCTTTGCAACTTTTGGTAATTTTGGCATTTTCAAATTTGCTTTTGAATCTTTTGGATTGTTATTTTAGTTTTCAACATCACAACTGATGAGTCGTAAATCTACGAAATGTGCGCATCTTCTGCATCAAAATTGGTATCAAAGAATTGTATTTTATTCATGTTGGCGTCTTAGTTTAGAAATAATTCTAGGTGGCTTCAAAATATCATGACTTTACAACGGTTAGGCCCTTTAAGCCAAATATTGCCATATCGGCATAAAGGGTCTATCCGTGGTAAAAGGAGGATAGTTTCATAACTTGCGGGAAACTTAACTATGACGATGCAAACAAGTCGTCTGGGTCCATTTGTTCAAAAGTTAACTACAATTTCCAGTTTAAAATTTTCGCTTCTTTGGTTATGCCTAAGGATTGAAAATTTTCTGATTGGTTAATCCTATAACTTTGTGTGTCTATGCAAAATTTTGTACAGAAATATTACTTAACAATCGAAATAACGGAAAGTGAAAAAAGTGATTAACTTTTGAACAACTGGGCCCGGACGTCTGTAACGCTGGAAACACAATATCCATATTTTACCACGGGTGTACACTGAAAGCGTTTGAAGCAGGTCAAATTAGAATATATATGGCATTATTTTTATTGCTATATCTATTGTGCATTCTGTTTTGTATTTATTTCATTAATTCATTTAAAAATTATTTTCATAACAATTTAACTATTTAGTTTTTTTATTTTTTTTCCAGTATTTCATATTCATATTTTAATTACTGATCTCCTCATGTCTTATTTTTTATCGAATAGTTCAAAATCTTTAAACAGTTGTAGACTATTATGTTTCCTAATACGGACAGAAATGCCAATCTTTCTAACTACTAGTAACCGATACTAACTTCCGGTGACATTTTGACAGTCCTTATATACTGGTATAAGAGACAGGTTATGATATCTATCGAACCAAGACTAATTTATGTCCGATCAGTCGAAGTCGTAACAATATACGTGAAACACGAAACCCATTTTATCAAAACCCCGATTATAAGATTATAGATAAATGTCAATATTTTATTGCTGGACTTTAATCCTGATTTTATTACAACACATTATTTTTTGTAATCGTTAATTTAACTAAATATCATTTAAGAAGGTCTGGAAAATTAATCGAACACGAAAAGTGAAACTTCTAACATTTTATATCACCTTTGAAATGGGATAACTAAAGGCAGGAAACTTCAGGATCTCTGTTGTCATTCACCCACCTTTTTTATTTGAAGATAAAAACTGAGCAACATTTAAAACTTATAACCTTCCATATAAAGTACTTTCTCATAATTTTAATCTACTCTATAAGTCATTTGATTTCTTATTCCTGAATAAACATGCATTTTTCCCCAATGTAAATGATGGATGTTTGCTTGTAATAAAAAGGCTGTTATTTGATTTTCTAACGGTGTCAAGTTGTATAATTAAAACTTTTTGAACACAACAAAACCATTTTAACTTCTATTGTTGTTTATGATATACCGTATTCACATATTTGTACATACGTTCGATAAAATTTAAATTATAATGTCCCATGGATTAATAATTATAAAGTCTATCTGTGTATCCACAGTTTTATTACTTTTGATTATGGTAATGTCGTGATTTAAAATAATATGTACATGTATGTCTATTTCACTTTATCGTCACAAGAAATTACACTGTGAATAATAAATAAATAAATAAATAAATAAATAAATATTTCTTGTGGTACATTATTCCTTTATCACTATCCGCAATAACCTGCTACCGAAGGTCGGTGGTTCTCTCCGGGTATTCCGGCTTCCTCCACAAATAAAAAACTGGCCGCCGCGAAATAGCCAAATGTACTGAAATCGGCGTAAAACCCCAACTAAACAAACAAACAAACAAGCAATAACCTGAAATGACCAGAAAATAACCAGTTTAATACAGAATAAATTTACACATACATCTTTCTAGCGGCGGATCAAGACATTTTGAAGTGGGATCATCAGGACGATCGCCCATATCATAAATACCGTGTTCACTTGTAATTAAAAATACATCAAAAATCCTTATACACATTTATATCATATCCATGCTTCCGCACGGGAATGACCGGCCACCCAGCTCCCCCCCCCCCCCCCCCCCCGGATCCGGCTCCATGGTTTCATATCTATTAGCAGTGACATGGTGATAATGAAAATCATATGTACACCCTGCTGTTTTGGTAGAAACCATTTGGCAACATCCTGTGTAATCGCTAGATTATCTATCATCAATGAGTTAATTAGATTAAACATATCTTTAATCAACTTCAGTATTAACGACCTAAGGCCACAGTAAATTAGATAAATTGATTTCATCCCATTTGTTTGTTTGTTTGTTTTTTTTTTTCTTTTTACCGTTTTTGCTTTTTAAGATTTTAGACTTCTTTGTATCTTACAAAATACAACGTCAAATATTATTTCACTAAATGTGACATTAAAAAAATTTCCAATATTGTTGAAATTTAGGAATTTTATTTTTTGTCATTCCACGTGAGCGTGTGGGGGTTACAATGTGAACATTTGGGATTGGTTCATATGAAAGATACATGTTACATAATAATATCACCATTTGTACCATGCAATAAATCTATGCCACTGTCACTTTTATAGACTTATTGATAAAGATAAAATTAGCGGGTGCAGATATCACCCACGTGCATGTGTCAGTCTTATTAGTACGCCGTTTGTGTTGTATCCATATAACATGTGCCGTATTACGTGGAGGCAATGCTTTGTTTCATCATTTTTCTCCTGCTGGAGAAGACCTCTTCTAAATGAAACCCTATGACAAATTCTGATGAGATTTGTTGCTAGTATCGTTGTATCCCTATAAGGTCTTCATTAGTAACATAAAATAAGGAACGAAATAAGGTACCTTCAATCATTGTTATATCGGCTCTGCTACTCAAAGAGGGGTTCATGTTATCTTTCAAATAGCTACCTTTATAAAAGAATCTTTAACATTAAGGTAATATCTATGTCGATCTGAAGGTTTACGTATCTTGTGCAATTTTCTCATTTTAATTCTTTCAACTTTGGTCGTGTTGATTATGTGTTGGAATGTTGTTTATTTGTTTTTGTTTTGACCCGTACGGGTGTAATTATTGTAGCTAAAGTTATTATTAATATTCTGATTGTGTAGGGAAAAGGGGAGGGGGTGGGAGAGGGGGGATATTTACTTTATCTCACAGATTTTACTTCTTTATATGCGTCGATGCAGTCACTGTACGCGAATATAATTTCCCCATAGGTAGCCTCATCTACAATAAATGTGAAATGTCATCCCTCTCTACCCTCATCCGTAATTGCAAATAAAGAGAGACAAAGGCGAGATAAAGCTGCAGATTGTAGTCTTAAAAATAAAATTTATGGCTGATAATGAAATAAAATTACTTACCTATAATTATTGTATCAGGCAGAGCTGAGGAAAATACTACAGTAATATAATTATATATCCAAATTAAAGTCAAAAATAAATTTCTAAATTCCATCTTGTCTGAAGTATATAACTCTAATTAATCCATCAACACCTCGGGAATCACATTTCTATTTTTGAAATCAACATCTTCAACAGTAACAGCGTAGATCTTTAAGTGGAAACATTTTCTGCTGTGAACGATCTAACGTATCGAAATTGATTTCCGTCACAAATTAATTCCAATGAATTATAGAGTTCCTAAAGAAATTTCTCTCCTCGTGTTTAAACTTTCTTCTGTGACTTTCGGAACCTCTTCACTACTTGATCTGGAAAGGATTAAAGAAAAGTTGGCGTATGTTGTTAATCAGTACGGGGCAAACGAGTCAAGTTACAATCAACCACATGGCTGTAACGGCAAGAGTTAGAGAATTATTGCTAATTACATTCGTCTTACCCCTAAAAATCACATCATAGCGAAACCAACCAGGCATAAATCTTACACAACAATTAAAAACCGTGAAACAGACGGACAAATAAGAAGAGTTTTATTAAAGTAAACGACAACCGATATATAATAGCTTAAAATGAGCATTTCTTATCGATGTTTGTACATGTTTTATAGACTTTAATTGTAATTTTTCAATATAGGTATTTTACACCTATAAATTAAAGAGGTATACAAGTCCGTGTTTTGATATTAAGTTAATCTGATTTTAACCTCCCAATTGTGAGAAATTAATCGACATGAAAATATTATATGCATTAAGGATGTTAGTACGCGTAAATAAAAATACATATAAGAATATATATGTAATTTTATTTGGGTGTTAGAAAAGCGATGACACGTGTTGTTCATTGACTAATATTTATAAGAATTACTTTTGTAAAATATTAGATCATTTCGTAATGTCACAGTGCATTTGAAATTAGATACTAGTAACGTTAAGAGATATGGGTAAATGTCGGTTAGACAACCACCGTGAAACGGAATTCGAAAAGTATAAAAAGAAGTCGACACGGGGCATGTGTCCACACTGTATAACTGAGCTTATATAAGTTTATCTAAAATATTTCATGTTGTAGACAAATGAATAAACATGTGGAATTCTACAGTAAAAATACTATATTTTCTATATTTTATACCTATTTCATTTTTTTTTTAAATTAACATTTATTTGTCATTTTAAAATCTTTATAAAAGAATTGGATATCACCAGTTAACTAATATAATAAAAAAAAATCATTAATACAGCTAAAAGATCATTTGGACAGAGTATTACAATATACGCACACCAGAGACATTAACAAATGTATAAAAAAGAAAAATAAATATAAGTTCTTACATGGGTTCGAGGTCAAGATTTCTGCCCTTGCAATTAAATTAGCGTACAAATGCATGGATATATATACTGATTTGTTTTTACTAATTATTGTTGTTTATATAATGGGTCGTCTACTCCATAAGAAATTAGCAGACAGTTAAAAGTTCTCCCATTGAATACAACCCTGTCATTTTTTACTCGTTGAGATTTCACAGACCCTCCTTCCAATTAAAACTTAAATACTTACAATGTAAGAAAATGGTTACTTATATACAACATTACATGTTTACTTTAAACATGAGACGCCATGAGGACTTTGTATTAAGCGTTAAAATTCAGATTTTTTTGTCAAAATCAAATAAAAGTTTGATAAAATAAACAAAACGTATGAAAAAAGTTTTAAATCCTTTCTTGCCTTGTAAATATAAATATCACTTATGAAAAGTTACTGTTCATGAGTGGAAACAAATGAAATACATGTATACAAGTACGAAATTGAATGAATAATAAGAATATAATTAGGATTCAATATTTAACTACAAATATTGATACAAGAGGACATACAAATGCATGTTCATATTAAAGTTTAACTTTTAGGCAAATGTTCAAGTATTCCTATATCTTTCCCCACCCCCCCACCCCCCCCCCCCCCAAAAAAAAAAATATATTATTAAAAAAACAAAGTTTCACGCTTACTATCGGCATAAATGTATTATCAAACTTTAAAAAAATATATTTTTATATATTTTATTCGTATACCTATAAACGAACTTATACAAACTTTAATTGGACGTGAAGTTAGTTACCAATATGGAGTATTCAAATGTATTTTCACCAGTGTCAAATAAATTTTCACCAGTATCAAATAAATTTTCACCAGTGTCAAATAAATTTTCATATTTTTCATAATTATGCATTTCTTATATGTTTTGAGGACTTGACAGATATGGAAATGAAAGGATATGAAGTCTAATGCATTAATGAGACAACATCGTAAAGTAACCATTTATGTCTTTGCATTGCGATAAAGGACTTCTTTGGAGTTGTTAGCGGAACTTAGTCTAGACTCGGAAGCTCACAAATCTCCCCTTGTTGATAGAATTAGGACTCTCAAAACCTGGCTTAAGGGAGATTTGCCATCCATTAGGTTTGACTTTTACGCCATCTACACATTAAAATGGCGAAACAATCTGATATACTTTCCTCGGGTTCCGTTCTAAGGATATGTAGTAGGTCAGTTCTTGCGTCCTTTTGTTCATTATGGCCCCAAATTAAGTCTGTCTGTCTCTCCGAAACTAGTGGTTTCTGAGTCATAATTTTACATTGCTACATATTTTGTTGGTACTTTTTTGAAAAACAGATAAAATTTTCTTGATGCAAATCAAGAGTTATGTCCCTTGGAAATAGGAACATACACACAATTGACAGATTCTGGTTGATTATTTTAACTTTTAAGTAATTTGCTATTAATTGAGTTAAATTTTGAATTGATAATTTGTCGACTTGATGTATTATCTTAAAATGATTACATGTACATGTATGTGGGTTTGTAATACGATGAGGGCTTACCTCCTGTGTTGAGGGTTGGTTTAATGAGCTTCAGTATTTTTTTGATTGAATTGAAGGTTGCAGTCTCACCAACCTTTACTCCCAAAAACCTACAACAGCATGTACATACATCGAAACGTGTTATGAATTATGAATTATTAAAATTACGCAATCCGGTAACTAACTACAGATTTTCCATCTCTAATTCTCCGTAGAATTTATATCTTTAATATCAAAGTAATTTCTTAATCATTAAAGAAAATGCATTTATTATTCCGTAACGGTATTATATTTTTGTTTATGTTTCCAAAACTCGTTTGTTTTACTATGTTTAGTGCAAGTGTTTAAATGTAATTATAATTACCAATTGTATCGTTTTACCGAAGTTTTTCTATTTGGGAAGTATGGTTAAATTTTCTGGCTCATTTTCTGACAAAGTCAAGCGCTACCCACGTCCTAGTAATGAACATCTAATTATGGTTTCAAAGATTGTTCCGTTTATGTTTTGGTACTTTTTCGTTATATATTGTATGATTACCATATTGTCAAACTTTGTCAAATTAAAAATCAGTCTAATTCTATCCGAAACTGTAAATAATTAGGGAAGCCACACCTTAGTGTTTGTGTTCAGTTATACAATTACTGTAGTACAAACTCCGCCCTAAACTATATTTTCAGTCTCTTTCATAGCCACGCATATTTATGTGTCAAAAACCTAATAAAGTACATTACTGAGGGTAAGACTGGGTAAGAATGCTTACATTTGCATAAAACCATAAAATGTTTCCAATAAAATACCCATTTTTTTAATTCAGCAAATTTTCACTATCTTATAATTCACCTTTTATTATTATTGAAACACATAGAAAATAATAGAAAAAACACACACACACAGACACATTCGAAACAGACTATTTGTATTCACATGTTTAAACTCTAATTGCCTACTTAACAGGTTCATTTTTTAAACTCTATATTTTCTGCTAATTACAAGGTAAAATGAAATATTCGGTAGAATCTTTATCAATAAATGTGAATTATGCACATAACAAAAAAAATTTAATTGAAATTAAATATACAATATCTCAAAATTAAACGGTAAACATTTTTTCATTTTCGATTTTTATGAAATATGTTTACAAAATGAACCTTTAGAACATAAATATATTAAAAACGATGTGCATTTAAATAATTAAATTATTTATTTGTTCAATTATTTTGTTCAATAAGGAATTTCTATACTGTAATGCTCTATTTACTGCGTGTATATAGTGTAATGGATTTAATTTAAGTGTATAATTACATATCTGTAAGCTGTGATTGGCAAACGAGTACCATTTATGATGGTAATTAAAGTACTTGGTGTATAATCTATGTAAAACATTTTCTTTCGTCATGGAAAAAGTTCCGAAATCCCGAAATCCTAATATGAAACATCTTTTGAGTATTTGTATGGACGACTGCTGAAAAATTCGAAGGACTACAAATGTACGATTAGTCATAAGTGTGATCTGATTTCCGAATGTTCCATTGATGTCATAGAACCAGTCTCGATCTTTGTTCCATTGATGTCATGGAACCAGTCTCGATCTTTGTTCCATTGATGTCATGGAACCAGTCTCGATCTTTGTTCCGTTGATGTCATGGAACCATTCTCGATCTTTGTTCCATTGATGTCACGGAACCATTCTCGATCTTTGTTCCATTGATGTCATGGAACCAGTCTTGATCATAGTCATACCAGTTATGTTTGGGGAACGTGGGCCCGACCAACAACCCTCTCTAGAAAGGACGTAATCTCTAACTAGTATACTTGCATTTGTACATGTAATGGCGACCATGAAAAAATGTTACATTTGGTGAAAACTACTGGAGTATAACTCGCTCGGGCAAACCTCTGTTTTTACAAGGTTTTGTCTTTACCATTGAGCACAACTGATGAGTTCTAAACGAGTAAATGTGCATATCTTGTGCTGCAAAATCGGTATGATACAGAATGCATTATATTTCCGGGATTGTTGTCTCGTATATAAATCACCTTTCATTTTATATTTCCGACTTCCGTATCGGGATTGTTGTCTCGCATATATATCACCTTTCATTTTATATTTCCGACTTCCGTTTCGGGATTGTTGTCTCGTATATATATCACCTTTCATTTTATAATTCAGACTTCTGTTTCGGGATTGTTGTCTCGTATATATATCACCTTTCATTTCTGTGTATAATGATTCTCAAAACCATCTTTTTATTTTTTTGTATAGTATGTATATTATATCCAAATATCTTTTGATTGGTATAAGGTTCCATTGCATATCCGGATCTTCGAAAATTCGTGTCCCAGTTCCGCTTTTTTTCAATGAACATTCAAAGATAATTATTTTGATGACTATTTTAGCAGATTTCGTCATATCATCAATTATCACCAGTGCTCAAGGCCAAAAAATTCGAAGTTCGGAGCGATAATCAAATTTGTTTGACGCTACAGTTGACTGAATATAAGCAACTATAAGCTACTTTAGTAGAAGGGTGCATGTAAATAATTACATGCATGTAATACCTAAAAAAAATAATAATAAAAATAAAAATTTAGTTACACGAAAAAGGTTCTTTCCTTGTTTTATTGTTAATAAATTTGGTTTTGAATACGAATTTGAAGAATGATTTTTTTTCTCAAAAATTGAGTGTAGTATGAAAGATAAACATATTGAGAATACTCACTGGACATTGCCTGCAAGATTTCTAAGATAGTTTCAAGGTTTAATGAAGGTGATAAAAAGAATTACGCGAAAAAGACATTTGTATAATGTATTTTACGTAACAGTGTCGCAAAGACAGATCATTTTCAAATCCTTAGAGAATTTTGTAAAATTTTCACTTATCCTCTGTTTAAATATTTTCTCAGTAGAATTCTTGCTGATGTATTTTACAGTTAAATGTCGCCACACATTGCAGACAGACAGAAATGGACAACAATACCCAGGGAACAATTCGAAAGATAATTTCAAATGGACATACCAACCGAGAAATACGATATATTATGTAAGGGATATAAAACATAGTATACTAAAGTGCAGTACCTTGGATGGTCTTAGTCCTGACCGTTTAAAATAGAGATGAGAGCTACTAGGCTAGGACTAAATACCGTTTTGCAAGATAAGGTAAGGAAAATCGGAAGGACCAATCAACAATCATAAAACAAAGAGAAAGACAAACAACAAATACACAAAACAAAACATTTAAATTTTAAACTTTTATAACTGGAATAGCTTAGACAATGATGAAAAAATGAGTCGACCAGCAGTTGGGTAAATGAAATTTATAAATAACAGCCCCAGTATGATGATTCCAATGAGAGGCTTCTTATCTACATATTTTCATTGATATTTATATTTAAATATCGGCCCATTTTGAGACTTCGGATTCAAAAACCACTTGCCTTTAATGGCTTTCACAACTGGCTAATCGAAAGGACTACACTGTTTAGGCCACTGGTAATCGTTAACTAGTATTTGGTTTACAAACATAGGAAGTGAACGCTGACACATTTGAACATCAAAAATATCTGCATTACCTCAGCAAATGTAATTACCACGTGCCAGTTAGATTTGTAACTAATTAATTTTATAGACACGAGGTTTATATCTACATTCTCCCCAGGGGGCGCAAAAATTATATAAACAAACATTACCACGCATTACGTATCTTCTTATTTTTGTTTTAAAGACTCTAATTTCACCATTATTTTTGGATTCCATAATTATTTTGACAGTCGGAATGTTAAGGACAAAAACGATACTTCTGATGTATACGAATTTGAAATGAGAGAATTTAGAAATCAAGACGAGCAGTCGATAAATTGATGACATCTAAGAACAGTAAAGATAAAACTTACCAGAGAAACTAACTCGTGTACATTGTAATACTAGAAGAAAAACGAATGATTAGCGTTTTTATTTGACATCTCATAACGTTTATCAACAATGTGCTAAACGTAACACAATTGTAAGCATTGCCAGTTATGAAGAAAAAACTATTTTATTTAAAAAAAAAATACATATTTATGAATTTTGAGCAATGCTGTGATACCCACTTATTATCCCCGTCAGTGATGACACGATTACGCGGGGCTGTCTATATCCCCAGCTCAGTTGCTAGTGTTTCGATTCTAGCCCGAAATTGATACTTAAAATTTACTGAATATAAAATTGTAAAATTTGTGAAAACTAAAGAGTATCTACCTCCCGCATAGCTCTGTCCTTGGACAGTTTTGGCTTTATTCTCTTTTTTGAAATTTTGGCATTTTTGGTCTTCAACTTTTTGGATTGTTGTTTTGGTTTTCAACATTTTAGGTCTCATTTACAACTGGTGAGTCGTAAACGGACGAAATCTACACCTTTGTGCATCAAAATTGATATCAAAGAATTTTAATAAATCCATCCATCACTGTCCAAAGCAGAGTCTATCTATACGCATGAGTACACACACACACACAAGTATAGCCTAATATTAATTTTCTAAAAAGCTTTGGAGTGCTTTGCAGTATCATATCTTGTGTATGTGGTTTTTGAAGTTAGTATTGGAAAGGTGTTATTTAAATTTGTGTATGAGTAATCCTAATAAAGAAATACTGTACAATATAGTTCACTTTATAAAGCAGTCCGTTGAATTGCGAAAATGATGTCCACTTAGGCCTTACTTCTAGACGATTTACCATATTACTTGAGAAATGAAACTGAAATAAATACTTTTTTTTCAGTGAAAATGAGCAGATTTTTTTTAGATTTCGGCGCTCATCCAAATATATGTATCTAAAAGTAAACATGAAGTTATAACTGTAGGTCGGGTACTGAATACACAAACTGTAAATTTACGGGTTTTCATATCTTCTCCATGTACGGCACAGGCTCACAATTAGCCAATAGTTGTTATTATTATACCTCAGTATGTTTTTTCTATATAAAAATCGAGACAATAATTTTACTATTTGTTTACCGGTGAGTAGTTTCCAAAACTAATCACCAGTAAATACTGACCGGTGATTAGTACTGGAAACTATTGACCGGTAAAGTGTTTCGGTATAATAAAACAATTATTGACTGTATATTCGGGGAATAGTAAGTTTATTGTCCCCTCGATACCAACTATTGCCCCTTGGCTACGCCTCGGGGCAATAGTTGGTATCTCTGGAAAAATAAACTTACTATTCCTCTCATAGCCAGTCAATAAGTATATACTGTACCTTATTCACATCGTAAGGCAACAAATCAGAAGTAATATTTGTTATGGAAAAATTTCAAGATGGTGTGTACATCGAATGAAACTAATATTTTATTCAATAAATGCAAATTATACCAGTAAGGGTTAATGACATACATGTCAATAAATCATAAACTAAACAAACAAGCAATAAATCAAGAAGTTAACTGATGTACTACAAACTATGCAGTAGCAGGGTCCACTCTCCTCAATATTAAAGACTTTCTAATGAATGGAGCTGTAAATTGCATAATTTGATATGAAAAAAGAAGTGTTTTTGTTGTTTTTTTTTTTTTTTTTTATCAAAGTTTTTAAATTCTGGCATATTTTATCGATTTCAGTTTCTAAATTTTGCCGAAGAGATTTATATTTAAGACAAGTAAGCAAAAAATGATTCTCATCTTCTAATTTTAAATTACATTAGCTTCGCACCGTGAGAGATCCAAATGGATTATAATGCTTGAATTTTGTAAAATTTTGTAATATCTTTATGTCTTTTAATTCGGATACATGTACTCCGAATTAATTATTTATTTATTTGGGTTTTTACGACGTTTTTAGCACATTTGGCTACTTCGCGGCGGCCAGTTTTTATTGGTGGAGGAAGCGGGATTACCCGGAGAGAAACACCGACCTTGACAATCTGTCAATTAAGATCGGAGTCGAACACACCCCGCCACAGGTGAGATTCGAACTCATAACCACTGTGTTGACAGGCTAGTGATCATTAGTAATCATGAGTAATCATGACGAACTACCTAGACCACTCGGCCACAGAAGCCCCATCTCCAAATTAAAAGACATAAAGACATTACAAAATGTTCAATTAAATCTAATTGTGTAGTTGACACAGGCATGGACCTGTGCCTTGGTGCACATATTCAAACATTTAGTCGACGAATTACCATACAGGTGCTTTCCGCAAACGTTATGTAATTATTACAGTATTAATAGGATAATCGGTAAGTCATTAATTATCCATTAATTCTACAAGATTAAGAATGCCCTATTGACCTAATGATATTACCGATTGATGATTGACGTTTCAAGTCAGGAATATAAAAGAGTGTTGACATGATCAATCCAAAATTTGTATGGTGTGGAGTTGCTTATTTCTTGGGAAGTCAAACACGTTAGTCCTTCCTTTCTTAGAGAAAATAAAATTTTAGTTCAAGCAATCCTGATAACCTCTGACTCTTCCTGGAATAAGCATCCGCGCGCCGATTGCTTCCCTGCACTATATTTACACAAGCGTCGATCTAGTCCGGAATGAATTCCAGCTATTCTCGAACTCGTAATTCCGTTTATCTAGAATTTGTGATTATCTTTGTTATATTTTTAACCCCCTTGATTCAAAGGCCAACATATCCGGTATTGATTTTAAAGCCAATTTGCTTGGTCAATTTCATGATCTGTGATGAACGAATAGCGTTGGAATTCATGAGCCAGAGAAATAGTGATGTTCTTATAAGCTAAAATTTATACTTAGTTCGTAAAACTTCTCAAAGTTCTTTTGGGAGGAAATATAAGTGATAAAAGTTGGTTTTATGGAATTCGTCGATTTTTAATCATCCACAAACTTTACATGAAGTACGTTGGCCTTGTTTACACACTGATTAATTCCTTCAAACCAATTTTTTTTTAGTTCTTGCCTTGTGTTGTTTGTTCCTGGTTGAACACAACACGACATTCCCTAGATGTATCAATTTTTCTCGTGTTCTGTTATATGGGATGTGGTCTCGTTGACTCTCATCAAATATCCTCACATTTACATGTCATTCAACGAGCAAACATACAACAGACAGAACCCCAGACAAAAATTAAATAAAAGTGCACAAAACACAAACATAGTCAGGATAGTCTGACTTGGCACAGCCACTGAACAGTGGTAGGATTAACCGGTTTTATTGTAGCCAAATTTCCACCCTCTGATCTTTTCTGACAGTCAGATGTATAAAACGTGACCGCTTGCAATTGGTCAAACTGTAAAATTTGGTTGGACGGTACATAATTTAGATAGCAGCGTCAGAATGTGCTCGTTTAACTGTAAAACTAACTAAGGCTCTCATAGCAGCATGTTGGACTTTATTGCTCTATTAAACGAAGAAGTCAGAAGTAACACTCCCATAAAAGGTTATATTATATTATTGCGGTGTGAGAATGGCATATATGCTAAGGCCTTTAAAAGTGTATAAAAAATATATCCAATACGCTCGTATGACATCCTACAAGAAAGAAATTATTATTTTATAATCTATTTAGGTTAAAGATAGATGTTTTTTTATATAAATGTTTTCCAAATATCTTATAATCTTATCTAAGAAGTTGTAATTTCGATGCCATAAATCTTACTGGCAAATATAAGTCATTTTTCAAGTTTTAATACGTTCTGTAACACCGTCAGAGATCATAGATAATATCATTCATTCACTTCCGATCTACTGACCTGTCAGAAATTCTGATCAAAATAATGTAAAATGTCTCTTAAATTGGTTTACGGAGTCAATTTGACCAAGAAAATCGTCAAAGACTTTACACAAATGGAACAAACATATTGACCTATCGAAAATACGGTAATAAAAGCCAATCTAGAAAGCTATATTTCGACAAGGGTTTCATTCAGATTTATAAAAAAAAATGAAATGGAAATAATACAGCATTTAGTCAGTTAGCTCTACAATACGATTGAGAAATAATTGACGATGGCTTGAAAATATCATAATTTTACCACGGGTAGGCCCATTGTGCCAAATATTTTGCCACGATCGACAGCTAGGGCCTATTACAATTTACCCGTGGTAAAGTCAGTATATGTTTAAGCCATCGTGAATTATTTCTATTCTAAGACATTTTGAAACATCAAAATATAGGTATTCAGACACGAGGACGCCATGTGAAAAACAATAATAAAAGCGGCGTTCGTTTGCTTGAATGCGGATATCGTGTGTCCCTCGTAAAGTATAGAAACTGATTTCTTAAATGGAAAACTTAGGCCTTTACTACAATTTTCTATATTTTAGGTAACAAATGGATATGTCCTAAAAGTCAGTATGGTTAAAACATTCTGAAACAAAGCTTACACATACTTAACAATGTCACATATACGAAAATCAATGAAATTGAAAAAACAGGAAAATACGCACTCCTGGAAAAATTCTATTTTTGTCTTGGGAAAGGCACTATTTGATAACGACCATAGGAAACAAATGGTAGAGTTATATGTTTTAAGATATTCCCGAGAAAACAGTTTATGAGAGGAATGCTGCTTCTGATACCAAATAATAATAAAAATGTCATCATCAAAACCACCACTAATCAATGCTAATAATATGCTTTGAAGACAACACAACGTCATTAAAAAATAAAAATGAGTATGGTTAAAACATTCGGAAATAAAGCTTACACATACTTAACAATGTCACATATACGAAAATCAATGAAATTGAAAAAACAGGAAAATACGGACTCCTGGAAAAATTAATCTATTTTTGTCTTGGGAAAGGCACTATTAGATAACGACCATAGGAAACAAATGGTAGAGTTATATGTTTTAAGATATTCCCGAGAAAACAGTTTATGAGAGGAATGCTGCTTCTGATACCAAATAATAATAAAAATGTCATCATCAAAACCACCACTAATCAATGCTAATAATATGCTTTGAAGACAACACAACGTCATTAAAAAATAAAAATGAGTATGGTTAAAACATTCGGAAATAAAGCTTACACATACTTAACAATGTCACATATACGAAAATCAATGAAATTGAAAAAACAGGAAAATACGGACTCCTGGAAAAATTAATCTATTTTTGTCTTGGGAAAGGCACTATTAGATAACGACCATAGGAAACAAATGGTAGAGTTATATGTTTTAAGATATTCCCGAAAAAACAGTTTATGAGAGGAATGCTGCTTCTGATACCAAATAATAATAAAAATGTCATCATCAAAACCACCACTAATCAATGCTAATAATGGAGGATCTTTGTTTACATATTAGAGTTAGTTTTAGTAGAAAGATAGCTTTAACATGTTAATGGCTCCTAATAAAATAAAAAGTGGTTGTGATTGACTTAGTATATGCTTTAGTAAGGCAACATCGCTTTCATTGGTGTTCTTCACCCCAAAGTCACCTTGAGATATTGTCTACATATTGTTAAAAAATACAGGTTATTTTGTGATAATTTGAAATTTGTTGAAGCCTGTACTTTGGTGGCCATTTAGTGCTTACATGCCTAAGGATACCTAAGTTTCGGCTTTAGTGAGTTTTTGACTCATGGTCGTTTACCTCCCTTTTGATGTTATCAACCCTAACTATTGTAATCCACTGAGATTTTTCCTTATTGACGCATACTTTCATTTCCTTTTATTATCATACTATTAACCGCTATGAGTGATAAATCACACTAGCACCCTCTGCTTAGCCAGTGAATGAGAAGGAGTACCCAGGGAATATTAAACACATTTATTACTAACATATTATTTCTCCGACGTTTAATACATATTTCTACAGAAGAAATAAAATTTAATCTTTCCATCTGCGTAAAATGCATTTGTGCATTCCACACGTGTAATTCCTGCTGCACTCGTTTTACAAAGATGCATGATAAGAGCAGATGTGAAACAATTCTTATGCTCTGTGTGGTATTAATGTATGTAAACTGCAGATAACCCTCAATAATTGAAATATAGATTAAACTGATTTACAGGATGTTACCAGTCAAAATACTAGATACACGTAAATCATAAAATATTATGCCCAAGCTTTAGCGAGGACATTGAATACGTATGGGGCAACTTTCCTTGTATGTATTTCATTTCTATGGCCATTTTTAAAAAGTCGCCTAGAAAGCTTTTCAAAATTCTATAGTTTAGTATGTGGTTTCAAAGGATTTGCAACTAATAAGTACACCTGGATATCGTTTTGAGAGACAGTTTGAGAAACACAAATTTGCAAAATTAATGTCTTTTTCAAGATGAAGGACACCCAGAAGCAAAACCATCTTTTTTTCGCTGTAAGTGTGTTTATGTATCTCCTTTATTATCACAGTAGAATTTTTTGGTTTTGAATGTCCTCGGCAATATATACAAAAGGTGATATAAATTGACCCAAATCCTCTTAATGATTAATTAAGAAAATAAACATTTCTGCTTGTTAACATAAAAATGCATTGCATGCAATCGTTTACGATAAAAATTAGGTAATTATATAAGATTAAAAAAGCAATGGTTATGATTGAAACAAATACAGGGGAAAGTGGCCCTACTCGCTTGTTTATTTACCAATTGAAAGTCGAGAAATTTGAATTTAAGTTTATGGTTTTTATAAAACTCACTAAATTTTTACACGAAACAAGAAATACGGCTATAGCTATTTGAAATATGTTTTGAAGACAAAATAACGTCATTAAAAAATAAAAATGAGTCCATCTTTTATGCAGATGCATTTATTCTGTTTTTCTATGCTCCCTTACATTTTTCGTTAAAAAAAGAAAATATTACATTGTATTTTTGTTGACTTCTTATCGTAAAATCGTTTAAATGTCTTGTATGTCTCAAAAACGATAAATAATATTAATGATGATAATTAATATTATTAATTAAGTAATTTCTGATCATTTGATTCGTTAGAATTGCAACAAATGACCCCCCCCCCTTCTTTTTACGGATTGACTTGACATTTTACTGAATGACCGGGAAATATTGCACGGTTTCTAGATAATGGTTCCAATTAATAATAAAACAAATTTTGTTGAAAGTCGATACAGGTATTAAATAATCAACACAGAGAAGCATATCGACCTCGGACGTTGACCCCAGTCGATATAACCTTGCATCGACTTTAAACAAAGGCTATATTTGTATATTCGTTTGTTTGTTTTTTATATATATTTGTGCAATAATAATTGAGCAATAATTTAGCACAATATATGACCAAAAAAACAAAATAATTTATAATGCACATGTACCTATAAACGTATTTTTGATTTACATAATTATTTATTTTGTTTTGGAACTTTACTTACTTAGAACAGTAACAGTGATATTTATATAGTGATGATTCTTTGTAAAATCAAAGAAGCCATTAGACAAATTTTACAACAATGAACCTTTTTAAAAAAAATTCTGTGTTACGTTTTAGGTAATGGCCAGATTTATCGGAAAAAGAATACCAAAGCGAAAAAAATAATTAGTAAATTCTACAAAACCCAAGTCCAAAGAAACTAATATGTAGAGAATAATACATGGCAAAATTCTTATCACAGGCCGTATCAACCCAAGTAACCAATATCAGCAACAGGCCGAAGGCCCCAGGGCTGATATTGATTGAGGGTTGATACTGCATGTGATACGGATTTTGATATGTATTGTTCACTTTATCCTATGATATGGATTTTGATATGTATTGTTCACTTTATCATGTGATATGGATTTTGATATGTATTGTTCACTTTATCATGTGATATGGATTTTGATATGTATTGTTCACTTTATCCTATATTTCAACTGGAGACTTGAGACAGGATAAGTGTTACGGGGTATATATGCGATACGAAGTATGCGATACAGGTTTCAGGTAAGCGTCTGTATTAGACATTTAAAATCTAAGTAATAAATACTAAATATATACTAGTCAACAAAAGAAACGATACAGTTTGAAATGAAAAATTCCATTATTTCAGATTTCAAAAATCACATTTTTCAACCCAAAATTAAAAAACCAGGGGCCAGGTTTTCGAAGATGTCTTATGACTACGACATATCGTAAGATGGTCTTACTACGACGTGTCTCAGTCATAAAATGTGTTTTCGAAACGGTCTCAACTTGTGACATGTCACAAAATTTGTCACAAAGTTACGACAGCAAAGAAGGTGTCGTAAGATGGTCTTATAATGATCGTATATGTATAGAAGCTCGAATAATTTCTTTCAGCGGTAATTTGAATATTCGAACCCTAGGTATTTCTTATTCATATTAAAATAGAGTAGACGGATAAACTTTTACAATGGTTTTATTGATCCATGTTAATAGATTGTCATATTCCATAATTGATTTACATGTGCATGCATGTTACACATGTACAGTAAACGTATATGCATTGATCATTTTTAAAAGGCTATAAAAATTTAAAGTTAATTAAACGTTATTTTTGATTTATTTTTTCTTCTTTTAGTTGCATGTACTTTTTAAAAATTAAATTGCATACTTTGTTAAATCATTTGAACTTTCATCATTTGTCATTACTGACTTGCGATGGTCATACGATCGTCGTAACTATGAATGTCTCAGGATATCTTTGTTTTACATCATACGATAGGTCGTAAGACCATAATAACTTACGATCAATCTTACGATACTTTCGAAAACCTGGCCACAGTATTTTTACCCCATTATGTGAATCATAATGTCTGTGTGACAAAAGATTTGAGTTTTTTCTACTGATTTCAGCCACTTGATTTTCATTTTACAAAATGTGTGTCGATTTTCTACTCGATTTTCCGCAAATTTAATTTAACCCTCTTTTGGAAAATTTCCATTTTTCACCATTTCAAGTTTATCCAAATTTCAAAATTATATAGATCAAGAAATGAAGTACTGTTACCCTAATAAGTAAGTTTTTTTAAGGAATAACCAAGCCGGATATTTGGTTCCGAAGTCGTGTATCGTTACTTCTGTTGACTAGTATATAATAAAGCAAATTAATACTACAATACACGATCAAAGGAGTAAACATAACAAATATAATAACATTGTATTCTTGACAAAGAAAAACATCGCTACACATGTAACTGATTACCCAAGGCTTTTAATGCGTCAGAAAGAATGAAAGTGTATTCCTGAATAAGAAAAACAAAATATACTGATACTTGACCCTGGTATAAAAACCTAATATTTTGTAGAAGAAATGCAATTCCTCTGCATGCTGTAATTAGTGATCGTTGCTATTACATAAGATCAAAGAAGAAATAAAAACATAAAACATTCTATATGATAAATGCAGGATGCGCTCACTGATGTACTGTTTTTTATATGTACGTTTTGAAGTTTCCATCTCGTGTATCAGACTAGATATCTCCAGTTAGAGTCCATGTCCTTTTGGAATTGACACGAGTCCATGTCCTTTTGGAATTGACACCTCACCGGACTTCACTTGCTTTTCCTCACTAGCAATGTTAAGGCTGTCGTTAACGGAGCAGGACATGCTATCCCTTCCCGAGCAACTGATGTCACTCCCGGGTTTTTAATGGGAGTTCACATTGCTAGTGCTTTAGTTTCTGTACTGTCTTGTTCTTATTTTTTTTTTTTAGTTTTTTATTATATGTTTTTTATTATTTTACTTGTACATGTATCCTTGTGTATTTTGGTAGTATGTTCCATTCTCATGACTGTCTTTTCATTGGATTTCGAATTTACGGAAAATTCGACTGCAATTACAAGTATATGTTACAACGTACATACGTATACCTTATATGTCAGAGCCTTCAAGTAGTCCAACAATAAACTTGATCTATTTTTAGACATACAAGGAAATAAAACTGCAAGATCTATTAAGTGATATGTTATATGTATACTAGTCAAAAAAAAAAAAGAAACGTTACAAACGTCATCAATGGACACAAGATTTCAAAACGTCGTAGCGAGCTTAAAATTTGTCTGATCCTTCTCATGTTCACAGGGCATCGTTTTCTGGTCAAAACCTTAGATTCTAGATATTTTTTTCGCATTTTTTGAAATTTTAAAAACTACCTTTTTACCAAAAAAATTTAAAAATTGAAATTTTCACATTAAGTTTGAACCACGAATAATGTCTCATTGCCGTATTGTTCGGTTTCAATAATACTGGACTATAAAATTTAGATTTTCCAATTCTGATGATGATTTTGGTCTTGACTTTTACGGAATTGAATTTGAGCCTTTCGATAAAAAATCCAGATTTTATACCTGTTCTTGTCATATCAGATTATCGAGATCAATCAAATAATTTTTATTGAATGATAAATTTTAGCAGAATAATTGCCTTTTTTGATCACTTTCAATATTCTTTGATAAATTTGGATTTAAAGGTATGTAACGTTTCTTTTTTTGACTAGTATATTAGTGTTAAAATCTGTACATTCACTCGAGAAAAAAGATAAAAGAAAAAAATTAACGTCTTTATGGCTGCTTTTCTTTTAGTTCTTTCTTATAAGCTTTACTATAAAATGAGATGAAAATTATTAACATAGCTGAAAAAATTATTTTTAAACACATACCCCGCAAAATCAGGAATCTTCACAAGGTTTAAGTTCCCGTTCAAAATGCAAATTGATAAATATAAGAAGTCCATTTGGTTAAAGAGTTTTTTTGCATGACTAGTTACTGGTATTTTATGTTACAGTTTTTAGTTCTATCTGTATATTAAATTTTATAGCAGCAACTCGATAAACTAGTTAGTCTGGTCGGCTTACATTTTATTTATTTTTTATTACAGACATTACCATTTGTTAACTGAATCACAAGCAGTACGTCTTATAAAACCATAAACTGTTTGTTTTGCATCTATATGTAATTACATAGATGACATCAGTGTCAATGAAAATATTCAAATTTTGAGACGGTTCATGGATATGATATATATGATAAACATTTTTAATGCTAATAATCTTCATCTTCTGAGTAATTAGTTTTTATATATAATCAAACAATAAAGAGATTACATACAGATGTCCTGAAGGAGGCGATCAATTGAGAGGGTGGGGGTGGGGGGGGGGGGGGTCTGTGGCAACATAGCCAAGTATGTCTTGGTTGCAATCTCGACTAAAGAGGATTTTTTAAGACAAATAATATTGAAAATAAAGCGAATTAATACATCATTTATTAAACTCAATCTAACTGAATGTCTTCTATTTCTATTTGATAAGTTAAAAATCACGCCCACTTATCTATTTAATTCATAACAATTGGTTTTTATCAAATTTTTACAATAAGCAGAGTAATGTGTTCAAGTGCAACAGTTAATCAATAGTTTTTACTTGTGCAACATTTCCACCTCACAAAAGAGATTAAGGGAGCAACCATTTGATTTTTATGGGGGGGGGGGGGGGGGGGGGGGGGGGGGGGGGGGCTAGGATCAATTGCTTGCTATTTTTTTTTCGTCGAAATTTTGGACCTGGATTTTTATTTTCATACAAACCAAAAAATGTGCCCGATTGACACAGGTCCTGCGTTTTTTCATACCCAAAGTGATCCCGTCTGTTTATTTTGCCAAAATCCTGGTCCTGCTTTTTACTTCAAATTTGATCCTAGCCACCCCGCCCCCCCCCCCCCCCCCCCCCCCCCGTCCAGTAAAAATCAAAGGCTTGCTCCCTAAAAATAAATTAATCCACCTTAACACACAACAAATCCTACTTCTCAATAAATTATCCACCTTAACACACAACAAATCCTACTTCTCAATGAATTCATCCACCTTAACACACAACATATCCTACTTCTCAATAAATTCATCCACCTGCAATCCTGTTCCAGGAAGAGATCACGAAATGCATATCCTGTAGTCTCAGGTGTTTGTTAGTTTTTCTTTGCAGATTTCTTTGGTTTTCTTGCCATTGACTTGTTCCATTGTCTTTTAGCTGCTATGTGTTTTAATTTTTTTCGGATCTTTTTGTTACTTTTCCTATCAAAATTAAGGAGACAAAATCCCATCTCCGGATTGATAAGATAAAAAAAAAAAAAACAGACATAGTAGTCACTACACGATCTTCAATAATTTGGAAACCAAAAATATGTGGCGAGACCTAAATGGCCCATGGCAAGACACTCAACCACGTATATAAATCCGTTGATAGAACACTACATCAAATTATCATATAAGGGTAGGAACAGGCGCAAATAATACGTGGTGGGGTTAAACCAGTTTGATTGTATCGAAACCCCCCCCCCCCCCCCCCCCCCTTCCTTCAATTGCTGACCAAAGGCACAGATTAGAACACACAAATAGAAACACAAATCAACGCGATATATCAACAAAAATTATTAACAATTTATTAGAAAAATATCTCCAGCTAAGAGAACTAAACGAAATAAAAAGAGAATTAGTATAAATAATTATAAATAATAAAAAATAAGTTAGTCCTTACAGAGCGACACCTTGTGTTTATAATTTAGTATTTTTCCAATCAGTTCATTGCCTTTGTTGTCAAAATATTATGTGTTTCTTTGAACTTATTACTGTTTTTTTTTGTGTGTGTGTATTCTCGTTCTTATCCGTTCTTTTTTAAATAGGCTAAAGAATACCGAAGCGACAAAACAGTGGGAAAAGTCCCATATGCGAAGTCCAAGGATATGACAAAGTCAGGAGAAAGGAACACAAAAAAAAAAAAAACAAAAAAATAAAAAAAAAAACGAACATCACAAGGATACATCTATAACTAAAAGTATAAAAAACGCACCATTAACCTAACAAAACTAGAACAAGACAGCACGGAAACCAAAGCACTAGCAAAGTGAACACCCTTGTCTTTAGATATGTAATTATAGCCCTTTTCCTACTTTGCCTTTCACATAACAAGGCTAAACATGACACATATACAGATATCTTTTTTTCGCAATATGAAAACTTGTATAACTTTCATTGGTGTTAATCTAAGGAACGATAATAAAACTGACAAAGAAAACAAAAAATAATGTTACCATAGGGACCATAATTTCCGGTTTATATACAAAGTACTTGACATATTAATTCGTATTATGAAAAAATAAAGAATGACATAAACATGTTTCATTAGGGAAGCTATACGACTTTTGTCTAGACAAAACAAGACTTGCTACCTAATAATCGAATCCACAAAAACAAAATAGAATAAAAAAAATAAACATACATGCACTTTAGTTTAGAACGTATTAAGCAATGAACTCTGCACATATATAAACTGAGTTCAGAGTATATCAGAACGTTATAAAGAGAATTGACATTACCAAACAATCTGTATGTGGTTAGTACAACTTCGTACAACACTATAAAAACAATACAGTATGATTACAAATAAGGCGATCGCTTGCTAGAACTGATAATTGGAGTGGACGGTACATAATTTAGATAGCAGGGTCAGAATGTGCTCGTTTTAACTATAAACTAGAGATTGGTGCCACCATAAACGATGTCCATCTCCGCACTACACAAGTAAAAAAACAATTAACAGTGAAAAATAGCAGTTTCACAATTTCAGTCTGAAAATTGGAACCCTCAATCAATTTTTAAAATTGAAAACCTTATTGCATTTCTACAAAAAATGTGGAGAATAATATTAAAAACAAATAAAAACCACTGAAACAAAAACTGAATGAGTATTTCCCGAGACAAGGCAAAATGACCAATTTTTCACCATTTTCGGTCCCAATATTGGAACCATTAATCGATTTTCAAAATTCAAAACCTGTTCGCATATCTACAGATAATAAGGAACAGTATAATATACAAATAAATTTGCTAAATCTAAATGGAAGAGGCGTTTAAGGCACAAGTTTAAATTCACTATTTCCGAAATACAACCCCTGTGGGCTCCAAGTTGTGAAAATCAAAATTCTAAAACCTTATTGTGCATCTACATACAGTATGTGAAATATTGTATAGAAATTGAAAGCATAAAATGAAAAATGAATAAAGAGTTTAAATGACAAGCTTAAACTTTCAATTTTCGAAATTCAACCCCTGTGGGCCACAATTTTTCAAAATCAAAATTCTAAAATCTTATTGCGCATCTACATATAGTACAATGTATATGACACTACTGTATAGAAATTAAATGCACGAATTTAAAATGAATGAAGAGTTCTGGAGACAATGTTATCTAACGGACGGACAGACGGACCGATTACAAATATCCCCAAATTTCATTCGAAGTGCGGGGATAAACATGTTTGACACTCCACTTTACATCAACTTTTTCTTCAAAATTTTGCGGTTACCTAAACCATATTCTGAATGTACTCTTGCGTAATCGGTGATATATAAAAATGAATATAGGAAAAAGATAGAGTTGGCCAAATTCAAAAAGACCAAAATCCAGAGTCAACATGATTCCTGAGAAAACTAACACACCAATAAAAATATAAGACACAAACAACCAAGATATGAAAGAAAAACACTCAGCTAACCAAAGAGGATCATAACAAGACAGTACAAAACTAAAACATTTTTAATGTGAACCTCGAGTGACATGGTTTATTTTGGTTTTACCACACTTTCAATTAGCAGTTTTTATTGGCGGAAAAAGCCATAGTACTCGGAGAGAACCATTGATCTTCGACTTGAAACTTGGCAATCCTTGTCAGTTAAGATCAGAGTCGAACATATAATAAATAGTTATACATTTTTTAAAATAAATGACATACACAATGTATAGAAGTAAGATGCGAGAACCCTTTACTCATCCGGGCCACCTGAGTTAACCTCCCATTTTAGGGGGGGGGGTACCCACGTTGCTCATCATTTTTTTTATTTTTTGTTATTTCTGTTGTTTGTCTATTCTCATCTTTCCCTATCTCGATTTTGTCTTTATCCAAGGATTAAGGATTGTCGGTTGGCCCTTTGGATTTTCCACACTTTGTCTAATATTGACTTAAATTCATATTAAGGTATTAGGATGATAATAGATGATGATTCTATATTAGGTATGCGGCCCATAATAGATCATCCCGTAAATTATATTTCTTTTTATCGGAAAATAAATTCAGCATAGAGTTAAAGCCGATGTTAGGTGGATATATCTTTCCTATGCTGAAACATACTTCACAATGTATGAAAACAAGCTAGGTAATACTATAAAGTGATTCTCAAGTTCGTCGAGGGTCTTCTGCCATTACTTTGCATGAAACATCCGGGCCATTTGAAATAAGCACGTGGTCATTTATGGTAAAGTCCTTTGGTAACATGGAGATAAAATCTAAATAAAAAATTATGTTTGAATTCGTCGGGTTTCGATTAGTGATTACGATGATAATTTTAGTATTCTTTTTATATATGTTTGTACATGTGTTTTCCATCATAAAAAGCCAATTGGTCAATGCTTCTATCCGGGTACTCTGTCTTCCTTCGCCAACAAAAACCGATCGGTAGGATATACGGATGTAGCTTTCCTTTAGCGCAGTATATAAAAAGATGGCCAGGTTTCTGAATACCGTTCACGCGATACACATTCATAATGCCTAAAGTGTTTTATAAAAAAAATGATAATAACCCAAAATCAGACATCATTCCCTTACCCTCGACAGTTTCCATAGAAAATGCAAAATGTTTTATTACTATAAAAGATTTAATCAGCTTTTGAACTTTTTACTAGGTCGAGGTCTAATTGATTTTAGTACGTTAAGGTATATAATTGTACATTTGCCAGGTCCGTAATTGTATTTTACTGTTAGCTCTTTGACAATATTACATAAACTTCTATTAAACTGTCATAACCGATTTATTATAATTTGTTAAGAAAATACTTAACTTAAACCTAAGGGCATTAATGTGTCAGTAAACATAGGGTTCATTTGATACCACTTTTAGAAAAAGCACTTATTAGTAAAGTACTTAAAATAAAGTCCTTGAAAACTTCGAAGATATAAACATCGTTTGTAAAATCACTAAATGAGTAGCAGCATCTTTATTATAAATCTTCGGTTAAAACACAAAACAATTAAAAAAACATGCACACATTTACCTAAACGTAGGTTACAAACTAGAACACATCTATGGCACGCCGTTGTTATATGTATTCAATTTTATTAGTTTATAAGATATCTCTATTAATTTATAAGATATCTCTATTAATTTATAAGATATCTTATTTAACTAAATAAGATATCTCGAAATTGAATAAATATAACAACGGATTGCCATACACATCGATGTATTAAGTTGTATAGAAAAAGCGTTAAAAAACACTGACTGCCAAAATTCGGGATCACGTAAAATAATTAGAGTTTATACGATCGAGACTGGTTCTAGGGAATAAATAGAAGAGATACATTGAAGACTGGGAATCAGATCGCTATTACGACTTATTGTAGTCGTACCAATGTTTCTGACACGGGACCCTGGTTCCCTTTTCACAAACATTCTTACGACTTAGATCGAAACTGGTTCCGTGACGTCAGTAGAACAAAGACATTGAAAACCGGAAATCAGATCACACTTACGACTAATGCTACATATAAAATGCAGTCGTACTAATATTTGTAAAATGGACACTTCACGACGCTGTATTTTGAGTTAACTGTTTCATATCTACTAATTGTTTGTTTTTCAATTAAATTTATTTCAATTATTGTTGAAATTTTCACACATTTTTTTTTTCAGGACTATTTACTGCTTGCAATATAGTGGTGGCGGATACGCTGCGTTTAAGGCCAAACGAAAACCTTAAGTTAGGAGGTACCTAAATCCGCTAAATTACGGATTTTCATGAAATTTTACATGCAGCTGGAACATTCGAAACTGTATCTAAATATAGAAAAAATTTTATATTTAGCTTTTATATTTCTTCAATAAGGTTGATTTAAAATCATTGAAATAAAGGACTTTTATTGTAGATTTCATATAAAAACTGCCGGAAAAAATTAAAATTTTCACTTTATATCGTCATTTCTCAAAAACGAATCCCTAGAATGTTCTGTAAAAACGACATCTTATTGCTTTTAACTTTTTCCTTTCAATTATACTAAATAAACATAGGATCACCAGCTTCGTTTTCGTTTTGGAAATCATTCAACTATTGGTCCTGTCTGTAAAAATGGACATTATTTATCGAGACGTCGTGACGACGTTACGCTTATTTTGATTGTCACTCTTCATACAGTAATCAATCTAATATATTAAAAAAAACCAATACATTTTATGCAAATAAAAAGAGAATTTCAATGGCAATAATATATCATTTTAAAAAAAAAATTCTAGGGAATGGATTTTGAGAAATCATAATTTAAAGTCTAGATATTTGCAATTTGGGAGCATTAGCCAAAAATTGAAACACCATATTTTGGAAAGTATTATTTTTTTGATATTCAGATGCTGTCCAACGTTATCTAGTTGCATACAAAATTTTATAAAAATCAGAAATATAGCCCAATTAGGTACACCCTACCTTAAAGTCCTATAGAATGTTGTGACGTTGACGCCTATCCATATCCTTACTTACATGTATCCATATGTTCTTACGAAAGTTTTTTTTATTAAGCCTAAAGTCGTAATACATGCTACACAAATATACAAATTTCTCCTTACCTAACATAAGAAAGAGAGTCCGGACGATGAGAAATTTCTAACTGCCAAGAACAAAGTTATACAATTTTCTTTAACGTAAAAACACTCGAACCTCTTATGAATTCACTGAGTAAACTTGAAATAGCCAATACCATTTCCTTTTTTCATAAAACGACCAAACAAATCTCCATAGAGGAAAAAGAAAATAACATAATGACTATAGGATATAAGTATTCGTCCAAAATGACAGCAGAAATATACTTAGGGGATATATTAAAATCCTTTGAGCAGACAAAATATAATACAATGACTCTAATTACAGAACAGGGCATTTAGTCCAGTAAGGACATGAGACAAGGAATTCATCAAACCACCTGGCCTGTCACTGTGACATAATGGCCTTTATATAAGATCAGAACCTATACACTCGCCAAATTGTCAATAACGACCAAAGATCAAACATTATTAAGATAAAACATCGTGATAAAACGAAATTAATAATATTTTTTAAAAAAAATACCAATATTCCAGACACGCGATTACAGTCAACAAAAAGACATGTCACCCCATCTGCACATTTTCTTTCTATCTGCGGAGAAACAGCAAATACTAACTTTTTTAAGTCTTTAGTATGAATCAGCCGGAGATAAAAAAAGCGACCTTTCTCACTCGAGGCCAGATCAGTGCCACGAGCACCAAGACGGTTCTAAATCATATGATATGATACAAAAAAGAAACACACACACACAAAATATCTAATCATACATGTTAATCTGCAGTCAACATTTTGTTCTAAGTCTTTATAATATGTTTTTTTATTCTCTAAGTTATACAAGTATCCTCGTGGTATTTGTTTGTTATGTTTCATTCTCCGGGGCTTGTCTGACCTTTGAATTTCGATCTGACTGACTTTCCCCACTGTTTTCACTTCTGTATTCTTTTGCCCATATTGAAAAGCAGGCTTTTCTTCATACGGCTTTAATATGTTGTTAGACACTAACTTGCTGTTTGGAGGTTCCGTATTTCAAATGAACGCCACGTTTTACATTTCTACGACCAATTTTTAAAAATAATTCTTGTTTCAAGGTCATTAACACTGACATTTGAACAAATACAGCACTGCAAAGTTAGGATATTGTTTAATTTTTGAGTAATTGTTTTAGGTCTTTTGGAATCATTTGTTGACAACTGAAATTTCAAATGAAACTAAACCTATCCTACAACAACAATGAACAATGATTCAGAATGTCTTAGATTTATCATTTCCCTGTATTGATGATTACAGGACACTGTTAGTCTAATTTTCATTTTATAATAGAAAAAAAACATTTGAAAATAAACTCCACTGAGACTTTAATACTATTTCTTTTCAGTTCCGTAAAAAAGAACAATGACTTACGTAGAAATGGGAGAGGCAGTGAAATGCTATGGTCAGACGGACATGTACGGATGTCTGCGGATGCATCCGTAAAAAAAATTAATTTCATCCGCAGAAATTGTTGAAAATCTGCGCAAAAAGCCAAAAAACCACGGTAGATACGCATGAGATACGGATGCAATACGCATGAAATACGCAAATCCTGCGGATGTTCTGCGGAAGACACCCCTTTGGCGGATGTGCCACGCTAGTGTCACTTAAATTCTGCGCAAGCGATACCCAAGATGCGGACTAGATACGGATGTTCTGCGGAAGATACGGAAGTCCTGCGCACGATACGCATGAGATACGCATGCGTGTCACACGGATGTCGGCTTTCTCCTCGTCCGCAACATCCGCATATATACCGCGGCTTTTGGAGCATCACTTCAGTTGCGATTCGATCTTTGGAGAGAACGGCATTAAAAAATCGAATACCTGCGCACTTTTACCTAACTTTTACGGATAGATACGGACGTTTTACGCAAAAATACGCAAAGATACGGATCAATACGCATGATACGGAACAATACGCAAATTCTACCTAAATTCTGCGCAAAAGACCTTGCGCGGGAAATTTAAAATAATTTTGAGATTTTCAAAACCTTTTCGCGGAAGACCTCGATTCCTGCGCACTCCCACGGATTTTTACGGATGCACTTACGGATGATACGCATGATACGGATTGCTGCGGATTTCTACGGATTTTTACGGATGCACATCCGCAGACATGCGTAACGCGCGTATCTGTCCGTCTGACCATAGCTAAACGACACAATATGCCTACGCAATCTCACTTAATACAGAAAGTAAAACATGAATCACAATCCACAGTATTTCTACAACATTTTTCATATTCTGATCAATAGATTTAAAAGAAAACAACTTTCTTTTTTTTCATATATACATACAAACAGTGCAAATTTGTTAGTTAGGGAGAAATCGTTCAAGGCTAGTTTTCATCAAAAAACCATAACATTTATTTATTTTAGCATTGATTTATCATAAAAAAAACACAATACCTACTGTAATTTTATTCTATATTCTTTCTAGTAGAAGGGTAATAATTGTCAATTAATTCACTCGTAATTTATATATGGTAACCAGTTATGGTAACCCATATTTTATAGCCTTTTCCAAAACCGATTGTGATAATTTGTTCGCCATCTTTATGGGTCAATTCCGTGGGGATATAAAAATGCCTGTACTCTTCTCTTCGAATTGACCTGCTAACATCATTCTCTTCCAAAAATGAAGAGAAAACGGCAATTTTTTCAAAATACAATGTGTATTCACTGGCGATTCACTGACAAACTAAATAAAGTCCGAAGGACTTTAAGCAAAGTTAGTGAGTGATAAGCCCGAGTTTACACATTGATAAATTCCGTAAAAATAACCTACATTACTTATGATTCAAAAGTAATGCAGAAATATGACGTTTTCCATTTGAAATTAACATTGTCCTCACACACTATATTGCATGCGTACGTATTCTTGCGCACGAAGCCATGAAAGGAATTTATCAAATTATAAACTTTTTACCGGAAGTTGCTGTTAGTCAATGAAATTACTGCAATTGATGTTTTGAAAACAACACTGGAATTATTCAGTTATAAACTATGAAATTATAAAGGGACGAGTTTGGTTGTTAACATTATGTGAAAGTATTCCTTCACACTTGGACAGTATTGTATGGAATCAATGTAATCAGTATGGTCAAAATCTAGACAAGATTAACATTGCTTTAGAGAATTAATAATGTCTCGAAAAAAAAAAATTGCCATAATATAATGTATACCTCAGGAGAGCAACTTCCATTAAGCACGAATGATTGCTTTATTTTTTGTCAAATTGTTGTCCAAACAATCTATATATAATATGTATTGGTCATGATAGATAATTTACCTACGGTCTCAAGATAGATTTTCGATTGTCATGGTCAATGACGTTGATAAGATTGATTAAGTCCAGTAGGTAATACTTGTCTTTCAGTAAATAACAATTTCATACAATTATATTAACCTCTACCACTGTTTAACGGACGGTCTATTAGGTTATATATAGATGGTAAATTAGGAATAATATGCAAATGTGTTTTTTTCTGATTACTTTCCCCCTACTGGGGTTGATCCGATAGACAGAATTCGTCTTTGGAAATGATTTACGATGATATTTAAGTAATATTATCCACTGAAGTAACAATTATATTGTTCTCTCATTTAATGTTTATATAATTAAAATTTATATTATTTTGGATATAAATAAAAAAATAAGACCGTAATATTTCCGTAGTGATTAAATAACACTGTCGTTGGTTTACTTAAACCTTTATATTTGCGCAGCTATTGGGAGGCCAACCAAACATCAACAAAACAAGACAATGGTAAAAGAACAATATCCTAAAATAAAAGGCAAATTCGTAAAAATGCAACACAACAGACAGATACCACAAAAATATACGGTTAAAATTAATAGAATTCTAAATCCATCAACACCAACTGACATCAAAATGGTGGGTACCTTTATAAAAAAAGTCATTAGAACTGAGGGAGTGGAAACTCCAAATTAATAGTCAGTCCTTTGTCTTTAAAAAATGTATTATGAATATGATATGAATAATAGCATAACAGGAAACTAGCTAAGGTAGATATTCTCATTTTGACAAATTTTATGCCATGGGAAATGCTTTTATGTGATACACATATCATAAGACTCGAACCAAACACTATCAATGTTATCATGCCTTTTCTATCTACACACGAACTACCAAGAACTGAAGACATTGACTTGAAATCTTCTGACTACCCGTAAGGCTTGTAAAGTAGTAACTTTTTATTTTAGATTATTAATAAAAAAAATTATAATAATAATATAAACGAAAAAACTATAATGTACTGCCAAACTGATCTGCATACACAGCAATTTATTTGTTGACTGCAGGCTGGCATAGATAGACAGACACTTGTAATAGAATATCATATATCGGATCAATTGTCAATAAACTTTCCGGATTAACAATTATTTGTAGCACTTATAATCAAACCTTTGGCAGCTGGATAATATCAAAACATATAATTCTGGCCGAGTGAGTTATTTTTCCGAAAGTTAATTTCCATGTAACAACGGGGTTATCTATATATTATAATTTAGTTACCAGTGCTGCACCAAGTGTGTTTTTTACAATACAATCAACGTTGGCTTATACAAATCTTGAGTCCAGGTAAGGTTACTGTTGGCCGCAGTTAATGTTTCTCCCAGCTCTCATAGAGCAGAAGTCTAAAAGGGGCACCTGAAGCGTTTCGGAGGAGCAAAGAAGGGCACCATGGCATATACATACAAAACAACCAGCAATACCCAATGTTATATTGACAATACACTGCATACGTACAATTCAATGTTAGTCATGTGTTAGTCAGTCTAATAGATTTAGTAAAAAATTGAAATCTATTAAAAGTATATTTAAAAACATTTTTCCTCATGAAATTGTATAATTAATTCTTTAAAACTTCGCAGAAGGCACGTCTTGAAGTCAAATAGGGCATGGCGTTCATGAAAAAGGGCATAGCGCCACCTAAAATGGCATGGCTCATTCAAAAAAGCGCTTTACCATGTTAAACATGCTTTTGAAAAACACTACGCAGTACTTGAGGCCTTTTTTCCATGATAAAAAAATGTCAGTGTTTTCTGTTAGCCAGGAAAAAAATATATGAATAAAATTTCGTTTAGGATTTTAACTTCAATCAACGTGACGGGAATTGTTAACGAGGCAGGACGCACAAGTGCACTTTTCGGACGACCTTTGTTTTCATTCTTTTTTTATTATTATACTTCTATGTGATAAAGCAGTAGTTTAATACTTACGTTTTCGTGTTGCTCATGTTTTTTCTTTTTTTTTTTTGTTCCACTAGTTTTTATTCTTAGATCCTTGTTTTTGATACTAGTATTTGTTATGTTTATTCTTTTATTTTTCTTTGTTTTGTTGTAATTTCCTGATTTCAGGAACTTGGTGTTCTAGGGTGGTGTTCTCGATGGTATATTATGATTAGGACATGTCCTAAAGCCACCCTAAGACACGTCTTCATCCTAAGTCGTGATCTCGAATCTCTCTTACCTTAAAATATGACTCATTTTGTCTCCTAACTTCAGAACACTCGATTAGTTGTTTTAAGATTGTCGTAACATCATCCTAGCTTTAGGAAAGGTCGCAGACAAATAAAAACGTATTTACAGAAAATGTGAATGCATTTTACCGTTCAACTATGTGTTTCACGAAAGGATGACACTTTAAAATCAGCTCACATTTCAAAACAACAATTATTGCCGTCTGTTTCCCTTTTCAGGAAATTTATTGATTTCAAATTACAATATTAATTCGATTATATTTCGTCATTATATTGAAAATAATGCATTCAAATGCATACATGTTAGTGAACGCTTTTCATAATCAATTTTATTACTTGGTTTTTTTTATCACACTCTGGTTCTGACAAAAAGTATTCTGAAGATGAAATTACAAACATATTAGATCTTCTCATAGACAACATATTTGTTGAATTTAGCGGTCGAATTTTTCAACAAACAATCGGCATTCCAATGGGAACCAACTGTGGTCCTCTCCTATCCGATCTGTTTCTGTACACATATGAAGCGGATTTCATTCAAGGGCTTCTACGTGAAAACAAAAGGAAACAAGCCCAATCCTTTCATTCCTCCTTTCGTTATATAGGTGACGTGTTGTCATTAACTAACGATACATTCCAAGACTTTCTGCATCTCATCTACCCAAGTGAAATTGAAATTCAGGATACTACAGATACATTAAGGTCCGCTTCATATTTGGATTTGTTTCTCGAAATAGACAATGAGGGACATCTGAAGATAAAACTTTATGACAAACGTGATTAGTCTTAGGATGTGTCTTGGGACCAATTTAAGAATGCCTTCGAGAACACCACCCTTGGAATTCACCTTTAAGCTTTGAAGTGCAATGTTTGAAATCAATATGTTCACATTTGAAATATTTTCAACAGGAAGTTTACTACATTTATTCTTTACCAATAGAAAAGTGCGTTCTTGAATGATTTAACTAGGTTAATTTACTAATAAATAAAAACTTATCACTTCAGCATGTAGACTTTCAAAATGTCAAAAATCCATTAGATGAATTGAGGTTAACAGACAGTGGATCAATGTCGGAAAAGATAGCAGCTTTCTGCATTTGACAATGAGCCAAAAGTCAAGATGGTCAAAGAGACATGATTGGTATAATAACATGTTTATTGCTAACATGCCCTTACCGGAAGTCTGATCAATATTTAAAAAAACATACGTACCACTACGATGGAGACTGGTTCCCGTACATACATTTACAAACCACGCTAATATGTGTGAATCGGGATCCAAAATTTCCTGGGTGTACAAATGTATTTCTGTTCTGATAATATTGGTTTTTTTTACATTAGAAAACAGAAAAATCTAAATAAATTAACTAAATAATATAAGATATTTAAAGTGGAACTAAAACGCTTATAGAAAGTTATTTTCATTTTATAGTACTAAAAAAACGTATAAAAACGCAAAAAACCCGATGAAATTCGGTAACTTAGTTTTCGAGATATTAGCAAAATACTGGCCGATCGTCATTTGCACACCTGAACGATTTGTTAAAAAAACTCGAATATTGCTAGTCGCCGGAAGTGACGTACTGTGCGGTTCAGATCTTGTACATAAATAGGTACAGGTCATTTGCAAAGTGAAAGCAGATTCAGTTGATTGTTTATACGTTATTGGTGACAACTATCGATTGACAGTGCTTCTTATATATTCACCGACACTTGTTTGATGAAACATTGTACTTAATTTAAATCTACAATTCAACAATGGGAAGGAATTGTGCAGTTGCGGGATGCAGCAACTCTGCAAAAACGGGACATACTCAACACGCTTTTCCAAAAGATGACCGACAACGTAACTTGTGGGTTCGTTTTGTAAAACTAACCTGTGTAGATTTTACTGTGTCAACTAAACACTCAGCCATATGTTCATAACACTTCTCAGAAGAATGCCATGAGGTTGACAGGTTGAGATTCAAGGAGTTATTTGGTTTATCTGCTCATAACGGCAAGAGACTATTGCCAGGTTCAGTGCCAAGCATTTATCCCAACCAGCATGACCAGTATACATGGTATAGCGACGGTCTGCACCAAAATACTTTTGAAAAAATAATTCTAACATGTCTGATCTTATTTGTTTTTATATACCATGCATATGTCTTTATATATACATCAAATTTATGAGTATATATGCACATGTTTGAAAATGAATGCATTATCATAATGTCATTGTGAGAATAAGCCTACATTAAGCCTGTGCAGCCTCTCCTGTTGAATCAAAATTTTTTACGTATAACTATATTGTACCTTTACATCATACATAGGGTATATTTAAGGGTATTTTTAGAGTTATTTTGTTTGATTTACACCCCTTCTTTTCAAACCACCACAGTTACCAACATCCTGAACATAGGGCTATTTAAAAATATTATTTATGGAGTAAGTAGAAGGTACATGTAAGGCCGCTTATATCAAATGCAGAGCCTTGACAGGCATGACTTTGAAAAGATGTAGCCAACAAGCTAACATAAGTTGTAGTACAATAAGAGGCTATTATAGCGAAATGTGTAGCTCCATAAAAAGTTATTCTGGTCCCATGTCCCTCTGAATTTTTTTCTCTTTCTATGAGCATAAAAGTTATACATTTGTAACCATAATAATTTCAAATATTAAGAGTCTGCTGACTATGGTAAAATAATACAATATAGAACAATACATGTACTTCCATGATATAACTACCTCTCTATTTATATAACATGTTCATGATCATAATCCTGATAATGCAGAAAATAATTTGGGTAAAAATGTAGCTTTTTTTAAAGACATTCTATTTCATTAGCAATGTAAAGCTAAAGCAAAGTTTGAATGTCTAATTATTTATTAAAAGAATATGTATTTATTTATTCATTATTTATAAAAAAATATATATATATGACACTTCCAATCGTGCAAGAAATTTTAATTTCCCCCTAAATAGTATTAAACACCTGTGAAAATTAAAACTAGTTCATGATATAAAACAAATTAGTAAACATGTGGATGGATATTTATCACCTTTAATCCTGGTAATTAAAACAGTTAAAGTTTTAGCACCTATTAATTAACATCCTGTTATCTAGTAATAAAGATCAAACAAACGTTTTAATCCCTCCAATCAGGTAAATAACAACTTGGCCATGCACCTACCACCTGTGGAGTAAATCAATATACCGGTAACAAAGTCATTAGAAAGGTGTTATGAAAACCAGTTTCGACTGGTATTATAATTCAAATTACACAAAGAGCATAAAGTCCCATAATCAATATTAACCAAATTATAACTCTACAAATGTGGTAATTATTTTGTAAGTTGAATAATTTTTTTTTATTAAAATCCGTCAAAATCTTTTATTAAAGTTTTAGGTGTACAGTGCAGTTTCTCTAATGATTCTCTACATATTTTTATTATTACAACAAGGATTGTAAGAAATTACTTATCCCTCTCTACATATATGTCTCTGATTAAACTAAGAAATTTATTATATTTTTATAAGAAAATTCTGAAATTTTATGAATCTGTCAATTCAATAAAAAAAAAACACATTACAATTCTACATCAAAATCTATATTACTATTCAGTAACTTATATCACTATTTGTAAAACATCTGTTTTAAAACTATCAATTAATATTGTGTCTTATATTTGCTTGTTTAAAAAAATAGTGTTTGTTTTTTATTCCTATAAGTTGGTCTTCCATTTGTATTTATGTTATACACACCTTTCAAAATATCTTTCACTTTCATTCTTTTTATATATATGTATATGGGGGCATTTATTGAAATTTATTGGCTATACTATTATAAATCACTAGCATTGCTGTCTTCATCCATAATATATTCCTTCTGGTCAATGTAAACAAGTTCAAGAGTAGCCCGCACTGTACGTCATTTCCGGTCAATCGGGGTCACTCAGCGAGGAAACCCTGTTTCCGGAAATAGCGCTGATTGGATTTCCCACAGGTAAAAATAATCCAACTTCACACGCTATTTTCTCCGTTATTACTTGACCAAATTTCATCGGGTTTTTTGCGTTTTTATACGTTTATTTAGTACTATAAAATGAAAATAACTTACTATAAGCGTTTTAGTTCCACTTTAAAAGCTCTGTGACATTTGAGGTTTTTCTTATTCTTACACCATTTTTGAACATTGTAAATATCGGGAAAATAATATCGACGTGGGCAAATACCACAAAACCTAAATCCTTAAACAAGACAATACTAATCAATTCACAACCAAAGGAGTAAAAACACAAAACTAATCAAAGAGAACCAGAACAAGACAGCACAAAAACGAAAGCACTTGCAATGTGAACGCTAATAAACCGGAAGTGACATCGGGTGCTCTGGACGGGTAAGCAGGTCGCTTATTGTTATGTTTGCATATACAGCTGAGTGTCGAAATGTGTTTCATAGTTCGTGGTTAATACCTTCATATGTAGCTTAAGCGTTACCAGGCGTACCTTTCATTTTACAATTACAACTTCATTTATCTCCTCGTTCAGAGGTATATCAAGGAATCACGGAACTATTTATTAAGTCTTTTTCAATGAATCAGAGATTTGTCTTGAGAACGTATTCAATGTGGAAATTAAAGCAATGACTAATGTATCAGACCAATTTTACAACTTAATGTCGGTAAATATTTCCTTTCTCAATTTTAAAGGAAAAATATCTTATTTTAATATGTTCACTTCTTGGGCATAGCAATTATTTACTTTAAGAAATCTTGACGATTTTGACAGCTAAATTACATACATAGATGAATTCTTCTTTTCAATTTTCGTTTGAAATAAACGCTTCCATAAATTGCAATTAAACAATACAAAAACCCGAAGCTATTAAAAATATACTGTATCAAACCAATAATGTAAATTGTCCAATTAAAGTAGAGAACTTCCTTATTGCTTTTCACCAAATTATCTTTTAGCAGAAGCAAAAATATTAAATATATTGATACGCCGACGCAATCTTGCATCAAACATTTTCTGATGACTAAATTTCGTAGCTAGCTTTGAAGTAACCCGAAGGTATTGTCTTTTGAGAGATCTAATTTTATATGACTTTTATAGTCTTCAATTTAAGAACTATATAATATTAACCACCCAGCTTGAAAATAGGTTACTTAATTATTGCCTTATTTTATTTAAGAACCGATACAGGTGTATATTTGCAAAATGTTCAATTTGATTAAAAACAGTACTTCAAACATTTAACATTAATAGAGAACGGAAACGGGAATGTGTCAAAGAGTTAACAACCCGACCAAAGCGCAGAAAACAGCTCAATGCTACCACTGGGTCTTCAACGAAGCGAGACAATTTTCTATGACAGACAGGTGCACGCGACTGGTGTCTGTCATGGGTAGTTCGACCATTATCAGAATTCTTTTGTCGAACCTTTTGACTAATCCATCGGAACGTTATTTAACATCATCGACTGTGCTCAATGAATTTACCTAGGTATAGGAAACCTAAAAATCGAGTATTTAAGGAAGAAATAGGTACTTATACTCGTTCAAAAGTGAAGAACTGGAAAATCGTCAACTCAGTTTTTAAAAAAACAAGCGTCTGTCTGCTCGTTCCGCTGCGCTACACACGAGAAAGACGTGAAGTTATAAAAATCGTTGAAGACTTTCCAGTCTTCACTTTGAACTCGTGTAAGAACGTATCAATTACGGTAGAAAAGGTCCAAAATGTCGACAAAAATGTGGCAAAAGGCTGAAATACCAAGGCAATTCAACATATACAGCAGACGAATACCACAATGTAAAAGAAAAACGATGATAAACTTAAAAGAATCAGAAGAAGACATCACAGACACCAAAGCACAGTGTCATTCATATATATATATCACGGTTGACAAATACTATGTTCTGAGTTATTTCAAAGCACTGTTACCATCAACGGATCAAAAGTATCAAATTATTTTATTTAAACTGACAGTTGAAAGGTAATAAAAAATCCGGGTAAGGTCTCCTTTTCCTTGAGAAGTTGACAACTAACTTTAAGAAATTTTGAGAAAAAAATTATCAGCTAAAAATTTACACACATGTAAGACCCGGTTTACACTTGTTTAAAATTGAATTGATTTTTTTTAATCGATCTTAAAAAGACCAGTTCGCGTTACATATGCAAAGGCAAGTTCGATCGCAATCGATCTTGTTAGAACCAGTCCGTTTGGTAGGACATTCATTGGACTCTCTAATATTCAAAACTTTGGATACTAGTAGCCAAAAACATCAGAACATAATGAGCTACAGCAACAAACTGGACGAAACAGGGAACCAAATTCCAGGAATCGCAACCATACTTTTAGCAAAATTCAAAACGTATCAATTGTAGATTTCAAATAAAAGTCTAGAGAACCTAAGAAGAAACATTCATTTCTGTAATACTGGGGCATCAGCTTCTTTTTGTTATCTTTAAATTTATTGTATATATAATGGCAAAGCAAAACGTGCGTCTCTAATTTTCGATTTGTCCGATAGATATGAATGAATATACATATATTTTTCCACGAACAAACAAGTCTTCAATATATAGATAGTTAAGGTGGTACCTAACACTACAGGGAGATAACTCTGTAAAATCAGCTAAACGTTTTAATAACGTTGTGTTGTTAAGGGAATATTAAGCGTTTCAATGATCAATATTAGTGTTTGTCAAACTGCTATACAATCAGTGTAATTTTTCTGATGAATTGGTTGGTTCAAATGTTTTGAAATTTTAAAATTTTTGTCAATGGGTCAAAGTAAATACTTTGTCAAAATTTTACGAAAATTAAACGAGCCAAATTAATTTTAGTGAAAGTGTTGGGTACCACCTTAACGTCACTAAAAAAGTATTAGGTTTAGTCAAGATATGTATCAACATTTTTAATGAGAAACTTTTGAAAGCAAAATGTCAAAGCTCTTGTATTCATGCAATATTTCCTATTTATATGGATGATTTAAATTTGATATGCTGTTGCTGGATGATATGACGCGACTTAATCGTTCGTATACCAATATTTCGTATTCATATAGATGTTTTAAATTTTGATATGCAGTTTCTTGATGATACGACGCGACTGAATCGTTCGTATACCAATATTTCATATTCATATGGATGTTTTAAATTTTGAAATGCTGTTTCTTAATGATACGACGCGACTGAATCGTTCGCATACCATTATTTCCTATTCATATGGACTTTTTAAATTTTGATATGCAGTTTCTAGATGATACGACGCGACTGAATCGTTCGTATACCAATATTTCAAATTCATATAGATGTTTTAAATTTTGAAATGCAGTTTCTAGATGATACGACGCGACTGAATCGTTCGTATACCAATATTTCGTATTCATATAAATGTTTTAAATTTTGATATGCAGTTTCTTGATGATACGACGCGACTGAATCGTTCGTATACCAATATTTCATATTCATATGGATGTTTTAAATTTTGAAATGCTGTTTCTTAATGATACGACGCGACTGAATCGTTCGTATACCAATATTTCATATTCATATAGATGTTTTAAATTTTGACAGGCAGTTTCTTGATGATACGACGCGACTGAATCGGTCGTATACCAATATTTCGTATTCATATAGATGTTTTTAATTTTGACAGGCAGTTTTTTGATGATACGACGCGACTTAATTGTATACCAATATTTCCTATTCATATTTAATGTTTTAAATTTTGAAATGCAGTTTCTAGATGATACGACGCGACTGAATCCTTCGTATACCAATATTTCGTATTCATATAGATGTTTTAAATTTTGAAATGCAGTTTCTTGATGATACGACGCGACTGAACCGTTCGTATACCAATATTTCATATTCATATAGATGTTTTAAATTTTGAAATGCAGTTCCTTGATGATACGACGCGACTGAACCGTTCGTATACCAATATTTCGTATTCATATAAATGTTTTAAATTTTGATATGCAGTGTCTTGATGATACGACGCGGCAGGACCGTTCGTATACCAATTTCCGCATTATAAATTTCCTACAATCACTAAAGTCAAATTAACTCAGTTTAACATTATACAAGAAGTCATTTCATTTTCATTTGAAAGCATGATAAATTTTAGTTAATATATATTGTTCCCTGTGGATATCACTGGTTCAATTGTAGGTATTTGCGTGATATTGACATTTCAAACTT
The DNA here is from genome assembly GCA_028015205.1 of Mytilisepta virgata. NCBI lineage: Eukaryota > Metazoa > Mollusca > Bivalvia > Mytilida > Mytilidae > Mytilisepta > Mytilisepta virgata. The sequence continues at coordinate 4,523,785 of CM051516.1, forward strand.
ACTGTATAATTGCAAAGCAAAAGTAGGAATTTTTTTTATCTCCTTAAGGTAATGGTTATTCGTTCGACAATATACGCCGGGCGAACGTGAGGGCAGTGCAGAAAACAAATATAGTCAATTTACAATGTGGGCATTTGATCCTTACAATTGAAGTCATAAAGTGAAATTTCTTTCAGATACATATTACATAATAGTTGATACAAAAATCGATCCAAAATTTGACAGAGATGAACACTATTATTATGTAATTGATTTGATATTTACAATTTCCAAGAAAAACATTCCTTCATCCAGGACTGGATAATTCTCAATTAACACCTATAATATTATAACTAAAATACCATATTTTTCATTTATTTATTGTAAATTATTTTTAGAAAAATAGAATTTACTTCGATTCGGTGTAACATAATGTCTATATAAAACTAATATACAATAGATGACTCTCTTCAAATGTAACAACTGTAAATTAAAGCTCACTCAAGAGTAAGATGGTTCTATTTTTAACAAATCGTTGGTTGTTTACAGCTCACGATCAGAACTATAAATTATCGCACTTTATATGGCAGAAAAGTTTTAGTTTTTCTAGATTTAAAAATTTTAAAGCAAAAAGTTAATCTGCTGGCTACTCGGGGGGGGGGGGGGGGGGGGGATTGGGTTTGGCTAACTCAATGATAGTTAGATACGGAATGTGCGGCGTGCGGCAAATTCGGGTCAAGATTTAAAAAAAAAGCCGGCAGAGATTTCGGGTCAGGATTTTTTGACACTGGAGATTTCCGATAAAAATTTCTGCAGATTGTTATAAAGCACTGAGGGGAATCCAGGTCTATCCATTTTTTTAAAATCATAACATTATTATTTTTGGATATTTACGGGTATGTAATTTTAGCTTTCCTGGATATTTTCGGGCCACAAATTCGGTATAACGTGGATAATTTCGGGTAGGGGTTTCATGTTCACGGACACACCCCCCGGCATAAAATGGTCAACTTACCCCCAACCGAGGCTGACTATTTGTGATGTTCTATACGTAACTTGGTGATGATAATGCAGTTTTCGTAATTGTCCTATATTATATTGAAGGATTGTAGTATTGAAAAGAGGATAGCGGTATTGTCGAGAGACGAAGCAGAGAGCCTATACCGATTCGAATGTATACAAGACTAACTGCAGAATACAGTATAAATATTAAAATGCGTGTTTGATGTCAACTTTTTTCACCAATATCTGTGGAACATTTACTACAACTTCAAAAATGCAGTCTGAATGAATGTAACTGACAAAAGATTAAATTGCTTAAATTACTGAAGCAGGTCTAACACAGAATAAAGCTGTACTGTCTCGGACTATAATGGGATAAAACTATGATGTACGAGGAACATATATGGAACTACTGAGCCGTTAAAAAGAGAGGGGACGACTAAAACGTATAGAAGTAAAAACTTCAACAAACCTAAATAGCCATGTATGTCTATTGTTTTAACCCAGCAAATTGTAATGTCTTTGTTTATAAATTTGTTTCAAATGTGCTATTCAATTTGATATATAAACTGACTTCAATAGTGGCTTCAAAATTTTAAAGGATAAAAGTTTAAGATATTGATACTTTAAATTAACTATTATAAAATTTTAAAATTTGTGAAAACTAAGGAGTATCTCCCTCGTGCGTAGCTCTGTCCTCAAATAGTTTTGGGTTTACCCCCTTTGGTCATTTTGGTTGTTTTTGAATTTATTCTTCAACTTTGGATTATTTGTTTTTGTTTTCAACATTTTAGGCCTTGAGCACAACTGATGAGTCGTAAATTGACGACATGTGCACATGTTGTGCATCAAAATTGGGATCAAAGAATTTTTATTTAACATATGCTGTATACATGATTACTGGGTCACATGTCAGGTATACCATTAGAGATTTTTGTTTCGGATTTCGGTGTCTCTGGATTTTACATTATTTGCCGAAATGTGCCCATTCGGTGTATCACACAGTAAACTTTTTGAAAACATTTTCTAACATTCAGAATCAAAGATTAGCCAATAGGGATGCAAAAATAGGCACAATTCCAATTCCCGTATCTTATTTTAAATAATCAGAAAATCTGTGTTTGTTAATCAATGTCTGTTAAAACGCATCATCTGTGTTACACACTAAACAGAAATAGATAGATTTGGCAAAGAGGAAATCAATTATCATCTTAACAAACTATATGCAATAAAAAATAATACTTACATTTCCGATAGTGGTAATCCAGTCCCGGTATGTTGTAAGCCGGACATCTTTTTAATGATTAATTTTACAATGACAGAGCCACATGCCATTAAGTAACGTTAAGTACAGTAATGTTTATCTAATACGTGCATGCAACGTGTTACAGTACCATCAATAAACATTTCTAGAAAAAACAGAAAAATGTTACAAAAACTGATTGATTTTTAATTTATCGTTAAATTGATTTTCTTTATTGTCAAATTGCAGCCGTCATTTTGTGACGTATTGATTAGCAATAAACGTTTTCTTTTACATGGTATTCGTATGTCTTTCAGTAGGGCAGGAGTTCATTACTGAATCTATAAATACAGACAAAGATGTCCAGAGATTATATATACAGACGTATGTTTCAATTATAGATTAAAAGGACAAGGTTCTAAGATATTAGTAGGCCGTGGCCGCCGAGGAGTCTAGGTAATTCTTCTAACTAAATAGCGGTGGGACTAAAACAGGATGATATATCAAACACTTCGAATAAATAAATTGCAATGAAAATGATAGGCTCCATTCCGTCTTTGTTCAGTATAGAACTTACATTATCAAGGAAAACTTAAAAAAAACAAAAAACAACATTTGGTATTTAAATGAATTATAAAACTGCTAAAACACGTTTAATCCCTCCTGAGTTACTGTTGGATAATGTCGATCACTACACTGTCAAGACTGAGTTCGTGAGTTTGAATCCCGTCTTCATTGACACGGATGCTCATTTTCTTGTGTTTTCTTGTGTGAAGAAATGTCATTGGGTGATATTGTTTATTTGTGAAAATGAAAGCAGATGGTTTATGCGTCAATGAAACAGCAGTCAAACAGATCATTGATGTTCTGTATCTTTGTGAGATAATACGACTAGAAAGGTTTTGTGGGTTAAAGTGCAGGAATATTCAATAATTTAACATTCGGCGATTGGTACAAATGCATTTAATTGCAATATATTTTTAAAGTCATTATGTAATTGAACTATCTGAACACCATATCTATATTTAACCTCGTCCTATAAACTAAAATGACCGGTGAGCTATTTGTATGACCAGATGTCCATTAGTAGTACTAGTCATGGACTTCAGTATGATAAAAGGGTATACATTATAGGTGTCACCAGTGTATCCGGTTTCGATAAGTACGCCCTCTATTTTGGCCACCCAAAGTAGTGCTCGGATAAAACAGTAGAACGTCTTTTGATTGGATATTAATGATATGCATAAAATTATTAATGTAATCAATATATAGTTGATATGTTTTAAAATAGATTTCCTGCTACGAGTATTTTTATAGCAGTAAATAAATCATGATGAAAAAATTTCGGATTTTGGACGAAAAAACACGTATTTTTTTCAGCCTCATTTTTCACAAACAATACCCATGGGAATGTATTATGTAGTATATTGCAAATTTACGTGCTTATACTAATCTAAAAATCACATTTCTTTAATGGTCAAATTCGTATTGGAAAAAATAAGTAAATTGAAAAAAGGGGGATCGGTCCCTATAGAAAATAGCATTGCGCGGTAATTACACTGTTGACACCTGTAGATTGGTTCTCACTACGGTACGGTGATACGAATCAGATTATACATGACACAATATAGACTGTTGTTTTGTTTATATTTATGAATTATTTGTTTATTTAATTTTAATATATATATTCAATAAATATTACTAATAAAGTCAAGCATATTAATCAAATGTATGGTATTTAATCGGAAGTTTAGACATTATGATATCTTTTCTGTTTTCAAAGCAAATTACTCTAGAGAAATCCATCCGCAGGACGGTGGTGGTCGCTTAAGCTATGGTCAGACGGACAGATACGCGCGTTACGCATGTCTGCGGATGTGCATCCGTAAAAATCCGTAGAAATCCGCAGCAATACGTATCATGCGTATCATCCGTAAGTGCATCCGTAAAAATCCGTGGGAGTGCGCAGGAATCGAGGTCTTCCGCGAAAAGGTTTTGAAAATCTCAAAATTATTTTAAATTTCCCGCGCAAGGTCTTTTGCGCAGAATTTAGGTAGAATTTGCGTATTGTTCCGTATCATGCGTATTGATCCGTATCTTTGCGTATTTTTGCGTAAAACGTCCGTATCTATCCGTAAAAGTTAGGTAAAAGTGCGCAGGTATTCGATTTTTTAATGCCGTTCTCTCCAAAGATCGAATCGCAACTGAAGTGATGCTCCAAAAGCCGCGGTATATATGCGGATGTTGCGGACGAGGAGAAAGCCGACATCCGTGTGACACGCATGCGTATCTCATGCGTATCGTGCGCAGGACTTCCGTATCTTCCGCAGAACATCCGTATCTAGTCCGCATCTTGGGTATCGCTTGCGCAGAATTTAAGTGACACTAGCGTGGCACATCCGCCAAAGGGGTGTCTTCCGCAGAACATCCGCAGGATTTGCGTATTTCATGCGTATTGCATCCGTATCTCATGCGTATCTACCGTGGTTTTTTGGCTTTTTGCGCAGATTTTCAACAATTTCTGCGGATGAAATTAATTTTTTTTACGGATGCATCCGCAGACATCCGTACATGTCCGTCTGACCATAGCATTAAATCTTATAATACGACTTCTATACTTCGGAATTATGAATTCCTCAAAAAGTGGATTTATTCCTCGTATATTGCCTGTACTTGGGAAAACATAGAGTTTTGTTTTCTCCATAACCGTTATGACGGATAAGGATCCCTGCATATTAATTAAAGCAAAATAAATAAGGGGACAGTAAAGATATTGAAATGAAGATAAATACTTAGGTTAAACATACGTATACAAATATGCCGTTCGTGAAACTCTAAGCGAAAAAATATCTACTGTGAAGTGTATGTATTTTATAAAAAAAATATTCAATCTCGTATCGTCTGTTGCTAAATTAAATCACGTTAATTTCGCACGAGGTGTTACGTATACAGCAATTGCGGTCAGATCAGTTCCATATTTTGAGTATAAACCGGGTCAAACCAAAGACATTAAGATTGGTATTTGTGGTTCTCTGCCAAGCACGTGGTATTTAGGGGTTAAAGCAAAGACTGGGTGGCTCGGAGTCAAAATAATGTGTCCGAGTAGGGTGCGGACTTGTGGGATCCGACTCAGCGTGTCGGAGTAGTAAAAGCGGGCTTCATTCATGTTATTTTACTACATTTTATGTCCATCGCCTGAATATAGCCAGTTTGTGCTGCCTGGGAGTAAAACAACAACAATCAATCAATCAATCAATCAATACAAGTAGAAACTCCATTGCCATGCCTATATATTTGAAGTTGTTTAAAAATCAAAGCATTCATTACGTAGAATTTTGTTTTACTCATAGTTATAATGTGCATACATGGAACAAATGGTGTGAATCAGGCAGCTGCATGAGCAATTTAAATTTTGTTTTCCATAATATACATGTAAATATAAGCAAGTTAAATTGATTACTGTTTGTTAAATTTCCCTCATTTTTCCCGATTGCATCATTTAAGGTTCAAATGAAAGGTGCAGGTCAATGCTGCTTCTTATACGTATTAATACAATACTATACAATATATAAAGTTAGTTTTTATGCTCCAGATATGAAAGTATTTTACACTAAAACATAAAGCATACTATATTGCTTTTTCTAATTTCATAGATTTTAACCGATCCTAAACAGTGGAATATAAAAAGAGGATATGGTATTATTATCAAGTGAACTTTCCCCCAAAAGACACTAAAGAACAATATAAACGTCGTGGGAGTTTATGTTTTACTGTATGTGTTGTGCCGAGTTTAAATAATATTACTAGACTTGACTTAATTAACATCTATCGGGCACCGAACGGCCTTCAACGATTGGAAAACCCCACACCATACGACAGGCTATAAAAGGCCACTAAACTAAAATGTGAGACAATACAATAAGGAAATAGTATATTAGATTTTTTTTTAGAAAAAAAAATAATCTAGCATAAAAATATTAAATTAAATCAATGCATTTGTTTTAATAAAGAAGGAATACGAAGTAATATTCATAGATGAAGTTGATGTACACCCCATAAAATCACATGGAATATTTTGAAATTATCATATATACTAAAAGTAGTATATGCGCACAGTTCGGTTAGGATTTGACGAGGTCACCGGAACCGGAAATGACGTCACAGGAAGTGACGTAACCGGAACCGGAAGTCACGTGACCGGAACCGGAAGTACCGGAAGTGATTTGCGCGCATGCGCAACCGGAAGTAGTGGATTTTTCCACCATTTGTTGCCGGAAGTGACGCAAGTCACGTGCTAGGACACGGATGTGTGGTATGCGCATGCGTAGGCGGAACCGGAAGTACCCGGACGTAATTTGCGCGCATGCGCAACCGTAAGTAGTGGATTTTCGCGCCATTTGTTGCCGGAAGTGACGTAAGTCACAGACCCGGACGTGTGGTCTGCGCATGTCTAGGAACCGGAAGTGGTTTTTGCGCGCATGCGCAACCGGAAGTAGTGGGTTTCCCATGATTTGATTACGGAAGTGACGTCACTTACCCGGAAGTTCCATGCTTGACCAGATTGAATTATCTCCCTTTTCCCGCACTTCTCGGTCGTCTCTGGATCTTTCATCGGTCTGATACCCTCACTGTTATGTAGAAGTCCGAGAGTATACGTTTGGATTATCTCCCCTTATCCCGCTCTTTTCATTTGGGGGTGATGTTTTCTGTGAGGACCAAAGGTAGGATTGGATTATGTCCCCTTACCTCCAAGTGATGCTTGTCACCAATGGAGTGGTGTCCTTAGCAACTGCCTTAGCAACGGCGGTCCATTTCTATGATGCACTTCGTTTCTCTTCTCTTGCTCTATCCCGCTCCTCGCTGCTGTTCTCTTGCTCCGTGCTGCTCATCGCTACTCAGACTTGTTGCTGTTCGTCATCCCTGCTCTTCTCTTGCTCTTTGCTGCTCAACGCTGCTCTGCACTGTACTCAGACCTGAAAGCACCCTAAAGACAATCGTTTACCCTAACACTAGTACCACTTCAAATTCATAAGGGATTGAGCCAGATTGAATTATCTCCCTTTTCCCGCTCTTCTCGGTCGTCTCTGGATCTTTGATTGAATTATCTCCCCTTATCCCGCTCTTTTCATTTGGGGGTATTTTCTGTGAGGACTAGGATTGGATTATGTCCCCTTACCTGAAGTTGATGCTTGTCACCGCTCAATGGAGGGGTGTCCTTAGCAACGGCGGTCTATTTCATTGCTCTATGCTTCGCTTCTCTTCGCTTGCTCTTCACTGCTCCATGCTGCTCATCGCTAATAATGACTATATTCACCTGCTGAATGGTTTTTGTAGCTCATCGCTGTTTTTCTCGTTCTCATCGCTGTTTTTCTCTTGCTCTTTGCTGCTTATCGCTGTTTTTCTCGTGCCCTTTGCAGCTCATCGCTGTTTTTCTCGTGCTCATCGCTGTTTTTCTCTTGTTCTTTGTTGATCATCGCTGTTTTTCTCTTGTTCTTTGCTGCTCATCGCTGTTTTTCTCTTGTTCTTTGCTGCTCATCGCTGTTTTTCTCTTGTTCTTTACTGCTCATCACTGTTTTTCTCTCGTTCTTTACTGCTCATCACTGTTTTTCTCTTGGTCTTTACTGCTTATGGCTGTTTTTCTCTCGCTCTTTGTTGATCATCACTGTTTTTCTCGTACTCTTTGCTGCTCATCGCTGTTTTTCTCTTGTTCTTTGCTGCTCATCGCTGTTTTTCTCTTGTTCTTTACTTCTCATCACTGTTTTTCTCTTGTTCTTTACTGCTCGTCGCTGTTTTTCTTTCGTTCTTTACTGCTCATCGCTGTTTTTCTCTTGCTCTTTACTGCTTATGGCTGTTTTTCTCTTGCTCTTTGTTGATCATCACTGTTTTTCTCGTACTCTTTGCTGCTTATCGCTGTTTTTCTCTTGTTCTTTGTTGCTCATCACTGTTTTTCTCTTGCTCTTTACTGCTCATCACTGTTTTTCTCTTGTTCTTTACGTCTCATCGCTGTTTTTCTCTTGCTCGTTACTGCTTATCGCTGTTTTTCTCTTGGTTTTTGTAGCTGATCGCTGTTTTTCTCGTGCTCTTTGCTGCTCGTCGCTGGTTTTTCTCTTGTTCTTTGTTGCTCATCACTGTTTTTCTCTTGCTCTTTACTGCTCGTCGCTGTTTTTTCTCTTGTTCTTTGTTGCTCATCACTGTTTTTCTCTTGCTCTTTACTGCTCATCGCTGTTTTTCTCTTGGTTTTTGTAGCTCATCGCTGTTTTCCACGTGCTCTTTGCTGCTCATCGCTGTTTTTCTCGTGCTCTTTGCTGCTCATGGCTGTTTTTCTCTTGGTTTTTGTAGCTCGTCGCTATTTTTCTCGTGCTGTTTACTGCTCGTCGCTGTTTTTTCTCTTGTTCTTTGTTGCTCATCACTGTTTTTCTCTTGCTCTTTACTGCTCATCACTGTTTTTCTCTTGTTCTTTACTGCTTATCGCTGTTTTTCTCTTGGTTTTTGTAGCTCATCGCTGTTTGTCTCTTGCTCTTTACTGCTTATCGCTGTTTTTCTCTCGCTCTTTGTTGCTCATCGCTGTTTTTCTCTTGGTTTTTGTTGCTCGTCACTGTTTTTCTCGTGTTGTTTACTGCTCGTCGCTGTTTTTTCTCTTGTTCTTTGTTGCTCATCACTGTTTTTCTCTTGCTCTTTACTGCTCATCACTGTTTTTCTCTTGTTCTTTACTGCTTATCGCTGTTTTTCTCTTGGTTTTTGTAGCTCATCGCTGTTTGTCTCTTGCTCTTTACTGCTCATCGCTGTTTTTCTCTTGCTCTATGCTTCTCATCGCTGTTTTTCTCTTGTTCTTTGTTGCTCAATACTGTTTTTCTCTTGTTCTTTACTGGTCATCGCTGTTTTTCTCTCGTTCTTTACTGCTCATCGCTGTTTTTCTCTTGCTCTATGCTTCTCATCGCTGTTTTTCTGTTGTTCTTTGTTGCTCATCACTGTTTTTCTCTTGCTCTTTACTGCTCATCACTGTTTTTTTCTTGTTCTTTACTGGTCATCGCTGTTTTTCTCTTGCTCTTTACTGCTCATCGCTGTTTTTCTCTTGCTCTATGCTTCTCATCGCTGTTTTTTCTCTTGTTCTTTGTTCCTCATCACTGTTTTTCTCTTGCTCTTTACTGCTCATCAATGTTTTTCTCTTGTTCTTTACTGGTCATCGCTGTTTTTCTCGCGTTCTTTACTGCTCATCGCTGTTTTTCTCTTGCTCTTTACTGCTTATGGCTGTTTTTCTCTCGCTCTTTGTTGCTCATCACTGTTTTTCTCTTGTCCTTTGTTGTTCATCGCTACTCCTTACCTTACTCGCGTGCTTATTTCGTTTTTTGGGGCTACTTGTCTCTGTTTTCGCTGCCACTACTGCTCCTGCTGCTTTTTGCTGTTCGTTATCGCTGCTCTTCTCTTGCTCATCGCTGTTTTTTCTCTTGCTCATCGCTGATCCTTTCTTGTTCTTTGCTGCTCATCCCTACTCAGGGCCTTACTCGCGTGCTCATTTCTGCTCATCTCTTGCTCATCGCTGCTCACAACTGCTCTTCTCTTGCTCATTGCTGCTCATCACTGCTCATCGCTGCTCTTCTCTTGCTCTTTGCTGCTCATCCCTACTCAGGACCTTACTCGCGTGCTCATTTCGCTCCTGCTGCTGCTACGCAAGGAATGGGGTTTACTGCTGATGATCGGAAGGCCACTCGGTACTCATGTTGTCGGTTTGATTGGTAGATCAAGACTGATCGATGTGATTGTATACTGGGATATTTATCGACGACAAACACAAATGAAACAGTTTCATATTTTATTTTACATTTTTACAAAATCTACATCAGTCAATGTTTTAAGTTCTGGTTCTTTCTCTTCAAACAAAGGTATGATCTTCTTCAGTTCTTGCCATTCGTAAGGACTCAGCGTTATACCTCTCTTGGTTGACTGTAAAGTCAGTTCTCCGTTAGGCACGAAATATTTTCTGATGTGAATGATAGGATAGGGTGCTTTAATGATGACATAAACATCTTCTCCCAGATGATATGTCCAGTCCACCGGTTCTTTGTCCTTGATTCTGGTGATCAGGTCGTCCACCACTTCTGTAGTACTGCACAACATTTTCCACTGCATTAACGACGGGCTGACTCCGGTCTTTGTGGGCACCGTTTCACTTTCCCAACATCTCAAATCTACTCTTTTACTTCCATTCCATTCTGTGAGTTCAGCATAACGTCCTCCACCCAGTAGTACTTTCAAAGGAATATTGGAATCTGTCATGGCGTCTTGGACGATATCTCGCTTGGTCTGGTCTTTGGTTTTCTTTTCTTTACGTGGCATATCGGCTGACTGATTCTTCTTCTTGCTGGTCTATTTATATACATATATTTGTGAAGATGGATTGGATTGGTTCTTATATTATGAAACGTGAAACAGGATTGGCTATCTTTCCGACATCGTGATTGGTTAACTTCTCCCGTTCCGATTGGTCGAAAATCTGACATTTTCATTGGTCAATTCCAACCGTTTCGATAGATCAACACGATGGTACACTGTCCAAATATGTGGCGCCCAATCCGGAAACTGCTCACAATAGGTACGAGTAAACGCCGACAATACGATCAGTCTTCCTTGGTTCACCACACCGTCTTCGAACATGGCAGAGACGATTGTCTCGTATATTTGGAAGGGGTCCATCGTACGAATGACTTCTCTGACTATCTTCACTTCCTTTTATACATTTATGACATGAGACTACTCTGCATTGACAAACTTGTAACTGTCTACATATATACATGTATATATAGTGTTGCCAGACGATCCCGATACCGGGGTTTTGTATCTGAGGCACTGGCAGTCCACCCGGACAGAGGAAAATACCGACAATCGTGTTCAGGATGAACGAGATTACATCCGCCACCTTTCCTGATATGGTTCGCCACACATTCAACCTACAAAATACGACCTTCAAGATCAACGTGTCGTTTGGATTTATACTGAGAAACGCAGAGACCGGAGAACTAAGATACTTCCATTCCAGGACGGGGACGAATGTTCTCTGTCTCGATGATGTTAGATGGACATCAAAGATGGCTGCACCCATTCTCTTGCTTTTTGCTGCTCATCGCTGTTTTTCTCTTGCTCTGCTAATGATGACCTTACCTCATTTCAGTTTTGGGGCAACTTGTCGCTGTTTTCGCCGCTGTTGCTAGTGGTGGTCGATTGTCGTTAGTCAAAGATTGGATCTGTGCGAGAGCACCCTTAGATCCGGGTTATTTAAAAGTCCACTCTGCATTTATCCAGGCTTGTGACTGGCTATCATAAGATAGGCTGCATTAATCCTGCTCAATTTTTTAAGGGCACTCTGCATTTGTCCAGGCTTGTGGCTGGCTATATATATGTATAAACATATATAGGCTGCATTACCCTCCTTCCCTTTTTTTGTTATATTTTTTTCTGTTTTTCTTTGTAATATGTTCCAATTCCTCCGTCACATAGAGTCATTGCTGTCTTCAGCTGGAGGTGGGTCGTAGTCGTTCAATACACGGTTAAGCAGATATTTTCGTTTTTCTACGGCCTAATCCCATGATTCTTTTGATTCGTAGTCTTCCTATTCTCTCCAGCGTTTAGCCGTTTTTCTTGATCTCTCTATGTACGGGGTCTTTATTTATGTCTTGATGCCAGGACACCAGTCCGAGGTAATGCTTTCGTATTTCGTCTCTGTATGAGTCAAACATGTCTCTATATGCTGCCAAGCGTGCCTTGTCTTCTTCCATTCCGGCTTCCACTACTTCGTTTACTGTCTGTGAGTATTCCGATTGATGTACTTGAAATGTTATGTTCAAAACGACTTCCCATAGGGACTGTTCGCAAAGCTCTTCGGAGTCTTCGTTGGATCCATGGTCACTACTTTGTTCCGATTCATCGTTATCGGCTTCTGTGGTGGTGTCTGAAGCTGAATCATTATAGTCTGTTGAATCCTGTTCAATACCATGTGCATTCTTTTTGTGTCGCACTAGGTTAAAGTTTTGCTTGGATTGGTATCCACAGGTATACATTTAAGACGTCTTTATTTCCTGGTAGTCGATAGCAGAATGAGTTCCGGTCGTCCTGCAAGTGTTTATATTAGATACAGGTTCCTCAGCGGCTTGTTGATTCATACACAAGCGTTTGGCAAAGTATTCGTTTCGAAATTGTTGCAGTTCAGATTTCACTTTTCTGATGAGGTCTCTTTTAAGTCTTTTCCACTCGTTGTCAATCCTTCTACATCCCTTGCAGATATTCATGTTTTTGTAGAAGTCCGCAAAGCTCTTGTTCGTTTGACACTTTTTACATTTCTTGTTTGGATCCACTTTGTTGGGTCCTCCACTTGTGTTATCCAGCCGTTTGGTTCTCTTCACTTTGGTTAGAAGTAATTTCCTTTTCCTTTGTGGTTTTGCTTTGGTGTTAGAAAGATCCACAGGTATTTAATATCTAGCAGGAACCACTAAATCAACGAGAGGCGTTTTCGATGCCATTGATACGTGTGTGTTGTTTGACGGTCTTCAAACAACTGACGAAATTAAACAAAACCTCTGATTATATTTTCGTTAAAAGCTTTTCATTGGTGTCATAGAGACGAAGATTACCCCACACAGTTCGCTGTTCGTTGTTGCTATTGCTGCTGAGGAGGTGAAGGTGGGATTCTCACTGTTTCGTTATAAGTCACCTCTTAGTCTCGTTGATGTTACGATGGATACAAAAGATGGCTGCGTTCATGTAACGCGGACCTGAAAGAGAACACCCTTATGAAACAGAAATTTTAGAGTCTTTCCGGACGGGAACGAATGTTCTCGGTCTCGTTGATGCTACGACGGACATCAAAGATGGCTGCCCCCAAGTAACGCGGACCTGAAAGGGAACACCCTAATGAAACGAAAATTTCAGAGTCTTTCCGGACGGGAACGAACGTTTACGGATTTCAGTCCTAACCATAACCCTAACTCCAGACCTAACCCTAACCCTAACTCTAACCCTAACCCTAGTTCTAACCCTAACCCTAACTCTAACCCTAACCTTAGTCCTGCTTCTAACCCTTATCGTAGGTCTGTCTCGTACTCCTACTCTAACCGGTCCATACCCCACGCCGGTGGTTCACTGGTGCAAGCGTGACAAACACGAGGCAAACAGTCACGCTTGCTTAGGTGATCCAACGACGTGAGGTATGGACCGGTTAGAGTAGGAGTACGAGACAGACCTACGATAAGGGTTAGAAGCAGGACTAAGGTTAGGGTTAGAGTTAGGGTTAGGGTTAGAACTAGGGTTAGGGTTAGAGTTAGGGTTAGGGTTAGGTCTGGAGTTAGGGTTATGGTTAGGACTGAAATCCGTAAACGTTCGTTCCCGTCCGGAAAGACTCTGAAATTTTCGTTTCATTAGGGTGTTCCCTTTCAGGTCCGCGTTACTTGGGGGCAGCCATCTTTGATGTCCGTCGTAGCATCAACGAGACCGAGAACATTCGTTCCCGTCCGGAAAGACTCTAAAATTTCTGTTTCATAAGGGTGTTCTCTTTCAGGTCCGCGTTACATGAACGCAGCCATCTTTTGTATCCATCGTAACATCAACGAGACTAAGAGGTGACTTATAACGAAACAGTGAGAATCCCACCTTCACCTCCTCAGCAGCAATAGCAACAACGAACAGCGAACTGTGTGGGGTAATCTTCGTCTCTATGACACCAATGAAAAGCTTTTAACGAAAATATAATCAGAGGTTTTGTTTAATTTCGTCAGTTGTTTGAAGACCGTCAAACAACACACACGTATCAATGGCATCGAAAACGCCTCTCGTTGATTTAGTGGTTCCTGCTAGATATTAAATACCTGTGGATCTTTCTAACACCAAAGCAAAACCACAAAGGAAAAGGAAATTACTTCTAACCAAAGTGAAGAGAACCAAACGGCTGGATAACACAAGTGGAGGACCCAACAAAGTGGATCCAAACAAGAAATGTAAAAAGTGTCAAACGAACAAGAGCTTTGCGGACTTCTACAAAAACATGAATATCTGCAAGGGATGTAGAAGGATTGACAACGAGTGGAAAAGACTTAAAAGAGACCTCATCAGAAAAGTGAAATCTGAACTGCAACAATTTCGAAACGAATACTTTGCCAAACGCTTGTGTATGAATCAACAAGCCGCTGAGGAACCTGTATCTAATATAAGCACTTGCAGGACGACCGGAACTCATTCTGCTATCGACTACCAGGAAATAAAGACGTCTTAAATGTATACCTGTGGATACCAATCCAAGCAAAACTTTAACCTAGTGCGACACAAAAAGAATGCACATGGTATTGAACAGGATTCAACAGACTATAATGATTCAGCTTCAGACACCACCACAGAAGCCGATAACGATGAATCGGAACAAAGTAGTGACCATGGATCCAACGAAGACTCCGAAGAGCTTTGCGAACAGTCCCTATGGGAAGTCGTTTTGAACATAACATTTCAAGTACATCAATCGGAATACTCACAGACAGTAAACGAAGTAGTGGAAGCCGGAATGGAAGAAGACAAGGCACGCTTGGCAGCATATAGAGACATGTTTGACTCATACAGAGACGAAATACGAAAGCATTACCTCGGACTGGTGTCCTGGCATCAAGACATAAATAAAGACCCCGTACATAGAGAGATCAAGAAAAACGGCTAAACGCTGGAGAGAATAGGAAGACTACGAATCAAAAGAATCATGGGATTAGGCCGTAGAAAAACGAAAATATCTGCTTAACCGTGTATTGAACGACTACGACCCACCTCCAGCTGAAGACAGCAATGACTCTATGTGACGGAGGAATTGGAACATATTACAAAGAAAAACAGAAAAAAATATAACAAAAAAAGGGAAGGAGGGTAATGCAGCCTATATATGTTTATACATATATATAGCCAGTCACAAGCCTGGACAAATGCAGAGTGCCCTTAAAAAATTGAGCAGGATTAATGCAGCCTATCTTATGATAGCCAGTCACAAGCCTGGATAAATGCAGAGTGGACTTTTAAATAACCCGGATCTAAGGGTGCTCTCGCACAGATCCAATCTTTGACTAACGACAATCGACCACCACTAGCAACAGCGGCGAAAACAGCGACAAGTTGCCCCAAAACTGAAATGAGGTAAGGTCATCATTAGCAGAGCAAGAGAAAAACAGCGATGAGCAGCAAAAAGCAAGAGAATGGGTGCAGCCATCTTTGATGCCCATCTAACATCATCGAGACAGAGAACATTCGTCCCCGTCCTGGAATGGAAGTATCTTAGTTCTCCGGTCTCTGCGTTTCTCAGTATAAATCCAAACGACACGTTGATCTTGAAGGTCGTATTTTGTAGGTTGAATGTGTGGCGAACCATATCAGGAAAGGTGGCGGATGTAATCTCGTTCATCCTGAACACGATTGTCGGTATTTTCCTCTGTCCGGGTGGACTGCCAGTGCCTCAGATACAAAACCCCGGTATCGGGATCTTCTGGCAACACTATATATACATGTATATATGTAGACAGTTACAAGTTTGTCAATGCAGAGTAGTCTCATGTCATAAATGTATAAAAGGAAGTGAAGATAGTCAGAGAAGTCATTCGTACGATGGACCCCTTCCAAGTATACGAGACAATCGTCTCTGCCATGTTCGAAGACGGTGTGGTGAACCAAGGAAGACTGATCGTATTGTCGGCGTTTACTCGTACCTATTGTGAGCAGTTTCCGGATTGGGCGCCACATATTTGGACAGTGTACCATCGTGTTGATCTATCGAAACGGTTGGAATTGACCAATGAAAATGTCAGATTTTCGACCAATCGGAACGGGAGAAGTTAACCAATCACGATGTCGGAAAGATAGCCAATCCTGTTTCACGTTTCATAATATAAGAACCAATCCAATCCATCTTCACAAATATATGTATATAAATAGACCAGCAAGAAGAAGAATCAGTCAGCCGATATGCCACGTAAAGAAAAGAAAACCAAAGACCAGACCAAGCGAGATATCGTCCAAGACGCCATGACAGATTCCAATATTCCTTTGAAAGTACTACTGGGTGGAGGACGTTATGCTGAACTCACAGAATGGAATGGAAGTAAAAGAGTAGATTTGAGATGTTGGGAAAGTGAAACGGTGCCCACAAAGACCGGAGTCAGCCCGTCGTTAATGCAGTGGAAAATGTTGTGCAGTACTACAGAAGTGGTGGACGACCTGATCACCAGAATCAAGGACAAAGAACCGGTGGACTGGACATATCATCTGGGAGAAGATGTTTATGTCATCATTAAAGCACCCTATCCTATCATTCACATCAGAAAATATTTCGTGCCTAACGGAGAACTGACTTTACAGTCAACCAAGAGAGGTATAACGCTGAGTCCTTACGAATGGCAAGAACTGAAGAAGATCATACCTTTGTTTGAAGAGAAAGAACCAGAACTTAAAACATTGACTGATGTAGATTTTGTAAAAATGTAAAATAAAATATGAAACTGTTTCATTTGTGTTTGTCGTCGATAAATATCCCAGTATACAATCACATCGATCAGTCTTGATCTACCAATCAAACCGACAACATGAGTACCGAGTGGCCTTCCGATCATCAGCAGTAAACCCCATTCCTTGCGTAGCAGCAGCAGGAGCGAAATGAGCACGCGAGTAAGGTCCTGAGTAGGGATGAGCAGCAAAGAGCAAGAGAAGAGCAGCGATGAGCAGTGATGAGCAGCAATGAGCAAGAGAAGAGCAGTTGTGAGCAGCGATGAGCAAGAGATGAGCAGAAATGAGCACGCGAGTAAGGCCCTGAGTAGGGATGAGCAGCAAAGAACAAGAAAGGATCAGCGATGAGCAAGAGAAAAAACAGCGATGAGCAAGAGAAGAGCAGCGATAACGAACAGCAAAAAGCAGCAGGAGCAGTAGTGGCAGCGAAAACAGAGACAAGTAGCCCCAAAAAACGAAATAAGCACGCGAGTAAGGTAAGGAGTAGCGATGAACAACAAAGGACAAGAGAAAAACAGTGATGAGCAACAAAGAGCGAGAGAAAAACAGCCATAAGCAGTAAAGAACAAGAGAAAAACAGCGATGAGCAGTAAAGAACGAGAGAAAAACAGCGATGACCAGTAAAGAACAAGAGAAAAACACTGATGAGCAGTAAAGAGCAAGAGAAAAACAGTGATGAGCAACAAAGAACAAGAGAAAAAACAGCGATGAGAAGCATAGAGCAAGAGAAAAACAGCGATGAGCAGTAAAGAGCAAGAGAAAAACAGCGATGACCAGTAAAGAACAAGAAAAAAACAGTGATGAGCAGTAAAGAGCAAGAGAAAAACAGTGATGAGCAACAAAGAACAAGAGAAAAACAGCGATGAGAAGCATAGAGCAAGAGAAAAACAGCGATGAGCAGTAAAGAACGAGATAAAAACAGCGATGACCAGTAAAGAACAAGAGAAAAACATTGATGAGCAGTAAAGAGCAAGAGAAAAACAGTGATGAGCAACAAAGAACAAGAGAAAAAACAGCGATGAGAAGCATAGAGCAAGAGAAAAACAGCGATGAGCAGTAAAGAGCAAGAGAAAAACAGCGATGACCAGTAAAGAACAAGAAAAAAACAGTGATGAGCAGTAAAGAGCAAGAGAAAAACAGTGATGAGCAACAAAGAACAAGAGAAAAACAGCGATGAGAAGCATAGAGCAAGAGAAAAACAGCGATGAGCAGTAAAGAGCAAGAGACAAACAGCGATGAGCTACAAAAACCAAGAGAAAAACAGCGATAAGCAGTAAAGAACAAGAGAAAAACAGTGATGAGCAGTAAAGAGCAAGAGAAAAACAGTGATGAGCAACAAAGAACAAGAGAAAAAACAGCGACGAGCAGTAAACAACACGAGAAAAACAGTGACGAGCAACAAAAACCAAGAGAAAAACAGCGATGAGCAACAAAGAGCGAGAGAAAAACAGCGATAAGCAGTAAAGAGCAAGAGACAAACAGCGATGAGCTACAAAAACCAAGAGAAAAACAGCGATAAGCAGTAAAGAACAAGAGAAAAACAGTGATGAGCAGTAAAGAGCAAGAGAAAAACAGTGATGAGCAACAAAGAACAAGAGAAAAAACAGCGACGAGCAGTAAACAGCACGAGAAAAATAGCGACGAGCTACAAAAACCAAGAGAAAAACAGCCATGAGCAGCAAAGAGCACGAGAAAAACAGCGATGAGCAGCAAAGAGCACGTGGAAAACAGCGATGAGCTACAAAAACCAAGAGAAAAACAGCGATGAGCAGTAAAGAGCAAGAGAAAAACAGTGATGAGCAACAAAGAACAAGAGAAAAAACAGCGACGAGCAGTAAAGAGCAAGAGAAAAACAGTGATGAGCAACAAAGAACAAGAGAAAAACCAGCGACGAGCAGCAAAGAGCACGAGAAAAACAGCGATCAGCTACAAAAACCAAGAGAAAAACAGCGATAAGCAGTAACGAGCAAGAGAAAAACAGCGATGAGACGTAAAGAACAAGAGAAAAACAGTGATGAACAGTAAAGAGCAAGAGAAAAACAGTGATGAGCAACAAAGAACAAGAGAAAAACAGCGATAAGCAGCAAAGAGTACGAGAAAAACAGTGATGATCAACAAAGAGCAAGAGAAAAACAGCCATAGGCAGTAAAGAGCAAGAGAAAAACAGCGATGAGCAGTAAAGAACGAGAGAAAAACAGCGACGAGCAGTAAAGAACAAGAGAAAAACAGTGATGAGCAGTAAAGAACAAGAGAAAAA
Organism: Mytilisepta virgata; assembly: GCA_028015205.1. Taxonomy (NCBI): domain Eukaryota; kingdom Metazoa; phylum Mollusca; class Bivalvia; order Mytilida; family Mytilidae; genus Mytilisepta; species Mytilisepta virgata. The sequence continues at coordinate 4,542,777 of CM051516.1, forward strand.
CAGCGATGAGCAGCAAAGAACAAGAGAAAAACAGCGATGAGCAGCAAAGAGTACGAGAAAAACAGTGATGATCAACAAAGAGCGAGAGAAAAACAGCCATAAGCAGTAAAGACCAAGAGAAAAACAGTGATGAGCAGTAAAGAACGAGAGAAAAACAGTGATGAGCAGTAAAGAACAAGAGAAAAACAGCGATGAGCAGCAAAGAACAAGAGAAAAACAGCGATGAGCAGCAAAGAACAAGAGAAAAACAGCGATGATCAACAAAGAACAAGAGAAAAACAGCGATGAGCACGAGAAAAACAGCGATGAGCTGCAAAGGGCACGAGAAAAACAGCGATAAGCAGCAAAGAGCAAGAGAAAAACAGCGATGAGAACGAGAAAAACAGCGATGAGCTACAAAAACCAAGAGAAAAACAGCGACGAGCAACAAAAAACCAAGAGAAAAACAGTGATGAGCAGTAAAGAGCAAGAGAAAAACTGCGATAAGCAGTAAAGAACAAGAGAAAAACAGCGACGAGCAGCAAAGAGCACGAGAAAAACAGCGATGAGCAAGAGAAGAGCAGCAATGACGAACACCAACAAGCAGCAGAAGCGGAAGCAGCAGCGAAAACACCGACAAGTAACCCCAAGAATCTTAAATCAGCAGGTGAATATAGTCATTATTAGCGATGAGCAGCATGGAGCAGTGAAGAGCAAGCGAAGAGAAGCGAAGCATAGAGCAATGAAATAGACCGCCGTTGCTAAGGACACCCCTCCATTGAGCGGTGACAAGCATCAACTTCAGGTAAGGGGACATAATCCAATCCTAGTCCTCACAGAAAATACCCCCAAATGAAAAGAGCGGGATAAGGGGAGATAATTCAATCAAAGATCCAGAGACGACCGAGAAGAGCGGGAAAAGGGAGATAATTCAATCTGGCTCAATCCCTTATGAATTTGAAGTGGTACTAGTGTTAGGGTAAACGATTGTCTTTAGGGTGCTTTCAGGTCTGAGTACAGTGCAGAGCAGCGTTGAGCAGCAAAGAGCAAGAGAAGAGCAGCGATGAGGAACAGCAACAAGTCTGAGTAGCGATGAGCAGCACGGAGCAAGAGAAGAGCAGCGAGGAGCGGGATAGAGCAAGAGAAGAGAAACGAAGTGCATCATAGAAATGGACCGCCGTTGCTAAGGCAGTTGCTAAGGACACCACTCCATTGGTGACAAGCATCACTTGGAGGTAAGGGGACATAATCCAATCCTACCTTTGGTCCTCACAGAAAACATCACCCCCAAATGAAAAGAGCGGGATAAGGGGAGATAATCCAAACGTATACTCTCGGACTTCGACATAACAGTGAGGGTATCAGACCGATGAAAGATCCAGAGACGACCGAGAAGTGCGGGAAAAGGGAGATAATTCAATCTGGTCAAGCATGGAACTTCCGGGTAAGTGACTTACGTCACTTCCGTAATCAAATCATGGGAAACCCACTACTTCCGGTTGCGCATGCGCACAAAAACCACTTCCGGTTCCTAGACATGCGCAGACCACACGTCCGGGTCTGTGACTTACGTCACTTCCGGCAACAAATGGCGCGAAAATCCACTACTTCCGGTTGCGCATGCGCGCAAATTACTTCCGGGTACTTCCGGTTCCGCCTACGCATGCGCATACCACACATCCGTGTCCTAGCACGTGACTTGCGTCACTTCCGGCAACAAATGGCGGAAAAATCCACTACTTCCGGTTGCGCATGCGCGCAAATCACTTCCGGTACTTCCGGTTCCGGTCACGTGACTTCCGGTTCCGGTTACGTCACTTCCTGTGACGTCATTTCCGGTTCCGGTTACGTCACTTCCGGCACCTCCTCAGCACCTCCTCAAATCCTAACCGAACTGTGCGCATATACTACTACTAAATGCCGTTGATAAATTATATCCTAGACATTTCTGCCGGGGGATTTGCTCACGGGCCCCTATTTATGTTAGAAGAGCATATTTACGGCCGTGGTGTCGGTTGTGTTATCATTATATGTAGACATTGAATAAAATACTGTTTGAACTAAATGCTTTTCATGCCCCGTCCACGAATGTTGACGGGGCATACAGATTTACCCTTGTTCGTCCGTACGTACGTTTGCCCGGTTTGGTTAATTTTTATCCCCTGCACTTTAACCCCCAAAACGTAAAAAATATAGAAATGTAATACTATCCAGTGGTACAGTACAATGCCAAATTATCGATATAAAGAACCAAAAACATAATTAGACAAAGACATACCTAAGACAAACACTGTCCTGACTTGGGACAGGCGCATATAAATGCGGCGGGGTTAAACTGGTTTTGTCGACGTCGAACCCTCCCCCTTAGTGTGGCCATAGGAAAATAAAACCATATATTAAACACTAAAAATATCACTCAGTATATCTTCCAACTCACCTGAATGGCATAGAAACATTGAAACATTGAAACACCCAACAGACTGATCGCAGTTAACTGAAAGCAAGCAACGGAAGCAAGACAGAATGACTGAACCATCAAGTTTACCAATCTAGGAAAACTGGTTTTTGGTGAAGACACATCATAAGTTAAGTTGGCAAAACGAGGTTTACAAGGTTAAAATACTGAAAAGACCTATTTTATATGTAAGGAATTAATGACATGGTCAATATTGGTAAAACAAAAACTCGATTTAATGATGCGACAAAATCGTTGAAATTGTATCCCCTATGAATTAGTTTTTTTACTGGTTTAATTAGGTCTAAGGGACGATTTTTGAATTTATATGAGCTGTGTAAATGATGTTACCATAGAAGTGAGGATTGGAAATGCCTTGTTTTATGAAAGTTTAATACGTGCAGTTAAATTTTCGTATTAAAGATTCATATCTATAGTAAAATTTAGAAATTGTTTTCAGAAGTTTGTGATGTCGAAACTTCTGATGTAAAAGTTTATCTGTGATAAATAAATTACGTTTGTTAAATTCTGAGACATGACTAATACACGAGCAAGGCGAACATGTGAAATATACACACCATAAGATAGTGCAATAGGTACATCTCCATCGAGAAATGGAATATTGACAATAGGAAAATCCAAATCATCACGTTTGTCATAGATTTTAGTTTTTAGGATACGTAACTACCTTGTTTTCCGGGTAGGTGTGTGCCGCTGAAAGATATACAATTTGTCCCAAATTAACGTATGTTAAAACTACAAAATTTTACCAAAATTTATATATCTGTCTTAATTTTACATAAAATATTTCTATTTTTACATGAAAATGCAAATTTTTGGCACATCCCGTATAGCATTATTTATGAAGTTACACCCGGCTGTGTTAGTATATATATAAAAAAATATTTCCAATAAATCTTCAAGGAGCTTCATAATTTCGAATAAAGTAGTCGATGCAAGCGATGTAAACAAAGTCTTAAAAATATTCCACAGGACTTAAATGTGTGAATTCTACTAAGCATAACTCAGTTGGCTGTGTATCAATTGAAGAGGGTAATTTTAAAGATCTGACATATGTACATGTATTCAGTGGTTCAGATTTCCATCGATAACTTGTATGTGTTTTTAATTCGTTTGATTTTTTAAAACCCCTTAAAGCAAATTTTGTTTTATTTCATAAAGTCTGTATTCGTATCAATTGATGAGGAAGGAGGCTTAAGACTTAAGACCTTAATCGCCACCCATCACATAAGATGAGGCCCGAAATTATCTAGTATCTAGATTTCAGGAAGAAAAATATGAACAATTGAAATCTATATTTTTATTGTAAAATAAATGAATAAACATAAAACAAATCATCCACAAAGTTCCGTAAGAATGGCCTGACTTTAGCTTCAATCATAAAGAGAGAAACATGTCAGAAATTAAGTAAAAAGAATCGAAAATTGGCAGGTCACCCTAAAAACTGAATGAGGTGAGGCTGCTACACGTCACATCTGGTAAAATACCTGAATGATCCTGAAGCTTCAGTATGGAAATAATAGGTAATTCTGAGTGAGCAATACTCAGTAGTTTTATTATTATTTGTACCAAGAAAATTATTCTGGTATTAAACTAGTAGTTTATCTTTTTTCAAAGGATATAAATCAATATTGATTTATAAAAAACATACTTTGATATGATTTCTCGTGAAAAGGGTATAGTATTTCTAATATAAATGAAATCATGCGTTAGTATACATGTACTTAAATAAACCTGGTAATTAATTAGCACGTCATTTAAAAAAAATCTTTAACATCAATATGCTGCAATTGTAACATGACGTCTCGATTTTCTTTTGATCTTTTCTGAAATAAATTAGTATAGGTATGACCAATGCACAGTGCACTATCCAACTGAAATTCATATTAATGCATTTTCACTGAGGCCATTTTATTTACTTTTTCCTATTAATGCAAGAAAAATCAGCGAAGCGTCATGCAAACTCATTAAACTTCTTAAAAATATCGCACAGAGCGCTCGGTAGTTTAACCAGTCTAATTCTTTACAGTACATGTCATTGAATGAGTTCCTGTTTACGCTTGCTTTATCGTAGTCCGCAGTGACTCATTAATTACGTTCTCTAAATTGTAGTGATATTATTCGTTTATCCGGTGTTGGTATTTAAGGTGTTCCGTACTATCACTTACAAGTACAAATAATACATGTAGATAAGGATATCTTGTAATTTCCTACCACTTATAGTCATATTAATCAATTCGTCTAGTATCTGATAACTGCAGTAGACATGATGAAAAGCGAAAATAGAATGTTGAAGATTGTTCTGTTGATCATTAGTACAACGAGTTTCGTATCATCAGACACACAGCAGATTCAATGCAATGCTACCGTCGAGGAAACATTGGAGACTTCGCTACCTTCTGTAATTCTAAACGTTGATCATATGTACAGTAGTGTAACCAATGGATCACCATATAGCAAAGGTCCGACACCGATCACAGCAATTAGATTTGGTGGAAATATTTCTTCGTATTCTATTAATGTTGATGTGTCTCGATCGTATACGCAAAAAGTTACATTTGCGTACAATGGGTCACATGTTTGTGCTTCTGCGCAATTTAGAGTAGAAACCGATATCTGCTGGTCTGGTTACTCAACAGGATGTAATAACAAAACTACAGTTTGTGATTCGTTATGTTTTGTGGCAAATGACCACTATACACGGAACACAATAACATTATTTGATAGTTTAACTTCCAGCTCTAGCATCGGTAGATGGACAATGACTGACAGGTTATACTTGTACACAGCACCAGCCAAGCAACTTACATGTTTCCATAAAGACGATGGCTATAAAATGTTGGACTATGGTTATTTTCCAAAGCCGAATATTAGTCAAGTAACATGTCCAGTTGGGCAACGTTGTAGAATAACTATAGGAAAAGAATGGTATTCGGCACCTTTTCCTGAAGTGTTTGTAGGATGTGAGAAGGATGAAAAACACTACGACGGTTGTGAAGAAGGATGTAGTACTTACCAAACATCGCCTTCTGGATATAGGGAAAGATGGGCGAATATGTGCAGATACTGTTGTAGCGAGAATTTCTGCAACGATCCCTTCAAATGCGACAGGAATTTGAATTGCGATTTAAGTTCTGATTTGAAAAATAATACTTCACGGAATTTAAGTCACCGAAATATTATATTTTTGTTTGTACTATTTCTAACATGCTTTGTTCATTTACTTATTTGAAACTTAAAACTGAAACTGATAGCTGTTTTCCATGATTTTTAAATAAAAACGGAAATTATATCGCATAGTTTTAACAATACGTGTATTGGATTGGTATATGAAAGTATTGATTGATTGATTGATTGATTGTTAGTGTTTTACACCCGGGCAGCACAAACTGGCTATATTCAGGCGACTGGCATGAAATGGATGTGTGAAATACGTATGAATGAAGCCTGTTTTGTAGTAGTTCGACCAGCTTAGACGGATTTTTGACGTACATTGTACTAGCACACACGGTAACAGTCCGCAGGAAGACATGCCATCCTTGTCGAGCCGATCAGTCTTTGCTCAACTAAATGCTCCGGCGAAGAGCAGCAAATACCAGTTTTAAAGTCCGGTTTGACCCGACCGGGTATCGAATCCTGACCTGGTATTCTTGTATTACTTAACCACTCAATCCATTTTAATATAATTTATTGCATTTAATAGTATTTTGGCAATGTTAAATTTTAAACATCTCACTAACTGTTTTTATCCTATGCAAAAGCTTTCAACTTTAATTGAACTTAATTAAGAATTTGAAATCATTCTTTTTGATAACTTTTTTTTCCAGAAAAAAAAGCTTCTATAGCTCAAAGCATACGTGTAACAGTACGACTCAGAGTAAAGACTGTTCGACTCGGTTTCAGAATAACGTGTCAGACTAGGGTTATATGTCTTCCTACGGACGTTACCTTATGTACTAGCATGTTAAAGATCCGGCTCAGCGTGTCTGTATAGTATAAAGCAGGCTTCATGTATGTTCATTTCATACAATAGCCTGAATATAGCCAGTTCGTGCTGCTCGGGCTTGTAAAAGAGCAACAATTAATCAACCTATGTAACAGCAACTTCTGAACACCCCTGTTAACTATCAATGTCAAATGTATCTCGTTCAATTTATTGGTTCGTTCGTTTTTGTTATTGTTACTTCCACTTTGCATGAGACAGACAAAAATCGTACTTAAGGTGAGACGATACTAAATGACAACTTTTTTATTTTACAAAATAAATTGTCTGCCTATTCACTTTAACGAGCTACATCGAAATATAAACTTTTTAATGGGGCTTATGGATCATTTTTTCAAGTTATTTGACAATAAAAATCCGATTTTGAAGGTGCAATTTTGTATAGATATAAGGTAAAAATCTGTAATTTTGATAGATTTTTGTATTAATTACACCTTATATAAAAATTCTGTTATATGATTAGCTCACTAGAGGGGTATTTTCACAAATATTATGCATTACAAACGATATCAGAGGCAGTGGGATATTTGCCAAAATGTATTTGCACTTTTTACCATCTGAAGTGGTATTTGCGAAAAATTATCTTATCCGACTGGACGCTTGAAATGTCTACATTTTATTTTGACATTCGGCGTAATTAAACAGATACATCATGCTCGGGAGGGGTATTTGCAAAAAAAAAAAAAAACAACAAAAAACAAACGGAAAAAACGGAACAAAACTTTGTGTAAACGCGTAAAATGTAGAAAAACGGTGACGTCCTTTATTTGTGGCATGACGGTGAAGATAATGTCTTTTCATGATAATGTCGTCTTTTGCAGCAAGGGCCAAAAAAAAAAAAAAAAAAAAAATAGAAATAAATAAATAAATGCCTTAAACTACAACCGACACCATAGAGACTATGCTATTCATTTACGAGATGGGCCTATGTACATGAGATGTGTGTTGAAAAGATCTGAACTAATCTTGTTTTAAATTTACAAATGAAAAGTATATGCAGATGTTTTATTATAAAGACAAATTCTTAGTATATACCAGTTTTATTTACTGCTAGTGATTTCATAAAAGTAAATATACCTTTTACGTTCTTGGCATTGCTCCTGATATGCACCTGGTTGCCACTTGACGTTAAACAATAATTCATCCATCCATCCATCCAAAGCCGAGTCGGATAAACCATGTTGAATATTTAACCTTTTTACCCCGAGTTAAATTAAACTATGAAAAGTCTGTTTCAGACGATCATTATGTGTGAACTTGTGATCGTTTTGTTTGAAAATAACTACATTGTCATTGAAAGTAAAAACACTGGGTAATACTTCAGGCCTTTCTTTCAAATAACCACCATTCAAACATAATTAAGCCTTGTGATCTTGACCACGGATATGATATCATGTCCGATTCTTTTTTACTTTAATAATTTATTACGTCGCTCAAACCGAAGGTTGGGAGACTTATTACTATTTTTTTTCTTTACCCTTAAACTGTCCACCCATTTTCTTTGAGGTCTTAAATGATGGAAACTTTATATTTGATATGATGTTGGGTCAGTATCCCTAGGGGTGCATTCACTATTTTTTATTGACACCAGGGGTCAACTTTGTTTTAATTAGGGGGCTGGAATAAGGGTGGGGTCATTTTTGTTTTTCATTAGATACTGTTTCATCTCAATAGGTAGAACCTTTATGTTTTGTATTAGACAAGAGACCAATGTCCAGTTGCCCATTCCACATTTTTTATTTCAGCCCGGGGTCTCCTTGGCATTATTTTAAGGGGGTCAATTTTCATGGAAGATTATTCTAGTCATGTGATAGTGTTAAATTATTCTATGCACTTTATACGATATATGATGATAGATTATTATAGGTAGCACCAAATGAAGCTGCAATATGACAGTAGAATTTTTAAAATGGCCGCCATTAACATGGAAACTGCAAAAATGTGAATTTTTTTAAATTGCTTTAAACTTAATGAAATTTTACATAGATGTTAACGGGTTAATGTAGATTTGGTATTTGACTTTGGAATTTCAAAAATGGACGCCGTTACCATGGAAACTGCAAAAATTTGAAAATTTTTAAAATGCTTCAAACTTAATGAAACTTTACACCAATAACTGGCATGTGTAGATGTGGCATTTGACGCCGTTACCATAGAAACTGCAAAAATGTGAAAAATATGTAAATGATTCAAACTAAATGAAACTTTACAGAGATGTTAACTGACATATGAAAATGTGGAATTCCACTTTGGATTTTTTAAAAGAGCGTTGTTACCATGGAAACAACACAAATAAAAGAAATAGAAATTTGGTCCAATATTTATAAAACTGTACAGTTATGTGACCTGTCAGGTGTAGATGTGCTATTCGACTTTGGAATTTTCAAAATGGCTGCCGTTACCATGGAAACAGCAGAACAATGGTTGGGGGCCGTTTTGGCGACTTTTGTGTTAGCATCCTAACACGGGATTACTTGTTTATTATTTTCCCTGTTCCTCTTCTTTGTTATGGATTTTGTCCGCACAATTTCTCAGAGGAATAGAATCCAAATTTCGTGAAATTTCATGTGAGGGTAAGGAGGCATGATAGGTGGTGCCATGATATATTGGAATTCTGGTTGCCATGGAAACAAAGCGAAAAATTCCAAAAAAAAAAATGAATTTCGGATAATATGAATTTCACGCATATAGCTGCATTCAAAAACAACAAGTCGCCCAACCTTCGGTCTGGGCGACCTATTTTTCAGAAAAAAAAAGCAAATACGTCAGCAGGGCGACTTTTGTATTAGTTCACTAATACAGTAATCACTAGTTCAATGATTTTCTGTATGGTGTATACACAACGTCCTGAGCGTGCATTTACTCTCTCACACTTAATTCACACGTAGTCTGATTCTATAAGTGATTTGAACGCAAAGATCTAGGCGTGGATCAGATCTAGGATATTGAAATAAGTAGTTCTGACGGAACATGATGCTACGACGTCCTGGGCGTGGATTATCTCTCGTGGTTTGGTACTTGTATTTGGATACTTATAAATGATGTATATTTATTGTTTCTGTTTAAGGCCCGGGCAGCACGAACTGGCTATATTCAGGTGATGGACGTGAAGTTTATGTGCGAGATGACCACGAATGAAGCCTGCTTTATACTAGTCCGATATGCTGAACAGGATCTTTAGAAAAGAACCGATGTCAGATGAAGATGATTACTGTAGTGAATATGATGATGAAGACATAGACAGACAAACAGAATGTGACGGCAATATACGATACAATGCTTTATCCAAAAATCGACCCGTACTATGTACCAGTGATATATAGTAAAATTTGTAAATCCGAACATCGACAGTGTGATCGTAGAGCTGCACAAAATATTACAAATATATTTTTCAAAGCCAAAAAAAGTCAAATGAAACAAATACAGCATAGTGTGGTTGTCATTGCGAAGGGTTAAAACAAAAGGAAAAAAAAATGGTAGCTAAAGTCCCGTCTTCACTGACGGATGCTCATTTTCTTGTCGTAGGTCTGTAGTTCTATGCGGGTACTTCGGCTTCCTCTGTCAATAAAAACCGGTTGCCCCGCCGATATTGCCAACTGCGCTGTAACTGATGTAAAATCCAAATAAAAGATATCTTATAAAACAAACGGACACGGTCCTAAGACATTATTCCCACATTGTCGGCCTTGAAAACTACTGATGAAGCATAAATTGTTGAAATTTGAACATACATGTAAAATGCATATACATTGTTATCAGAGAAATCAATGTTTATTCTAAATCTATGAATCACTTATGAGGTTAAGAAGGAAATAAAACCTTTATCTAATTTACATGTAACATCTTTCAAATAATAAAAAAGAAATTTTACGTCATAATAACGTCAATGTTGTGTTTACGTCCTTTGTTTGTTAGGAAAAGAATACATCGTGAACCACTGAACTTCTGACGTTTTCAGAAATCAATGGAAATGAAGGGTACAATGTTAATTAATACGATATGTAATAACAATTGCAAATGCTACAAAATAAATAAACAAAAAAAGATGACTTATTCAATGAGCGACAAGAAAAAAATAATTCAAATATCAAGTGATGATTATTAAAATTTTTTTTGCCTCATATTTCTGTCTGTCTTTTTTTTCACAAAAATTGGGACCTGCGTCTCCCCCTACAATTTAAATTAGTGTTCCTTTAGTTGAAATTTCAATTATCGATATCACCACAGCTTCAATATTTTCTAATAATAAAAATGCACAGTTATATGTTTTATTACAGTCCAGGAAGTTACTAAACGTACACAACGAACAAACTGAAAAAAAAGACAGCACAAGATTTTATATATTCACATAACCCTTACAAACGAGAAAGGAAAAGGTCAGCACATTTACATGTAGACTCTATTTTGTTTAATCCGTTTTTCCGCTCTAAAACTCGCCAACTATACATAAAATTGGCATAAATTTGAATAACGTTTTTCTGAGTCCACATAATAAATAAATTCAAATTAATATGTTGTTTCTGATCGTAAAAGTACCTGTATCAAAGTTCTGATATTTTAGAGAATTACACCAATCTTAATAAATCATTTTTATACTCTACTTTGTATGCCCAATTGCTTTATGAATGAACGTCGCTATGATTTATTGAAAATGACAGACAGATGCTAAGTTAAAGGACATAAAAAGTCATTATAAGACTATTATATATGATAGGTGGATATAAAAGGGATTTTTGTCACAGGGGAAAAGTTCAATAATTTGATATCTTTATAACAATAATAAATATATACATTTCTAACATAAACTTGGTACTCCTGTCTTCACATTTTGGTGATAGTACAACTGTACCCGAAAATCTGACACAGCCGAGGTAGGTTTAAGGAAGGGGGTCCTCTTTTTATTTTTAGTCCTCTGATATCTTTCACTTTGAAAGTGTATACACTGTATACAATAAATATACTGTTCATTAACATAATCGAAGCATTTTACGGGGTTAAAATTTGACAGAAAAAAACAAATTAAGTATGTTGCGAAACAGCTCATACGACAATAGACAACAAGGAAAATAAATGGAAATGGTGAGCTGTCAAAATGGGCATAAAACGACTTAAATGTATAAAATACACAAGACTTGCTCTGGGTTTCAAAGAGTCAACACCTTTTTATTTTTATTTTTTACATGCTCGTGATCAAGACCATATTGGTCGAAACGTGAGGTATTTTTAAACTTTTTAGTTTGATTGTTTTTTTTTTACGATTTTATATTTGGTTTTTGTTCGACTTGTGTGTATTTTATACATTTTTTGACAGCTCACCATTTCCATTTATTTTCCTTAAAATTTGGCAGATTACACGATGAAGAAGAATGTAAATTTTCAATACCCTTTATTGTATAAAAGACAAATATGACAGACAGTGTATGTCACAATGGTATCTGAAACTTCAAAATCTGTATATAATACAAAATACAATACCTACCATTACAATAACTCACAAGCTTCCTACAAATTTTGAAAATACATGAATATATTAAAATACACGTATTCAAATATATCAGAATAATCTAAACTAAAGTTTTAGAAATGACTGTCCAACTGATCAAAGTCAATTTGAATTGATACAAGAAGAAGGAAAAAAATTCACTACTTTTGTATTTCGCTTTGGAAATTGGACCGTACAACAACAAATGAACCACAGGTGTACTTGATTGATGTTTCAGTTTTGGCATTTTATTTTATCTTTATTTAATTATATAACGCAATTATCTTTTACATCAATTAATGGAGGAACAGTTTGATTTTTATTTGAAAAATGGCAGGATAAAAAAAACCGAGATGAAAGAAGGCAACAATGAATATTACCTAAAATCCTATTGTACAGTCAAACCTGCTTTAAAGGGCACTGTCAAAATGTTCTAGTTATGAACAAAACTTGTAATATAAACCTCTGTATAACGGATATGTGTTTATAAAGGGTACATTTCTTTGGTCCTATGTATGCCCTTTATACTTTATACACAGGTCTGACCGTATATTTTGAAAAAAAATCCAGGATCCATGATGAATTCCTTGACATTCGAAAGTTAAATGGTTGCTCTATAGCTATTAGGTATATGGAATCTGTTGGCCGCCGATGAATTTCCAGATTACATTGAACACTTATTTATTTTGTGATTTTTTTTTTCTGTTGTTTTATTTTTTGTGAAGAACGTCATTTTCCCATTAATTTTGTCTGTGTTTGCTGTTTGTTATGACTATGTCTACGAAGCCATTCCATTTAGAATTGCTCCCTCTGGAATCTGGACATATTTAAGCAATACCCAAAAGATACATAATTATTCATTTGTTGTTTTTAAATGGTGAAATCCGCGACCAACCATTATATATATGATTTGCCATGTCTAATTGAAGCTATATATTCTTAGCAAACTAAATGGTTTTCCTCACAAGTTTATGCAAATTGCGACGGAACAACATGATATGATATTATGTTATTATCTTCAGCCCTTTGAAATCTTAAAATAAGTCTGAAGTGATCTAAGAAAGATATGTTTACTTCTAACATCTATACATTAGAAAAATTCAGCTTAGTATCTAACCCCTAAACCTTTATTCTTTCATTGGAAGTCTTGACATCAGCTACAGATTTTACTTAAATTAGAAGTGACAAAGCCGTGGCATGATCTCTAACGACATTTTAAAGTGGAAAAACATTTTTAATTTATCAGGAGGGTTCTCTTATTTTTCTTAATTTGATACAGAACATCAATGATCTGTTTGAATGTTGTTTCATTGACGCATACACCATCTGCTTTCATTTTCACAAATAAAAAATATCACCTAATGACTTATTTCTTCTCTCAAAGTCCACATGTAGTTCTATAACTGTATTTTATTTTATCTTTTCTTGATCAAAAATCGAATTGAGAGTACAATTACAACAACAGCCGTGTTCACAGAAAAAAAAAGCTACGATCATTTGAAAGTTTTCCTATTTAATGAAAAACTAGAAGTTCCCCGACCTACATGCATTTATCTAAAAAAAAACTACAGAAAAGGGAAAAATTAGATTTCACGTACTTCTGGAATTGACACCTCACAGGGCTTGACACTTCACTGGCTTTTACTCACTGACATTGTGACTGGTGTCGTTAACAGACCAGGACATGCTTACCCTTCCGGGGCTTTGGTTTTTGTGCTGTCTTGTTCTGTTTTGGTTGGTTTTATAGTAATTATAGTATAACTAATCTTGAAATACGAATACCTAATAATCTACAACGAATTACCGTAGCGCACGAGTGAATTATAAGTGTATTTCGGTCACGAGTTTTTTTGGTATTCAAATTTCAAGATTAGTTATTCTGTTTATTAAATTGAAATATTCCATGTATTCAGAAGTTTAACGAGAAATTACAAGGGATTATATTTTTTATATGATTACGCGTCGACCATTGTATAGCAACGTCGTTGGCGACAGATTTGTTACGTCACTTAGAGTGAAATATGACTTTCGATTTCACTGGGTGAATTCTCGAATTTGATTTCACTCGGAAATCCCGATATTTCACCACACTCAATGTAATAATAAAGGTTATTTTGAAGGAATTTATCAATGATTTACTCACAAGTTAAATAAAGTCCGAAGGACTTTATGCAAATTTTGTGAGTGATAAGCTTGAGTTTACACATTGATAAATTCCGTAAAAATAACCTTTATTATTTATAATTCCAAAGTAATGCAGAAATATGACGTTTTCCATTTGAAATTAACATTTTCCTCGTGCACTATATTGCATGCGTACGTATTTATACGCTTGACGTCATGAAAGGAATTTACCAAATTATAAACTTATTACCGGAAGTTGCTGTTAGCCAATGAAATTACTGCATTTGATATTTTGAAAACAACTTTTGAATTATTATAGTATGCTTGTTGTTTTTTTTGGTTGTGCATTTGTCCTTGTGACGTTTGTTTACTGTGTTCTTTGTTGCCTTGACTTTTTCATTTCCTTGGAATTCGAGTTTATGGACTTTTCCAGCTGTTTTGTCGCTTCAATATTTTTTTGCCGATATCTATTAACATTCTAAAATACCAATTTTGATGTATTTCAACTTTTGTGTTCCAATAACAAACTTTTTATCTTAAATGACCTCTCTCTCACCCGCTTTTCTCTCCATTTCATATCAATTGGTAAAAGTTAAATTTTTAAAATCGGCGGATTCATTTTAAAATTTGGGGAATGGGATTCGATGAAATAGTTCCCGTTTGAAGTGTCTATATTACACCATTTAGATACACACATCAATAATTGAAAAATCTGTTTCGAACAAAGATTGAAATCAGTTTGGATCGAGCGCATTTTGCGGCTGTGCTCGTATATAATTAAGTAGAATTGAACAGGCACATTAATAAAATAATATTATACCGGATCATATTCTGGGATTTTTTTTTAAATAAAGCAGGATAATGCAAATATTTAAATTTAACAATTGTTATGCATCAGACAAGAATGCGTGATTCTTGTTTTGTTTATTATTACCTTGTCTTCAATTCGTGTAATAAAGGCATTTTTTACTAGTATTTTAAACCAAAATCAAAATAACCAGATGGAATCAAGACATTTACAGTCAATTAAGATCAGTTAAGACGGGTTTATACCAGTTCCGCACATGTAAAATTAAACATAACATCCTTTATTATTTTTCTAAACTGGACTGAACAAGTGTTGACTGATTGCAAGGCAATGTGTCTTGTTTTGGTCTTGGTATATATATATATATATATATCTTGATTTTGTCTGAAATTTTAAAATCTCAAAAATCAAGACAGTCAAGATTAATCATAACTAAAACGGCCGTTAAAGATCGAGTGTGTAATGTGTAGTGGGGGTTTTCAGCGCATTTGGCTATTTCGCGGTGGCCAGTTTTTATTGGTGGAGGAAGCCGGAGTACCCGGAGAGAACAACCGACTTCTGTAGGAAAATTGACATTCCTTGTCAATTAAGATCGGAATTGAACACACCACGGGTGAGATTCGAACTCACAACCTCAGTATAGACCAGTTAGTGATCATTAGTAGTCATGACGGACTACCTAGACCATTCCACCACCGAGGCTCCCGTATTGTGTCTCATCAATAGCGCCCAGGACAAAAAAATCGGCAACAATTAGTATTGCAGAGTAGCTACAAACGTAAAAAGGACGCACAAATGTACATTTAAAACCAAAACAATATAAGGACTGAGATATGTATGCAGGTTCATATTATTATTGAAGTTACTAAAAATAAAAAATAATGATCGAAAAAAATGTTTGTTGAATGTCAATTGTCAAACAAAATCATTCTAACTCGGGACGAGAGAGCAAGAGCAGTTTGGTATAAAAAAATTTAGAAATTCAACCAGTAGTTAGCAGAATTCAAAAATAATAGAAATACTAAGGGTTCATTTCATGTATCTTCTTAGTTGAAATTTGGCTTCTTGTTTTGTTATATTTTTGGTTATGAGTACTTCTTGTTTAAATAAGTTTGGTTTTTGGTCTTCCAAATGTTTCGGTTTTAATGCTGCTGATGAGAGGTAAATCCTTGAAATGCGTCGTATACAGCATAGTATAAATTTACTATATTTAATATTAGTATCTTTGGGTTGTTATTTTAAGGAACAAGGACGGGTAATTTAATTTGTCATTTGGAAATGTAAACATATTGGTTTGTATTATTAAGTCCCTGTCGATGGCGGCTTATTGATACATCTTTCTCAACCATACTTTTCTCATTTTTCAATTTTTACATCCGAATGAGTAATTCTATAGATATTTGTGTCAGCGGTAGTATATAAAATATATTAAGTTAAACAGAATTTCGTGTTTAAAGTATATTAGAATTCGCCTGGTATACTGTATTATCCCAAAGGATAACACCGCAACGCAGCCTATTTACCATGTTAACAAAAAGTTCAAAAGTAATTTAGAAAGTTGTCAGAAAAATTCTCTCCGTTAGGAGTTCGATAAACAAAAATGTTTCGTGAACGACTAAAGCAATTTTATCATTTAGATGATAACTTATACTCTAATAGACTTCTGAAAATCTGCTTTTATCGGCTTTGACTTGGTAATTGTTTCTTTATATGATATGGGAGTACGTGTCAGTTCGTGTTTAATGACAAAGTTACGTGTTGCTTCCAAAACATATAGTCTTTGGTCTTTCATATTGATAGGATTACTATCGCACGGTATATAAATATATATGTTCGCTTTTCGGTAATTACATGTATCACGTGGTAGTAAATTTTACTCAATATCCTGCATGTTTTGTACATATTATTATTATTATTATTATTATTACCGATGTTACATGTATACGTATGTGTTGTGTTGTACATATATTTTGTATTTGCTTAACCACTATGGGTGAATTTTGCAAATAAATAAATATATTGCAATAACTAAGGAAAATATACAATTATAGCCTTTACAGGAGGTGGATACATGTTTTATCGACCTGATGAAATTATATCGACTGAGGACGAAATCGATATAATTTCATCAGGTCGATAAAACATGTATCGACCGACATTTTAAAGGCTATAATTGTTTTATTATAATATTCCAATTCACAAAATATCAATCATGTTCTATTTCAATAACCAACGAACTAATCTGTGGTTTACGGTTTTGAATCTGACATTTTCCCTATATCCTTTTCATTATGTTGATATTGAATTGAAAATGATAAACTTTAACAATTTAATATTAACAAAACAACATGTAGATATCACATATTTAATTTAATAATGAACTTCCGAAGTAAGAATGAAAGATCGATTCTGATTGGCCCTTAGACTAATCCAACAGCCAATCAAAATATCGCTTTATAAATTTGTTCTTCTAAATTCTATTTTTGGAATAAGGGTGTCTTTCAACTAAACTATTTTTAGAAACTCTTAGTCTTTCGACATTTTTAATTTTATTTATGGAAACACCTATTTTACAAGCTTTTTACAGGTTGACCATGTGATCTATTTTGACAATTATACAATATTATAATAATTGTAGTTGTTTATAGATGTTATTTTGTTGAGAATATTAAAACTTCGTTGATAAGGAATTTATTCTAGAGAAAGACTGATCTTGTGGAATACAGATCTAAGAGTCAACATAGCTTTATCACAGCATATTGTTTTGCATTTTTAGTATGTTTTGTTTGTTTCGTTTTCGCTTTTCATAGTTAATCCGTTATTCCAGAACATGAGTCGATACTCTGACTTCCTGGAAAAAGATTCATCACTATCCATAAGAAGCCACTCTATTATGGATACCTTGGACTAATAATGGTTTCACCCAGGAAGGTTTATGGTCGACATTAAGAGTTGTATAATAATTATTTTATTTATATATTACAAATTGTTATATTGCCATTGTCATATTCATCTACTTACTTCCAAACATTGATATAATATCTTACAGGACGGATGTCGAGACTAGTGTGTTTATCCTTTCAGATAAGCGTAGAGAGCAACCATTTTGATTTTGATGGGGGGAGGGGTGTGGGCGAGGCTAGGATCAAATTTGAAATAAAAAGGCAGGACCAGGATTTTGACAAAATAAAAAGACAGGACCTGTGTCAATCAGGATATTTTTCGGTTTAAATGAAAATAGAAATTTAAGTCGCAATAGCGACCGAAAAAAAATCCAGAACCAAAATTTCGATCAAACATTTGAGCCTAGCCCCCTCATAAAAATAATGAGGACTACAAATATGGAAGCCATGGGAAGTTTTTTTATTATGATTGGTTGATATAAAAATCTTCTCCTTTAAAGTCACTTGGCCAAATGGAACGAAACTTAAAAGGAATCATCTACGGGAGGTTGTTTACAACTTTCCTCATTTCGTCCCGAATGGGAAACAAACATGACCGCCATGAGCAATTCTTGATTCTCAATGGTTCATTTAAAAAAAAAAATTCTGGAACTATTTGGCCAAAACTGTCAGCCAAACTTGACAGGAAGCATCTATGGAAAGTCTTTTATGAAATGACTTTTTTTTCATCCTGATTGTATAACAAGCATGGCTGCCATGGCCAATTCTTGTTTCTGACAGGCCGATATAAAGAAATCTTCTTATCTGAAACAGCTTGGCCAAATGAAACGATACTTGACAAGAAGCATTTATAGGAGGATTTTTACAGGTTTTTTTCTCATTTTGTCCAGATCATGCGACAAACATGGCCGCCATGGGCAATTCGTGTTTCTGCCAGGTGAGCAATATAGGCTCAGCCCTCTGAGCCTCTAGTTTATTTTCCTTTTGTTTTTTTTTCTTCAGACTCCTGGCTTTTTATCTAAAGCTGACAGTGAGCGACTAAGCAAACTAATACTTGTCACAAGATAGTATTCGAAAGAATAACAATTGAATGAAAAGATTATCAATTTACGTCACATCTGTTACATGGCATATCTAACTTATCTTAATGATATAATCTTAATAAAATATTTGTATACGTATGACAGATATTTATTCCAAAGATCAACAAGTGTAATGTTTATAACGATGTTTTCGTCAAAATTGAATATATTCTATGCATCGATAAAGAACAAAGCCAAATACGACTGAATTAAATGGTGAAATTTGTCTTTCATGCTTTGGTGGAGGAGTACAAGCGTATCATCCCAGACCACATGATATTATACGCGATGTTTTGTGATAAACAACAAAATAGATAACCGGAATTATCAAAAATGAAATACCAGTCCATTAACGCAATCTGATCGACATGTCCAAAGACCAAAAATAACATAAAAGACCACAAAACACCAACATAGAAACAAGACAGTCAGAAACAAGAACTGCCCATGGTGGCCATATCGGGACAAAATGAGTAAACGTTGTAAAGAACCTCCCATAGATGCTTCCTGTCAAGTTTCGTTCAATTTGGCCCAGTAGTTCCAGAGAAAAATATTTTTTTAATCAACCAATGAGAAACAAGAATTTCCATTGGCGGCCATGTTTGTTGCCCGATCGGGACGAAATGAGGAAAGTTTGTAAAGAACCTCCCATATATGCTTCCTGTCAAGTTTCGTGCCATTTGACCTAGCAGTTTCAGAGAAGAAGATTTTTGAAAACTCAGCCAATCGGAAACAACAATAGCCAATGTCGGCAATATTTGTTGTCCGATCGGGACAAAATGGGCAAACTTTATTAAGGACCTTACACGCATGCTTCCTGCTAAGTTTTATTCTATTTAGCCCAGTGGTTTCAGAGGAGAAGATTAAAATATGAAAAGCTAACAGACGGACAGACGACGGACGCCAAGTGATGACAAAAGCTCACATGGCCTTTGGCCATGTGAGCAAAACATGGCAGGGTCAGAACGTGCTCGCTTTAACTGGCAAAAGAATACCGAAGCGACAAAACAGTGGGAAAAGTCCACAAATTCGAAGTACAAGTAAAAGACAAAGTCAGGAGAATAGAACACAACAAACAAACACCACAAGGATACATGTATAACTAAAAGAAGAAAATAAAAGTTTTAATAAACTAAACAAAACTAGATACATTAATTACAGATTGGTGTTTTTGTAATTTAATTTGGTCCCTTTCGTTTGCCTAGTCTAAAGGTTTTAAACGTAGAACCTTCTAATTTTCTGTTTACGTTTAAACTTACTCATACAAACTTGTGACATTGAATATGACGACATAATTGATATTTATATGTGGGCATGAAAATACTTTTAGGTAATAGATACATATGAATCTTGTCCGTGCTTTTAAGGATGTTCACTGCTCAGTTTCAAAATAACAAGCTGTTCATAACACTGGTTAAATATTGATAGTGGATTAATAAAGGAACTAAGAGAGCGAAAAAAAATATAGGTCCGTGTTCTTATATAAGCCATTGAAAATTTGGCGGGAAAATATGCTCTCTTGGTTTTACATAGCTTTATCATTGACAAGTTTTATTTCCCAAAAACCATTAAATAATAACAACGATTTTAAATTTTTTTTTACAAATGGCTTATTATTCTGCATGCAAAAGATTTATGAAAAGAAAAATGGGTGTTAGCGGGAAAAATAATTAAAGGCATTCAAATGGATAAAACTAGATGATTCTGAACATCTGACAAAAATTCAAAAACATGACCCGCGAACATCCTTAACGACAATAATTGTTTCGTTCGCTGTTAACCAATAGAAAATCTGTAATAGTTAAAATACTCCGGCAGATTATATAGCCAAAGGACTACAAAATCAAGATCACTGGACCAAAAACAAGATATTGCCTTGCAGTCAATCAAGACTGGTTTAAATTAGTTCATAGCTATTCAGAAACATTATGCAATTTACATATACTGGTCACAATTGGTCTTCTTTAGTCTCTTTGGACTGAAAGGCAACACATTTTCATTTGATCTTGTTATCTTTAATTTGTATGAACATTTTGTCTGCATTCAATACAAAATATTGATTACTAACAACTCTGGAGGTACCACTGATTCCGGTAGAAGAGGTTTTTACTTGGTTGCCCCAACGGATATATTTTAATTTGATGAAAAATGTTTAACATGTCGTCTGTTGATATTGAAAATTCGTAAAAATAACCCAATTTATTGTAGAGAATGTTAAAATGTCTATGTAAACCAAAAGACATTTCTGGTATAGGGTAGAACAATTTATTTACTTGTATTTCAACATATTAAGTGTAAGGTTTAACGTTTTGCTTGAATTGCGACCTTACCAGATTTCTTTACGGTACAAGGCATGCTTACCCTCCCTTCTGTTTTTCTTTCTATATTAATTCACATTGGTATAGTTCTTTAGTTTTGAGCAGTCTTGTTCTGGTGATTTTATTCTTTTGGAAATAGCTTTGTTGTATTGTATTACTACTTTCACAAATTGGAGTTTGTGTTTTATAGACCTTAGTCGATCTGATCAATTGTATACCTTTGTGGGTCCCCTATTCGTACACATTCTATTGATATATGTCTCGCATGAATATATAGCGGACTTTACAGTAATCATATTCTTTCATATAAATTTTGATGCTCAAGATGTACACATTTCGTCGATTTACGACTCATCAGTCGTACGCAAGGTCAAAAATTTGAAAACCAAAACAATAATCCAAAGAGATGAAAAGCAAATTCAAAAATAACCAAAAATTACCAAAAGTAGTAATCCCAAAACCATCTGAAAACAGAACTATGCAATAGAGAGAGATACCGTCCTTAGTTTTCACAAATTTTACAATTTTGTAACAGTAAATTTTAAGTAACAATTTCTGGCTAGTACCGAAATGCTAGCAACTAAATATGGAATCAACATGCACATTTAAAATGTAATATAAATGGATATAAATTATTAAAAAGAGTAGATATTTTATAGTACATTTTCACGTGTTTTCGTATGATTCAATTCGCAATGTTGTTAAGGATGCTGGCTGGTCATGTTTTGTTCTTTTGTCTCCGTTTCTTAAACACGAAAGTTTTTGCCCATGAACCCCCACTTTTTCTTTTATAATTCAGTCATATATACCTTAAAATGGTATTTGACCAAATCTTATGAAATCCTTTTTATTTTTTCATACATCTTTGAGAGACTGAAGTTGTCAATGCAAAGACAATGAAAACTCCAGAGAAAACCCATTTCCTGCAAATTTTAAAGGCCTTATAGCTCTAAAAAGAGCACATGAACATATATTTTTTCCTTGCTTATTTTGTTTACTATTCATATGTTCTCTCAAACTAAAACATCTATTTCAAATCCTATTTATTTCCTATTAGACCAGCGATCATCCTCAATGTAATCCGTTTAATTAATGTATATTATTTCTAAATGTTCACTGTATATTATATTAACATAGCTATGATTTAATTAATAAAATATGTTTAACCTAAAATAGTCCTATTAACCTCTCTCGAAGAATAACCTGACAAAAATAGTTTATAACCAATCAGAGTAAAGAATTTTGGATTATGCAAGGTATATAAGAATTATCTATTAATATACACACTGTCAAAATACAATAATAATATAATGCTAATATTCTACTGAGTTTACTTAAAGGTTTTATTTTATATCACATTTTTGGGGTTACGAAATTTCAACCAATATTGATAAGGTTAAACTATTTTTTTTCTAGAGAAAATTAGACCTTTTGGCATTAAACCTATTAGCCTGTAAATATAAATTGCACAACAAGGACTCTTATTTTCGTAAAAGGAAATAATTCATTTATAAAATCTAGCCCAGGGAGGATTGTGTAGAAAACCTGTCAATTAAAGATTGAAGTTTCCTAAGTTTGATTAATCTGGAGTAGATCGTGCTCAATGAAGTTACCATGACAGCAGAGAAAATTGATTGACAACTGACATAATCCAATCTCATCAAGCGTAACAAGTTTGTTAACCTATAGACCTTGTAAATATTGCAGAGGGGATACTTTTTAGAGTAACTATTTTTGCTTCACGCCAGTAGGAAAATCAAAGATGAACGGTGTTTTTCAAATGCTACATGCATGATGGAAAAATGAAAATGATGTCTATTGTTCTGATGGTCACAAACTAAATAAATGATTTGACAGTATAAATTGTGAAAGCCTTGTGTAAGGGGATCATGAAGATAGGTATCTCTTGGTTGAAAGTACCAAAAGCCAACTGTTTACCAAAAAAAAAAAAGAACTAGTCTTAGCAATCCTTTTATATGTCATTTATATACTCTGATTTTGTTTATATTGCCACATTATATATATGATATATGTACGCTATCTCGCGCAAAGTAGCAAGATATGTGTCATACCCTTTTGGGTTTCACTGCAAGTAAAATCATATCTACATTGCTCTTGCATGTGTTTTGATATTCAGCCATTGTGAAAACATTTCTTGTACATTTTACTTTTTAAGGAAGCTTGAAGAGAATAGAATTCTAAAAATAGACTCGGTTTCTTTCCACGTCGTTTATAAAAAACCCAGTTGTAAAAGACTTTTTGCATTTTCTGAAAGTATTTTTATTTGGAATAAATTTATTTTCAAAGTGAAAATAAAGTATGACTTGTAGCATTTTAATTTGTTTCGGATACAAATTCTGATGTATCATATATGCATATACAAAGTGCGTCCTATCTGCAGTATTTTTTAAAAAGAACAGGAACCATGTATTGAACGTTTAAAAGAGATATAAATTTCCCCATTTAAAGGAGACATCTACAAAAATAAAAAGCTATTTATTATTAATTAAAGATAAAAATTATTCAACATCTGTTACCATGACATGCTTTAATTTGATATTATCATTTTTTTCATTTTGATAGGTGTTACACTTCATTAAGATCAACTAGGTATGAAATTACAAAATTCATTTTATTACAAAGCGGAGGTGGATATGATTAAGAAATAACTGTATTGTATTGCATTAGTTTTGGATTATATAGTCGCAAGTTGAATTTACCATAGAAGCTTTAGAATTTTTGAATTTCGGAAATGACGATTTACACGTGCCATCAACTGTGTCATTGCAGAATTCAGATGTCCTGGAATATGCAACATCGTCCAATGAAGATTAACATTATACCCAATTTAGAATATTACTTTGCGAGCAGTGATTATCATATTTCTAATTAAAATTTAAAATTTCGAGCCTTGGCGAGATTATATAATACCCACGGCATTTGGCACTCAAGGAGAGCACAGTTATCATGTTCAAACACTACAATACCGTTTCTCGCCCTTCTTCACTTAGCCCATCAAATTTTTGTCGTATATTCTAGTGGCTAAAACTATAAAAACAAGAATAAAAAAAAAAAAAAAAAATAACGTGCAGCTGCAATATAACTATATATTTTTATTACTGACCCCACGTAGCTTGTATTAGTATTGGAACGATGATAAAATCGAATTTTAACTTTCACCAACAGCTAATAAAATTGCCTGTCTTTCAATTCAATACTTTTGTCGCATGTCTGTCTGTTTTTCATCGCTGCAATTGGCATGTTAATTACAAAACAATTATGGAAGGATTATTTGTTATAATTTCAACTGTCTGAATTCGGTCTAGACGTTTTTCTTGTTGTTATATCATATATCAACTTTAAATTGATGACCTTTTTTTACACAAACGAACTGTGAACAAAACTACAATGAATTATTTAGAAAGGTAAAATAGCAAAAGCTCTTCAGTTTCATTAAACCTTCGTAATTTCATCCAGACAACAAAATTGCAGTATTATTAGAGAGCAACCATTTGACTTTTATGGAAGAGGGAGGCTAGGACAAAATGTTTGATCCTGTCTATTTTTTCGTCGAAACTTTGGTTCTGGATTTTTTTCGCCCATTATCGCAGCCTAAATTATATTTTCATTTAATCCTAAAATGACCTGATTGCCACAGGTCCTGCATTTTTTCCACACCTTAAGTGATCCTGGCTTTTTATTTTGCCTTAATCCTAATCCTGTTTTTTTATTTAAAATTTGATCCTAGCCATGCCACCCCAATTTCTTCTTGTCCGTCCTCAACCATACATGTAACAGAAAACGATAATTTTGAATTAGTGGCGATAATCACTGGTAGATCATGATGATTAACGGAACAGGACATGTTTACCCTTCCGGGGCATCTGATGTCACTCCCGGTCTTTAATGGGAGTTTACATTGTTGTTGCTTTAGTTTCTGTGCTGTCTTGTTCTAGTTTTGTTTAGTTTAATATACGTTTTTTATTCTTTTAGTTATACATGTATCCTTGTGGCGTTTGTTTGTTGTGTTCCATTCTCCTGACTTTGTTTTTTCTTTATGGACTTCGAATTTTTGGAGTTTTCCCACTTTTTGTCGCTTCGGTATTCTTTTGCCGATATGTCTTTCTGTGGCATGGTTACTGAGTTTTAAATTTAATTGCTTGAATTCTTATTTCTACTTTATTCGCAGCACAAATAAAAATATTGGGTGGAGCAGACATTTTAAAAATTTTCAAACTGCATTTTAACGGTTTCTTCATGTTATTCATTTCTAAATTGTTCCCAGGATAAAACTTTTTATATGTCAACACACTTGACATATTGGACATTGGTATTTGTTATTGAAATAAAATACACACTAGTATATAGTATTCATAAACATTTTAAACAATGCCACATTCCACAAATCGCTATTCCCAAGCCAAGACCCTGTCAGTGTCTGTCTCGTACCTATTTATTTTTATGTCTAATATTTGGAATACTTCTGTTTTTATTTGGGATTAGTGGTTGCTTTTATTAAAGTCCTTACACCATTGTTTTTGGGTCCATTAAGTTATCAGTACTATAAATGACCACGTGCTTCCCAGATGTTCAATACAAAGTAACGGCGATGACCTCGGTAATTATCGGCAAACTTCGGAAAACTTCGGAAACGCAATTTAACCGATTTATTTTCATAGACATCGAATACAATCAACAAAGTGCATTTCAACTTTACTAACTTCTGTCTTTAATCTTTTGGTTTAAGGATGATCGCTGGTCTAATAGGAAATAAATAGGATTTGAAATAGGTGTTTTAGTTTGAGAGAACATATGAATAGTAAACAAATAAGCTAGAAAAAAATATAGATTCATGTGCTCATTTTAGAGCTATAAGCCTTGAAAATTTGCAGGAAATAGGTTCAGTCTCTCAAAAATGTATGAAAAAATAAAAAGGATTTCATAAAATTTTGTCAAATACCATTTTAAGATATATGTGATTGAATTATAAAAGAAAAAGTGGGGGTTCATGGGCAAAAAATTTAATGTTTAAGAAATTGATAAAACCCGAGGATTCCGACAATCTGACAAAAAGACCAAAACATGACCAGCGAGCATCCTTAAGCCATTTTCGGGAAAAAAAAGAAATATAATTTATGGTAATGATCTGTTACGGTCCGGATACCTAAAATGTTCTTGAAACTGTCTTGATATCTGTCTTTTGGTGGCAGTTGTTGCTCTTCCTTATGTCCCCCAATCCATATATATATTTTCCAGTGTTCTGTCACATACGATGATGCTTTATTTGTGCATAAATTTTCTTGCACACTTTAATTTGATTTTAAATGTACTTTGAGAGATAATACGACTAGAAAGGTTTCGTGGGTTAAAGTGCAGGGGAAAAAATAAAATTTCCACTTAAAATCGTTTATATGCAAGATTTATGTCCTGTCAGATTCGTTTTAACAAGTACTTAAATGTTAAATCCATTAGTCTTAAATGAATTGAATACAAATTCAAATTTACATTTTTCAACTCATTCGATGCAGTTTCTAACAGCAATGCTTCAGCATCAAATAACTAAATGATTTAGCTATAGGCAAATATTTAATTCAATAATAGTGTTGTTTGTAAGCTAACATATTCTAATGGTTTCTCTGAAACTATTCATTTTCGCCGACGGTCTTGATCGCAAGTTGCAGTTAAAAGATGTTAAAACTAATTATTTCACATTTTGATCAGTTTTCGGAATCACTCTGTCTTTATTGATCTGAGCTGCTTTTCACTTTACCGATAATGAAACAAGAAGGTATGAACTTTACTGCTGTTCTGCATCTTAAAAAATCTGTGTATGACAGATCTCAAATAACGACCCGAATGTTACAAGATCGTCCTGAGTGTAGAAGTAAGTTATACAAATCGCTATTTTCCGATGCAGTTATTAATAAAATAATAAATAACTCATGTCATCTATAGGCTCGTTGGAGATTTTAATATTGGTAACGTTATTTGAGGAAAATTTTATCTCGAGCGTTTGCGAGGTGTAAAATTTAATCAAATTAAAATCTAATCGTATACGAACATATGGCTTCCATCAATTATTTCCATTCTAATTATTGCAAAAACCGGAAATTATGTAACGAAGTGGAACTGCAAACCTTCCATGTGACGGCGATTTTGATTTTGGAACTTCTGGAAAAGAAATCGAAAAACAGTAGAAAAGTCAACACAATAAATTTGATAACAATAAAACATAATTTTCATTCCATTTTATTGTACTTTGAAGTATAAAAAGGCCAAACAATCCTCTGGTGACCTTCAACAGAATGGCGTTGTATAATATTGACTGTGACGTCAGGCGCGTGCTACCCATAACAAATTCTAATCCAGGAGAGAGGCACACAATATTAGAACTTTAAATTTAGTTTCAGCTCAACAAACCTCCATAACGATGTACAATGAATATTGGCAAAAGAATACAGAAGCGACAAAACAGTTGGAAAAGTCCGTAAAATTGAAATCCGAAGGAAAAGACAATGTCGTGAGAATGGAAAGTAAATGCCACCAGGATACATGTATCATAAAAAGGATTAAAAAACATATAATAAACTAAACAGAATTAGAACGGGGGCAGCATAAAAACTAAACACTGGCATTATGAATTCCAAGGAAAACCCGGGATGACCTCAGGTGCTCCGGAAGGTAAACGTTGACAAATTGCTGTGTGAATATTTGTTGGATAACCTCCGAAAATCACCGTTTATATTCAATGGATATCTAAATGCTCTGTTTTAAAGACCTTGTTGTGGAATGGAAATAAATGTGTTGTTTCTTTGCTTCTTACGTCTATATGTTGATTTTGTGTCAACCATTCATCCATCATATAACTTATTCGTAACGTTTTGAATCATTAATAAAAGGAGAACTTTAAAATATTGATTTAACCGAAGTTTGAGTCAGTGCAGATTGAGATTCCAAGAAACTATCAAATAAAACAAGCTTGAATAATTGCTGATCGTGTTAGAAAACTAAAACTTGCCATAATATGCCATTTCCTCTTACGAAAATCGGGAAATTGCAACCTCAATAACATTATATTTGCGTTGATTGGTTGATATAAAATAGGAATACTGACCAATTTTTATTGATAAAATTTCGAAAAAAAAATTCGAAGTGCTAAATAATATAATTTCTAATAACAAATAGTTTTACTTTTAAGTATCTTTCCATCATTATAATAACATTACAGTCATTGTCTTCGTTTTAATCTAAGCTTTGTTTGACTGTATTTAACTTGCACTGAGTGACAGATTTTTCCCGTGTTAGTCGAATGTTTCACTGTGATTTAAACAAGGACAGCAACAACTGCGCTGTTGCCTTTCAAACTTAAGGATGATCGCTGGTCTTATAGGAAATAAATAGGATTTGAAATAGGTGTTTTAGTTTGAGAGAACATATGAATAGTAAACAAATAAGCTAGAAAAAAATATAGATTCATGTGCTCATTTTAGAGCTATAAGCCTTGAAAATTTGCAGGAAATAGGTTCAGTCTCTCAAAAATGTATGAAAAAATAAAAAGGATTTCATAAAATTTTGTCAAATACCATTTTAAGATATATGTGATTGAATTATAAAAGAAAAAGTGGGGGTTCATGGGCAAAAAATTTAATGTTTAAGAAATTGATAAAACCCGAGGATTCCGACAATCTGACAAAAAGACCAAAACATGACCAGCGAGCATCCTTAAGCCATTTTCGGGAATAAACAAATAAGCTAGAAAAAAATATAAGTTCATGTGCTCATTTTAGAGCTATAAGGCTTGAAAAATTTGCAGGAAATGGGTTTTGTCTGGATTTTGCATTGTCTTTGCATTGACAACTTCAGTCTCTCAAAAATATATGAAAAAATAAAAAAGATTTCATAAAATTTTGTCAAATACCATTTTAAGGTATATATGATTGAATTATAAAAGAAAAAGTTGGGGTTCATGGCAAAAAATGTCATGTTTAAGAAATGGATAAGACCCGATGATTCCGAACATCTGACAAAAAGACCAAAACATGACCAGCGAGCATCCTTAAAATTGTGTATTCTTTATGTAGGAACCTGTTATTTCACATTATACTACGCTTAAAAAACATAACGTCTTTCAAATTTAGCAAATTGAACAAATTTGTATGACGAAGTTTGTGTTCAAATTTATACAGTGATGTTTTTCTTGACTTGCAATTACAAACTTGTCATAAACGTCACCTATAATAAATTCCACGGAATCAATATTGCATAAAAATTGGAGATTTCAATTATTAAATTCATTTTTGTACGATATTATTCCATTACAGCAAATAGCTAAATGATGTAGCTGTCACAAGGCTTCTGATTCTAAAACTGCATAATTCATTACCAATTTATTTTCCAACAGAATTTTGATATCTTCATTTTTTTTTTATTTTATTTTATTTTATTTTTTGTTCGAGAAGGATTTCTTCAATTTTTGTATTTTCTCCAACAGACATTCTGAAAATATTTCACATGGAAACCAACAAACGTGAAACGGTGTTCGAACACCGTAAGGAGATATACTAGCCAACAATAGAAACGATACAGGGTAATGCATTTTTCATATATTATGATTTCAAATAGCTGCATTAGGCAGAAAAAAAGACCCACACTTCTAATTTTCATAGTAGATTGTTTTCTCATCAAAGTTTGAAATAAAACATTCCAATTTTTGAGATTTCAAAAAGCACATTTTCTACCCAAAATTAAAATTCAGTATTTTTACCGCGTTATGTGTATCATAATGTCTGTGTGAAAGTAAAAAGGAAACGTCAAATGCGTTTGCGCAACGTTGTCGTCAATGGTTCCGACGGTAAATTGTGGATTTTACGCTTGACGTTATCCAATCAAAAAGGACGTTATATGTTATGTTGCATTAGAATTACCATTCCATTTCCATTTACCGTCGGAACCATTGACGACAACGTTGCGCAAACGCATTTGACGTTTCCTGTTTACTTTTTATTCTATTTTTTTAACGTTTAACGGAGGTTGCATTAGAATGGGGATAAATGTATTGTATTTTATCAGTTGCCGGCATAAACCGGTGGTTTTACCATCGCAAATATCCGTTTACCTGGCTCCGCTAGGCGTCGCCAGGTAAACTCAATTTCCGACGGTAAAAACAGCGGTTTACGTCGGCAACTGATAAAATACAATACAGTTATCCCCTAACTGACGAAATCTTATGAAATCATTTTTATTTTTTCATACATTTTTGAGAGAGTGAAGTTGCCAATGCAAAGGCGAAGAAAAATCCATAGAAAACCGATTTTCTGCAATTTTGCAAGGCCTTAGAGCTCCAAAATGAGCACATGAACCTATATTTTTTTCTTGCTTATTTATTTACAATTCATATGTTCTCTCAAACTAAAAGCATTTATTAGTGACAGGATGATACTGTCGAGGACTTATTCCCTACTTGCGGAGCTCGGGATGCATACGTATTTTATCATTTATTGACAGAGTTATCGTTCCTCAAAGCAGGTGTCATTTCGAGGTCACTCGTGGCATTTCGCCAGAATGAATGAAAAAGATGGAGGAGTTCGAACGAAAAACGGATTTCCCTACAAATAATATTAACTGTGCAATCGAGAACTTACAAATTTTCATATGTATCCCAACTACATAAAATTAACAGCACATCCTATATAATGAGGAATTCCCTTCACCTGTTTTGTCAGTCGGATTGAAAGAAAAATCGGCGTGTTCCTAGTGAGACACCTGCTGTAAAGAACGACAACTTTTGGCGGGATAGTCAACCGCAAGTCAGGAATATTCCGCCAACGGTGGTATCGACTCAGCGGTAGCAAAATAAGCTGGCATATCAAATTGTTTGCGTACAAGGATCGTATAAGGACTGTGTTTAGAATTCACCCACCATATCATCTCTTTTATATATACTTAGTAACTACCAGTGCAAGCACGGGTATCATTAAAAGGTGGAATATGTACATATTATCAGGTTTTCTGCAAACGTATATCGTAAAATATCAGCCGCGAGACACAATGTGAAGCTTTTTCGATATAGCCATTGGGAAATACGATAACTTTTCTTACCCCTTGGACAGACGCTTTCGGAGGATGAGAAATTTGTTTCTTGTAAAGCAATGGTTTAAAAACATTAATTCCTTTTCAAAGCAGATTCGTCCGACTTTTTTGTTGCTATAACTTGTCTATTCCCTATAACAATGATCATTTATTGGTACCAATTTATTGTAATAAATTGAAACAATATTCATTATTACCGATACAAGCACGAGTATCATAAAAAGATGGAATAATATTTTTACCCCTTGCACGGAGCACCGCGGCCGCCATTTCGGAGGGCGAAATATTTGTTTCTTGTAAGCAATGGGTGAAAAACATTATATTGCTTTTCCAAGCGGTTCGTCCTAAATTATTGTTACTATGACTTGTCTATTCTCTATAACAATAATGATTTATTGGTACCAATTTATTGTAATACATTGAAACAATATTCAAATGTAAACCGAAATACTTCAATTCCCTTAAAAAAGAAGTAAAAACACGTTCTCTTGTTATGTGCTTGTCATATCTACAGGTATAATAACTGTGTTCGTGTTAAAAGCTCATTAAAACTTATGATTTTATGTTTTATTCAAGTGTGAAATAAACGTTTCCTTAATTAACTGTCCATATTGTATAAAACTCGGCTTTTTGCTATGCGCCAATCAGTATTTCGCGCCAAAAAAGTTTTATTTGCGCCAATATTTATTTGTACTTTTGCGCCCACTTACAGGTAAACACAAGTCATGATAAACATAAATTGTACAGAATTTATTGTTATGCTTACAAAAAATACCCCTTCCGTCTGCCTTCTGTCCCCTTGTTCTACACGGGGAGTCTGACTTCGAGTAGAATAAGTTTATTGTAAAAGTTTTTAAAACTATATGAATCACACGTACACATGTTCTGATGAACTGCGACCTTGTGATTTCTTCTCTACAATACATCCGATACTTTTCAGTAACAAAGTCCATTGTTTTCCTTTTCATATTTTCTTTCGGCTGCTGGCATACCGACATCTGATTTTTACGTAAGTTGTTGCATGGATTTTCTTGAAGACATCCATAAAACTGTAAATGTTCGGGTGGTTTGAATAAAACTGTTCAGTGTAGTGTAAGAGAAACGACTCAGGGCCATTCTTGGTTCTTTTACAGTTCTGTAACTCAGTTCTTACAATTTTGGATGGTCTACTTGAGATATCACCAGATTGCTTCCTACATCTAACCTAAGTAACGGTAATTATATAAAATGTATCAGATCTTACGTTTTTAAATCAAATTGGAGCAAATGAAATTTTATTAATTGGCGCAAATGAAAACTTTGTTTCTGCGCAAATGAAAACTTCGTTTCTCCGCAAATGAAAAAAAAAACTATATTTTCAAAATTGGCGCAAATGGCATACGCCCGTAAAACTATTCAGCGCGTCATCTTTATAACATAACTTCTCACTGCTCAAATAGAACATGTAAAAACCACCCGCACTTTCAATATTAAGAAGTGAAATTAGTTTATTAATAGTATGATCTGCGGTATAATTACTGTGCATATTGGTAATATGTCCTGTTACCTCTGGTCACCTTATAACTGAACAATTATCCTCAGAACGGAAGTGGAGACAAATGACAAAACATGGAAACATGTCGGATTGTTTCGGATGGTGGTAACTTATCGATAATTCCAGCATGTAAAGAAACGTGTCGACCTAAACGTGTGAAATTTTCAGACAACACATTCATCCTCAATCAGTCAAATTCTGACTTGAATTGTGTCTATTGCAATTGTTACGTGATGGCGGTCCAAAGAAATCGAGCCCATAATTTTAGTATTATAGAAGTAGTATTAAAAGGTTTTTTTTTTCAGTTTGTGTCATTGGAGAAACGCTCGATTGTAAAATATACAGACTATATGTCTACGTCTCTGGTCCTCTATTTCAAAAACATTTGTCCGACTACAATCCGTCAATAAAATAGGGAAAGTGAAGACTGGAAATCAGATCACACTTAGTCGTACGATGTTTTGTTATAGCGAGCGCAGCGAGCGCTATAGCAGCATATGCATTTTCTACATATGGGTCATTTAGAAAAGTCTTTGTTTAATGGGGGCAGCCATATTGTGCTACATATTAAGGCTAGAAAAAGTTTTATTGGTGGCCTGCGGTCGATTGGTATTGGACGATTAAGAAACGTGCGTTTCATTCGCCGGAAATGGAAGTAAGTAAATTAAAGTAAGGAAAATAACTTGCTTCAAATTATAATTTTAGAGTCAAAATTGTGATACCAGAAATGAGTTTCTGGAAAGGGTTATTGCTGTGCTCGCATCATTGGCCACGCCAACAGCATATTATAATGTTATAATTTAATGGGTTATGTAATTGTGGGAAGAGAAGACAATTAAAGGATGAGCTCTTCTTTTCCGTTATGATAGTTAATCAAACACGTGATCAGTCTGCTATGGTGTAAAGCATATAAGATAAAATGTACCAATTCATAAAGTAATTTTTGCGTTGGATGAATGCGAGACTCGCTGGCCATTGGTCAATATTGAATTAAATAATAAATCATTTCAAACGACAGTGGTTCTTCCCTCGAAACCGTATTCAATTTGGTACTTTCCATTCGCAAATTTTACGTTGAAAGAGCAACAACTCTAATTTAACTAAATTGCCAACTGAGACATCTTGTCGATAATAATAACATTTAAATGTACTCATGGTCATTTCATAAGTGCAATGCGAAAATGTGTGCCTAAAAATGGTTATATGGTCCCAAATACCGTTTATTTAAAGAACGTTATGTACCTATGATTATCACACTCTTTTTTTTTTAAGTTTATATGAAAGCCTTAAATATTGGAAGCTTATATTTAATATTTCACACATTATATTGATGCACTAGTATCAACTGGCCTTTTTGACATTCTATAGGTATGAAATATAGTTCTAACATTCCCCATGTTTTGGGTCTTTAGCGAAATGAAAAGTCGCAGTTTCAAAAGTCTCTAGTTATGATCAATTTGGTCTAGACTTGCACTGATTTCTATTGAATTATTGTCTGTGGAATGGAGTTTTCAAAATATCAATACCTAAACCAATGTAAATTATCTAATACCTTAATTGAAAGATGCAATTAGCTAAGTCATAAATACAACCTTTCATCTTACCTAATTTTGTTCAATGGTGAAACAAAATTGTATCGCCTATGTAATTTCCAATGTAAAAGGGACCCAACACAACTTCTAAAGTTTATAATATATCTTATAAAGTTTATAAGATATCTAATATTTAAATTTAGATTATATAAGATATGTTATACTAGTATATTATATGAGATATCTTATATATTATATGAGATATCTTATATATTATAAGAGATATCTTGAAGATAGAATAAATAGTAAAACGGCTTGCCATAACAAAATCTTTCGAATCTTAAAGCAGGTCCGGTGAGACATTTCAAATTTTTAAATTTTTCAAGTTTTTGAGTGCATTTATTTTACTATTGTAAATTCCCCATTCTAAATAATATTTGTGGTTAAAAATATAACCTTTATAAACAATTTTTTTTATGTTTTCTTGGACTCATTGAGATTAATTAATCTATAAAAAATTCATAATTCTAGCATTTATACCTTCAAAATCCCAAAATCCTTTCCGCGACGAGGTTTCCAGACAGTAAGTTCTTAGAAATTCTATATTGTACTATAGTGAAGGGAAAGGAAATTACATAATGTCCCAATTTCATAAACATTCATACGACTACGGTCAAAACTGGTCCCATGACATCGATAGAAAAAAACGGAAATCAGTGTAAACTTACGACTATTCGTAGTAGTACAAACTGCCCAGTACTTAAGTTAAAAATTATGATTGTATAAAAATTCTATTATTATTTTAATTATAGTTATAATTATGATTTTAATTATTATTATTATTTTGATAGGTAGAATGTAAAACATGAAGTATGGAATCCTGTTTTACGATTTTTTACCTTACATTAGCTTATTTATTCAGTGTCATTATTGGCCTTCGCTTTGACAAAAATTACTTCTTAAGTTAAATGTCCTGTTAATCAGTAAACAGAATAAAAATTACAAACAATTCAAAAACATAAAAGATAATGGACACCAAAACTACCAAATACAAAAACGACAACAGTAACTTCAAAACTTATCACGACTAGAATTTTTCAAGGTCAGCTAAACTTGATAAAGTAGTTGAACTGTGTGTTCCCAATGTTTGACGATCCTTGCGAATATTACATAAATATATTAACCTGGATACCTGACACATTTCTCACAGTGGAGTAGGAGTAAAATATGTTTCTGTTGTATTTCGGTAAGTTACTAGATTGGTCAACTCCTTGAAATGCGTCGTATACAGCATAGTATAAATTTACTATATCTAATATTAGTATCTTTGGATTGTTATTTTCAAATGAAGGAGATATCGACATGTTTAATACATATTCTATAAAAAGCTGACATTATGGTTAATTTTCTTGAAAAAAAAATTATATAATAAAATGTTCATAGCGATTTTCCCAGATTGAATCCAGGTTAAACTCGGAATTCATTAATACAACGAAATGGAATTGTGTCTGTGTCTAGCACAGAATATCGTACCTACATCAGATTCATATGCCAAAACTCAAAACTATTAGGATAAATATTACTGGCATATTTTATTCCAATTTGAGGAAATACAATAATCTCACTTGTGTTTCGTGGGTTGGGATTTCCCATTAGATGTCTATTTTTGGGACCGCCTTGGTGGTCTCGTGGTAGCGTGCTCGCCCCGAGTGCGGAAGGTCGCGGGTTCGATCCCCAGCCGGGTCAAACCAAAGACATTAAAATTGGTATTTGCTGCTTCTCCGCCAAGCACGCGGCATCTAGGAGTAAGAGCAAAGACTGGTCGTCTCGGAGTCAGTATAATGTGTCCGAGTGAGGTGATATGTCTTCCTGCGAACAGTTACCTCGTGAGCTAGCACATTAAAAATCCGACTTAGCATGTCGGTCTAGTACAAAGCAGGGATCATATTCATTATCATATCAACATGTTCTCGTCCTGATATGCACCTGGTTGCCATCCATCCATCCATCCATCCATCTATTTTTTGTATGTGGGATATTGTCTTCTTGACATTTTGCTCAATAATTCTCATACAAACTAATTTCATTTGTCAATATATGTGCATAACTGATAAACGGTGTTTATTGTTGTCTAAGACAAAGCGATGTTATTCCGAAGGCCACATAACAATCATATAAATCAACAGATAAAGAAACATCCGAGAAAAAGAAGAACGAGAACTTACAAACCCCAACAAATAACAAAGGATGAAATCGCCGAATCCAGTAAAATGCAATTTTCTGTGATAACAGTTTAAAACTTATATACGGAAGCCCATTTAGGACCTACCAAAAATATAAATTTGAATTCGAAATAACGAATTAAAATCGTTATCACGAATTGAATAATTCGTTATAACAGATTAAATTCGTGATAAATAATTGTCGGAATTTGTTATAACAGTTTTTGTAATTCGTAATTACGAATTCAAATCGTTATCAAAATTTTGTGTAATTCGTGATAACGGATTAAAATCGTGATAACGATTTGTATAAAAAGTGATAACGAATTTGTAGAAATAGTTATCACAGTTTTTTTTAATTCGTGATAACAGATTAAATTCGTTATTACAGATTGAATTCGTTATAACAGATTTGTTTAATTCGCGTTAACAAATTCATGGAATCATTATCACGAATTTTATCCGTTATCATGAATTATTCAATTTGTTATAACGATTTTAAACCGTTATCACGAATTATAAAAATCTGTGATAACGAATTTAATCCGTAATCACGAATTACAACAAAAACTGTGAAAACAAATCACACAAATTCGTGATAATGAATTATACAATTCGTAATCACATTTTTAATCCGTTATCAGTAATAACAAAAAATTGTGATAACGAATTTAATCCGTTATTACGAATTACAAAAACTGTTATATCTAATTCCAGAAATTCGCGATCACGAATTTAATCTGTGATAACGAATTCTACAATTCGTGATATCGATTTTAATTCGTGATGTCGAATTCAAATTATATTTTTGGGAGGTCCTAAATGGGCTTCAGTAGTATAATGAATGCTTATACCTAATTCATTTTTACATACGACTGCAATATATAAAATAATAATTATATTTTAGTGAAACATATTGTGATTGGGATGGTGTTTTCACTTGTGAATCCTGAAATAGCATTAGGTAAGAAATTCCACCAGACATTTACTCGCATGACAGTGATGAACAATGTCAAATATGTCTAGTATAATTGTTATGCACAGAATAACAGATGTTCCCCTGTACTCCCAATCCCACTCTAGCCCAAAATATACATTTTTAAGCAACTAGGAATTTTTTTATTTTTTTTACGATTTCTTCGAATTTTTTCAATTTAGACGGCGGCCATCTTTGATGTTTGAAAGTGGTCGTCTATACCATTTTCGATGGTATTGAACATTTCTACGCTAAAATTGAAGCTGTCGAGAATTGTTTTTTTAATTTTTTTTAAATTCAAAGGCGGCCATTTTGGAAATGGCGGATTTTTTAGTATGACGTGATATAAGTATACAAGTTTTCATGAACGATGCCGTCGTCCACCTAAGGCTTCAACTGCTCTACTCGCGGTATTTTTGTTTAAAAAAATTAGAAATATTCATATAGATGACTTAATTAGATAATGAACTAATAGTTGTCCTGTTTTGTAATCGAAAACAACAACGAAAACAATATGAAAATCAATCAAACGTGAGGCTTACCTGTGTTATTTAGTTCACACATAGGTAAGACATAATAAATATACGATGCTTTTTTGGTACCCTCAGTGTCGTGAAATATTTGTTAAATATTGCATGTTTCGTCTGTGCAAGAATGCTACGCCTGTTTTTCATTATACACAAATGTATAACATATGAGAAAATGTAAAAACATCAAGTATTTTAGGCGAATATTTTGCTCAAAATTCAAATTGACTTAAAATCAAACAAAGGATTGTGATCAACAACAAAAATACAAATCAACGTAAACATTCAATTTGCGCACAAATATACACAAAAAAAATATTCAGGAGAACATTGAAATTTCAATAACTGGTATATAGACCACTAGCCGCATTGCCTAGCTGTTATGTTTAAAGTAATACATACCCACTTCAGAATTTTGTGTGCTCAGCTGGAATCTTTCTTTTGTCGAAGGTCTGTTGTTCTGAAGCAATAAAATCCTTGACGCTAGAATATAGTCAGGCACTCTCAACTTTTCTTCTCATACTATATAGTATGCTTTCGAACTATATTTACGCCAGTCATCCAGAATTACTTACTGTGATATACACGTATATCAATTCCTGTAGTCAAAGTTATTATGAAAATAAATCTGAAAAATAAATTCAAAATATGAATGAATTTTCGTATCCTAAAATATGAGAGATGGAACATACACTTTTTTTTCAAACTTTAGGTTTGAAATGTTACAGTTGTGACGATGTTCAACACCCGGAGGAATGTAAAGTAACAAAAACATGTGAAAACAGTCATCAGGTAAAGCTAATGCATTGTATGTATTACCTTTCCAGGCCACCCGATGTCACTCAAATGGAATTGGGAATGAATTCCACTATTTATTCATATGCCAAAAACCAAGATGTCAAAATTCTGAGAGAAATATATATCCCTACATATTAAACCCTCAAATCTAGGAATATAGATTGATCAATATGTTGAAGTTCTGTCCCACCAAACTTTATTAAAAAAAAAATAGCAAAATGTTTACGGCTACTGCCGAGATATTGATGAGACAATATCTTACTGCTTTCTTTTGTTGTGATTATGAGCTGTGTCACTTATATTTGTTGATTACATGTATAAGTAAGTTCTATATGTGTTAACTGTTATTATTATTATTTGTATGTATATGTACCCTTGTCCATCTATGTGTCTGATGTTGTTCAGTATAGTCTTGTCTTGTCCTGTATACCTAATACTTGTGTCTGATGTTGTTCAGTAAAGTCTTGTCTTGTCCTGTCTACCTAATACTTTTGTCTGATGTTGTTCAGTAAAGTCTTGTCTTGTCCTGTCTACCTCGTTCAGTAAAGTCTTGTCTTG